>JBBGZY010001371.1:5910000-6628986 GCA_037952925.1 Lithobates clamitans
TAAAGCTTATCTGTCCTCCTCTCTGAACGGGCGTCCAAGATGTGTCAGTCCTGTCGGGATGGAAAGGAACGCTGGATGTTCCTACAATATGCCGTGACCCCAGCAGGCCAAGGCTTAAGGAAGAAGCACACATAGGGGTTTATTTACTAAAGGCAAATCCACTTTGCACTACAATTGCACTGCAAATGCACTTGGAAGTGATGTCGCTGCAGATCTGAGGGGGATTTGCAAGGAAAATGAAAAACAGCATTTTTGCTTGTACATGATTGGATGATAAAATCAGAAGAGCTTTCCCTCATTTCAGATCTTCCCCTCAGATCTAAAGTGACTGCACTTCCAAGTGTACTTGCAGTGCACTTGTAGTGCAAAGTGGATTTGCCTTTAGTAAATCAACCTCATACTCTGCAAACGCTTAGTTTCCCATGCCGCATCATCGGTGACATCACATACGCTTCCTGTCCTGTACTCGTAAGACTCCGGTCTCCTACTGAAGACACGGCATAGAAGCATCTTGGATGCCGTTCAGAGCAGAGGACAGGTGAGTCTTACCTTATTTACTTTCTTGTGAGTTGCCATTTGTAGTGCAAGTAAATCTTGTTCTCAGCATTACTACACTTGTCTGTTTCTTTTGTTTGTATGACTCAACTCTACTCTAATGAGCTTTGTTACATGGGAATTCCATAGCCCTATATAAACTATGACTCCCACAATGCATAGCTCACACAGGGATTTTCTTTACTCCAGACAGGGAAATAGAGTGGCAGGGTAGGTACGTTTTTTCCGTTAATGTTTACGTCCAATGTGGTGTATGTAACTGATTTTAGTATGTTTCAAATATCACTATTTTGTAACAATGATTTGCAATGTTTGTAATTATTAAAGTTTATATATTTTTTACTTATCCTTCTCCCTACTTTTGTGTCACTAACTAATGCCGAGATAGTCCCAAATTTCCTATATGGGGTTAGGCAGGGAACAGCACCTGCTTCCACGCTTTCACCTCTTGCTCTTTCACATTTTTTCATTTATATAATACAAAATAAAACCCCAGTGGTGATCAAATACCACCAAAAGAAAGCTCTATGCATTTGTAAAAAATTATATAAATTTTGTTTGGGTACAGTATTGCATGACTTCGTAATTACCAGTTAAATTAGCGCAGTGCTAAATAAAAATAGTCTGGTCACGAAGGGGGTACAATCTTCTGGAGCTGAGGTGGTTAAATAGTACCTATTCACACCTGGGAGTTCAGGCCAATAACACCCAATCCTGCTCCAGTGAATCTCCTGTACAATACATAACACACCCAAAAAACACCCAAAAAGCATAAAAAAAACAGTAAAATAAGATACGAATGCTCAAGTATGAATGCATTAGGGTCAATACAAGTAAAACATGAATGGTGAAGCAGCAGTGCAATAGTATAAGGCTTATAACGTAAATTATATAGCATTCTTACCTCATACATGGATAAATAGCATATTATATTTATACTAAATGCAGTAATTCTATTATGTACTGCAAATTTTCCACAGCAGTTTTAACAACAAAATAAAGTGAATGGATAAAAACATTAAATTACACAGCTTTATATATCCATTTAAATGCTAAATCAGTCTTTTATTAGAATCTAAAATAACGCTAGCATTAAAATAAGCCATAATTACAGGCATAGCATAATTAAATTATTTGCAGAGATGCAGTAAATGCAAGGCTTTACAATTTGTTCACTTCACAGATTGAAGAAATACTTAGGAATATTGTTTAATTTTGTGGCATTGTTTGCACACAGAAATGTTCATAGGAAACAATGATCTCCAAAGTATTTCTTTATATTTTCAGGAAAATATTTGCAGTACAATGCAAAAATCTCTAGTTTTAAATTATATCAGAAGCAAGCTTTCTTAGCCAGAGGTGACCTAAACTCCCAAAGGCTCTCAGTCCTGCAAAAATATTATTATTGCAGGAGCAGCATTATGATAGTCCCTTCATTTACATCAATCATTTGTGTGTGTGTGTGTGTGGGGGGGGGCTCCTCATAATTGAGTTATGCAAGTTATGTATAATGCAGCAACAAGCCCCCAGGCACTCGATTTGGCATGTTATTAATAGTAGTGTGTACTGCTTGAACCTAGGGGTTTAAGAGACCAACTCCCTGTGTAGCGGTTTGCAGTGTCAACTGTTACCATACTTGTCACTGATCTGAACATAGAAAATGCCTAAATGAAGGACAGGCAGCAGTCAGTATAGTAATGGGGTTGTAAACCCTCGGTTTTTCACCTTAATGCATTCTATGCATTAAGGTGAAAAACCTTTTGTAGTGCAGCAGCTCCCCAGAGCCCCCCTTTTACTTATCTGAACCAGATCGTTCCAGTGATAGGGACGAGCACAGCAGCTCCAGCCACTGTCTCGGGTCCTCATTGGCTGGATTGATAGCAGCAAGAGCATTGACTCCCACTGCTGTCAATCAAAGCCAGTGACACGGGAGGAGGGGGGTGGGGCCGAGTCCTGCTGCCTGCTGTCTGTGTCAAGACAAGCAGGACTTGGGAGCGCACCCGCACAAGTGCCCCCAGGGAATGCGGGTCTCCATGGGGACACTCGAGAAGAGGAGGAGCCAGGAGCGCCACTGGGGGAACCCAGAAGAGAAGGATTGGGACCCCATTGCACAGAACCCTTGCACAGAGCAGGTAAGTATGACAAAAAAACCTTTACAACCCCTTAAGTATACTATAATGGACCAGTGCTGTGCATTACATTTACTATTTTAATATTAATAATAATATTTGCGGAATACCCTATACCACTTATAGTGCCGCTTAAGGTGATGTGGTAAATCCGGTGTCTCACATCGATATACGGGTGCAGGCTGTCTTATGCTTAATCCAGAAAGCAGTGAACTAGGAGGAAAGCTCTATGATTAAGCCCCTGATGGGTGGGTTGAAATGCACAAGAGGCGGGGCTCAGGAGGAGCTCATGGTTGATCACATTTATCTTTACCCATTGAGCTAGTGGTGTGCGGCGTCTCTCATCCCCTCATAAATCAAAAAAAATATTCATATTGATATAAACTGTCCTATAATGTTTGGACTGAAAAGAAACTCTGAGATAGGTAAGTAAGTTTCACATTTCATATCAAAATAGTTAACATCCAGATGGCAGTACATAATGGCTCAAGAAATGGGGAAAAATATTTTGGGAGGGGGACTGGTGAATTAATATTTCCCCTAGGCAAGACTGAAATGGCACTCCAATAAATATACTGAATTTCAGAAAGAAAGACATCTAGATGGGAGTCCAGAAAAACGTTATCCACTACATATACCTGAGTGTAAGAGGACTACTGTTTTCCAACTGATAATTCAATTCTTTGCTCAGAACATAATTACCTTCTCATGTTACCCATAAAAAGGGAATAAATGGGGATTTATTTTGTAATAATAACTCTTTGGGGCTAATTAGTAGTAGTAGTAGTAGTAGTAGTAGTAGTAGTAGTAGTAGTAGTAGTATTATAAGGGCATCCAATGCAATAGAGCATGTTGGCTTAGTGGTTAGCACTTCTGCCTTGGTTTGGGGTCCTTGGTTTGAGTTCTGGTCAGGACATTATCTGTATGGAATTTGCATGATCTTCCTGTGTGGGTCTCCTGAAAAAAAGGGGGCACTCATTTGTGCCCACTTTCTTGAGATCGTGGCCACCCCAGCCCAATTAGTATTCATTCTGTTTGATTTAGGCTGGGTTCACACTTATGCTAATTGGATACGGGTTTTCCCTCATCCAATTTGCATGACAGGAGATTGTGACCGGCTCTTAATGGAGCCAGTACACAAATCTCTGGGGCAGCTGCAGAGCGGATTGCACAGGGGTCCTGGTTGCCTTTGGCTCCATTTCAGGTCCGAATTCAGGCTAAAATTTAGGCCTGATTCGTCCCTGAAATGGACACACCAGACCCCTGCTGTGAGCCGCATCCAAATTAAGTGTGAATCCAGCCTTAATGTAAGTAATATGTGCTGAGCAAATACATGGTACTGTCTCTTTATATACGCAAATAAGATATCCAATGGGAAACCAATTGGAATACCTTGAAAATGATGTAATTCCTGGGATCTGCTATTAAGGGGGCTGCAGGAGTTGTGCATTTTCCCTGCATGTGGCCCTAAGCAGCAGAAGAGCTCCCTCCTTCTCGCCCCAGTTGTGAGCACCGTTATGTGGTTGGGTTACCCTAGATTCCTAGGGGGGACTATGTATTCAATGTGAACTTGTGTTATGTCGCTCCAGTTCTGATAACTGAGCAAATGTTCATGGAATTTACTGTAGGCTATCATTTATCTTGCTAATAAAGTTTGGTTATTATTGTTTCATATATATTATAAACCAATAAAAGTGTTGCGGCCATTCTTGTGCCAAGTTTCTTGTCTATGTTTTCATTTCAGTTATGGTTGTATGTGGGGAACAATGTTTTAAAGGGTGAGTGTGGCCTACAATCTCATTGAGTTTTCTCCAATACTCTAAACTTGGCTTGATGGTAAGTCACTCTTGTATAAAAATGTATAATATTCTACTGAGTGCGCTCAAGGTGGATGCCTCATCATTTGAATCAACAGCAGTAAAGTGCTTTGAAGAGAAAAGCTCTATACAAATATAAATAATTATTAATAATTAAAACTGTTGAAACACATTCATATGAACTATTATACTTGCTGAAGGTTTTGCAATTTTGTGCAGCAAGTCATTCAGACACTGCTGCACAGCACATCCACGTCTGTGTACTACCTGCACCCTGCAGTTAATCAATGCACTGAGCAAAGTGACAAAGGGACTAAGATCGCTAACCCTTCCTTTTCTAGTCTGTGCAGGACACTATGGGAGGCTGATGTCAAGACAGTTTCAGAAATTTATGCCATTTCCATATAAAATATAATTCAGGGATTTGTTAATACAAATCTAGATTAAGCTGTGCTTTAATGTCTGTATGGATGCAGCAATTGGATGAAACAGCTGCACACAAAAAAATAGTGCACCAATCATCTTGCTTTGTAAAACAGGTCAGTAATGCTGTCCAAATGTGGACATGATTTCAGGTGGCTTCTACTGGTAAAACATGCTTTATAAACCTAGGTCAGCTATCTCCATATTTTAGACTTTATATTGCTCTCCCATGTCTTCCTTTTTTGTTTAATATATGAATATTTTTATTTGTGGAAGCAGAGTACAAAATTTAGAAAAACTCTATACTCTATTACGGCCCCTTTCACACGGGCGATCAAATCAGGTCCGCCTGTCAGTTTTTCAGGCGGACCTGATCAGACTGTCCAGACTCTTCTATGGAGCGGCGGATGTCAGCAGACACATGTCCGCTGACACCCACCGCCATCCAATCCGATCCTGTCCACCAAAAGAGATGGATGGGGACCTATTTTTCATCTGTTTGACGGATCAGATGGAAACCATCAGTCTGTTTCCATCCGATTGCCCCACAGACGAGAGCGGGGATCAGTAGAGAGATCTCCCGCCGAGCAAGCAGGTCCTGCTTCACAGAGGTGCCCATGTAAATGGGGCCTAGGTGTATTTGCAACTTCTTTAAAACCCTCATGTATCAAAAGGGAAAATGGGGGAAATTTTTCCAACAAACGTGAAATATATTTTGGTCTTTGGATTTTTTTTTTTTAAGTTAAAAGTTTAAAAACTTAAGTTTTATATATTTTTAATTGTTCACAATCTTGACTTAAGGGTAACTCCACTTTTGTGAAAAAAAATATAGTAAATAAAAAAATAAGTAAGCATATACAATTGCTACACAATCCATGTTGTAATTTAATGTTGTAAAAAATTACCTTTCCTTTCCAATCTGCAGTGCTGTAAAATTCCTTGCAATAGGGCAGCCAGAAGTGTAATTTCCTGTTTGTGTGGTTGGCTCACTGATTTTCCCAGAAGTCTGCACTAAGTCAAATTTTAAGCACCCCCTGTAATTGGAAATTTAGTTTTGGTGAGATACCCCCAAGAGTTAAATACTTCTATAGGGGTGCGGATCCTACAGTTTGTCTCACTAGAAAACTGAGAGTACACAAGTTGATAATGAACCAAACCCTTCCATTTTGAATCTGTCTGAACAGGACATGCTAAAACAAACAGTTGTTTCTTCAGAGCAGCAAAAGGTGAGAATCTGCTAATAAAGTGTGCTAAAATCCCTGCAATGTACATTGATCACCCAGAGGCCAATATTTTTTTTCTTTTACAACAAAAGTGGAGTTACTTTTTTATTAGAGTTATTAAAATTTTATACATAATACAGGGTGCTTGCATGGCATTTAGTTTTCAGAGCATGCTGGACTTTCTAAAAAGAAAGACAAGCATTACTTTTTACTTTTTTAGCTGCCTCTACTTCACTAAAAATCTGCATGGGACTGTATTTGTTGACAGTGGGGGAGAGAACGTCCCTTTTTTAAATATTGCAACTTTTTTATTTAATAGATCTAAATAGCAAGTTATCAAATTGGACAAAATTGACATGACACTTGCTGGCTGCATAAGGTAGATAATGATGCATGATATGAAAAAAGAAAATATAAAAAAAAAAAACTTTTTAGTCTTGATCATATTAAACATAGTTATTATATACAAAATACTATACATTATAATTTACCTATATCTTCTTCTCTCAAATACACTAAGAAGAGATTTATCAAGAGCATACTACAGGGCTCCAACAAGATTGGCTATTGTATCTTCTCTTATTAGCCAGTCTATTATCTGCCAGCAGCATTTCTGAAACTCAGTTGAATACAAACTGACCAAAATCAGATTAGATATAACATTCTCTTATGTTTAATATCCTGCACATTAGCAAGAAGGGTCTAGCGTTGTTTGCACTTCCACTCTATAATAATTAGCAAATTCCAGCATTTTAATGATTTAATAAGATTGTAGGTTTAAGAGTTTAAAGTTCATTTAAAGGTCAGTAGTAAAACTGAAATCTTGTCAGATACTTTATTTAAATCCAAAGCGTAGATTACGAAAATAGCGAGGATTATCCCGTATAGCTGATATTAGATCCCATGTTAACAATACACAAAAGCAATGGCATAGATACTTTGTATCCAGGGTCACAGCTAAGCCTAGTTCTGTAAGACTAGAATAGAGAATCAGTTCCATGCAGCTGAAACTGGAGGACTTCGTAGAGATCTTCTATACTCAGAAAGGCTCCTGATAGCCTTTGTTGTGGAAGGTATGAGAGTTCCCTCACTGTACAAGAACACATGGGGACTTGCAATACTCATATGACCATGCCAAGTGTGTAGTGTGATGATATCATATGCCAGCAATAATGGCATCTCAAAGAAGGTAAACACCTAAAATCCCACCTTTCCCCCATTATACTAAAATTCACATCATGTATCTCTGCATGATGGGTTGAAGTAATCTAATGTTTTGTTTTTTTTAATTCAAAAGTTTTCATGTAAAGTTTTTTTTTAATTTACTTACCTTTCTTGTGCCTACTTCCTGGCTTTCTTGGAGCCACTGATAACATAGCCCTGGCCTCAGTGATGCCCCATGAGAAGACAACATCATCAATGCCTTCAAGAAGATCTTGTACCTAATCTGAAAAATGTTTCAAGAGATCTCATAGTATTGTTGTATTGTGTATGCCTGGTGTCATGTGGCTCATCACGCACGTGCACTTTACAATATTGCATCTGTAGCGCTCCCCCCCGAAGGAGCCACTGGTAATTGGATCCCCCAACACTGCACAGCAAGGCAATAAATATTCTCCACACTTTCTCCAGACACAAGGAACAGTCCTTGGGCTTGGTTTTTTATGTTTTATTAGGGGTAACAACTTGGATGGAGAATAGGAATTATGGGATGCCCAACCTGATAGCAACAAAACCAGGGACAACTTCCTCCCTAGGTACACGTTTCAGAATGGTCTTTCTTCCTGGACACTGACAGTCCCTGACAGAAAAGCAAAAGCCTCTTAAGGACTAGGGGACTAATTACTTCCTGTTCCTTTTTGGAAACTTTGGTGACTTTAACTCCACTGTAGATACTGATCCCAGTTCCACTGGCTGCAGGAACTACCAGCTGACCTGGCTGCTTCTTCTTTAGCCTACCTGGCTGCTGCTGATAATTTCCCAGGGCAGGGTAAAGGAAACACTGACTCCTAGAAAGGCTTGTTACATGTAACAGTCTTTCCATTTGCAAGTTCCTGAATGTGCTGTTGTACTCACACTGTCCTCTTTGCTCTCGCTGCTTCCTAGGCAAGATTCCTTCTGCACCACGATGTTGCCAGAATCCTCCCAGGCCAGCACCAGCCTCAGCTCGAGGCAGAGCCCCCCTTGGCAGAGGTTCTTCTCAAAGGTCACTGACCGTCTCCTCAGAACTCCATCTTGCACCCGACTCCCTTCTCCCGTGCTAGCATGACTCATCCATATTGAAGGGCTGGTTTAACCACTATGCCAGGCCCATTGCCTGGGGAATGGCTGAACTCCTGGTCTCCGTCCTCCAGTTTCAAGAATGTTCTCCAGCTTTTCAGAACTGGGGGAGACAACAGAGACATGCCTGTATGAGTCATTCAGCCCTGAACTGTAGTAAACTTTTGACCCAGATTCAAAGACTTATTTTAGCATGAGCCAAAAAAATAGATTTGCTTGCATTGCCACTAATAGCACACTAGAGGGTGCTACACAATAATATGTTTAAGAAAAAGCATCCCCCCAAGTGCTCACAAGATCTTTTGGGAAGGTTTTTTTTTAACAGATGAATGTAATGTCATATGGTGCATGCACGAGACCCCGAAAAGGATTTTCAAAACGGTGGCTGAAGAGCGAGGGCACAGGCAGCAGAGAGGCACCATGAAAGGGGCGAAAGGAAAAGGAGAGGTAACATAGAGGTAGGTAAGGGTACTTATTTATGTTTTTGTTTGTCTTCAGGTGTTTATCTATAAAAGGAAGAGGGCGAGTTCCGCTTAACGTTTGGCTAATGAATACATTACAGGGTCAGATTTGACATTAAAGCGGAGTTCCTCCCAAAAGTGGAACTTCCACTTTAAAGACTCCTGACCCACTGACATGCCACATTTGGCATGTCATTTGTTTGGGGGGAAGTGGGTACCTAGATTCTGACTGGTATCCAGGTCCACCTAGAAGACTGGAGCAGAAGTTCTCCTCTCCCCTTCCCTCCCTGTGACGTGTCACAGAAGATTACCCGGCCATTCAGGAGGTGCATCGTGCACCTGGCTGTGAAGCCGCAAGCTGTCACAGTCGGGTGCCCACACTAGATATGCCAGGATCAGGGAGAGGCGGGGAGAGAACTGGGGCTTCAGGTGGCGCATCACTGGAACGTGGGACAGGTGAGTGTGTGTTTATTAAAAGTCAGCAGCTACACTTTTTGTAGCTGCTGACTTAATAAACGCAGAAACTGCTGGAACTCCACTTTAATGTTTACGAAGACCTGCTGTTTCATGCAGTGCATGCCCACTAAGAAAATTGACTGCTCTAAATGAGGTGAAGCTTTGCTAGCGTCTATCATCCAATCACGTGCATACAAAAATACAGTATCTCACAAAAGTGAGTACATCCCTCACATTTTTGTAAATATTTTATTATATCTTTTCATGTGACAACACTGAAGAAATGACACTTTGCTACAATGTAAAGTAGTAAGTGCACAGCTTGTATAATGGTGTACATTTTCTTTCCCCTCAAAATAACTCAACACACAGCCATTAATGTCTAAACCACTGGCAACAAAAGTGAGTACACCCCTAAGTGAAAATGTCCAAATTAAACCCAATTAGCCATTTTCCCTCCCCGATGTCATGTGACTCAGGTGTGAATGGGGAACAGGTGTGTTAAATTTGGTGTTATTGTTCTCACTCTCTCATACTGGTCACTGGAAGTTCAACATAGCACCTCATGGGAAAGAACTCTCTGAGGATCTGAAAAAAAGAACTGTTGCTCAACATAAAGATGGCCTAGGCTATAAGAAGATTGCCAAGACCCTGAAACTGAGCTGCAGCATGGTGGCCAAGACCATACAGCGGTTTAACAGGACTGGTTACACTCAGAACAGGCCTCGCCATGGTCGACCAAAGAAGTTGAGTGCACGTGCTCAGCGTCATATCCAGAGGATGTCTTTGGGAAATAGATGTAAAAGTGTTGCTAGCATTGCAGCAGAGGTTGAAGGGGTGGGGGGTCAGCCTGTCAGTGCTCAAACCATACGCTGCACACAATTGGTCTGCATGGCTGTCATCCCAGAAGGAAGCCTCTTCTAAAGATGATGCACAAGAAAGCCCGCAAACAGTTTGCTGAAGACAAGCAGACTAGGGACATGGATTACTGGAACCATATCCTGTGGTCTGATGAGACCAAGATAAACTTATTTGGTTCAGATTGTGTTAAGTGTGTGTGGCGGCAACCAGGTGAGGAGTACAAAAACAAGTTTGTCTTGCCTACAGTCAAGCATGGTGGTGGGAGTGTCATGGTCTGGGGCTGCATGAGTGCTGCCGACACTGGGGAGCTACAGTTCATTTAGGGAACCATGAATGCCAACATGTACTGTGACATACTAAAGCAGAGCATGATCCCCTCCCTTCAGAGACTGGGACGCAGGGCAGTATTCCAGCATGATAACGACCCAAAACACACCTCCAAGACTACCACTGCCTTGCTAAAGAAGTTGAGGGTAAAGGTGATAGACTGGCTAAGCATTTCTCCAGACCTAAACCCTATTGAGCATTTGTGGGGCATTCTCAAATGGAAGGTGGGTTTGAAACAGGAAAATCTGGATGCCGCACACCGGATAAAGTTGAAAACATCTTCTTTATAGTAAAACTTGGATCATAAAAAACAGGACAATCAGGCGGGTGGTACAGACACAGCTGACGCGTTTCGCGCTCTAGTTCGAGCGCTTACTCATAGCTATGTACCACCCGCCTGTTTGTCCTGTTTTTTATGATCCAAGTTTTTCAATAAAGAAGATGTTTTCAACTTTATCCGGTGTGCGGCATCCAGATTTTCCTGTTTCAAACCCTGCTTCAATTTGCATTTAGCCAGCACCTGGGACTCCTCTCCTCTGAAGAATTCACTAACACACACCTGAAAGCAAGTTCTCCTGAGCAGTGATTTATTTTCTCTGTCTTGTCTGCATCAAATGGAAGGTGGACGTCATCATGGAGGAGTGGAAGAGGACTCCAGTGGCAACCTGTCAAGCTCTGTTTAACTCCATGCCCAAGAGGGTTAAGGCAGTGCTGGAAAATAATGTTGGCCACACAAAATATTGACATTTTGGACCCAAATTGGACATTTTCACTTAGGGGTGTACTCAATTTTGTTGCCAGAGGTTTAGATATTAATGGCTGTGTGTTGAGTTATTTTGAGGGGACAGCAAATTTAGACTGTTATACAAGCTGTACACTTATACTTTACATTGTTGCAAAGTATCATTTCTTCAGTGTTGTCACATGAAAAGATATAATAAAATATTTACAAAAATGTGAGGAGTGTACTCACTTTTGTAAGATACTGTATACTTGATTGGGTATTATTTGCAAGATGAATTTTCACCACATTCACTAAGCAAAGGGAAAATTCTCCTGAAATTTGAAAATTCCTTTGCAAAGTTAACAGCCTATTTGTCTTAAGTAAAGCAAACCCTGTATGTATCTATATTGACACCTTCACCAGCCTTACATTCAATTCATTTGTAGCCTAAATAAGCTATTTTCCTGTCAACAGTAAAGTCTGGCATATGGGATAGGAGAAGGTACATTTTTTTGCTGGCCTGTCTCAGTAGATTCATCTATCTCTTTGACAGGTTTTCTATACAGGTATGGTATGCTTTGACAGGCTTTCCAAAGTCCTTACAAGTAACATAGCTTATTCTAAAACGTCATGCTTTTTCTTTTTTTTTTTTGCAAATCTGAGAAAATGCAAGGTCTTCTTGTCCTTTTGTTCTTGACGTAACAGGAAAAAATGTCAATAGACAAATTTATCCTGCTCACACAGGAAGCAAGAGACATATCGCTTCTGAAGAATTTAGTCAAGATGCAAATCTGACATTTCCAGAAGGCAAATAAAATGCACTGAGCTGGATTCCTTCTACGTGTTGCTCAGCTTGCTCCGTTCTGCTGGACCTTCAGTCTGACTGCAGCTCTTCTACCGGCAATCCACTCGAATAGCTTGATGACACATTTGCCCCAATGATCCTTACATGGTAATTGCAGAAGAACTTCAATCAGAATACAAATTACAAAAAAATTACACAGTGGCTGTTTATCTGCAGATCGAATGTCATTCTTAAAGAGAGCTCCAGGAAATATAACTAGAAAGGACAGTGGGAGGTCAACTACATTTACCACTGTGCTTTCTTCCCTTTCCGAGCTATAGCTGCCCAGCAGCACAGCAGTATTGTTGGTTCAATACTTCCAGCCTACGCACTCTCTGTTTCCTGACACTAATATCTAAAAATAAAATTAGTCACGCAACAGAAATCTATGGGGCTCCTATTAGCTAAATATATTCATAAAATAGCAGGAAGTAGAGTGCACATTGACCGGAAGTATTTTCCTAATGGCACCACTGTGCCCCTAGCGCAAGCCGTGGCTCAAAGAGGACATCATGGGGGTAATTGTAATTAACACTTTATACTTTATCTCTTTCATGTTATATTTCCTAGAGATCTCCTTTAAACACCTAATTGAACTATTATGTTTTAAAGTGTGTGTCAGTGTTTTTCAAGTGTTAGTGCTGCAGTCCTGTATTGTACCCCTCTGTATCAGCAGCATGATGGTGATCCAAACTGCTGTTCTCAAACAGGATCCAGGCCTTTTGAACCACTTGGGGATACAGACTGCTGCGCTCTGTGTAAGAGTATTGGTCTAGATCTACAGCATGCTGCCAGCACAAGACAGTTTGATAAAGGGCTACAGGACTAACACACATAATCAGTTGCGTAGCGTGGGGGGCAGTCAGTGCAGTCGCCCAGTGCAACATTTAGAGGAGCGCAGACAGGACTGGCGTCACCATAAGACAGCCCAGGTAGCCACCTTGGGGCGGCAGTTGGGGTTTTAGTTTACCTGCTGTTTAGTTGCTGTCACAGAGAAAGCAGGGAGAACAGATCCAAGCATGCAGAGGAGGGTGGAGGAGTGGGCAGATCCTGATCCCGAGTGTGTGCAGGCAGTAGGTGCCATGATGTACAGGGGGGGGTCAGGCTGGGGGTACTGGCAGAGAAAGATGTCAGGGTGGAGGAGGCTCACCACTGGTTGCTGTAGCTGCCACTACCAAGTCCTACTAAAGATATTCTCCTACCTGCACGGGAAGACAGCTAACCCTCCTGTCCCAGGTGCTGCAGGACTGATGAGATGTGTGGATATTGTGTGTGTGATGGGGGACTGGGTATCAGGGGGGTGTGATTAGAGTGGAGGGATGGGGGGATTTGGGGTTGTGATCAGAGAGGAGGGATCTGGTGGGGTATCTGGAGGTGTGATCAAAGTGGAGGGATCTGGGGATGTGATCAGAGTGGAGGGAATCTGGGTATGTGATTAGAGTAAAGGGATCTGGGGGGGTCTGGAGGTGTGAAAAAAGAAAAGTGTGTGAGTGTGGCGCTGTCCCAAAGTTGCAGAAGAAATGTCTGCATATATACAGTTTTATCAAAAGTGTCACATGTGTATTCCTTTAAGTGAAATATGTATGGCATTTATTACCACTCCTGTGGGTTAAAGTGACTGGTAATTTAAACATGAGAAGCATAATGAGTGCAATAAATCGCATCCAAGGTGTCTAGTGCTATATTCCCTCAAAAGGAAAAAAACAGTATTAACCACTGCTAAGAGCATGAAGCGGTCTGTGTCTAAACACTAGAAAACACAAAGTTGCAATAAATACATCACACGTGACATGCAAAAAATTCTAAAGTGTCTAGTGCTAAATAAATAAATATTAAAATGTTGTTCTACAAACGTTGCAAATAACAAAGTGACAAGTGCCCTATGAAGAGGTCACTCTGAAAAGTGCTAAACACACGTGCCATGCAAATGGTTCTATGATAGTAAACAGTTCATATGGGTAAGTCCCCGGTGCACTATAAGTGAAAAAAGGCGTCCTTTGTGGGATTCCTCAAAGCATACAACAGGTGTTAATCCAGTGCTGGTGTCTCGCGTTGTGATTGTGCAGAGACTCACCAGCTGTATATCCCCTGCAGGGGTAACGAGTAGTCACAGTATGTGCCACTGTGCAGCAGTGCTTGGCAAGACCAGGACGATATCATAAGGACATAAGAAGAAAGGATTCCATAGTGTGAAACCGTTTAAAACCACTGGAGGTGTGATCAAAGTGGAGGGATCTGGGGGGATCTGGAGGTGTGATCAAAGTGGAGGCATGAGGGCGGGAATCTGGAGGTGTGATCAGAGTGGAGGGATTTGGTGGGGGATCTGGCGGTGTGATCATATTAGAGGGATCTGGACCTGTGATCAGAGTGGAGGGGTGGGGGAGGATCTGGGGGTGTGATCAGAGTGGAGGAATCTGGTGGGAGATATGGGGATGTGATCAGAGTGGAGGGAATCTGGGGTGTGATCAGAGTGGAGGAATCTGGGGGTGTAATTAGAGTGGAGGAATCTAGGGGGGTATCTGGGGGTGTGATCAGGATGGGGGTATCTGGGGGGTGTGATCAGAGTCAGGGGTATTTGGGGGTGTGTGATCAGAGTGGGGGTATCTGGGCGGTGTGATCAGAGTGGGAGTATCTGGGTGGTGTGATCAGGGTGGGGGTATCTGGGGGCTGTGATCAGGGTGAGGGTATCTTGAGGTGTGATCAATGTGGGGGTGTCTTGGGGGTGTGAGAAGGGTGAGGGTATCTGGGGGTGATCTGAGCAGGGGGTATCTGGGGGTGTGATCAGAGTGGGGGTATGTGAGGGGTGTGATAAGGGTAGGGGTATCTGGGGGGGGTATGATCAGAGTGGGGGGTATCTAGGGGTGTGATCAGGGTGGAGGTATCTAAAAGTCCATGGGTTAGGGGCGCAAATTACTTGCCTTGCCCCGGCTGCTGACAACCCATGCTACGCCACTGCACATAACAATGCTTACTTTACTGTTTAGGTAGACTGACACCATGTTTTTTTTTTCATTCTTTTTTGTTTTGGCCAGAGTAGGGAATGGTTAAAAACCCAGTCAAGTCTATTTTTTGTTTCCTTTACACCATCGGGGGAATTTCTCTTTACTTCCTGTCCCAGAGATACAACAGACATTAGAAGAAATCTCCCAAAGTCAGAGGAATTTCCCTCTTAGAGAGCTGTCCCCAGATAAGATTTCCTTATACCGCTTATTTTGGGGACTACGCTGAAATTTGGGAATTTTCACTCACTTTCTTTGTTGACAATGGTTAGCAGGAAAAAGAGAGTAGAGATTCTCTCCCATAGGGGCACAGACATCAATAAACACTTGACAGAGGGTTCGACCTTTCCCCATTCTTTCCAAAACTAAAAAAATGTCTTATCTAAAAATACAATTTATTTGGTGATTTAACTTTTTTTTCATCAATCTGGCACTGTTATGCCGCGTACACACGAGCAGACTTTCTATCCTACTTGGTCCGGCACACTTTCCGACGGACTTTGTCCGCCAGGTGCGCCGGACTTTAAAACGAACGGACTTGCCCACACACGCCGGGATTTTCCGGCGGGCTAAGTCCGCCCGTCTTTCCGACGGACTTTCGCCGGAGTTCCGGCGGACTTTCAGAATGAACGGACTTGCCCACACACGGACAAGTCCGTTCATTTTGAACGTGACTCAGGTGCGAAGGGACTAGAAAAGGATGTCAATCTTGCCGCTTTTATCGGCGAGATTGACACCTTGCGAGCCCCGTCGCGGGGCATACCAGGCCCTTAGGTCTGGTATGGATTATAAAGGGGAACCCCTACGCCGAAAAAACGGCGTGGGGCCCCCCCTAAAATCCATACCAGACCCCGATCCGAGCACGCAGCCTGGCCGGTCAGGAAAGGGGGTGGGGACGAGCGAGCGCCCCCCCCCCTCCTGAACCGTACCAGGCCGCATGCCCTCAACATGGGGGGTGGGTGCTTTGGGGGAGGGGGGCGTGGTCGACCACGCCCCCTAAAACGTCACAGTCCCAGCATGCCCAGGGACTGTGACATCATATGGGGGCGGGGTCTCCGCCTATATAAGTCACAACGCAGCCCTCAGAGACCAGTCCAGCCGGAGAGAGCGTCGTGTCAACATCTGGGAGAAGAGAAGCCAAGAAGCCAAGAAGCCAAGAAGTCCGGACCTCCGCTTGCAATAGAGCTACATGAAGACAGCGGAGGGGGCCGGCCGAAGACCTGCGACACCGGGAGAAGAGGCCGGAGAGCGGAGAAGAACCAACCGGACGCCGGGAGAAGATGAAGCGGAGGGACCCCCGAAGCCGGAAGAAGACCCCCGAAGCCGGAGGAAGATCCCCCCCCCCCGGAGCTGTTTAATAAAATATTTTAAAAACCTGTGTAGTGTGTTTTATTACTTACACTTTTTTCCTAGGTAAATGGGCAGGGGTACCATGTACCCCATACTCATTTACATAGGGTGGGGGGCCGGGATCTGGGGGCCCCCTTATTAAAGGGGGCTCCCAGATTCCGATAAGCCCCCGCCCGCAGACCCCGACAACCAACGGCCAGGGTTGTCGGGAAGAGGCCCTTGTCCTCATCAACATGGGGACAAGGTGCTTTGGGGGGGGGGGGGCGCAGGGCGCCCCCCTCCCCCAAAGCACCCACCCCCCATGTTGAGGGCATGCGGCCTGGTACGGTTCAGGAGGGGGGGGGGCGCTCGCTCGTCCCCACCCCCTTTCCTGACCGGCCAGGCTGCGTGCTCGGATCGGGGTCTGGTATGGATTTTAGGGGGGGCCCCACGCCGTTTTTTCGGCGTAGGGGTTCCCCTTTATAATCCATACCAGACCTAAGGGCCTGGTATGCCCCGCGCTCGCCGCAATAGGAAGATTTGTTTTTCCTATTGCAGCGAGCGCGAGATGCAATACCCTGCCCTCGTGTCGTATTTGGTCTGTCGGACCAGCCTACACACGAGCGGGCTTTCCGTCGGACCAGCACACACACGGGCGGACTTTCCGCCCGAAACTGAGTCCGACGGAAAGATTTGAAACTTTCTTTAAATCTAGGTCCGGCGGGCTTTTGGGAAGAAGTCCGCCGGAAAAGTCCGCCGCCGCCCACACACGGGTGGATTGTCCGGCACACTCTGGTCCGCCGGACCAAGTATGCCGGAAAGTCCGACCGTGTGTACGCGGCATTAGCTGTAACTGGTCACACCACTTACTAAGCATTTTTCAGCTTGTAAAAATGAATAACACGTCAAAGTAAAGAGTTTTAACATTAATTTGCATGACATAAAGAAAAGTCAAGACGATAAGAGTTATCAGTCTTATCTGACTCTTCCTGTCACTTTCTACCTAATATAATGTTTGTTAAAAGTGAGTATTTGGAATTGAGCTTATGTGACAGGTGACAGACTGAAATGTCAAAGATGATCCTCTTTTATTTATAGCGCACTAGATTTATGCCTTACCATCTTCTAAAATGTTGTGATGCCTTTGGTGTTCCAGTACCATTAAAATGAATGATATTTCTAAATATTACTGAAGTCAGTAAATACTTGAAAGAAGTGAAATATAGGGAAGATGTTGGTCCAAAAGGTCTTAATATGTGGGCAGTCCCATCAAATAAGGCACATTGGGGTTGATTTACTAAAACTGGAGAGTGCAAAATCTGGTACAGCTCGGCATTGTTTTGTCAAAGCTTTATTGAGGAAGGTGAAGTTAGAAGCTGATTGGCTACCATGCAGAGCTGCACCAGATTTTGCACTCTCTCTTAGTAAATCAACCCCATTGTGATCTTCTCTCCTCCATACTGCCAGCAAATATCCAGATAAGGGTGTATCATTCTGCGTACTGTATAGGGACATCTATTCCGGTTAGGAGTTTGATTTTCTTTGACAAGGAAAATCTGGTATATTTGTGTGTAATAATAAAGGATTTGAGCACATCAGTGTCAGTAAGTGTACACTTCAGTTAAAGTGGAGGTCCACCACAAAAAAAAAATTGCATCAAAAAATCCCTAAACAATTGGAGGGAAAAAAAAAAAATTTAACTCACCTGAAATGGCTGTTGCTAGGCAGTCTTCCTAATCTGCCTCTTCCTACTCCGCGGTGATGTTCTGTCTTCTCCTCCCCGTGTTGTCTTCTGGGGAATGGGGCGCGGAACTGTGGGTGTCCCACAACATATCGCGTCCCATTCTCAAAGCGCTGCGCGACTCGTGCATGCGCAGTAGGAAACGGGCAGTGAAGCCATAAGGCTCCACTGCCTGTTTCCCTTAGTTAGGATGGTGGTGCTGGGACCCGAGAGCCGGGGGACGGGTCGGCCTCGGGCGGCCGACATCGCGGTTACCCAGGACAGGTAAGTGTGCTTATTTAAAGTCAGCAACTACAGTGTTTGTAGCTGCTGACTTTTAAATTTTTTTTTTCCCGGCCAGAACCCCCCTTTAAATTCCCATCCAGGCATATAATGAGGCCTGGAGGAAGATAGTTTCAGGAGAAAAAATCTGAATATAATGAGATTTTACAAGTTGGCCCGTCTGACTGTTGACACAGAGGGATTGATTTACTAAATAGGATGTACACTTTGCAAGGGAATTTTCCCTAGAGTTTAGTTAATGTTATGAAGTTTCACTTTGTGAAAAATAACCAATTTTACTTAAAGCGGATTTCCACTCATTTTTCTGTTTATTAAAAGTCAGCAGCTACAAAAAGTGTAGCTGATGACTTTTAATAAAAACACACTCACCTGTCCCACAGTCCAGCGATGCGGCCGCCCAAAGCCTTGGTTCTCTCCCCCGCCTCTCCCCGGCATCACTAGTGTGGTCACCCAGCTGTGACAGCTTGCGGCTCCACAGCCGGGTGCGCACTGTGCATGAGCGAGTTATGCTGCACGTCCTGAATGGCCGAGCAATCTTCTGGGACCTGTGATGTGTCCCAGAAGATTTCAGGGAGGGAGGGGGAGAGGAGGAGTCGCCTAGGCGGCGCAAGCGGAAGTGGGAGCTGGGTACCCACTCCCCCCCCCCAAAAAAAATGACCTGCCAAATGTGGCATGTCAGGGGGTTAGGAGTCCTTAAAGCGGAAGTTCCACTTTTAGATGGAACTCCACTTTAATGCATAGCTAAGTTTACCTGTTTTACAAAGTACAAGGAAAAATAAATAAAAAAAAAATATTTTTTTTTTTTCACAAGATTGGAAGATGAAAGTCAACAGAGCTTCACCTCTTCAGCTCTGGATAAATTTTCCTTGCATAGTAAACATCTTATTTGCCTTGTAAATCAAGGCCAGAGCTTCAAAAGGGAGAAGCTGCTGCGTCAAGAGAGCTTTATGACAAAGTTCAAGGAAGAGGTCCCGTAGCTAAAAATAACACAGTAATTGGCATCCTGTTGGCAGTCGGGGGGCAGTAAAACCATGGCTCAACCTAATGCTTTTAATACTGCCAACCTGAACAGGACATGAAGCCTATTAGGGCTGCACATGTGCAGCGGCTGTGATATTTGCTTCACAGCCACGGTAAACATTAAATGTTACAGTATGCTCCACAAATATTACAGTTGCTCCATTTCCATTACAGTTGCTCAACCACAAATATTACAGTTGTTCCAACACAAATTTTACAATATACTCCACTAACATTAGAGTTGCTCCTCCGCAAATGCTACAGTATGCTCCACAGGCATTACAGTTGCTCCATCACAAATATTAAAGCTATTCCACCAACATTACAGTTGCTTCACAACAAATATTACAGTTGTTCCACCACACAAATTACAGTCGCTCCACCACAAATATTACAGTTCATCCACAAACACTACAGTATGCTACCCTCAGTACAATGCAGATCATACTTACATTATAAATAGGCAGTGTCTATGCATTCTGGTGTGGAGTACAACTAGAGGAAGTGCCTGGTTATTCCTTAAACAGCGGTTGTACACAAAGGGGCAGGCATGGGGGTGGCGGAGTCGCTGAGTTTGCTGGCAGTCATCATGACAAACAGGAAACCTAGTCTGTAAACTTTGAACCTCTTCCCTATGATGCCTGGGACAGCTGTTGATGGGGGTGCATTAAGAATTTTTGTGGGTTCTATAGCACACCCCAGCACCCCCTAGTGCCGTCTCTGAGTGGAAGGTAGTTCAAACTGTACAAACATGAAAATTGTGAAGAAATCTGGGCTTTGAGGCACGAGAGAGCTAGGTCTTGCCAGGAGAATTCAAAGTGTTGTTGAAGAGGGCACTAATCTGCCAATGACAAAGGCCTGCTGAATTCATAACAGGTGAAATTAGGATTTTAAAAGAGGTTTCCTGTAACCTAGTACTAAAAGAGCACAAATAGTGATCTTGAGTGATCTTTCCCATGAAGCCCTAAAGTTGTCTCCTCTTTCATTTGTCTTAGTTTGTATCCATGAGTAAGCCAAAAAGGTGTTTCTTTTTGTCTGAATGCCCTTGAGGCAAATCGATTCTATCTGGGTGAGGGGCTTAGAGACAGACTGTTTCTGTGTGTGGTTTGAGAGAAAATCCCTAAACTGAAAGTAAGGCCATCGGGGGAGAATCTTTTCGGCACATAGATCACTGAGCTCTTCTCTTGAAATCATCCCTGATGATGATTTACAATGCAAAGCAAGTAATGGAGATCCATTAACAGTAAATAAAAGTAATTTGGTATTTAGGCCCAGGGGGGAACTCAGGGTTGTTCACTACATGTGTCAAGGGTCCTGGAACGTTTGTCAACCCATCTAATACTGAGAACTTATGGAACATTTTTAATGTAGGGCCTATAGTCGGGTATTATAAATTTGCACAGAGTAAAATGTCTTATCAATCCACTGTAAACATTTAATGGAGAGGGGGGTAGAGGAGTCTTCAATTTCAAACCTATATTTGTTCTCCTGATGACAATGGCAATCTATGATCCTGGCTAAGTGAGTTACAAAGTAAAAGTAGTATAATTTCATGAATCTGAAAGGCTTCCAAAAACAACAAATTAGGTGTTATAAATATAACTTTAACAGTAAGATAACAGTGCTTACATACTGTATATATCATGAGGATCCTGGATAATCTCCAAGAACAAGTTGTGTAATGGTGAAACAAAAAAACTGAAATAAAAATATTCTCTATGGTGTGGAAATCAGTCAATATAGTGTATGAGGTAAATAAAAGTCCATCCATAGAGCAGCAAACAGCGTGTCAGAACACCATCACCAAACACCACCGTGTGCAATGCCTGCTCCCCTCAGATTTGAACCCACTACAGGTTATATTGCGCCTTTTGTATGTTAATAGTCTGGTGTGGTTTGTTTTGCTCCTCTTCTGCAGGGTGACACTCCGCTGGGGAATGAATACTCGAGATATGAAAGAATAGGTGTATAGCATAGTATGTCTTTCACAATGATGTCTTTTAATAAGATGAAGAACACTTATATTTGCAATGCTTGCCAAAATGGATATAGAAGACAGTCCTTGGGACGGTAAATCTCCTCCTCAACGTGATACTTCCGTGCCTCGGAGAAACCAGAAGTGACGTCACTGGCTCCGCCCGATGCGTTGCATCACTGGTCACGTGACTTCCTCAAGGATATAATTTAAAGTCCAGTAGACCCATTCCTCCTGCAGCTTTGGATCTGGTTATTAGGTGGAACTGGATGTGGGGTTTTCTCTGGTCCCAGACAAAATTCCTTGGTGCTTGTTGTAATCAATTGAAGTAACTATTAGGTACCTTAATGGGAAGTGCGTGTAAACAATAAAGTAATCTAGGAAGGATCATCATTTTTCCTATGCCTGTTTTGCCAAAAAAGGTTTTTGTAATTCCATTCTTTAAGATCAGATTCTATATTTTTAAGAAGAGGAATAAAATTTAGGGTGTATAGATCATCTAGAGAAGGGGTAAGCCAGACCCCCAGGTATTTCAGAGCAGCCTTTTTCCATTTGAAAGTGCTATTGTTTTGTGTATTTTTAAGAGTCTCTGGTGGTTAGGTAAGGTTAAGCGCTCCCAGTTTATTATAATTTATTTTGAAATTGGAAATATAACCTGAAAAATCTGAAAGATTTCTAGTAAATTCGATATAGATGTGTGTGGATTCGTTATGAAGAATAGCAGGTCATTAGCATAAGCTGCAATTTTCTCTATTCTCTCCATTCTCTCCAAGAAATACAATTAAATTCTCTACTAGATCGACTTGTTTTGATAAATTGTGTGGAACAGGGGTTCTAAAGTCAAGATAAATGTAAGAGAGATAAAGGGCACCCCTGTCTTGTCCCATTTTTGATGAAAACCTTTTCAGATAGTGTCTTATTTATCTTAATTTGTACAGAAGGGCATTGATATAGGGAAGAGGTCCAAGAGACCATCTTCTGATTCAAACCTACGTGCGAACAAGTGATAAGCATATGATCCTAGGCAACCATATTAAAGACCTTCTTCGCATCCGTGGATAGAAGACCCTCGAGATTTCCCTCCTTCGCTTTGTGGACTAGATTAGTTGCCTTAATGATATTGTCCCTAGCTTCCATTCTGGGTATAAAGCCCACTTGTTCCAGGCCAATATGTTTTATTAACAAAGGCCTAAGTCAGTTGGCTACTTATTTGGCCAAAAGCTTTAAGTTAATATTAAGGAGTGATATTGGCCTGTAATTAGAACAATCCGCAGGATATTTGTTAGCTTTCAGTATAACTGTGATGTGGGCAGCCAGGAAGGTTTCGGGAACCTGTAGCCAGCTGATCAGTGAGTTTAGAGACTAAAACAGTGGGCATTTTAATCTGTCTAAAAAGTATTTATAGTATTGAGAAGTGAGGCCATCCAGGCCTGGGCTCTTCCCTGCCTTTAACTTCTTAAAGTGGTTGTAAACCCATTCAATCAAGTTTATGTTAAATGAATCATTGCAAGCTATTGTACTGTGTGCATGGCTTCCTACCTGCTTGCTTTCTTGTAATCCTTTGTTTTGTTTGTAATGACCCCACCGCCACATGCGCTGTTAGTCCTATTTTACCTGCAAGTGCCAGAAAAATGTTTTTTACATGCCGGGGCTGCGTCATTTCCTTAGGTCGGTGTCAGCCCCGAGATCCCGTGATACTCCTACCCCATGCTGAGCCTAAGCCTCAATTATGGAGTAATGCAGCAGCAGGATCTGCTCCTAATCACTATACATGGTTGCCATGGTAAAACCAGAACGAAAATGAGGCTTGGCCTTGGGAACTAATGTGCATGTGTGGGATTATGGCTGCAGAGACGGTGAAGGTGGAAATAAAATGCTATGTAGACGCAGAAGACAAGAGTTATAATGGCAGTGGCTGCATACAAGCAGGAGCTTTCATAAAAAGTTTCTTCTTTCAAGTAAGAACATTCTATTTGCCTGTATGTATGTATGCATAGCTTCTAAACAGCAACATGCAATTCCATATTTATTATTTGGGGTAAAATTATCTAAGTTTATTACCGCTTTATTAGCAGAGATTAATTCCACTTCTGAGAAGTCATTTTCTAATGCCAAATACACATGGTCGGACATTGATCGGACATTCTGACAACAAAATACTAGGATTTTTTCCGACGGATGTTGGCTCAAACTTGTCTTGCATACACACAGTCACACAAAGTTGTCGGAAAATCCGATCATTCTGAACGCGGTGACGTAAAACACGTACGTCGGGACTATAAACGGGGCAGTAGCCAATAGCTTTCATCTCTTTATTTATTCTGAGCATGCGTGGCACTTTGTGCGTCGGCTTTGTGTACACACGATCGGAAATTCCGACAACGGATTTTGTTGTCGGCTAATTTTATAGCCTGCACTCAAACTTTGTGTGTCGGAAAGTCCGATGGAAAATGTCTGATGGAGCCTACACACAGTTGGAATTTCCGACAACAAGGTCCTATCACACATTTTCTGTTGGAAAATCCGACCGTGTGTACGGGGCATAACATTTCGCTATCTTGTTGTGAGAGTGTCGGCATGCCACTCTGTCTGTAGATTGTATAAATTAGAGTAGTATTCATGAAAACTTTTTTGTGATTTTGTCAGTGGTTCAAGGTTGCCTCCTGAATTTTGAATACAAAAAATGTATAGCTCGTTTGGATTGTCTGTCTATCAAATTCTGCAAAGCCACCCTTGCCTCAAGTAGCTCTACTGCTGATTGGGTAGAAAGAGAGAGTTTATATAGTGTCTCTAATCTAGCAATCTTACAGTAGCTGATTTTTTTTTTTTTCTTTTGCGTCTGGATCCCCACTTAATTCGTTCGCCCCTGATCACACATGTATGTTCCTCCCAATGGTTAGCGGTAAAAGCTCTGTGGAGGTGTTGAGGGAAAAGTATGTGTTAATGGCCTTTTCTATTGACTTATAAATCTCAGGGTCAGAAACCAAAGGGGTATTTATCCACCAAGTACGTGGTCTTGCTCTACGCTCTTTCCTATCCGGAAGCAAAGACATCGCTGTATGATCCGAAAGTGGCTGTATACCAATTTTTTCATCCCGTAGGTTGGGGATATATTTTTGTGAGATGAAGATATAATCTGTCTGTGAATAACGGGCGTGAGGGGAGAGTAAAAAGTAAAATATTTGTCCCTTGGATTTAGGGCTTTCCGGGTGTCAACTAGTAAAAGGGAATGGAGTAAACATTTTAATTCTTTTAAGGACCTTGTAAGAAATACAGGATGTGCCCGAAGATGTGTCAAGGAGTGGGTTCAAAGGGATATTGAAGTCTCCCCCTACGATTAAACACCCTGATGCAAACCATTTTAGCTCATCTATAATGCAATTACAGAATGAAATATGTGCTGAGTTGGGGAAGTAGACATTAGCTAAGGTCATGGGTTTGTCTTTCCAGGAGCCCTTAAAGAAAATATATCTGCTATCAGGGTCTATTAATTGGTCCGTTACTTAATGGAATGGTGACCCCTTTCGTCTTCGCTAGAGGATTTGTCACATGAAAAGCTTTAGTAAAATGATTATCAGACATTTTTGGAATGTTTTGAGTCTTAAAATATGTTTCTTGCAGAAATACATTACTAGGTTTTTGTTTTTTTTTACGTTCTCATAATAAAGCTGGTCTTTTTTCAGGTATATTAAGACCTTTAACATTGTGAGAAACTATAAAAGGACTTTTTCCCAATGATGTTTAAGCCATTATAATATCAGACAGTAGCATACGCTTATACTAATGCCGCGTACACGAGCGGACTTTATGGCAGACTTTGCCCGGCGGACGGGATTTCGTCTGACAATTCGATCGTGTGTGGGCTCCAGCGGACTTTGTTTTCTCAAAAGTTGGACGGACTTAGATTTGAAACATGTTTCAAATCTATCCGACGGACTCGAGTCCGGTCGAAAAGTCAGCTCGTCTGTATGCTAGTTCGACGGACAAAAAGCCACGCTAGGGCAGCTATTGGCTACTGGCTATGAACTTCCCTATTGTAGTCCGGTCGTACGTCATCACGTACGAATTCGACGGACTTTGGTTGATTGTGTGTAGGCAAGTCCATTCATTCAGAAAGTCCGTCGTAAAGTCAGTCAAAAAGTCCTCCGGGCAAAGTCTGCCGTAAAGTCCGCCCGTGTGTACGTGGCATAAGTATCAAGGCATATGTGGTAAGGTCTATAGTCAATAAATGTTCAGGTAACAAAGCCTTTGATACACAGAAATAACTAAGTATCCCAAGGTAAATCAGACTGTAAGAAGCAGTAGCAAGAAATCACAAAAATGAAAGGATAAAAGCTTCCGCAGATTGGGTGGGTACATGGGAGGATCTCGTTAAACAATAACTATTGGAATTCAACAACTCCACAGCTATATATGAAAAGTAAAAATACTTTTATCATGCCGAGCCTTAGCAAATGGGAGAGAGATCTCAATATGACTTTCACAGCTGTCCAGCATCAAAACATCACCCACCTTTCCCTGAAATCATCCATATGTACGCGCACGCAGGAATCCAACTACAAACAATTTATTGACGAGCTGGTACCTTACCTCGTCTGCTCTATGTAAATACTTTCCAGAGGCCTTGCATTGATGCTGGAGATGTGGAGAAGAAAAGGGAACTCTCCTTCACATCTTCTGGTCTTGTCCGAAACTTTAACAGTATTGGTCAGAGGAACAGAGGATCTCCCAACAATTTACAGACTTTCCAATTCTGAGGGATCCTGCATTCTTCTTGTTCCACTGCTCACAAATCCCGCTTTGGACATACAAGAAATCAATTCTCTGTCACTTGATTAATACCACCAAAGCTTGTGTTACTCTGTGTTGGAAAGACCCCATCCCTCTTTTCTTTGCTATGTGGCTTAATAAGGTCAGGCGTATCAATACACTGGAAGACCTGGTACTTACTGCCCAAAATAGAAGAGAATGATATGCGAAAACATGGGCATACTAGAATATGTTTGTATATTCAGACGAAGTCCATCCTGGTGAGCTGCTCTGAGGATTGAGATCCTCCTGTCATTCGTTCTGTTGCACCACACACCTCATCACCCTGGCCCCCCCCCCCCTCCTTTTTTTCCCTTCTTTCTTCCCTCTTCCTTCTTTATCTCTTTTTGTTTCGGCACACCCTTGGGTGACCCTATGCTTCTGTACCCTAGTTTCCTTTTCTCTAAAAATTTGAAGTGTCCTCCTGTGCAATCTCGAGCATAATGTTCATAGTTACCACCTGATTTTTGTAAGTGAGAAATTATTATGGGTATTAGTGATGTTAAACTACTTTACCTTGTCATTTTGGATCGTCTTTATATTAGGTGTGACATGGCACCTTTTTTGTTGTATTATGTTCTGATGGATACTTCATTCTCTTAAATAAATAAAGATTTTTTTTTTTTTAAATTAAAAATAAGTGAACAAGATTTGAACTAAATCCTGTGGTGATGAATTGGTCATGCTACAGGGATCTTCATTTTTATCATATCTAGAACTGACATATCAAATGGCCAAAGGAAATAAAACAGATAGGTCATATAGTGAGATGTCCGGCATGAGTTAGTTAAGTGTTCTTGCATAGCAAGACCACTTACTGTTATCTCACATATATATTATTAAGTGTTCTTGCATAGCAAGACCACTTACTGTTATCTCACATATATATTATTAAGTGTTCTTGCATAGCAAGACCACTTACTGTTATCTCACATATATATTATTAAGTGTTCTTGCATAGCAAGACCACTTACTGTTATCTCACATATATATTATTAAGTGTTCTTGCATAGCAAGACCACTTACTGTTATCTCACATATATATTATTAAGTGTTCTTGCATAGCAAGACCACTTACTGTTATCTCACATATATATTATTAAGTGTTCTTGCATAGCAAGACCACTTACTGTTATCTCACATATATATTATTCTTATTCTTATTATTATAGCCAAATTTACCACCCTAACTCCTCCCACAGTTTTTACACTACATAGACAAGTAATATACCGAAACGTGCGGATTGTTCCCGAATGGTGTGCTATTATTTTGTGGAACATTTCGCCGAATGGTTCACAAAATATCGTCATTTTTGCGGCGAAATTGGTCCCATAGGAATGAATGGGGAAACTAGAGTGGGAGATGACAAAAGCTGGAAAATCATAACATGATTTCTAAACTGCCACCACTCCCTCATTTTCAAGCCCACCTACACAAATCTTATATCAAAACGTTCAGCTATCCCTGCTGCCACTAAACATGTCCACGGCTAAGCCATAGTCCTGATAGTTTTCACAATATGACCATTTGTTTGCAACTCACGCCGTCCATTGACATTCATTGAAACTACACTCTAGCCCCCTCCAAATTTGAAGGGCAATTTCTAAACTGCGACTGTGCCTTCATTTTTAATATTTCAGAGACATACTATGTATCAAAATCTAGGTCTGGGTCTTGTGATTCTCACAATATAAAGATCTTCGCTGTAGGATGTATAGTTTTTAAAATACGGCCATTTGTTTAGAGGTCATTTCAGGAAATTTTAGCCATTAATCAGAGTGCACTGTTAGTGTTTGTTTTGTTGCCATGGTTACCAAAGCTTCTGTTATACACAGGGGGGAAGGTGGCTGGAGCATCTCAGCTGATTACAGAGCCCGGGGGAGGGGACAGACACACCATGTACTGATTTATAATAGAGGAATATGATGGGGCAGTTTTGATGGGGTAATTCTGATGGGGCAGTTTTGATGAAGTAGTATTTGGGAAGCATAAACAGGGCATGAGCGTTGCTAGGAAACAGTGGTTGTAAACACAAGATGCTGAGACACTCCAAATGCATGTGACTTCATCTGCTAGACTTGATAATGCTTGTAGACTCCTCCCACAGTTTTCACACTACAGAGACAAATAATATACCGAAACGAGCGGATTGTTCCCGATTGGTGTGTTATTACTTTGTGGAATGTTTTGCCGAATGGTCCACGAAATGACGTTTTTGCGGCGAAATTGGTCCCATAGGAATGAATGGCGAAATGTTCAAAACTAGAGTGGGAAGTGACAAAAGCTGACAACCCCATGATCAGCCAAAACATTATGACCACCCCATGATCAGCCAAAACATTATGACCGCCCCATGTAAAAAAAAAATATTTTTGAAAAAAAAAAAAAATTTTTGAAAAAAGTAAAAAAATAATTTTTGAAAAAAAAAAAATCATTTTTGAAAAAAAAATATATATTTTTGAAAAAAAAATATTTTTGAAAAAAAAAAATTATTTTTGAAAAAAAAATATTTTTGAAAAAAAAATTTCTTTTAAAAAAAAAATTATTTTTGAAAAAAAAATATATTTGAAAAAAAAAATATTTTTGAAAAAAAAAATTATTTTTGAAAAAAAAATTACTTTAAAAAAAATTATAATTTCGAAAAAAAAATTATTTTTGAAATAAAAAAATTCATTTTTGAAAAAAAAAATTACCTTTGAAAAAAAAAATTACTTTTGAAAAAAAAATCATTTTTGAAGAAAAAAAAATCATTTTTGATTAAAAAAAATTCATTTTTGAAAAAAAAAATTACTTTTGAAAAAAATGTTCAGCTCTTTCAGCGAATGATGGAACTTTTTTACTACTGTTTATACTTTTTAAAATATTAAGCTTTTTAACACTTTTCACAGTTACTCAAGCCACCCCACCCAGTTACTCCGCCCACTCCAGTTGTAGAGGCAAGAACACTTTCACAATTTCCCCAGAAATTGTACCTTTTCTAGTTATTCTTATTCTTATTATAGCCAAATTTACCACCCTAACTCCTCCCACAGTTTTTACACTACATAGACAAGTAATATACCGAAACGTGCGGATTGTTCCCGAATGGTGTGCTATTATTTTGTGGAACATTTCGCCGAATGGTTCACGAAATATCATCATTTTTGCGGCGAAATTGGTCCCATAGGAATGAATGGGGAAACTAGAGTGGGAGATGACAAAAGCTGGAAAATCAGAACATGATTTCTAAACTGCCGCCACTCCCTCATTTTCAAGCCCACCTACACAAATCTTATATCAAAACGTTCAGCTATCCCTGCTGCCACTAAACATGTCCACGGCTAAGCCATAGTCCTGATAGTTTTCACAATATGACCATTTGTTTGCAACTCACGCCGTCCATTGACATTCATTGAAACTACACTCTAGCCCCCTCCAAATTTGAAGGGCAATTTCTAAACTGCGACTGTGCCTTCATTTTTAATATTTCAGAGACATACTATACATCAAAATCTAGGTCTGGGTCTTGTGATTCTCACAATATAAAGATCTTCGCTGTAGGATGTATAGTTTTTAAAATACGGCCATTTGTTTAGAGGTCATTTCAGGAAATTTTAGCCATTAATCAGAGTCTACTGTTAGTGTTTGTTTTGTTGCCATGGTTACCAAAGCTTCTGTTATACACAGGGGGGAAGGTGGCTGGAGCATCTCAGCTGATTACAGAGCCCGGGGGAGGGGACAGACACACCATGTACTGATTTATAATAGAGGAATATGATGGGGCAGTTTTGATGGGGTAATTCTGATGGGGCAGTTTTGATGAAGTAGTATTTGGGAAGCATAAACAGGGCATGAGCGTTGCTAGGAAACAGTGGTTGTAAACACAAGATGCTGAGACACTCCAAATGCATGTGACTTCATCTGCTAGACTTGATAATGCTTGTAGACTCCTCCCACAGTTTTCACACTACAGAGACAAATAATATACCGAAACGAGCGGATTGTTCCCGATTGGTGTGTTATTACTTTGTGGAATGTTTTGCCGAATGGTCCACGAAATGACGTTTTTGCGGCGAAATTGGTCCCATAGGAATGAATGGCGAAATGTTCAAAACTAGAGTGGGAAGTGACAAAAGCTGACAACCCCATGATCAGCCAAAACATTATGACCACCCCATGATCAGCCAAAACATTATGACCGCCCCATGTAAAAAAAAATATATTTTTGAAAAAAAAAAAAAAATTTTTGAAAAAAGTAAAAAAATAATTTTTGAAAAAAGTAAAAAAATAATTTTTGAAAAAAAAAAATCATTTTTGAAAAAAAAAAATATATTTTTGAAAAAAAAATTATTTTTGAAAAAAAAAAAATTATTTTTGAAAAAAAAAAATATTTTTGAAAAAAAAATTTCTTTTAAAAAAAAAATTATTTTTGAAAAAAAAATATATTTGAAAAAAAAAAATATTTTTGAAAAAAAAAAATTTTTGAAAAAAAAATTGCTTTAAAAAAAATAATAATTTCGAAAAAAAAAATTATTTTTGAAATAAAAAAATTCATTTTTGAAAAAAAAAATTACCTTTGAAAAAAAAAATTACTTTTGAAAAAAAAAATCATTTTTGAAGAAAAAAAAAATCATTTTTGATTAAAAAAAATTCATTTTTGAAAAAAAAAATTACTTTTGAAAAAAATGTTCAGCTCTTTCAGCGAATGATGGAACTTTTTTACTACTATTTATACTTTTTAAAATATTAAGCTTTTTAACACTTTTCACAGTTACTCAAGCCACTCCACCCCACCCAGTTACTCCGCCCACTCCAGTTGTAGAGGCAAGAACACTTTCACAATTTCCCCAGAAATTGTACCTTTTCTAGTTATTAAGTGTTCTTGCATAGCAAGACCACTTACTGTTATCTCACATATATATTATTAAGTGTTCTTGCATAGCAAGACCACTTACTGTTATCTCACATATATATTATTAAGTGTTCTTGCATAGCAAGACCACTTACTGTTATCTCACATATATATTATTCTTATTATTATAGCCAAATTTACCACCCTAACTCCTCCCACAGTTTTTACACTACATAGACAAGTAATATACCGAAACGTGCGGATTGTTCCCGAATGGTGTGCTATTACTTTGTGGAACGTTTCGCCGAATGGTTCACGAAATATCGTCGTTTTTGCGGCGAAATTGGTCCCATAGGAATGAATGGGGAAACTAGAGTGGGAGATGACAAAAGCTGGAAAATCAGAACATGATTTCTAAACTGCCGCCACTCCCTCATTTTCAAGCCCACCTACACAAATCTTATATCAAAATGTTCAGCTATCCCTGCTGCCACTAAACATGTCCACGGCTAAGCCATAGTCCTGATAGTTTTCACAATATGACCATTTGTTTGCAACTCACGCCGTCCATTGACATTCATTGAAACTACACTCTAGCCCCCTCCAAATTTGAAGGGCAATTTCTAAACTGCGACTGTGCCTTCATTTTTAATATTTCAGAGACATACTATACATCAAAATCTAGGTCTGGGTCTTGTGATTCTCACAATATAAAGATCTTCGCTGTAGGATGTATAGTTTTTAAAATACGGCCATTTGTTTAGAGGTCATTTCAGGAAATTTTAGCCATTAATCAGAGTGTACTGTTAGTGTTTGTTTTGTTGCCATGGTTACCAAAGCTTCTGTTATACACAGGGGGGAAGGTGGCTGGAGCATCTCAGCTGATTACAGAGCCCGGGGGAGGGGACAGACACACCATGTACTGATTTATAATAGAGGAATATGATGGGGCAGTTTTGATGGGGTAATTCTGATGGGGCAGTTTTGATGAAAAAAAAATAAAATAATTTTTGAAAAAAATAAAAATAAAATCATTTTTGAAAAAAAAATATTTAAAAAAAAAAAAATCATAATTTTTGAAAAAAATGTTCAGCTCTTTCAGCTAATGATGAGACTTCAACTTTTTTACTACTATTTATACTTTTTAAAATATTAAGCTTTTTAACACCTTTCACAGTTACTCCAGCCACTCCAACCACACAACAGTTACTCAAGCCACTCCACCCAGTTACTCCACCCACTCCAGTTGTAGAGGCAAGAACACTTTTCACAATTTCCCCAGAAATTGTACCTTTTCTAGTTATTAAGTGTTCTTGCATAGCAAGACCACTTACTGTTATCTCACATATATATTATTAAGTGTTCTTGCATAGCAAGACCACTTACTGTTATCTCACATATATATTATTATTCTTATTATAGCCAAATTTACCACCCTAACTCCTCCCACAGTTTTTACACTACATAGACAAGTAATATACCGAAACGTGCGGATTGTTCCCGAATGGTGTGCTATTATTTTGTGGAACGTTTCGCCGAATGGTTCACAAAATATCGTCATTTTTGCGGCGAAATTGGTCCCATAGGAATGAATGGGGAAACTAGAGTGGGAGATGACAAAAGTTGGAAAATCAGAACATGATTTCTAAACTGCCGCCACTCCCTCATTTTCAAGCCCACCTACACAAATCTTATATCAAAACGTTCAGCTATCCCTGCTGCCACTAAACATGTCCACGGCTAAGCCATAGTCCTGATAGTTTTCACAATATGACCATTTGTTTGCAACTCACGCTGTCCATTGACATTCATTGAAACTACACTCTAGCCCCCTCCAAATTTGAAGGGCAATTTCTAAACTGCGACTGTGCCTTCATTTTTAATATTTCAGAGACATACTATGTATCAAAATCTAGGTCTGGGTCTTGTGATTCTCACAATATAAAGATCTTCGCTGTAGGATGTATAGTTTTTAAAATACGGCCATTTGTTTAGAGGTCATTTCAGGAAATTTTAGCCATTAATCAGCGTGTACTGTGTTTGTTTTGTTGCCATGGTTACCAAAGCTTCTGTTATACACAGGGGGGAAGGTGGCTGGAGCATCTCAGCTGATTACAGAGCCCGGGGGAGGGGACAGACACACCATGTACTGATTTATAATAGAGGAATATGATGGGGCAGTTTTGATGGGGTAATTCTGATGGGGCAGTTTTGATGAAGTAGTATTTGGGAAGCATAAACAGGGCATGAGCGTTGCTAGGAAACAGTGGTTGTAAACACAAGATGCTGAGACACTCCAAATGCATGTGACTTCATCTGCTAGACTTGATAATGCTTGTAGACTCCTCCCACAGTTTTCACACTACAGAGACAAATAATATACCGAAACAAGCGGATTCTTCCTGATTGGTGTGTTATTACTTTGTGGAATGTTTTGCCGAATGGTCCACGAAATGTCGTTTTTGCGGCGAAATTGGTCCCATAGGAATGAATGGCGAAATGTTCAAAACTAGAGTGGGAAGTGACAAAAGCTGACAACCCCATGATCAGCCAAAACATTATGACCGCCCCAAGTAAAAAAAAAAATATTTTTGAAAAAAAAAAAAATTTTTTTTAAAAAGTAAAAAAATAATTTTTGAAAAAAAAAATCATTTTTGAAAAAAAAAATATTTTTGAAAAAAAAAAATTATTTTTGAAAAAAAAAATTTTTGAAAAAAAAATTTTTTTTAAAAAAAATTATTTTTGAAAAAAAAATATATTTGAAAAAAAAAAATATTTTTGAAAAAAAAAAAATATTTTTGAAAAAAAAAAAATATTTTTGAAAAAAAAATTACTTTAAAAAAAATAATAATTTCGAAAAAAAAATTATTTTTGAAATAAAAAAATTCATTTTTGAAAAAAAAAATTACCTTTGAAAAAAAAAATTACTTTTGAAAAAAAAAATCATTTTTGAAGAAAAAAAAATCATTTTTGATTAAAAAAAATTCATTTTTTGAAAAAAAAAATTACTTTTGAAAAAAATGTTCAGCTCTTTCAGCGAATGATGGAACTTTTTTACTACTATTTATACTTTTTAAAATATTAAGCTTTTTAACACTTTTCACACTTACTCAAGCCACTCCACCCCACCCAGTTACTCCGCCCACTCCAGTTGTAGAGGCAAGAACACTTTCACAATTTCCCCAGAAATTGTACCTTTTCTAGTTATTCTTATTCTTATTATAGCCAAATTTACCACCCTAACTCCTCCCACAGTTTTTACACTACATAGACAAGTAATATACCGAAACGTGCGGATTGTTCCCGAATGGTGTGCTATTATTTTGTGGAACATTTCGCCGAATGGTTCACAAAATATCGTCATTTTTGCGGCGAAATTGGTCCCATAGGAATGAATGGGGAAACTAGAGTGGGAGATGACAAAAGCTGGAAAATCAGAACATGATTTCTAAACTGCCGCCACTCCCTCATTTTCAAGCCCACCTACACAAATCTTATATCAAAACGTTCAGCTATCCCTGCTGCCACTAAACATGTCCACGGCTAAGCCATAGTCCTGATAGTTTTCACAATATGACCATTTGTTTGCAACTCACGCCGTCCATTGACATTCATTGAAACTACACTCTAGCCCCCTCCAAATTTGAAGGGCAATTTCTAAACTGCGACTGTGCCTTCATTTTTAATATTTCAGAGACATACTATGTATCAAAATCTAGGTCTGGGTCTTGTGATTCTCACAATATAAAGATCTTCGCTGTAGGATGTATAGTTTTTAAAATACGGCCATTTGTTTAGAGGTCATTTCAGGAAATTTTAGCCATTAATCAGAGTGTACTGTTAGTGTTTGTTTTGTTGCCATGGTTACCAAAGCTTCTGTTATACACAGGGGGGAAGGTGGCTGGAGCATCTCAGCTGATTACAGAGCCCGGGGGAGGGGACAGACACACCATGTACTGATTTATAATAGAGGAATATGATGGGGCAGTTTTGATGGGGTAATTCTGATGGGGCAGTTTTGATGAAGTAGTATTTGGGAAGCATAAACAGGGCATGAGCGTTGCTAGGAAACAGTGGTTGTAAACACAAGATGCTGAGACACTCCAAATGCACGTGACTTCATCTGCTAGACTTGATAATGCTTGTAGACTCCTCCCACAGTTTTCACACTACAGAGACAAATAATATACCGAAACGAGCGGATTGTTCCCGATTGGTGTGTTATTACTTTGTGGAATGTTTTGCCGAATGGTCCACGAAATGACGTTTTTGCGGCGAAATTGGTCCCATAGGAATGAATGGCGAAATGTTCAAAACTAGAGTGGGAAGTGACAAAAGCTGACAACCCCATGATCAGCCAAAACATTATGACCACCCCATGATCAGCCAAAACATTATGACCGCCCCATGTAAAAAAAAAATATTTTTGAAAAAAAAAAAAAATTTTTGAAAAAAGTAAAAAAATAATTTTTGAAAAAAAAAATCATTTTTGAAAAAAAAATATATATTTTTGAAAAAAAATATTTTTGAAAAAAAAAAATTATTTTTGAAAAAAAAAAAATATTTTTGAAAAAAAAATTTCTTTTAAAAAAAAAATTATTTTTGAAAAAAAAATATATTTGAAAAAAAAAATATTTTTGAAAAAAAAAATTATTTTTGAAAAAAAAATTACTTTAAAAAAAATAATAATTTCGAAAAAAAAATTATTTTTGAAATAAAAAAATTCATTTTTGAAAAAAAAAATTACCTTTGAAAAAAAAAATTACTTTTGAAAAAAAAATCATTTTTGAAGAAAAAAAAATCATTTTTGATTAAAAAAAATTCATTTTTGAAAAAAAAAATTACTTTTGAAAAAAATGTTCAGCTCTTTCAGCGAATGATGGAACTTTTTTACTACTATTTATACTTTTTAAAATATTAAGCTTTTTAACACTTTTCACAGTTACTCAAGCCACCCCACCCAGTTACTCCGCCCACTCCAGTTGTAGAGGCAAGAACACTTTCACAATTTCCCCAGAAATTGTACCTTTTCTAGTTAAGTGTTCTTGCATAGCAAGACCACTTACTGTTATCTCACATATATATTATTATTATTATTCTTATTCTTATTATTATAGCCAAATTTACCACCCTAACTCCTCCCACAGTTTTTACACTACATAGACAAGTAATATACCGAAACGTGCGGATTGTTCCCGAATGGTGTGCTATTATTTTGTGGAACATTTCGCCGAATGGTTCACAAAATATCGTCATTTTTGCGGCGAAATTGGTCCCATAGGAATGAATGGGGAAACTAGAGTGGGAGATGACAAAAGCTGGAAAATCAGAACATGATTTCTAAACTGCCGCCACTCCCTCATTTTCAAGCCCACCTACACAAATCTTATATCAAAACGTTCAGCTATCCCTGCTGCCACTGAACATGTCCACGGCTAAGCCATAGTCCTGATAGTTTTCACAATATGACCATTTGTTTGCAACTCACGCCGTCCATTGACATTCATTGAAACTACACTCTAGCCCCCTCCAAATTTGAAGGGCAATTTCTAAACTGCGACTGTGCCTTCATTTTTAATATTTCAGAGACATACTATGTATCAAAATCTAGGTCTGGGTCTTGTGATTCTCACAATATAAAGATCTTCGCTGTAGGATGTATAGTTTTTAAAATACGGCCATTTGTTTAGAGGTCATTTCAGGAAATTTTAGCCATTAATCAGAGTGCACTGTTAGTGTTTGTTTTGTTGCCATGGTTACCAAAGCTTCTGTTATACACAGGGGGGGAGGTGGCTGGAGCATCTCAGCTGATTACAGAGCCCGGGGGAGGGGACAGACACACCATGTACTGATTTATAATAGAGGAATATGATGGGGCAGTTTTGATGGGGTAATTCTGATGGGGCAGTTTTGATGAAGTAGTATTTGGGAAGCATAAACAGGGCATGAGCGTTGCTAGGAAACAGTGGTTGTAAACACAAGATGCTGAGACACCCCAAATGCATGTGACTTCATCTGCTAGACTTGATAATGCTTGTAGACTCCTCCCACAGTTTTCACACTACAGAGACAAGTAATATACCGAAACGAGCGGATTGTTCCCGATTGGTGTGTTATTACTTTGTGGAATGTTTTGCCGAATGGTCCACGAAATGACGTTTTTGCGGCGAAATTGGTCCCATAGGAATGAATGGCGAAATGTTCAAAACTAGAGTGGGAAGTGACAAAAGCTGACAACCCCATGATCAGCCAAAACATTATGACCACCCCATGATCAGCCAAAACATTATGACCGCCCCATGTAAAAAAAAAATATTTTTGAAAAAAAAAAAAAATTTTTGAAAAAAGTAAAAAAATAATTTTTGAAAAAAAAAAAAATCATTTTTGAAAAAAAAATATATATTTTTGAAAAAAAAATATTTTTGAAAAAAAAAAATTATTTTTGAAAAAAAAATATTTTTGAAAAAAAAATTTCTTTTGAAAAAAAAATTTTTTAAAAAAAAATTATTTTTGAAAAAAAAATATATTTGAAAAAAAAAAATATTTTTGAAAAAAAAAATTATTTTTGAAAAAAAAATTACTTTAAAAAAAATAATTTCGAAAAAAAAATTATTTTTGAAATAAAAAAATTCATTTTTGAAAAAAAAAATTACCTTTGAAAAAAAAAATTACTTTTGAAAAAAAAATCATTTTTGAAGAAAAAAAAATCATTTTTGATTAAAAAAAATTCATTTTTGAAAAAAAAAATTACTTTTGAAAAAAATGTTCAGCTCTTTCAGCGAATGATGGAACTTTTTTACTACTGTTTATACTTTTTAAAATATTAAGCTTTTTAACACTTTTCACAGTTACTCAAGCCACCCCACCCAGTTACTCCGCCCACTCCAGTTGTAGAGGCAAGAACACTTTCACAATTTCCCCAGAAATTGTACCTTTTCTAGTATTAAGTGTTCTTGCATAGCAAGACCACTTACTGTTATCTCACATATATATTATTCTTATTATTATAGCCAAATTTACCACCCTAACTCCTCCCACAGTTTTTACACTACATAGACAAGTAATATACCGAAACGTGCGGATTGTTCCCGAATGGTGTGCTATTACTTTGTGGAACGTTTCGCCGAATGGTTCACGAAATATCGTCGTTTTTGCGGCGAAATTGGTCCCATAGGAATGAATGGGGAAACTAGAGTGGGAGATGACAAAAGCTGGAAAATCAGAACATGATTTCTAAACTGCCGCCACTCCCTCATTTTCAAGCCCACCTACACAAATCTTATATCAAAACGTTCAGCTATCCCTGCTGCCACTAAACATGTCCACGGCTAAGCCATAGACCTGATAGTTTTCACAATATGACCATTTGTTTGCAACTCACGCCGTCCATTGACATTCATTGAAACTACACTCTAGCCCCCTCCAAATTTGAAGGGCAATTTCTAAACTGCGACTGTGCCTTCATTTTTAATATTTCAGAGACATACTATACATCAAAATCTAAGTCTGGGTCTTGTGATTCTCACAATATAAAGATCTTCGCTGTAGGATGTATAGTTTTTAAAATACGGCCATTTGTTTAGAGGTCATTTCAGGAAATTTTAGCCATTAATCAGAGTGTACTGTTAGTGTTTGTTTTGTTGCCATGGTTACCAAAGCTTCTGTTATACACAGGGGGGGAAGGTGGCTGGAGCATCTCAGCTGATTACAGAGCCCGGGGGAGGGGACAGACACACCATGTACTGATTTATAATAGAGGAATATGATGGGGCAGTTTTGATGGGGTAATTCTGATGGGGCAGTTTTGATGAAGCAGTATTTGGGAAGCATAAACAGGGCATGAGCGTTGCTAGGAAACAGTGGTTGTAAACACAAGATGCTGAGACACTCCAAATGCATGTGACTTCATCTGCTACACTTGATAATGCTTGTAGACTCCTCCCACAGTTTTCACACTACAGAGACAAATAATATACCGAAACGAGCGGATTGTTCCCGATTGGTGTGTTATTACTTTGCGGAATGTTTTGCCGAATGGTCCACGAAATAACGTTTTTGCGGCGAAATTGGTCCCATAGGAATGAATGGCGAAATGTTCAAAACTAGAGTGGGAAGTGACAAAAGCTGACAACCCCATGATCAGCCAAAACATTATGACCACCCCATGATCAGCCAAAACATTATGACCGCCCCATGTAAAAAAAAAAATATTTTTGAAAAAAAAAAAAATTTTTTGAAAAAAGTAAAAAAATTATTTTTGAAAAAAAAAATATTTTTGAAAAAAAAAAAATTATTTTTGAAAAAAAAAAATATTTTTGAAAAAAAAATTTCTTTTAAAAAAAAATTATTTTTGAAAAAAAAATATATTTGAAAAAAAAAATATTTTTGAAAAAAAAAATATTTTTGAAAAAAAAAATTATTTTTGAAAAAAAAATTACTTTAAAAAAAATAATAATTTCGAAAAAAAAATTATTTTTGAAATAAAAAAATTACCTTTGAAAAAAAAAATTACTTTTGAAAAAAATGTTCAGCTCTTTCAGCGAATGATGGAACTTTTTTACTACTATTTATACTTTTTAAAATATTAAGCTTTTTAACACTTTTCACAGTTACTCAAGCCACTCCACCCCACCCAGTTACTCCGCCCACTCCAGTTGTAGAGGCAAGAACACTTTCACAATTTCCCCAGAAATTGTACCTTTTCTAGTTATTAAGTGTTCTTGCATAGCAAGACCACTTACTGTTATCTCACATATATATTATTAAGTGTTCTTGCATAGCAAGACCACTTACTGTTATCTCACATATATATTATTATTATTCTTATTATTATAGCCAAATTTACCACCCTAACTCCTCCCACAGTTTTTACACTACATAGACAAGTAATATACCGAAACGTGCGGATTGTTCCCGAATGGTGTGCTATTATTTTGTGGAACGTTTCGCCAAATGGTTCACAAAATATCGTCATTTTTGCGGCGAAATTGGTCCCATAGGAATGAATAGGGAAACTAGAGTGGGAGATGACAAAAGCTGGAAAATCAGAACATGATTTCTAAACTGCCGCCACTCCCTCATTTTCAAGCCCACCTACACAAATCTTATATCAAAACGTTCAGCTATCCCTGCTGTCACTAAACATGTCCACGGCTAAGCCATAGTCCTGATAGTTTTCACAATATGACCATTTGTTTGCAACTCACGCTGTCCATTGACATTAATTGAAACTACACTCTAGCCCCCTCCAAATTTGAAGGGCAATTTCTAAACTGCGACCGTGCCTTCAATTTTAATATTTCAGAGACATACTATGTATCAAAATCTAGGTCTGGGTCTTGTGATTCTCACAATATAAAGATCTTCACTGTAGGATGTATAGTTTTTAAAATACGGCCATTTGTTTAGAGGTCATTTCAGGAAATTTTAGCCATTAATCAGATGTACTGTTAGTGTTTGTTTTGTTGCCATGGTTACCAAAGCTTCTGTTATACACAGGGGGGAAGGTGGCTGGAGCATCTCAGCTGATTACAGAGCCCGGGGGAGGGGACAGACACACCATGTACTGATTTATAATAGAGGAATATGATGGGGCAGTTTTGATGGGGTAATTCTGATGGGGCAGTTTTGATGAAGCAGTATTTGGGAAGCATAAACAGGGCATGAGCGTTGCTAGGAAACAGTGGTTGTAAACACAAGATGCTGAGACACCCCAAATGCATGTGACTTCATCTGCTAGACTTGATAATGCTTGTAGACTCCTCCCACAGTTTTTACACTACAGAGACAAATAATATACCGAAACGAGCGGATTGTTCCCGATTGGTGTGTTATTACTTTGTGGAACGTTTCGCCGAACGGTCCACGAAATGTCGTTTTTGCAGCGAAATTGGTCCCATAGGAATGAATGGTGAAATGTTCAAAACTAGAGTGGGAAGTGACAAAAGCTGACAACCCCATGATCAGCCAAAACATTATGACCACCCCATGATCAGCCAAAACATTATGACCGCCCCATGTAAAAAAAAAAAATATTTTTGAAAAAAATAATTTTTGAAAAAAAAAAAAAATAATTTTTGAAAAAAATTAAAATAAAATCATTTTCATTGACATACTATGTATCAAAATCTAGGTCTGGGTCTTGTGATTCTCACAATATAAAGATCTTCGCTGTAGGATTTATAGTTTTTGAGAAAAAGCTTTTTGTTTAGAGGTCATTTCAGGAAATTTTAGCCATTAATCAGATGTACTGTTAGTGTTTGTTTTGTTGCCATGGTTACCAAAGCTTCTGTTATACACAGGGGGGAGGTGGCTGGAGCATCTCAGCTCTGATTACAGAGCCCGGGGGAGGGGACAGACACACCATGTACTGATTTATAATAGAGGAATATGATGGGGCAGTTTTGATGGGGCAGTTTTAATGGGGCAGTTTTGATGGTGGCAATATGACAACCCCATGATCAGCTGAAACATTATGACCGCCCCATGAAAAAATATATATATTTTTGAAAAAACAAAAAATATATTTTTGAAAAAAAAAAAATTATTTTTGAAAAAAAAAAATTATTTTTGAAAAAAAAATCATTTTTGGAAAAAAAAAAAAATTATTTTTGAAAAAAAAAAATTTTGAAAAAAAAAATTCTTTTTGAAAAAAAAAAAAAATTTTGAGAAAAATTATTTTTGAAAAAAAAATCATTTTTGAAAAAAAATTATTTTTGAAAAAAAATTATTTTTGAAAAAAATAAATTATTTTTGAAAAAAATAAATTATTTTTGAAAAAAAAATTATTTTTGGAAAAAAAAAAATTTTGAAAAAAAAAATTATTTTTGAAAAAAAAAAAAAAAATTTGAGAAAAAAATTATTTTTGAAAAAAAAATTATTTTTGAAAAAAAAATTATTTTTGAAAAAAAATTACTTTAAAAAAAAAATAATTTCGAAAAAAAAAATTATTTTTGAAAAAAATTACTTTTGAAAAAAAAAATTACTTTTGAAAAAAAAATTCATTTTTGAATAAAAAAAAATCATTTTTGAATAAAAAAAAATCATTTTTGAATAAAAAAAAATTCATTTTTGAAAAAAACAAATTACTTTTGAAAAAAATGTTCAGCTCTTTCAGGTAATGATGGAACTTTTTTACTACTATTTATACTTTTTAAAACATTAAGCTTTTTAACACTTTTCACAGTTACTCAAGCCACTCCACCCCACCCAGTTACTCCGCCCACTCCAGTTGTAGAGGCAAGAACACTTTCACAATTTCCCCAGAAATTGTAGCTTTTCTAGTTATTCTTATTATTATAGCCAAATTTACCACCCTAACTCCTCCCACAGTTTTTACACTACATAGACAAGTAATATACCGAAACGTGCGGATTGTTCCCGAATGGTGTGCTATTATTTTGTGGAACGTTTCGCCGAATGGTTCACAAAATATCGTCATTTTTGCGGCGAAATTGGTCCCATAGGAATGAATGGGGAAGCTAGAGTGTTAGATGACAAAAGCTGAAAAATCAGAACATGATTTCTAAACTGCCGCCACTCCCTCATTTTCAAGCCCACCTACACAAATCTTATATCAAAACGTTCAGCTATCCCTGCTGCCACTAAACATGTCCACGGCTAAGCCATAGTCCTGATAGTTTTCACAATATGACCATTTGTTTGCAACTCACGCCGTCCATTGACATTCATTGAAACTTCACTCTAGCCCCCTCCAAATTTGAAGGGCAATTTCTAAACTGCGACTGTGCCTTCATTTTTAATATTTCAGAGACATACTATACATCAAAATCTAGGTCTGGGTCTTGTGATTCTCACAATATAAAGATCTTCGCTGTAGGATGTATAGTTTTTAAAATACGGCCATTTGTTTAGAGGTCATTTCAGGAAATTTTAGCCATTATTTAGAGTGTACTGCTAGTGTTTGTTTTGTTGCCATGGTTACCAAAGCTTCTGTTATACACAGGGGGGAGGTGGCTGGAGCATCTCAGCTCATTACAGAGCCCGGGGGAGGGGGACAGACACACCATGTACTGATTTATAATAGAGGAATATGATGGGGCAGTTTTGATGGGGTAATTCTGATGGGGCAGTTTTGATGAAGCAGTATTTGGGAAGCATAAACAGGGCATGAGCGTTGCTAGGAAACAGTGGTTGTAAACACAAGATGCTGAGACACTCCAAATGCATGTGACTTCATCTGCTAGACTTGATAATGCTTGTAGACTCCTCCCACAGTTTTCACACTACAGAGACAAATAATATACCGAAACGAGCGGATTGTTCCCGATTGGTGTGTTATTACTTTGTGGAATGTTTTGCCGAATGGTCCACGAAATGACGTTTTTGCGGCGAAATTGGTCCCATAGGAATGAATGGCGAAATGTTCAAAACTAGAGTGGGAAGTGACAAAAGCTGACAACCCCATGATCAGCCAAAACATTATGACCACCCCATGATCAGCCAAAACATTATGACCGCCCCATGTAAAAAAAAAAATATTTTTGAAAAAAAAAAAAAAATTTTGAAAAAAGTAAAAAAATAATTTTTGAAAAAAAAAATCATTTTTGAAAAAAAAAATATATATTTTTGAAAAAAAAATATTTTTGAAAAAAAAAAAATTATTTTTGAAAAAAAAAAAAATATTTTTGAAAAAAAAATTTCTTTTAAAAAAAAAAATTATTTTTGAAAAAAAAATATATTTGAAAAAAAAAATATTTTTGAAAAAAAAATTATTTTTGAAAAAAAAATTACTTTAAAAAAAATAATAATTTCGAAAAAAAAATTATTTTTGAAATAAAAAAATTCATTTTTGAAAAAAAAAATTACTTTTGAAAGAAAAATCATTTTTGAAGAAAAAAAAATAATTTTTGATTAAAAAAAATTCATTTTTGAAAAAAAAAATTACTTTTGAAAAAAATGTTCAGCTCTTTCAGCGAATGATGGAACTTTTTTACTACTATTTATACTTTTTAAAATATTAAGCTTTTTAACACTTTTCACAGTTACTCAAGCCACCCCACCCAGTTACTCCGCCCACTCCAGTTGTAGAGGCAAGAACACTTTCACAATTTCCCCAGAAATTGTACCTTTTCTAGTTAAGTGTTCTTGCATAGCAAGACCACTTACTGTTATCTCACATATATATTATTATTATTCTTATTATTATAGCCAAATTTACCACCCTAACTCCTCCCACAGTTTTTACACTACATAGACAAGTAATATACCGAAACGTGCGGATTGTTCCCGAATGGTGTGCTATTATTTTGTGGAACGTTTCGCCAAATGGTTCACAAAATATCGTCATTTTTGCGGCGAAATTGGTCCCATAGGAATGAATGGGGAAGCTAGAGTGTTAGATGACAAAAGCTGGAAAATCAGAACATGATTTCTAAACTGCCGCCACTCCCTCATTTTCAAGCCCACCTACACAAATCTTATATCAAAACGTTCAGCTATCCCTGCTGCCACTAAACATGTCCACGGCTAAGCCATAGTCCTGATAGTTTTCACAATATGACCATTTGTTTGCAACTCACGCCGTCCATTGACATTCATTGAAACTTCACTCTAGCCCCCTCCAAATTTGAAGGGCAATTTCTAAACTGCGACTGTGCCTTCATTTTTAATATTTCAGAGACATACTATACATCAAAATCTAGGTCTGGGTCTTGTGATTCTCACAATATAAAGATCTTCGCTGTAGGATGTATAGTTTTTAAAATACGGCCATTTGTTTAGAGGTCATTTCAGGAAATTTTAGCCATTATTTAGAGTGTACTGCTAGTGTTTGTTTTGTTGCCATGGTTACCAAAGCTTCTGTTATACACAGGGGGGAGGTGGCTGGAGCATCTCAGCTCATTACAGAGCCCGGGGGAGGGGGACAGACACACCATGTACTGATTTATAATAGAGGAATATGATGGGGCAGTTTTGATGGGGTAATTCTGATGGGGCAGTTTTGATGAAGCAGTATTTGGGAAGCATAAACAGGGCATGAGCGTTGCTAGGAAACAGTGGTTGTAAACACAAGATGCTGAGACACTCCAAATGCATGTGACTTCATCTGCTAGACTTGATAATGCTTGTAGACTCCTCCCACAGTTTTCACACTACAGAGACAAATAATATACCGAAACGAGCGGATTGTTCCCGATTGGTGTGTTATTACTTTGTGGAATGTTTTGCCGAATGGTCCACGAAATGACGTTTTTGCGGCGAAATTGGTCCCATAGGAATGAATGGCGAAATGTTCAAAACTAGAGTGGGAAGTGACAAAAGCTGACAACCCCATGATCAGCCAAAACATTATGACCACCCCATGATCAGCCAAAACATTATGACCGCCCCATGTAAAAAAAAAAATATTTTTGAAAAAAAAAAAAAATTTTGAAAAAAGTAAAAAAATAATTTTTGAAAAAAAAAAATCATTTTTGAAAAAAAAAATATATATTTTTGAAAAAAAAATATTTTTGAAAAAAAAAAAATTATTTTTGAAAAAAAAAAAAATATTTTTGAAAAAAAAATTTCTTTTAAAAAAAAAAATTATTTTTGAAAAAAAAATATATTTGAAAAAAAAAATATTTTTGAAAAAAAAATTATTTTTGAAAAAAAAATTACTTTAAAAAAAATAATAATTTCGAAAAAAAAATTATTTTTGAAATAAAAAAATTCATTTTTGAAAAAAAAAATTACTTTTGAAAGAAAAATCATTTTTGAAGAAAAAAAAATAATTTTTGATTAAAAAAAATTCATTTTTGAAAAAAAAAATTACTTTTGAAAAAAATGTTCAGCTCTTTCAGCGAATGATGGAACTTTTTTACTACTATTTATACTTTTTAAAATATTAAGCTTTTTAACACTTTTCACAGTTACTCAAGCCACCCCACCCAGTTACTCCGCCCACTCCAGTTGTAGAGGCAAGAACACTTTCACAATTTCCCCAGAAATTGTACCTTTTCTAGTTAAGTGTTCTTGCATAGCAAGACCACTTACTGTTATCTCACATATATATTATTATTATTCTTATTATTATAGCCAAATTTACCACCCTAACTCCTCCCACAGTTTTTACACTACATAGACAAGTAATATACCGAAACGTGCGGATTGTTCCCGAATGGTGTGCTATTATTTTGTGGAACGTTTCGCCAAATGGTTCACAAAATATCGTCATTTTTGCGGCGAAATTGGTCCCATAGGAATGAATGGGGAAACTAGAGTGGGAGATGACAAAAGCTGGAAAATCAGAACATGATTTCTAAACTGCCGCCACTCCCTCATTTTCAAGCCCACCTACACAAATCTTATATCAAAACGTTCAGCTATCCCTGCTGTCACTAAACATGTCCACGGCTAAGCCATAGTCCTGATAGTTTTCACAATATGACCATTTGTTTGCAACTCACGCTGTCCATTGACATTAATTGAAACTACACTCTAGCCCCCTCCAAATTTGAAGGGCAATTTCTAAACTGCGACCGTGCCTTCAATTTTAATATTTCAGAGACATACTATGTATCAAAATCTAGGTCTGGGTCTTGTGATTCTCACAATATAAAGATCTTCACTGTAGGATGTATAGTTTTTAAAATACGGCCATTTGTTTAGAGGTCATTTCAGGAAATTTTAGCCATTAATCAGATGTACTGTTAGTGTTTGTTTTGTTGCCATGGTTACCAAAGCTTCTGTTATACACAGGGGGGAAGGTGGCTGGAGCATCTCAGCTGATTACAGAGCCCGGGGGAGGGGACAGACACACCATGTACTGATTTATAATAGAGGAATATGATGGGGCAGTTTTGATGGGGTAATTCTGATGGGGCAGTTTTGATGAAGCAGTATTTGGGAAGCATAAACAGGGCATGAGCGTTGCTAGGAAACAGTGGTTGTAAACACAAGATGCTGAGACACCCCAAATGCATGTGACTTCATCTGCTAGACTTGATAATGCTTGTAGACTCCTCCCACAGTTTTTACACTACAGAGACAAATAATATACCGAAACGAGCGGATTGTTCCCGATTGGTGTGTTATTACTTTGTGGAACGTTTCGCCGAACGGTCCACGAAATGTCGTTTTTGCAGCGAAATTGGTCCCATAGGAATGAATGGTGAAATGTTCAAAACTAGAGTGGGAAGTGACAAAAGCTGACAACCCCATGATCAGCCAAAACATTATGACCACCCCATGATCAGCCAAAACATTATGACCGCCCCATGTAAAAAAAAAAAATATTTTTGAAAAAAATAATTTTTGAAAAAAAAAAAAAATAATTTTTGAAAAAAATTAAAATAAAATCATTTTCATTGACATACTATGTATCAAAATCTAGGTCTGGGTCTTGTGATTCTCACAATATAAAGATCTTCGCTGTAGGATTTATAGTTTTTGAGAAAAAGCTTTTTGTTTAGAGGTCATTTCAGGAAATTTTAGCCATTAATCAGATGTACTGTTAGTGTTTGTTTTGTTGCCATGGTTACCAAAGCTTCTGTTATACACAGGGGGGAGGTGGCTGGAGCATCTCAGCTCTGATTACAGAGCCCGGGGGAGGGGACAGACACACCATGTACTGATTTATAATAGAGGAATATGATGGGGCAGTTTTGATGGGGCAGTTTTAATGGGGCAGTTTTGATGGTGGCAATATGACAACCCCATGATCAGCTGAAACATTATGACCGCCCCATGAAAAAATATATATATTTTTGAAAAAACAAAAAATATATTTTTGAAAAAAAAAAAATTATTTTTGAAAAAAAAAAATTATTTTTGAAAAAAAAATCATTTTTGGAAAAAAAAAAAAATTATTTTTGAAAAAAAAAAATTTTGAAAAAAAAAATTCTTTTTGAAAAAAAAAAAAAATTTTGAGAAAAATTATTTTTGAAAAAAAAATCATTTTTGAAAAAAAATTATTTTTGAAAAAAAATTATTTTTGAAAAAAATAAATTATTTTTGAAAAAAATAAATTATTTTTGAAAAAAAAATTATTTTTGGAAAAAAAAAAATTTTGAAAAAAAAAATTATTTTTGAAAAAAAAAAAAAAAATTTGAGAAAAAAATTATTTTTGAAAAAAAAATTATTTTTGAAAAAAAAATTATTTTTGAAAAAAAATTACTTTAAAAAAAAAATAATTTCGAAAAAAAAAATTATTTTTGAAAAAAATTACTTTTGAAAAAAAAAATTACTTTTGAAAAAAAAATTCATTTTTGAATAAAAAAAAATCATTTTTGAATAAAAAAAAATCATTTTTGAATAAAAAAAAATTCATTTTTGAAAAAAACAAATTACTTTTGAAAAAAATGTTCAGCTCTTTCAGGTAATGATGGAACTTTTTTACTACTATTTATACTTTTTAAAACATTAAGCTTTTTAACACTTTTCACAGTTACTCAAGCCACTCCACCCCACCCAGTTACTCCGCCCACTCCAGTTGTAGAGGCAAGAACACTTTCACAATTTCCCCAGAAATTGTAGCTTTTCTAGTTAAGTGTTCTTGCATAGCAAGACCACTTACTGTTATCTCACATATATATTATTCTTATTATTATAGCCAAATTTACCACCCTAACTCTTCCCACAGTTTTTACACTACATAGACAAGTAATATACCGAAACGTGCGGATTGTTCCCGAATGGTGTGCTATTACTTTGTGGAACGTTTCGCCGAATGGTTCACGAAATATCGTCGTTTTTGCGGCGAAATTGGTCCCATAGGAATGAATGGGGAAACTAGAGTGGGAGATGACAAAAGCTGGAAAATCAGAACATGATTTCTAAACTGCCGCCACTCCCTCATTTTCAAGCCCACCTACACAAATCTTATATCAAAACGTTCAGCTATCCCTGCTGCCACTAAACATGTCCACGGCTAAGCCATAGTCCTGATAGTTTTCACAATATGACCATTTGTTTGCAACTCATGCCGTCCATTGACATTCATTGAAACTACACTCTAGCCCCCTCCAAATTTGAAGGGCAATTTCTAAACTGCGACTGTGCCTTCATTTTTAATATTTCAGAGACATACTATACATCAAAATCTAGGTCTGGGTCTTGTGATTCTCACAATATAAAGATCTTCGCTGTAGGATGTATAGTTTTTAAAATACGGCCATTTGTTTAGAGGTCATTTCAGGAAATTTTAGCCATTAATCAGAGTGTACTGTTAGTGTTTGTTTTGTTGCCATGGTTACCAAAGCTTCTGTTATACACAGGGGGGAAGGTGGCTGGAGCATCTCAGCTGATTACAGAGCCCGGGGGAGGGGACAGACACACCATGTACTGATTTATAATAGAGGAATATGATGGGGCAGTTTTGATGGGGTAATTCTGATGGGGCAGTTTTGATGAAGCAGTATTTGGGAAGCATAAACAGGGCATGAGCGTTGCTAGGAAACAGTGGTTGTAAACACAAGATGCTGAGACACTCCAAATGCATGTGACTTCATCTGCTAGACTTGATAATGCTTGTAGACTCCTCCCACAGTTTTCACACTACAGAGACAAATAATATACCGAAACGAGCGGATTGTTCCCGATTGGTGTGTTATTACTTTGTGGGAAGTGACAAAAGCTGACAACCCCATGATCAGCCAAAACATTATGACCACCCCATGATCAGCCAAAACATTATGACCGCCCCATGTAAAAAAAAAAATATTTTTGAAAAAAAAAAAAATTTTTGAAAAAAGTAAAAAAATAATTTTTGAAAAAAAAAATATTTTTGAAAAAAAAAATTTTTTTTTAAAAAAAAAAAATTTTTTTAAAAAAAAATTTCTTTTAAAAAAATTATTTTTGAAAAAAAAATATATTTGAAAAAAAAAATATTTTTGAAAAAAAAAATTATTTTTGAAAAAAAAATACTTTAAAAAAATTATAATTTCGAAAAAAAAATTATTTTTGAAATAAAAAAATTCATTTTTGAAAAAAAAAATTACCTTTGAAAAAAAAAATTACTTTTGAAAAAAAAATCATTTTTGAAGAAAAAAAAATCATTTTTGATTAAAAAAAATTCATTTTTGAAAAAATAAATTACTTTTGAAAAAAATGTTCAGCTCTTTCAGCGAATGATGGAACTTTTTTACTACTATTTATACTTTTTAAAATATTAAGCTTTTTAACACTTTTCACAGTTACTCAAGCCACTCCACCCCACCCAGTTACTCCGCCCACTCCAGTTGTAGAGGCAAGAACACTTTCACAATTTCCACAGAAATTGTAGCTTTTCTAGTTATTCTTATTCTTATTATAGCCAAATTTACCACCCTAACTCCTCCCACAGTTTTTACACTACATAGACAAGTAATATACCGAAACGTGCGGATTTTTCCCGAATGGTGTGCTATTATTTTGTGGAACATTTCGCCGAATGGTTCACGAAATATCGTTGTTTTTGCGGCGAAATTGGTCCCATAGGAATGAATGGGGAAGCTAGAGTTTGAGGTGACAAAAGCTGAAAAATCAGAACATGATTTCTAAACTGCCACCACTCCCTCATTTTCAAGCCCACCTACACAAATCTTATATCAAAACGTTCAGCTATCCCTGCTGCCACTAAAAATGTCCACGGCTAAGCCATAGTCCTGATAGTTTTCACAATATGACCATTTGTTTGCAACTCACGCCGTCCATTGACATTCATTGAAACTACACTCTAGCCCCCTCCAAATTTGAAGGGCAATTTCTAAACTGCGACTGTGCCTTCATTTTTAATATTTCAGAGACATACTATGTATCAAAATCTAGGTCTGGGTCTTGTGATTCTCACAATATAAAGATCTTCGCTGTAGGATGTATAGTTTTTAAAATACGGCCATTTGTTTAGAGGTCATTTCAGGAAATTTTAGCCATTAATCAGAGTGCACTGTTAGTGTTTGTTTTGTTGCCATGGTTACCAAAGCTTCTGTTATACACAGGGGGGAAGGTGGCTGGAGCATCTCAGCTCATTACAGAGCCCGGGGGAGGGGACAGACACACCATGTACTGATTTATAATAGAGGAATATGATGGGGCAGTTTTGATGGGGTAATTCTGATGGGGCAGTTTTGATGAAGTAGTATTTGGGAAGCATAAACAGGGCATGAGCGTTGCTAGGAAACAGTGGTTGTAAACACAAGATGCTGAGACACTCCAAATGCATGTGACTTCATCTGCTAGACTTGATAATGCTTGTAGACTCCTCCCACAGTTTTCACACTACAGAGACAAATAATATACCGAAACGAGCGGATTGTTCCCGATTGGTGTGTTATTACTTTGTGGAATGTTTTGCCGAATGGTCCACGAAATGACGTTTTTGCGGCGAAATTGGTCCCATAGGAATGAATGGCGAAATGTTCAAAACTAGAGTGGGAAGTGACAAAAGCTGACAACCCCATGATCAGCCAAAACATTATGACCACCCCATGATCAGCCAAAACATTATGACCGCCCCATGTAAAAAAAAAATATTTTTGAAAAAAAAAAAAATTTTTTGAAAAAAGTAAAAAAATAATTTTTGAAAAAAAAAAAATCATTTTTGAAAAAAAAATATATATTTTTGAAAAAAAATATTTTTGAAAAAAAAAAAATTATTTTTGAAAAAAAAAAAATATTTTTGAAAAAAAAATTTCTTTTAAAAAAAAAATTATTTTTGAAAAAAAAATATATTTGAAAAAAAAAATATTTTTGAAAAAAAAAATTATTTTTGAAAAAAAAATTACTTTAAAAAAAATAATAATTTCGAAAAAAAAATTATTTTTGAAATAAAAAAATTCATTTTTGAAAAAAAAAATTACCTTTGAAAAAAAAAATTACTTTTGAAAAAAAAATCATTTTTGAAGAAAAAAAAATCATTTTTGATTAAAAAAAATTCATTTTTGAAAAAAAAAAATACTTTTGAAAAAAATGTTCAGCTCTTTCAGCGAATGATGGAACTTTTTTACTACTATTTATACTTTTTAAAATATTAAGCTTTTTAACACTTTTCACAGTTACTCAAGCCACCCCACCCTACCCAGTTACTCCGCCCACTCCAGTTGTAGAGGCAAGAACACTTTCACAATTTCCCCAGAAATTGTACCTTTTCTAGTTAAGTGTTCTTGCATAGCAAGACCACTTACTGTTATCTCACATATATATTATTAAGTGTTCTTGCATAGCAAGACCACTTACTGTTATCTCACATATATATTATTATTCTTATTCTTATTATAGCCAAATTTACCACCCTAACTCCTCCCACAGTTTTTACACTATATAGACAAGTAATATACCGAAACGTGCGGATTGTTCCCGAATGGTGTGCTATTATTTTGTGGAACGTTTCGCCGAATGGTTCACAAAATATCGTCATTTTTGCGGCGAAATTGGTCCCATAGGAATGAATGGGGAAACTAGAGTGGGAGATGACAAAAGTTGGAAAATCAGAACATGATTTCTAAACTGCCGCCACTCCCTCATTTTCAAGCCCACCTACACAAATCTTATATTAAAACGTTCAGCTATCCCTGCTGTCACTAAACATGTCCACGGCTAAGCCATAGTCCTGATAGTTTTCACAATATGACCATTTGTTTGCAACTCACGCTGTCCATTGACATTCATTGAAACTACACTCTAGCCCCCTCCAAATTTGAAGGGCAATTTCTAAACTGCGACTGTGCCTTCATTTTTAATATTTCAGAGACATACTATGTATCAAAATCTAGGTCTGGGTCTTGTGATTCTCACAATATAAAGATCTTCGCTGTAGGATGTATAGTTTTTAAAATACGGCCATTTGTTTAGAGGTCATTTCAGGAAATTTTAGCCATTAATCAGCGTGTACTGTGTTTGTTTTGTTGCCATGGTTACCAAAGCTTCTGTTATACACAGGGGGGAAGGTGGCTGGAGCATCTCAGCTGATTACAGAGCCCGGGGGAGGGGACAGACACACCATGTACTGATTTATAATAGAGGAATATGATGGGGCAGTTTTGATGGGGTAATTCTGATGGGGCAGTTTTGATGAAGTAGTATTTGGGAAGCATAAACAGGGCATGAGCGTTGCTAGGAAACAGTGGTTGTAAACACAAGATGCTGAGACACTCCAAATGCATGTGACTTCATCTGCTAGACTTGATAATGCTTGTAGACTCCTCCCACAGTTTTCACACTACAGAGACAAATAATATACCGAAACGAGCGGATTGTTCCCGATTGGTGTGTTATTACTTTGTGGAATGTTTTGCCGAATGGTCCACGAAATGACGTTTTTGCGGCGAAATTGGTCCCATAGGAATGAATGGCGAAATGTTCAAAACTAGAGTGGGAAGTGACAAAAGCTGACAACCCCATGATCAGCCAAAACATTATGACCACCCCATGATCAGCCAAAACATTATGACCGCCCCATGTAAAAAAAAAATATTTTTGAAAAAAAAAAATAATTTTTGAAAAAAGTAAAAAAATAATTTTTGAAAAAAAAAAATCATTTTTGAAAAAAAAAATATATTTTTGAAAAAAAAAATATTTTTGAAAAAAAAAAAATTATTTTTGAAAAAAAAAAAATATTTTTGAAAAAAAATATTTGAAAAAAAAAAATATTTTTGAAAAAAAAAATTATTTTTGAAAAAAAAAATTACTTTAAAAAAAATAATAATTTCGAAAAAAAAATTATTTTTGAAATAAAAAATTACCTTTGAAAAAAAAATTACTTTTGAAAAAAATGTTCAGCTCTTTCAGCGAATGATGGAACTTTTTTACTACTATTTATACTTTTTAAAATATTAAGCTTTTTAACACTTTTCACAGTTACTCAAGCCACTCCACCCCACCCAGTTACTCCGCCCACTCCAGTTGTAGAGGCAAGAACACTTTCACAATTTCCCCAGAAATTGTACCTTTTCTAGTTATTAAGTGTTCTTGCATAGCAAGACCACTTACTGTTATCTCACATATATATTATTATTCTTATTCTTATTATAGCCAAATTTACCACCCTAACTCCTCCCACAGTTTTTACACTACATAGACAAGTAATATACCGAAACGTGCGGATTTTTCCCGAATGGTGTGCTATTATTTTGTGGAACATTTCGCCGAATGGTTCACGAAATATCGTTGTTTTTGCGGCGAAATTGGTCCCATAGGAATGAATGGGGAAGCTAGAGTTTGAGGTGACAAAAGCTGAAAAATCAGAACATGATTTCTAAACTGCCACCACTCCCTCATTTTCAAGCCCACCTACACAAATCTTATATCAAAACGTTCAGCTATCCCTGCTGCCACTAAAAATGTCCACGGCTAAGCCATAGTCCTGATAGTTTTCACAATATGACCATTTGTTTGCAACTCACGCCGTCCATTGACATTCATTGAAACTACACTCTAGCCCCCTCCAAATTTGAAGGGCAGTTTCTAAACTGCGACTGTGCCTTCATTTTTAATATTTCAGAGACATACTATGTATCAAAATCTAGGTCTGGGTCTTGTGATTCTCACAATATAAAGATCTTCGCTGTAGGATGTATAGTTTTTAAAATACGGCCATTTGTTTAGAGGTCATTTCAGGAAATTTTAGCCATTAATCAGAGTGTACTGTTAGTGTTTGTTTTGTTGCCATGGTTACCAAAGCTTCTGTTATACACAGGGGGGAAGGTGGCTGGAGCATCTCAGCTCATTACAGAGCCCGGGGGAGGGGACAGACACACCATGTACTGATTTATAATAGAGGAATATGATGGGGCAGTTTTGATGGGGTAATTCTGATGGGGCAGTTTTGATGAAGTAGTATTTGGGAAGCATAAACAGGGCATGAGCGTTGCTAGGAAACAGTGGTTGTAAACACAAGATGCTGAGACACTCCAAATGCATGTGACTTCATCTGCTAGACTTGATAATGCTTGTAGACTCCTCCCACAGTTTTCACACTACAGAGACAAATAATATACCGAAACGAGCGGATTGTTCCCGATTGGTGTGTTATTACTTTGTGGAATGTTTTGCCGAATGGTCCACGAAATGACGTTTTTGCGGCGAAATTGGTCCCATAGGAATGAATGGCGAAATGTTCAAAACTAGAGTGGGAAGTGACAAAAGCTGACAACCCCATGATCAGCCAAAACATTATGACCACCCCATGATCAGCCAAAACATTATGACCGCCCCATGTAAAAAAAAAATATTTTTGAAAAAAAAAAAAATTTTTTGAAAAAAGTAAAAAAATAATTTTTGAAAAAAAAAAATCATTTTTGAAAAAAAAATATATATTTTTGAAAAAAAATATTTTTGAAAAAAAAAAAATTATTTTTGAAAAAAAAAAAATATTTTTGAAAAAAAAATTTCTTTTAAAAAAAAAATTATTTTTGAAAAAAAAATATATTTGAAAAAAAAAATATTTTTGAAAAAAAAAATTATTTTTGAAAAAAAAATTACTTTAAAAAAAATAATAATTTCGAAAAAAAAATTATTTTTGAAATAAAAAAATTCATTTTTGAAAAAAAAAATTACCATTGAAAAAAAAAATTACTTTTGAAAAAAAAATCATTTTTGAAGAAAAAAAAATCATTTTTGATTAAAAAAAATTCATTTTTGAAAAAAAAAATTACTTTTGAAAAAAATGTTCAGCTCTTTCAGCGAATGATGGAACTTTTTTACTACTATTTATACTTTTTAAAATATTAAGCTTTTTAACACTTTTCACAGTTACTCAAGCCACCCCACCCTACCCAGTTACTCCGCCCACTCCAGTTGTAGAGGCAAGAACACTTTCACAATTTCCCCAGAAATTGTACCTTTTCTAGTTAAGTGTTCTTGCATAGCAAGACCACTTACTGTTATCTCACATATATATTATTAAGTGTTCTTGCATAGCAAGACCACTTACTGTTATCTCACATATATATTATTAAGTGTTCTTGCATAGCAAGACCACTTACTGTTATCTCACATATATATTATTATTCTTATTCTTATTATAGCCAAATTTACCACCCTAACTCCTCCCACAGTTTTTACACTACATAGACAAGTAATATACCGAAACGTGCGGATTGTTCCCGAATGGTGTGCTATTATTTTGTGGAACGTTTCGCCGAATGGTTCACAAAATATCGTCATTTTTGCGGCGAAATTGGTCCCATAGGAATGAATGGGGAAACTAGAGTGGGAGATGACAAAAGCTGGAAAATCAGAACATGATTTCTAAACTGCCGCCACTCCCTCATTTTCAAGCCCACCTACACAAATCTTATATCAAAACGTTCAGCTATCCCTGCTGCCACTAAACATGTCCACGGCTAAGCCATAGTCCTGATAGTTTTCACAATATGACCATTTGTTTGCAACTCACGCCGTCCATTGACATTCATTGAAACTACACTCTAGCCCCCTCCAAATTTGAAGGGCAATTTCTAAACTGCGACTGTGCCTTCATTTTTAATATTTCAGAGACATACTATGTATCAAAATCTAGGTCTGGGTCTTGTGATTCTCACAATATAAAGATCTTCGCTGTAGGATGTATAGTTTTTAAAATACGGCCATTTGTTTAGAGGTCATTTCAGGAAATTTTAGCCATTAATCAGAGTGTACTGCTAGTGTTTGTTTTGTTGCCATGGTTACCAAAGCTTCTGTTATACACAGGGGGGAAGGTGGCTGGAGCATCTCAGCTGATTACAGAGCCCGGGGGAGGGGACAGACACACCATGTACTGATTTATAATAGAGGAATATGATGGGGCAGTTTTGATGGGGTAATTCTGATGGGGCAGTTTTGATGAAGCAGTATTTGGGAAGCATAAACAGGGCATGAGCGTTGCTAGGAAACAGTGGTTGTAAACACAAGATGCTGAGACACTCCAAATGCATGTGACTTCATCTGCTAGACTTGATAATGCTTGTAGACTCCTCCCACAGTTTTCACACTACAGAGACAAATAATATACCGAAACGAGCGGATTGTTCCCGATTGGTGTGTTATTACTTTGTGGAATGTTTTGCCGAATGGTCCACGAAATGACGTTTTTGCGGCAAAATTGGTCCCATAGGAATGAATGGCGAAATGTTCAAAACTAGAGTGGGAAGTGACAAAAGCTGACAACCCCATGATCAGCCAAAACATTATGACCACCCCATGATCAGCCAAAACATTATGACCGCCCCATGTAAAAAAAAAAATATTTTTGAAAAAAAAAAAAAAATTTTGAAAAAAGTAAAAAAATAATTTTTGAAAAAAAAAATCATTTTTGAAAAAAAAAATATATATTTTTGAAAAAAAAATATTTTTGAAAAAAAAAAAATTATTTTTGAAAAAAAAAAAAATTTTTTTGAAAAAAAAATTTCTTTTAAAAAAAAAAATTATTTTTGAAAAAAAAATATATTTGAAAAAAAAAATATTTTTGAAAAAAAAAATTATTTTTGAAAAAAAAATTACTTTAAAAAAAATAATAATTTCGAAAAAAAAATTATTTTTGAAATAAAAAAATTCATTTTTGAAAAAAAAAATTACTTTTGAAAGAAAAATCATTTTTGAAGAAAAAAAAATAATTTTTGATTAAAAAAAATTCATTTTTGAAAAAGAAAATTACTTTTGAAAAAAATGTTCAGCTCTTTCAGCGAATGATGGAACTTTTTTACTACTATTTATACTTTTTAAAATATTAAGCTTTTTAACACTTTTCACAGTTACTCAAGCCACCCCACCCAGTTACTCCGCCCACTCCAGTTGTAGAGGCAAGAACACTTTCACAATTTCCCCAGAAATTGTACCTTTTCTAGTTAAGTGTTCTTGCATAGCAAGACCACTTACTGTTATCTCACATATATATTATTAAGTGTTCTTGCATAGCAAGACCACTTACTGTTATCTCACATATATATTATTATTCTTATTCTTATTATAGCCAAATTTACCACCCTAACTCCTCCCACAGTTTTTACACTACATAGACAAGTAATATACCGAAACGTGCGGATTGTTCCCGAATGGTGTGCTATTACTTTGTGGAACGTTTCGCCGAATGGTTCACGAAATATCGTCGTTTTTGCGGCGAAATTGGTCCCATAGGAATGAATGGGGAAACTAGAGTGGGAGATGACAAAAGCTGGAAAATCAGAACATGATTTCTAAACTGCCGCCACTCCCTCATTTTCAAGCCCACCTACACAAATCTTATATCAAAACGTTCAGCTATCCCTGCTGCCACTAAACATGTCCACGGCTAAGTCATAGTCCTGATAGTTTTCACAATATGACCATTTGTTTGCAACTCACGCCGTCCATTGACATTCATTGAAACTACACTCTAGCCCCCTCCAAATTTGAAGGGCAATTTCTAAACTGCGACTGTGCCTTCATTTTTAATATTTCAGAGACATACTATACATCAAAATCTAGGTCTGGGTCTTGTGATTCTCACAATATAAAGATCTTCGCTGTAGGATGTATAGTTTTTAAAATACAGCCATTTGTTTAGAGGTCATTTCAGGAAATTTTAGCCATTAATCAGAGTGCACTGTTAGTGTTTGTTTTGTTGCCATGGTTACCAAAGCTTCTGTTATACACAGGGGGGAAGGTGGCTGGAGCATCTCAGCTGATTACAGAGCCCGGGGGAGGGGACAGACACACCATGTACTGATTTATAATAGAGGAATATGATGGGGCAGTTTTGATGGGGTAATTCTGATGGGGCAGTTTTGATGAAGTAGTATTTGGGAAGCATAAACAGGGCATGAGCGTTGCTAGGAAACAGTGGTTGTAAACACAAGATGCTGAGACACTCCAAATGCATGTGACTTCATCTGCTAGACTTGATAATGCTTGTAGACTCCTCCCACAGTTTTCACACTACAGAGACAAATAATATACCGAAACGAGCGGATTGTTCCCGATTGGTGTGTTATTACCTTGTGGAATGTTTTGCCGAATGGTCCACGAAATGACGTTTTTACGGCGAAATTGGTCCCATAGGAATGAATGGCGAAATGTTCAAAACTAGAGTGGGAAGTGACAAAAGCTGACAAACCCATGATCAGCCAAAACATTATGACCACCCCATGATCAGCCAAAACATTATGACCGCCCCAAGTAAAAAAAAAAAATATTTTTGAAAAAAAAAAAAAAAATTTTTAAAAAGTAAAAAAATAATTTTTGAAAAAAAAAATATTTTTGAAAAAAAAAAAAATATTTTTGAAAAAAAAAAATATTTTTGAAAAAAAAAAAATTTTTTTTTAAAAAGTAAAAAAATAATTTTTGAAAAAAAAAATCATTTTTGAAAAAAAAAATATTTTTGAAAAAAAAAAATTATTTTTGAAAAAAAAAGTATCTTTGAAAAAAAAATTTTTTTTAAAAAAAATTATTTTTGAAAAAAAAATATATTTGAAAAAAAAAATTATTTTTGAAAAAAAAATTACTTTAAAAAAATAATAATTTCGAAAAAAAAATTATTTTTGAAATAAAAAAATTCATTTTTGAAAAAAAAAATTACCTTTGAAAAAAAAAATTACTTTTGAAAAAAAAAACATTTTTGAAGAAAAAAAAATCATTTTTGATTAAAAAAAATTCATTTTTTGAAAAAAAAAATTACTTTTGAAAAAAATGTTCAGCTCTTTCAGCGAATGATGGAACTTTTTTACTACTATTTATACTTTTTAAAATATTAAGCTTTTTAACACTTTTCACAGTTACTCAAGCCACCCCACCCAGTTACTCCGCCCACTCCAGTTGTAGAGGCAAGAACACTTTCACAATTTCCCCAGAAATTGTACCTTTTCTAGTTAAGTGTTCTTGCATAGCAAGACCACTTACTGTTATCTCACATATATATTATTAAGTGTTCTTGCATAGCAAGACCACTTACTGTTATCTCACATATATATTATTAAGTGTTCTTGCATAGCAAGACCACTTACTGTTATCTCACATATATATTATTATTATTCTTATTCTTATTATTATAGCCAAATTTACCACCCTAACTCCTCCCACAGTTTTTACACTACATAGACAAGTAATATACCGAAACGTGCGGATTGTTCCCGAATGGTGTGCTATTATTTTGTGGAACGTTTCGCCGAATGGTTCACAAAATATCGTCATTTTTGCGGCGAAATTGGTCCCATAGGAATGAATGGGGAAACTAGAGTGGGAGATGACAAAAGCTGGAAAATCAGAACATGATTTCTAAACTGCCGCCACTCCCTCATTTTCAAGCCCACCTACACAAATCTTATATCAAAACGTTCAGCTATCCCTGCTGTCACTAAACATGTCCACGGCTAAGCCATAGTCCTGATAGTTTTCACAATATGACCATTTGTTTGCAACTCACGCTGTCCATTGACATTCATTGAAACTACACTCTAGCCCCCTCCAAATTTGAAGGGCAATTTCTAAACTGCGACTGTGCCTTCATTTTTAATATTTCAGAGACATACTATGTATCAAAATCTAGGTCTGGGTCTTGTGATTCTCACAATATAAAGATCTTCGCTGTAGGATGTATAGTTTTTAAAATACGGCCATTTGTTTAGAGGTCATTTCAGGAAATTTTAGCCATTAATCAGAGTGCACTGTTAGTGTTTGTTTTGTTGTCATGGTTACCAAAGCTTCTGTTATACACAGGGGGGAAGGTGGCTGGAGCATCTCAGCTGATTACAGAGCCCGGGGGAGGGGACAGACACACCATGTACTGATTTATAATAGAGGAATATGATGGGGCAGTTTTGATGGGGTAATTCTGATGGGGCAGTTTTGATGAAGTAGTATTTGGGAAGCATAAACAGGGCATGAGCGTTGCTAGGAAACAGTGGTTGTAAACACAAGATGCTGAGACACTCCAAATGCATGTGACTTCATCTGCTAGACTTGATAATGCTTGTAGACTCCTCCCACAGTTTTCACACTACAGAGACAAATAATATACCGAAACGAGCGGATTGTTCCCGATTGGTGTGCTATTACTTTGTGGAATGTTTTGCCGAATGGTCCACGAAATGACGTTTTTACGGCGAAATTGGTCCCATAGGAATGAATGGCGAAATGTTCAAAACTAGAGTGGGAAGTGACAAAAGCTGACAACCCCATGATCAGCCAAAACATTATGACCACCCCATGATCAGCCAAAACATTATGACCGCCCCAAGTAAAAAAAAAAATATTTTTGAAAAAAAAAAAATTTTTTTTTAAAAAGTAAAAAAATAATTTTTGAAAAAAAAAATCATTTTTGAAAAAAAAAATATTTTTGAAAAAAAAAAAATTATTTTTGAAAAAAAAAAAATTATTTTTGAAAAAAAAAATATTTTTGAAAAAAAAATTTTTTTAAAAAAAAATTATTTTTGAAAAAAAAATATATTTGAAAAAAAAAATATTTTTGAAAAAAAAAAAATATTTTTGAAAAAAAAAAAATATTTTTGAAAAAAAAATTACTTTAAAAAAAATAATAATTTCGAAAAAAAAATTATTTTTGAAATAAAAAAATTCATTTTTGAAAAAAAAAATTACCTTTGAAAAAAAAAATTACTTTTGAAAAAAAAAAATCATTTTTGAAGAAAAAAAAATCATTTTTGATTAAAAAAAATTCATTTTTTGAAAAAAAAAATTACTTTTGAAAAAAATGTTCAGCTCTTTCAGCGAATGATGGAACTTTTTTACTACTATTTATACTTTTTAAAATATTAAGCTTTTTAACACTTTTCACAGTTACTCAAGCCACTCCACCCCACCCAGTTACTCCGCCCACTCCAGTTGTAGAGGCAAGAACACTTTCACAATTTCCCCAGAAATTGTACCTTTTCTAGTTCTTATTCTTATTATTATAGCCAAATTTACCACCCTAACTCCTCCCACAGTTTTTACACTACATAGACAAGTAATATACCGAAACGTGCGGATTTTTCCCGAATGGTGTGCTATTATTTTGTGGAACATTTCGCCGAATGGTTCACGAAATATCGTCATTTTTGCGGCGAAATTGGTCCCATAGGAATGAATGGGGAAACTAGAGTGGGAGATGACAAAAGCTGGAAAATCAGAACATGATTTCTAAACTGCCGCCACTCCCTCATTTTCAAGCCCACCTACACAAATCTTATATCAAAACGTTCAGCTATCCCTGCTGCCACTAAATATGTCCACGGCTAAGCCATAGTCCTGATAGTTTTCACAATATGACCATTTGTTTGCAACTCACGCCGTCCATTGACATTCATTGAAACTACACTCTAGCCCCCTCCAAATTTGAAGGGCAATTTCTAAACTGCGACTGTGCCTTCATTTTTAATATTTCAGAGACATACTATACATCAAAATCTAGGTCTGGGTCTTGTGATTCTCACAATATAAAGATCTTCGCTGTAGGATGTATAGTTTTTAAAATACGGCCATTTGTTTAGAGGTCATTTCAGGAAATTTTAGCCATTAATCAGAGTGCACTGTTAGTGTTTGTTTTGTTGCCATGGTTACCAAAGCTTCTGTTATACACAGGGGGGAAGGTGGCTGGAGCATCTCAACTGATTACAGAGCCCGGGGGAGGGGACAGACACACCATGTACTGATTTATAATAGAGGAATATGATGGGGCAGTTTTGATGGGGTAATTCTGATGGGGCAGTTTTGATGAAGTAGTATTTGGGAAGCATAAACAGGGCATGAGCGTTGCTAGGAAACAGTGGTTGTAAACACAAGATGCTGAGACACTCCAAATGCATGTGACTTCATCTGCTAGACTTGATAATGCTTGTAGACTCCTCCCACAGTTTTCACACTACAGAGACAAATAATATACCGAAACGAGCGGATTGTTCCCGATTGGTGTGTTATTACTTTGTGGAATGTTTTGCCGAATGGTCCACGAAATGACGTTTTTACGGCGAAATTGGTCCCATAGGAATGAATGGCGAAATGTTCAAAACTAGAGTGGGAAGTGACAAAAGCTGACAACCCCATGATCAGCCAAAACATTATGACCACCCCATGATCAGCCAAAACATTATGACCGCCCCAAGTAAAAAAAAAAATATTTTTGAAAAAAAAAAAATTTTTTTTTAAAAAGTAAAAAAATAATTTTTGAAAAAAAAAATCATTTTTGAAAAAAAAAATATTTTTGAAAAAAAAAAATTATTTTTGAAAAAAAAAATATTTTTGAAAAAAAATTTTTTTTTTAAAAAAATTATTTTTGAAAAAAAAATATATTTGAAAAAAAAAAATATTTTTGAAAAAAAAATTATTTTTGAAAAAAAAATTACTTTAAAAAAAATAATAATTTCGAAAAAAAAATTATTTTTGAAATAAAAAAATTCATTTTTGAAAAAAAAAATTACCTTTGAAAAAAAAAATTACTTTTGAAAAAAAAAATCATTTTTGAAGAAAAAAAAATCATTTTTGATTAAAAAAAATTCATTTTTTGAAAAAAAAAATTACTTTTGAAAAAAATGTTCAGCTCTTTCAGCGAATGATGGAACTTTTTTACTACTATTTATACTTTTTAAAATATTAAGCTTTTTAACACTTTTCACAGTTACTCAAGCCACTCCACCCCACCCAGTTACTCCGCCCACTCCAGTTGTAGAGGCAAGAACACTTTCACAATTTCCCCAGAAATTGTACCTTTTCTAGTTATTAAGTGTTCTTGCATAGCAAGACCACTTACTGTTATCTCACATATATATTATTAAGTGTTCTTGCATAGCAAGACCACTTACTGTTATCTCACATATATATTATTATTATTCTTATTATTATAGCCAAATTTACCACCCTAACTCCTCCCACAGTTTTTACACTACATAGACAAGTAATATACCGAAACGTGCGGATTGTTCCCGAATGGTGTGCTATTACTTTGTGGAACGTTTCGCCGAATGGTTCACGAAATATCGTCGTTTTTGCGGCGAAATTGGTCCCATAGGAATGAATGGGGAAACTAGAGTGGGAGATGACAAAAGCTGGAAAATCAGAACATGATTTCTAAACTGCCGCCACTCCCTCATTTTCAAGCCCACCTACACAAATCTTATATCAAAACGTTCAGCTATCCCTGCTGCCACTAAACATGTCCACGGCTAAGTCATAGTCCTGATAGTTTTCACAATATGACCATTTGTTTGCAACTCACGCCGTCCATTGACATTCATTGAAACTACACTCTAGCCCCCTCCAAATTTGAAGGGCAATTTCTAAACTGCGACTGTGCCTTCATTTTTAATATTTCAGAGACATACTATACATCAAAATCTAGGTCTGGGTCTTGTGATTCTCACAATATAAAGATCTTCGCTGTAGGATGTATAGTTTTTAAAATACGGCCATTTGTTTAGAGGTCATTTCAGGAAATTTTAGCCATTAATCAGAGTGCACTGTTAGTGTTTGTTTTGTTGCCATGGTTACCAAAGCTTCTGTTATACACAGGGGGGAGGTGGCTGGAGCATCTCAGCTGATTACAGAGCCCGGGGGAGGGGACAGACACACCATGTACTGATTTATAATAGAGGAATATGATGGGGCAGTTTTGATGGGGTAATTCTGATGGGGCAGTTTTGATGAAGTAGTATTTGGGAAGCATAAACAGGGCATGAGCGTTGCTAGGAAACAGTGGTTGTAAACACAAGATGCTGAGACACTCCAAATGCATGTGACTTCATCTGCTAGACTTGATAATGCTTGTAGACTCCTCCCACAGTTTTCACACTACAGAGACAAATAATATACCGAAACGAGCGGATTGTTCCCGATTGGTGTGTTATTACCTTGTGGAATGTTTTGCCGAATGGTCCACGAAATGACGTTTTTACGGCGAAATTGGTCCCATAGGAATGAATGGCGAAATGTTCAAAACTAGAGTGGGAAGTGACAAAAGCTGACAAACCCATGATCAGCCAAAACATTATGACCACCCCATGATCAGCCAAAACATTATGACCGCCCCAAGTAAAAAAAAAAATATTTTTGAAAAAAAAAAAAAAATTTTTAAAAAGTAAAAAAATAATTTTTGAAAAAAAAAATCATTTTTGAAAAAAAAAATATTTTTGAAAAAAAAAAATTATTTTTGAAAAAAAAAAATATTTTTGAAAAAAAAATTTTTTTAAAAAAAAATTATTTTTGAAAAAAAAATATATTTGAAAAAAAAAATATTTTTGAAAAAAAAAAATTATTTTTGAAAAAAAAATTACTTTTAAAAAAATAATAATTTCGAAAAAAAAATTCATTTTTGAAAAAAAAAATTACCTTTGAAAAAAAAAATTACTTTTGAAAAAAAAAATCATTTTTGAAGAAAAAAAAATCATTTTTGATTAAAAAAAATTCATTTTTGATTAAAAAAAATTCATTTTTTGAAAAAAAAAATTACTTTTGAAAAAAAATGTTCAGCTCTCTCAGCTAATGATGGAACTTTTTTACTACTATTTATACTTTTTAAAATATTAAGCTTTTTAACACTTTTCACAGTTACTCAAGCCACTCCACCCCACCCAGTTACTCCGCCCACTCCAGTTGTAGAGGCAAGAACACTTTCACAATTTCCCCAGAAATTGTACCTTTTCTAGTTATTAAGTGTTCTTGCATAGCAAGACCACTTACTGTTATCTCACATATATATTATTAAGTGTTCTTGCATAGCAAGACCACTTACTGTTATCTCACATATATATTATTATTCTTATTATAGCCAAATTTACCACCCTAACTCCTCCCACAGTTTTTACACTACATAGACAAGTAATATACCGAAACGTGCGGATTGTTCCCGAATGGTGTGCTATTATTTTGTGGAACGTTTCGCCGAATGGTTCACAAAATATCGTCATTTTTGCGGCGAAATTGGTCCCATAGGAATGAATGGGGAAACTAGAGTGGGAGATGACAAAAGTTGGAAAATCAGAACATGATTTCTAAACTGCCGCCACTCCCTCATTTTCAAGCCCACCTACACAAATCTTATATCAAAACGTTCAGCTATCCCTGCTGCCACTAAACATGTCCACGGCTAAGCCATAGTCCTGATAGTTTTCACAATATGACCATTTGTTTGCAACTCACGCTGTCCATTGACATTCATTGAAACTACACTCTAGCCCCCTCCAAATTTGAAGGGCAATTTCTAAACTGCGACTGTGCCTTCATTTTTAATATTTCAGAGACATACTATGTATCAAAATCTAGGTCTGGGTCTTGTGATTCTCACAATATAAAGATCTTCGCTGTAGGATGTATAGTTTTTAAAATACGGCCATTTGTTTAGAGGTCATTTCAGGAAATTTTAGCCATTAATCAGCGTGTACTGTGTTTGTTTTGTTGCCATGGTTACCAAAGCTTCTGTTATACACAGGGGGGAAGGTGGCTGGAGCATCTCAGCTGATTACAGAGCCCGGGGGAGGGGACAGACACACCATGTACTGATTTATAATAGAGGAATATGATGGGGCAGTTTTGATGGGGTAATTCTGATGGGGCAGTTTTGATGAAGTAGTATTTGGGAAGCATAAACAGGGCATGAGCGTTGCTAGGAAACAGTGGTTGTAAACACAAGATGCTGAGACACTCCAAATGCATGTGACTTCATCTGCTAGACTTGATAATGCTTGTAGACTCCTCCCACAGTTTTCACACTACAGAGACAAATAATATACCGAAACAAGCGGATTCTTCCTGATTGGTGTGTTATTACTTTGTGGAATGTTTTGCCGAATGGTCCACGAAATGTCGTTTTTGCGGCGAAATTGGTCCCATAGGAATGAATGGCGAAATGTTCAAAACTAGAGTGGGAAGTGACAAAAGCTGACAACCCCATGATCAGCCAAAACATTATGACCGCCCCAAGTAAAAAAAAAAATATTTTTGAAAAAAAAAAAAATTTTTTTTAAAAAGTAAAAAAATAATTTTTGAAAAAAAAAATCATTTTTGAAAAAAAAAATATTTTTGAAAAAAAAAAATTATTTTTGAAAAAAAAAATTTTTGAAAAAAAAATTTTTTTTAAAAAAAATTATTTTTGAAAAAAAAATATATTTGAAAAAAAAAAATATTTTTGAAAAAAAAAAAATATTTTTGAAAAAAAAAAAATATTTTTGAAAAAAAAATTACTTTAAAAAAAATAATAATTTCGAAAAAAAAATTATTTTTGAAATAAAAAAATTCATTTTTGAAAAAAAAAATTACCTTTGAAAAAAAAAATTACTTTTGAAAAAAAAAATCATTTTTGAAGAAAAAAAAATCATTTTTGATTAAAAAAAATTCATTTTTTGAAAAAAAAAATTACTTTTGAAAAAAATGTTCAGCTCTTTCAGCGAATGATGGAACTTTTTTACTACTATTTATACTTTTTAAAATATTAAGCTTTTTAACACTTTTCACACTTACTCAAGCCACTCCACCCCACCCAGTTACTCCGCCCACTCCAGTTGTAGAGGCAAGAACACTTTCACAATTTCCCCAGAAATTGTACCTTTTCTAGTTATTCTTATTCTTATTATAGCCAAATTTACCACCCTAACTCCTCCCACAGTTTTTACACTACATAGACAAGTAATATACCGAAACGTGCGGATTGTTCCCGAATGGTGTGCTATTATTTTGTGGAACATTTCGCCGAATGGTTCACAAAATATCGTCATTTTTGCGGCGAAATTGGTCCCATAGGAATGAATGGGGAAACTAGAGTGGGAGATGACAAAAGCTGGAAAATCAGAACATGATTTCTAAACTGCCGCCACTCCCTCATTTTCAAGCCCACCTACACAAATCTTATATCAAAACGTTCAGCTATCCCTGCTGCCACTAAACATGTCCACGGCTAAGCCATAGTCCTGATAGTTTTCACAATATGACCATTTGTTTGCAACTCACGCCGTCCATTGACATTCATTGAAACTACACTCTAGCCCCCTCCAAATTTGAAGGGCAATTTCTAAACTGCGACTGTGCCTTCATTTTTAATATTTCAGAGACATACTATGTATCAAAATCTAGGTCTGGGTCTTGTGATTCTCACAATATAAAGATCTTCGCTGTAGGATGTATAGTTTTTAAAATACGGCCATTTGTTTAGAGGTCATTTCAGGAAATTTTAGCCATTAATCAGAGTGTACTGTTAGTGTTTGTTTTGTTGCCATGGTTACCAAAGCTTCTGTTATACACAGGGGGGAAGGTGGCTGGAGCATCTCAGCTGATTACAGAGCCCGGGGGAGGGGACAGACACACCATGTACTGATTTATAATAGAGGAATATGATGGGGCAGTTTTGATGGGGTAATTCTGATGGGGCAGTTTTGATGAAGTAGTATTTGGGAAGCATAAACAGGGCATGAGCGTTGCTAGGAAACAGTGGTTGTAAACACAAGATGCTGAGACACTCCAAATGCACGTGACTTCATCTGCTAGACTTGATAATGCTTGTAGACTCCTCCCACAGTTTTCACACTACAGAGACAAATAATATACCGAAACGAGCGGATTGTTCCCGATTGGTGTGTTATTACTTTGTGGAATGTTTTGCCGAATGGTCCACGAAATGACGTTTTTGCGGCGAAATTGGTCCCATAGGAATGAATGGCGAAATGTTCAAAACTAGAGTGGGAAGTGACAAAAGCTGACAACCCCATGATCAGCCAAAACATTATGACCACCCCATGATCAGCCAAAACATTATGACCGCCCCATGTAAAAAAAAAATATTTTTGAAAAAAAAAAAAAATTTTTGAAAAAAGTAAAAAAATAATTTTTGAAAAAAAAAATCATTTTTGAAAAAAAAATATATATTTTTGAAAAAAAATATTTTTGAAAAAAAAAAATTATTTTTGAAAAAAAAAAAATATTTTTGAAAAAAAAATTTCTTTTAAAAAAAAAATTATTTTTGAAAAAAAAATATATTTGAAAAAAAAAATATTTTTGAAAAAAAAAATTATTTTTGAAAAAAAAATTACTTTAAAAAAAATAATAATTTCGAAAAAAAAATTATTTTTGAAATAAAAAAATTCATTTTTGAAAAAAAAAATTACCTTTGAAAAAAAAAATTACTTTTGAAAAAAAAATCATTTTTGAAGAAAAAAAAATCATTTTTGATTAAAAAAAATTCATTTTTGAAAAAAAAAATTACTTTTGAAAAAAATGTTCAGCTCTTTCAGCGAATGATGGAACTTTTTTACTACTATTTATACTTTTTAAAATATTAAGCTTTTTAACACTTTTCACAGTTACTCAAGCCACCCCACCCAGTTACTCCGCCCACTCCAGTTGTAGAGGCAAGAACACTTTCACAATTTCCCCAGAAATTGTACCTTTTCTAGTTCTTATTCTTATTATTATAGCCAAATTTACCACCCTAACTCCTCCCACAGTTTTTACACTACATAGACAAGTAATATACCGAAACGTGCGGATTGTTCCCGAATGGTGTGCTATTATTTTGTGGAACGTTTCGCCGAATGGTTCACAAAATATCGTCATTTTTGCGGCGAAATTGGTCCCATAGGAATGAATGGGGAAACTAGAGTGGGAGATGACAAAAGCTGGAAAATCAGAACATGATTTCTAAACTGCCGCCACTCCCTCATTTTCAAGCCCACCTACACAAATCTTATATCAAAACGTTCAGCTATCCCTGCTGCCACTAAACATGTCCACGGCTAAGCCATAGTGCTGATAGTTTTCACAATATGACCATTTGTTTGCAACTCACGCCGTCCATTGACATTCATTGAAACTACACTCTAGCCCCCTCCAAATTTGAAGGGCAATTTCTAAACTGCGACTGTGCCTTCATTTTTAATATTTCAGAGACATACTATGTATCAAAATCTAGGTCTGGGTCTTGTGATTCTCACAATATAAAGATCTTCGCTGTAGGATGTATAGTTTTTAAAATACGGCCATTTGTTTAGAGGTCATTTCAGGAAATTTTAGCCATTAATCAGAGTGTACTGTTAGTGTTTGTTTTGTTGCCATGGTTACCAAAGCTTCTGTTATACACAGGGGGGAAGGTGGCTGGAGCATCTCAGCTGATTACAGAGCCCGGGGGAGGGGACAGACACACCATGTACTGATTTATAATAGAGGAATATGATGGGGCAGTTTTGATGGGGTAATTCTGATGGGGCAGTTTTGATGAAGTAGTATTTGGGAAGCATAAACAGGGCATGAGCGTTGCTAGGAAACAGTGGTTGTAAACACAAGATGCTGAGACACTCCAAATGCATGTGACTTCATCTGCTAGACTTGATAATGCTTGTAGACTCCTCCCACAGTTTTCACACTACAGAGACAAATAATATACCGAAACGAGCGGATTGTTCCCGATTGGTGTGTTATTACTTTGTGGAATGTTTTGCCGAATGGTCCACGAAATGACGTTTTTGCGGCGAAATTGGTCCCATAGGAATGAATGGCGAAATGTTCAAAACTAGAGTGGGAAGTGACAAAAGCTGACAACCCCATGATCAGCCAAAACATTATGACCACCCCATGATCAGCCAAAACATTATGACCGCCCCATGTAAAAAAAAAAATATTTTTGAAAAAAAAAAAAAAATTTTGAAAAAAGTAAAAAAATAATTTTTGAAAAAAAAAATCATTTTTGAAAAAAAAATATATATTTTTGAAAAAAAAATATTTTTGAAAAAAAAAATTATTTTTGAAAAAAAAAAATATTTTTGAAAAAAAAATTTCTTTTAAAAAAAAAATTATTTTTGAAAAAAAAATATATTTGAAAAAAAAAATATTTTTGAAAAAAAAAATTATTTTTGAAAAAAAAAATTATTTTTGAAAAAAAAATTACTTTAAAAAAAATAATAATTTCGAAAAAAAAATTATTTTTGAAATAAAAAAATTCATTTTTGAAAAAAAAAATTACCTTTGAAAAAAAAAATTACTTTTGAAAAAAAAATCATTTTTGAAGAAAAAAAAATCATTTTTGATTAAAAAAAATTCATTTTTGAAAAAAAAAATTACTTTTGAAAAAAATGTTCAGCTCTTTCAGCGAATGATGGAACTTTTTTACTACTATTTATACTTTTTAAAATATTAAGCTTTTTAACACTTTTCACAGTTACTCAAGCCACTCCACCCCACCCAGTTACTCCGCCCACTCCAGTTGTAGAGGCAAGAACACTTTCACAATTTCCCCAGAAATTGTACCTTTTCTAGTTATTCTTATTCTTATTATAGCCAAATTTACCACCCTAACTCCTCCCACAGTTTTTACACTACATAGACAAGTAATATACCGAAACGTGCGGATTGTTCCCGAATGGTGTGCTATTATTTTGTGGAACGTTTCGCCGAATGGTTCACGAAATATCGTCGTTTTTGCGGTGAAATTGGTCCCATAGGAATGAATGGGGAAACTAGAGTGGGAGATGACAAAAGCTGGAAAATCAGAACATGATTTCTAAACTGCCGCCACTCCCTCATTTTCAAGCCCACCTACACAAATCTTATATCAAAACGTTCAGCTATCCCTGCTGCCACTAAACATGTCCACGGCTAAGCCATAGTCCTGATAGTTTTCACAATATGACCATTTGTTTGCAACTCACGCCGTCCATTGACATTCATTGAAACTACACTCTAGCCCCCTCCAAATTTGAAGGGCAATTTCTAAACTGCGACTGTGCCTTCATTTTTAATATTTCAGAGACATACTATACATCAAAATCTAGGTCTGGGTCTTGTGATTCTCACAATATAAAGATCTTCGCTGTAGGATGTATAGTTTTTAAAATACGGCCATTTGTTTAGAGGTCATTTCAGGAAATTTTAGCCATTAATCAGAGTGCACTGTTAGTGTTTGTTTTGTTGCCATGGTTACCAAAGCTTCTGTTATACACAGGGGGGAAGGTGGCTGGAGCATCTCAGCTGATTACAGAGCCCGGGGGAGGGGACAGACACACCATGTACTGATTTATAATAGAGGAATATGATGGGGCAGTTTTGATGGGGTAATTCTGATGGGGCAGTTTTGATGAAGTAGTATTTGGGAAGCATAAACAGGGCATGAGCGTTGCTAGGAAACAGTGGTTGTAAACACAAGATGCTGAGACACTCCAAATGCATGTGACTTCATCTGCTAGACTTGATAATGCTTGTAGACTCCTCCCACAGTTTTCACACTACAGAGACAAATAATATACCGAAACGAGCGGATTGTTCCCGATTGGTGTGTTATTACCTTGTGGAATGTTTTGTCGAATGGTCCACGAAATGACGTTTTTACGGCGAAATTGGTCCCATAGGAATGAATGGCGAAATGTTCAAAACTAGAGTGGGAAGTGACAAAAGCTGACAACCCCATGATCAGCCAAAATATTATGACCACCCCATGATCAGCCAAAACATTATGACCGCCCCAAGTAAAAAAAAAAATATTTTTGAAAAAAAAAAAAAAATTTTTTAAAAAGTAAAAAAATAATTTTTGAAAAAAAAAATATTTTTGAAAAAAAAAATTTATTTTTGAAAAAAAAAATATTTTTGAAAAAAAAATTTTTTAAAAAAAAAATTATTTTTGAAAAAAAAATATATTTGAAAAAAAAAATATTTTTGAAAAAAAAAAATTATTTTTGAAAAAAAAATTACTTTAAAAAAAAATAATAATTTCGAAAAAAAAATTCATTTTTGAAAAAAAAAATTACCTTTGAAAAAAAAAATCATTTTTGAAGAAAAAAAAATCATTTTTGATTAAAAAAAATTCATTTTTTGAAAAAAAAAATTACTTTTGAAAAAAATGTTCAGCTCTCTCAGCTAATGATGGAACTTTTTTACTACTATTTATACTTTTTAAAATATTAAGCTTTTTAACACTTTTCACAGTTACTCAAGCCACTCCACCCCACCCAGTTACTCCGCCCACTCCAGTTGTAGAGGCAAGAACACTTTCACAATTTCCCCAGAAATTGTACCTTTTCTAGTTATTCTTATTATTATAGCCAAATTTACCACCCTAACTCCTCCCACAGTTTCTACACTACAGAGACAAGTAATATACCGAAACGTGCGGATTGTTCCCGAATGGTGTGCTATTACTTTGTGGAACGTTTCGCCGAATGGTTCACGAAATATCGTCATTTTTGCGGCGAAATTGGTCCCATAGGAATGAATGGGGAAGCTAGAGTGGGAGATGACAAAAGCTGGAAAATCAGAACATGATTTCTAAACTGCCGCCACTCCCTCATTTTCAAGCCCACCTACACGAATCTTATATCAAAACGTTCAGCTATCCCTGCTGCCACTAAACATGTCCACGGCTAAGCCATAGTCCTGATAGTTTTCACAATATGACCATTTGTTTGCAACTCACACCGTCCATTGACATTCATTGAAACTACACTCTAGCCCCTTCAAATTTGAAGGGCAATTTCTAAACTGCGACCGTGCCTTCAATTTTAATATTTCAGAGACATACTATACATCAAAATCTAGGTCTGGGTCTTGTGATTCTCACAATATAAAGATCTTCGCTGTAGGATGTATAGTTTTTAAAATACGGCCATTTGTTTAGAGGTCATTTCAGGAAATTTTAGCCATTAATCATGTACTGTGTTTGTTTTGTTGCCATGGTTACCAAAGCTTCTGTTATACACAGGGGGGGAGGTGGCTGGAGCATGTCAGCTCTGATTACAGAGCCCGGGGGAGGGGACAGACACACCATGTACTGATTTATAATAAAGGAATATGATGGAGCAGTTTTGATGGGGTAATTCTGATGGGGCAGTTTTGATGAAGCAGTATTTGGGAAGCATAAACAGGGCATGAGCGTTGCTAGGAAACAGTGGTTGTAAACACAAGATGCTGAGACACCCCAAATGCATGTGACTTCATCTGCTAGACTTGATAATGCTTGTAGACTCCTCCCACAGTTTTCACACTACAGAGACAAATAATATACCGAAACGAGCGGATTGTTCCCGATTGGTGTGTTATTACTTTGTGGAATGTTTTGCCGAATGGTCCACGAAATGACGTTTTTGCGGCGAAATTGGTCCCATAGGAATGAATGGCGAAATGTTCAAAACTAGAGTGGGAAGTGACAAAAGCTGACAACCCCATGATCAGCCAAAACATTATGACCACCCCATGATCAGCCAAAACATTATGACCGCCCCATGTAAAAAAAAAAATATTTTTGAAAAAAAAAAATATTTTTGAAAAAAAAAAATATTTTTGAAAAAAAAAAATATTTTTGAAAAAAAAACTTCTTTAAAAAAAAAAAAATATTTTTGAAAAAAAAATATTGAAAAAAAAAAATATTTTTGAAAAAAAAAATTATTTTTGAAAAAAAAATTACTTTAAAAAAAATAATAATTTCGAAAAAAAAATTATTTTTGAAATAAAAAAATTCATTTTTGAAAAAAAAAAATTACTTTTGAAAAAAAAAATCATTTTTGAAGAAAAAAAAATCATTTTTGATTAAAAAAAATTCATTTTTGAAAAAAAAAATTACTTTTGAAAAAAATGTTCAGCTCTTTCAGCGAATGATGGAACTTTTTTACTACTATTTATACTTTTTAAAATATTAAGCTCTTTAACACTTTTCACAGTTACTCAAGCCACTCCACCCCACCCAGTTACTCCGCCCACTCCAGTTGTAGAGGCAAGAACACTTTCACAATTTCCCCAGAAATTGTACCTTTTCTAGTTGGGTATGTTGCCACTCCTACCTAAACTATAAGCAATGTAGAATAAGTTATAAACAGCTTATTCTTCAAACAAAACAGTTATAAACTTGTTCCAGAAGAGGAGGAAAGTCAAATGTTGAAATGTAATTTTCTGAATATTTCAACAGTTGGAACACATGAGTCATCCCAGATCCCCGGGGTAGACAGAGATATGTCTAATTAGGCTATCTCCTGGAGGGAAGAAAAAGTCATGTAAGTCCTGATACCACTCTGGAACTTCAGTAAAAAGAGTATTTGGAGTGCATTACATAAATCATTAAGCTCTTCCGGGAATCTGAGCAGGTGAGATTTCCCACTGAAGGTGGCCTGTAGTGCAAATGGGAAAACCCATCTGTAAGTAATGCCATTTTCTTTGAGAACTTCAAGAAGAAGTCTATGTGCCCTTCTGTTATTCAGTGTTATGGGTGATAAATCTTGGAACAACTTGATGGTGTTTTAATTAAACATGACAAAGTCATTTTGTCTTGCTTCAGCAAAAATCTCCTCTTTTAGGTTGTAGTTAGGGAGACAACATATAATATCACGTGGCGGGGCCAAGTCTGAGCTTCTTGGACGCAGAGATCTGTGTGCCCTGTCAAAATCTATATGAGTGTTGGCGTCCCTTTCAAGGAATCTGTAAACATTTTTCTGTAGTGCAGGTTTGATCTGTCCTGTAGTGATTGTCTCTGGTACCCCTCTAACTCTAATGTTGTTCCTGCTGCCCCTATTATGGCGGTCTTCAATGTGCAGGTTCATTGAAATAACATGCTTTACAATAACTGTTACATTCCCACCTGCATGAAACTTGATTTCACTTGGATTCTCCTAAAATCCACATGTACATTGTGACGTAATATTGTGCAAGTACTATACTCATTGTTCTGTCAATGCTCTGTTTGTATCTTTTGATTTTTTAAATAAATAAAAACTTCTACTGTTAAAAAAAGAAATAACATGCTTTGAATGGGTCAACGTTATGTCTTCAAGCCTGGTAATAGCTCTGTCCCTCTGCTTCCCTTCCCTTACTTACTTACTAATAGATCTGCTTTGAGATCTGTATAGCAGCAGTGAACTAGTTTTTGATATCTGCTGCTAAAACAGCCATACCAGAGTATGTGAGTGGTTGGTCTGCATGGTACGGTATGGTACATACAGTTGTTCTTACTGACTCCTCCGATGCCGGCAGGGATTTCTTATTGCTGTCCTCCTCATGCTGTGACAGGAAAACTTCAGCTTAACAGCTGTCGTCGTCTTGCCAGCACAAGTGCTTCTTCTCGAGGCCTACCTAGATCTGAAGAATGCCAGGATGTGAAGGGCCTGGGAATACAGTCAAGGAGTGGTGGGAGCAGGCGTGATCTATCGGCTTGGTGATTCTTTCCAATCTGGGTTGGTATAGACCGATTTTTTAGACCGAACTATGAAGCTGAAGTTTTCCCGGAGGTCTCTCAGTGTGCGCCCATCTGCTCCGAGTGCCAAGACACACTGTATCAGTGCCAAAGACAAAGAGGTTCAGAAGCTCACCAAGAAAGTTACAAGGAAGCAGAAAAACACATTAAGAAATGGTTACATGGCCATTTAGTAGTGTATGTGCATGGATTATTTTAGGATAATATGGATATCGTATAGTGTAACTTTAAAAGCATAGCTGCATGTTTTGTTAAACAAAATCAGCAAATATTAAAAGATTTTAAAAGTAAATTTCGCATATATTTTTTTTTTTTTTTACACACAGCTAAAATAGTTGAGGGTCTTTCTATAAATGGCCAGTCTACCTGGAACTGATATTTCAGTAGATACTGGAGAGTTTAAGCCCAACTCCAGCAAATAAACATTTTATGTTAAAAAGTGTGTAAGAGCCAGAATCTGCTCATTGGGGAGATTCCCTCTCACTGTACTCACTGGACACAGACAGCAATACATGCCTGAAATATGTTTTAACCTGGTGTTATCCAGATCCATTTCTACGGCTGTAATGCTCAGATGGATGATACCAAGGCCCTGCTATGAGGGAAGTAGAATTGGATCCTGTCTATACGAAAGCTTGCACAGTAATAACTGACCAAGGTGTTTCAGGTGGGGTGCTTTAGAGGTTCAGGGTAGTGGACCCTGAGAAAGTGGGATCAAGTCCCTTAGGGTGCAGAGTGACATATTCTGTCGTGATAGGTGAAGGCTGGATCCTTGTTCGCTTATGGGAGGATCCTGTGGTAAGAATGGTGAATGCTCCATTGTAGCCTGTTGGTGCCTTTAACAGAGGGTCACCTTGTTTTATGCTGTCTGTTATTTTAGAGTGTTCCTGTTTCCCCTGCTTGAGGGCTTTGGTGTACCAAGGGCTGAGATATGGCCTCAGCCTGTGCCTTGTCGGGCTGGATGCTTGGAAAGACTGCTGCAGGGGCTGCTATTTTTTATTATAATATGCTTTTACTGGAATCACATTAAAACACCCACCTGCATGTGATCAATTAGGTTGTTGCTGCTGTGTTTGCTAATCGCTGTTTTACTCAGGCTGCCCCTGATAGAGTTTCTTTTTTTTTTAATAGAGAATACTTTGGTTCGCCATTTACAATCAGGTGTGTGCATGGACACAGATGGGCTGGAGCACGAGCATACACATGGCCTCGTGGGCGTGTATGTTCATGTGGCCTTGTGGGCATGCACATGGCCATGTAGGCATGCAAGTGCACGAGCAGCCGAATGTGTTTAGTCAGATATATGTTAAAGGGCCAGTATGTGAGGCAGCAGAGCAGCAACAAGAAAGAAACATGGAAATGCAGTACTGTCTAGTCCCTGTATAGGCTATAGAGTATAGGCTCCTTCAGCTCTTGAGTTATGTTATTACTCCAGCAGGGGCAAGGCCCTGGCAGCTGGGTGAAGTCTCCTGAAGGTAACCAGTATACTGTTGCTTGTAACACAGTATTCTCTCTACTGCTTGGGATTGCTATTTATTAGCACAGGCCCAAGTATTGTTTTCAGCAGCCAATATGTCTTTAAAAAGGCAGAGATGTGGGAGCACAGTGGGGGTGGACTCACGGTCACCTTCTTCAGGTCCAAATAGATATAGTTCCTCTGGTGCAGTTCACTGAAGATCCAGGGGTTTTAGATGGCTTGCTGCTTTGGGTGGTCAAAGGCAGGGACATTCTCCTTCCCCTGTTCCCTCTCCAAGTTAAAGGTGCATGGGGGGGTGAGAGAGTCCTCACTGAGGACTCTGCGGCCAGGAAACTCCAAGGCCAAAGTATTACTCAGACTCAGCAGGCACTATTGATTTGTTTCCAAAAATGGACCACATTATTGTCACTTCCTCAGTCTACATCTCTGTAATTTCTGTTCCTGGGTTCATAGCGGTTGCCACAAGGTCCCCAGTCATTCTGTTATTCTCTGACTGTGATTAGAGGTATTTTCGGATTGAGTTCATCCTATTAGGGTGTTTGTTCTGCCAGAGAGGTTACTGAGCTATACTCTGGGGATCTTCCCTAAGAAGTCTCAGGAGGATTTCCTATCTTAATAGGAGTTTTACATGTTCAAGTGGCTATTGATGTATCAGAGGAGAAATGAGGCATCTATCCATGAGGTTGGACTTTGCAGGCAATAAGGCTGACCTGGGTTAAGGCTGGCAGATTTCCCTTGGGCTCTTTGTTTTAGCTGGGGTTGCTTTGGAAGATTCTATCCAATAAGTATAGCGCTTAGGACTTTGTACATATGCACAGAATGTTTGGCTAAAATACTTGTCTGCAGGTTTTATTCTGCAAGAAATTGTTGGCAGGATTTCCATTTAAGACAATCCATTCATCGCTTGCAGTCCTTCTGGGCAAAGACTCAGGGCCAGTTCCATAATTAATGCTGGTCATCAAGCCTTCAATTGTCAGAAAATGGCTATCAGACGTTTGGCTTGCAGAAATTCGCATGCACACAGAATCCTTAGTAGAATTGTAAACAGGCGCACACATGCGCAAAGTAATGCATTTAGTGCATGTTGGCACCAGGTGGCCTGCTCATGTTTAAGTGCTGACTGGTCTTTCAACTATTCCCTGCGTCCTGCTACTACTCTGCTTGTTCCATGTTGCTCACCTGGCTTGCCCCTGGCCCGGAACTTGGGTCCTGATTCTGCCTTGTTGCCTGCTCCTGACCCCTTCTCTGTTCCTGACCACGAATTGCCCACCTGGCTGTCATCTGTATCAGCTTTGCTCATAGTGAGTTCCTGTCTCAAGTCTGCTGGGAGCTCTAACTGTTACTGTTACTGACCTGATGTTCTGCTAGCCTGCCTGGAACCGCATCACCTGCTGCAAGCACTATCAACACTTGTTGGCACTCATGTTCCTCCTGTCCCTCGGTACCCTCTGTTCCATCTTCAGTGGGACCTGGGCTTGAGATACAAGAGGGGCTGCCCTCATAATTTCAGTCTCCGATCAGGTACTTGACAACAAGTTTGGTCACTTAGTCTTCTTTGCAACTAAGCGGTGCCCCTATGCATTTAAGTGGGGGACGATTAGGGGCATTGTGTGACAGAGAAATGTAGCAGACAGATGGGTCTGTTATGCGATGGCTCAAGGTTACAATTTGATGTTCTTGGTATTTCAAGAATTTCCCTTTTAAATGTTATGCTTTAAATGTTCTATGAATTCACATTAACCATAATGTGCCACGTTATCCTGAATACATAACTTATACCAAAAAACGCATTAAAAAAATCAATAAAAAAATCTCCTAACTAAAAACAAATGATAAATGCAAGCATAAATATCCAGTGAATATATACACATTAGGGATGGTGTATCTTATTGGCTTGAAGCCCAAAAACAATTTGTGTCTTTAAACCAAAAAACAAATGATCCCTGTTCATCTGCAGCTCCAACATGGGTTGTGCTACACTCGTATACTCAATTCTTCTTCACTTCCCTGCTACTGTGTCCTACCATCAGGATGAAGGAAAGAGAGCCCTTTGTGAACTCCAAGTCACTCTATTCAGAGCTTACATAGAGCTGAGACTCTCTTTATTGTGACAGTCCTGCACCAATCAATCACCAAGCACCAGCAGTCACAATGCTAATGATTCCCTGGGCAAAGTGCAGTTTAGCTTAGAAAAATAATTTTCAGAAATTCAGCTAATACATGATGTTGGGAGTTTAAAATTCTGACTTCTGATTATCTTGGTGAAGGCTGGATGGGGGCATTTTATGTGTTTCTGCAGACTTTGTGATCCATAGCAATTATGTTATTCAGCTCATCAGATTTCTAAACCGGTATTAAATGGGAACAGAAAGACTGCTAGCAATAAGTAGATGAAGAATCTCTTATTTTGACCTTTTCATAGCACAACAAATGTGCATCAACTAATGACATGTTTTATAACAATAATACGACTTGTCATGTAACTCAGTGAGTCATAAATCTTTAATGCCATTACTGTCACATTTCTTTGAGAGAAAAGAAATTATTCAATTTCAAATTAAGTTTTAACTGCAATTTGAGATGATTGCATAATCTGTTCAAAATAATCACTGTAAATATGACTATAGCAACAAACCCATAAATATAACATATTAAGATTAAAAAGGCTCATAATCATGTAATATTGGGCTGTGATGATAATCATTTTGTAAACAATTCTAACATGTTTTCTCATAAGAAAAAATAACAAGATAACAAGATTAAGCAATGCTTTTATTTTATTTTAATGCAATATTTTTTGTGCATTAAGTAATGTAGTCTTATTAGCAAGGCGAGTAATCAGGCATACACAAGCCTAGCCTTCACAAGTGCCAAATACAGTAACATTAGATGTCAATCAAGAATATAAGAACACATAATAATTGAATACCGGTACTTTTATTACAACTGAAATAGCTGATTCAGTGGTGTAACTGTGTAATACAGGATGACGCTGTCTTAAAAATGGTTATAAACCCTTCCATATACTCAATGAAGTAACTGGACTCATGCAATACATAAAAATGAAACAAATCTTCCAGCATAAGTTGTACCTGTTTATCTGCAGCTATCTCTACATCAGTTCATTCAATTCAATTTATTAAGCTTGGCTGAGCTTTCAGATAACAGGGGGGGAGGGGGGGAGAGATGAAAAGTACTTCTGCCAGAACTCAGTGAGGAGAGCTCTGAGAGCTGATTGGAGAGAAGAGACCCCCCCCCCCTTTCACACAGCTCACAGGAACAGAGGTGAGGCTGTCAATCAGCTGGAGCTCCCTCCCCTGTCACCTTTTTTTCTCTTGGTGTCAGGAAAACGTGTCAGAAGTAATTGATGCTGCTAATAGAGGAACGGGGCAGCAGACAGAAATTACACTTAGTGCTCTGGATAGAGACAAGCACACACTGTAGAGGGATGTGCTTTGTTCATATTTCATGTCTGAGGTTTACAACCACTTTAGGGTTTTGTTGAGAAAATAACCCTTCAAGGTTTACTATAAAGGATTTTAGCAAATGTCAACCAAGGCCTGCAAATGCATCATGATATCTCCTGATATCCCTGACTAATGTAATATGGCCCAATTTCCTGTGCTGCGTCCTTCTATTAGAAACTTTATTACAAAAAGAGATTGGCTGGACCTTTGAGGCACACCATAAACACACAATTTTTTTTGTTTAAAAATATATTGACTTTTAATTTTTACACATACAGTAGATGATTAAAAACAATTTTTTTTAAAAGAGAAAAGAAATTTATAATGACCCTCTAGTAAAGTATCACTCTACTGTCTGCTTAAAAAATGTTTTTTTAACATTTTGGACAGAGTCAGATTTTTTTTTTTCACCATCTGTGTCCCATTGCTGAGATTTCCCTTCACTTTCTGTCCCATAGCCAAACAGGAAGTGAGAGGAATTCCCTGCAAATGAAGGTAATTCCTTAGGGACCACCAGGTCACCAGAACTGGGGTGACTTGAGGGCTGACTAGTCGGATCCCAAGTCGTTGTAGTGTGGACCGTCCCTAAGTCTTTCAATCACAGCTGTTAGCAATTTCTGGCACATGCTTGTTGTTCTGATTATTACTTATTGTTCTGATTATTTATTAATGTTCTAGTGAAATTTTTAGGAAGTATTGGAACTATGTGTTATCTCTGTGTTAGACTCATATGTGTTATATGATGATTTTATTTTTATTATTACTCATTACTACTCCCACCTCTACAGTACTAAGGACACAAATTCTTGCTGATTCATCACTCCTGAGAAGTAGGAAAGTCTCATTTTTAGATGGCAATAGGTCACCTGGGAAGAAATTGCTAAGGGGTATTTGGGAAACTGGGGATTTATTTAAATTATTGGAAAAGAGAAACAGATATGAATCTGTAATTTGCATGCATATGAGACTGGAAGTCAGGTGATTGAAAGGTGTCCTAGAAAGAGAGCTAAATGTTTCACAATGCTGCATTTGATAAAACGATTAAGGAAAGAACCTGGAAGCACAGTGAAAAATTCTTAAAGGAAGTAATAATACATTGCATCCTAAGGGTTCACATTTATGGGAATTGGATGCGGTTACCGCGCATCCAATCCGCATGACAGGAGAGTGGGACTGGCTCTCCATAGAGCCAATTCACACATCTCCAAGGCAGCCGCGGAGCGCACTGCAGAAGGGCCCTATGCATCTTTGGCTCCATTTCAGGTCCGAACTTTTGCCTGAATTCGGACCTGAAATGGAGCCAAAGATGCACAGGACCCTTCTGCATTCTAATTTGGACCTGAAACGGTGAACAGAGATGCACGGACCCCCTGCTGTGCCCCACGGCCGCACATAGTGTGAACCCAGCCTAAAGTAGAAGAGAATGTTCATTTAGGTTAACACCGCTTTAAGTTATCCTCCATTCCAAGAAAACATTCACTTTACTAGATGAACATTTTCTATTTATTTATTAAATCAACCCAATAAATGTAATTATGGATGCAAAATAAAGCCCAACTTTACCTTACATAATTAAAAAATAAGTAGCCCCGCAGCTGTAAAAATAAAAATGCTGGTTTTGCTGCAACACTCACTTCCTCTCTGTTGCTGCCCTCCCCCAACCCAGCCTTGCTGCTCTCTGATCCAGCACCACTCCTTTCTGGGTTAAAGGACACCCAGCGCCTTCCAACCCTCTTAATGTGAGCCCAGGCTATAAAGAACATGCTCCTTGTGGGGAGTCATCATCACAGTATCCAGAATGTATTCCTTAATAGTGCAGTGCTCATCTATCTTTGCATGAATGCCTCTCTTTCCAGGAATAAGGATCACCCCCTTTGCCATCAGAGGAAAATGATAAAAGGGGGGCACTAATTGGGGCCCTCTTTCTTGAGATTGTGGCCTCCCCAGCCCCATTTTATATTATTAGTGATTTTCTACTATTATAAGTATAGGCAGTGGTATAGGGAGTACTGTCTCTTTAAATGTTAATGAGCCGTTCCATTGGGATCCAATGGAAACACCCGGAAATTTCTGTAATTCCAGGGATAATGCATATAAGGGGCTGCAGAGGCTGGGACTTCCTCTTTGACCCATCCAGCTGAAGTGCTCCCGCCCTCCCGCCCAAGTCGTGTGCACTTCTATGTGGATGGGTCACCCTGGATATCTGGGGGGGACGTTTATATTCTGATATAAGTTGTATTATTTTGCTTGAGTTCTAATAACTGAATGACTGTATTGATGTTATGTTGAATATGGTTCTGTAACAATAAAGTTTGAATTTTGTCAATTTTGATAAATGCTTTAATCCAATAAAAGTGCCGCGGCCATTATTTGCTATCATTTCTTGTCTTCTTTATTATATTTATGGTGGTTGGGTAAGATAATTGTGGGGTTAGTGTGGCCTACAATCTCAAAGATCTGCCATGTTATGGGTCAGAGAACTGCAGGATTTCGGATAAATGTACACAGGATTTTTCCTTCAAAAATGGATAGGGGGAACTTCATGAAAGATGGGAGGGACAAAATTCCGGAGCAGCCTGCAGGGCTTTTGGTAGAAGGCAAGGAAAAAATGTTTGTGCAACCTTATATAATATATGGTGCCATGCTGCACTATATGCTACATATTCTAACAGAACATACTCCACATAAATGTGTACATATCTCAATTAACCAACCGTGAGTACAAAAACATATATAAATTATTAAGATAAGAATTAGAATACATGAATATACATTCCATTAAGTGCTGGTGAACTATAAGTGAAATCAAGTCCTTAGTGTCTTAAAATGAAGTGACACATATACAGTATATGCACAGTTCACAGTGCTGTTCAATCCTCTGCAAACAAAACAATTCATCCCGCCAATCCTCCCTCCCGCCCGCCGGTCGGATTCAGCGAATTTCCAGCGCTTCTCATGGATTAGTCCACGTTGATAATGGTGTGCAGATGCCAAGCTAGTTCGTTTCTGTTAGTTTCTCTATTTTTTTTTTCCGTAATGTCGAAGTATCATCACACAATCTGTGCAGAGCCAGCTGGCTGGCTATTTTCCACTCCATTGGTGTGTCCTGTTGTCCTCCCTGAAGCTGATTGGATCTGGTCGGCCAGAATGGGCAGGTGGCTGATTGGCCAGAAGCTGATTCACTGGGTTTGCAGGGTGGGAGGGCTTGGGACGTAGTGCTCTGTGCCCCGAGCCCTCCCATAAAACTAGACAATTAGGGCCTCAGGCTGTGGTCATGTGCCTGTGAGGGGGTGATGGACCAGGTAGACACATGTTGGTCTGGCGCCCCACAGAGTGCATATTTTGTCAGTCCTATTTTGTAAACGCTATAAATTTTGCACAAACCAATCACTAAACGCTTATTGCGATTTTTTTTTACCAAAAATATGTAGAAGAATACATATCGGCCTAAACTGAGGAAAAAAATGTTTTTTAAAATATTTTTCGGGAATATTTATTATAGCAAAAAGTAAAAAATAATGCGTTTTTTTCAAAATTGTCGCTATTTTTTTTTTCGTTTATAGCGCAAAAAATAAAAACCGCAGAGGTGATCAAATACCACCAAAAGAAAGCTCTATTTGTGGGAAAAAAAGGACATCAATTTCATATGGGGGCCCCATCGCACAACCGCGCAATTGTCAGTTAAAGCGACGCAATGCCGAATCGCAAAAAGTGCTCTGGTCAGGAAGGGGGTAAATTCTTCCGGGGCTGAAGCGGTTAAGTGCAGCAGAAATTTTTTTGTAACCTTGGCCAGATCTGTGCCTTTCCACAATTCTGTCTCTGAGCTCTTTAGGCAGTTCCTTTGACCTCATGATTCTCATTTGCTCTGACATGCACTGTGAGCTGTAAGGTCTTATATAGACAGGTGTGTGGCTTTCCTAATCAAGTCCAATCAGTATAATCAAACATAGCTGGACTCAAATGAAGGTGTAGAACTATGTCAAGGATGATCAGAAGAAATGGTCAGCACCTGAGTTAAATATATGAATGTCACAGCAAAGGGTCTGAATACCATGTGATATTTCAGTTTTTATTTTTTAATAAATCTGCAAAAATGTCAACAATTCTGTGTTTTTCTGTCAATATGGGGTGCTGTGTGTACATTAACCAGTTGCCGACCACCTCACAACGACATACGTCAGCAGAATGGCACGGGCAGGCAGAATCACATACCTGTACGTAGGGCTGCCACCTAATCCCTTTAAACCCGAACACATATGAATTAAACAGGTTCTGAGGCTAATTTAATGCAGATAAGGCACCAAGTGAGTTTAATGACCACCTTAATCAGCCACAGAACCTGTGTAATCAATATGTGTTCGGGTTTAAAGGGATGAGGTGGCAACTCTACCTGTACGTGATCTGCCTCCCGCGGGCGGGGGGTCCAATCAGAGCCCCCCCGGTGCCAGAGGCGGCCGGCATTTGTTCCCGGGCCATCAGAGGTGAGGGGGAGGCCATACATTCGTGGCCACCCCCTCGCGATCGCTCCCGGCCAATGAAATTCTTCCTCTGCCTCTGTAATGTAAACAGAGGCAGAGGAAGTGATGTTATCTCTCCTCGAGCAGGTCTTTTTCGTTCCGGCGCCGAGGAGAGAAGACATCAAGTAAGTGCACCAAAGACTACACTTTTGTGACAGTTTTAAGTGTTAAGACAGTTAGGGTTAGCCCCCTTTAGGTCTAGAGTACCCCCTTTAGGTCTAGGGTACCCCCCTAACTCCCCCTAATAATGGTTAACCTCTTGATCACCCCCCGTCGCCAGTGTCACTAAGCGATCGTTTTTCTGATCGCTGTATTAGTGACACAGGTGACGCTAGTTAGGGAGGTAAGTACATAGGTTCGCCATCAGCCTTTTATAGCGACAGGGACCCCCATATACTACCTAATAAAGGTTTTAACCCCCTGATTGCCCCCTAGTTAACCCTTTCACTAGTGATCACCGTATAACTGTTACAGCTGACACTGGTTAGTTAGTTTGTTTTTTATAGTTTATTAAAGTTTCAGGGCACCCGCCGTTTATTACCTTATAAAGGTTTAACCCCCCAAATTGCCTGGCGGTGATATAAGTTAAGTTTTTAGGGTCAGATAAGGTCTGCGTCGCCCCAGGCAGCGTCAGGTTAGCGCCAGTACCGCTAACACCCAGGCACGCAGCATACACCTCCCTTAGTGCTATAGTATCTGAACGGATCAATATCTGATCCGATCAGATCTATACTAGCGTCCCCAGCAGTTTAGGTTTCCCATAAAAACAGTGTTAGCGGGATCAGACCAGATACCTGCTAGCACCTGCGTTTTGCCCCTCGGCCCAGCCCTGCCCAGCCCACCCAAGTGCAGTATCGATCGATCACTGACACTTACAAAACACTAAGCACACATAACTGCAGCGTTGGCAGAGTCAGGTCTGATCCTTGCGATCGCTAACAGTTTTTTAGTAGCGTTTTGAATCAGTCGCTAACAGTCAGGAGATTTCTTGCCTGTGAGTCTCACTAGTGTACCCCTAAATTTAGAGCCCAAAATGGCAAATCGAAGGTACACTAGTGAAGAGGCCTACACGTTTCTGAGCATGACAGATAGTGAAGAGGAAGTCACTCATCTGTCAGATTCAGGCTCAGAATACGATCCTGTAGAGGACAGCGGCTCCATGACAGATAGCTCTGACGACGGAGTTGTGGTCCCTGCCAAGGTCAGGCGCACCAGACCCCAAACTTCTTCTTCTGTCCTTGATGTGGAAGAACTGCAGGTCCCTCGTATGGACCAGAGCAGTACTAGCGCCGCTATTCCTTCTGGTGAACTGGCAAGCACCAGCGGCCTAGTACACCCTGGTCGTACATCCAGCACTGCAGTATCACATGGTGACGTGGCGAGTCCCATAAGTGCAGTTCAAGCTGGTGAGGTGGCAAGCACTAGTAGTGTCCCGCTGCCACCAAGAAGATGAACACAGGCCCATCGTGCCCATAGTGCCCTTCCTGCTGCATTCGCCAATCCGAATTGGGAACCCACCACTTCTGCAGCCCCCGTACTTCCCCCATTCACTGGCCAACCCGGAATTCAGGTGGAAACAGTTGATTTTACGCCACTGGATTTTTATTCGCTGTTTTTCACTGAAGATCTCTATAGATCTATTGTGGACCAAAGCAATTTATATGCTGGTCAACACATTGCCACTATTCCCCAGTCCTCCCTTGCCAGAGATTGGAAACCAGTTACGGTTTCCTAATTTAAGATCTTTCTGGGCCTTTCCCTCAACATGGGCATAAATAAAAAGAGTGAGTTGTGGTCATATTGATCCACTGACCCAATTTACCTAATGCCAGTGTTCTCTGCCTCCATGACCAGGGCACGATACGAGCAGATTTTGCGGTTCATGCACTTCAACAACAATGAACTCTGTCGTCCTCGTGGAGACCCTGAATACGATCGGCTCTACAAAATTCGGCCCCTCGTAAACCACTTCAACCAGTGTTTTGCAGACTTGTTTACTCTCCATCAAGTTGTCTGCGTTGATGAGTCCCTGATTAAATTTTCTGCCCGCTTGTCATTCAAACAGTACCTTCCCAGCAAGCGTGCCAGATATGGGGTCAAGATGAATAAGCTCTGTGAAAGGGCCACAGGCTATACATGTAGTTTTATGGTTTACGAGGGCAAAGATAGTCACATAGAGCCGACAAACTGCCCTGACTACATAGGAAGTGCTGGTAAGATTGTGTGGTGTCACCCTTATTCGGAAAGGGGTACCACTTGTACGTGGACAATTATTACACGAGCGTGCCACTTTTTAGTCATCTTTTTGATCAACAGATTGGAACATGTGGCACCGTGCGACCTAATCGCCGGGGCTTTCCCCAGCAGCTTGTAGATTCCCGTCTTAGGCTGGGGGAGTGAGCCTGCTTCAAGTGTAATAACTTGCTCGCTATGAAGTGGAGGGATAACAAGAATGTTTTCGTTCTTACCTCCCTTCATGCAGACATGACGGTTCAAATTACTACGGCGACTGGTGTTGTGGAGAAACCCCTCTGTGTCCACGAATATAACCAAAATATGGGAGGGGTGGACCTCAATGACCAGTTGTTGGCGCCGTACCTAGTTGCCCGTAAGGCCAGACGCTGGTACAAGAAAGTGTCTGTTTATTTATTTCAATTGGCTTTGCTGAATGCTCATGTGCTATACAGGGCTTCAGGATGGACTGCATAGGCGTGCGCACAGGGTGTGCCAGGTGTGCCTGGGCACACCCTAATTGCCTTGTGTGCTGTATATTCCCCCCTGTTTTGACCACTGATATTTCATCTCCCCCAAAAAATGTTACACAAGCCCAAAAATTTTGGGAAAAGAAAATTAACTAAATTACACTGTCCACTGCCCTACTGACACCATCAGTACATATACACATGCATATGTATTTAAGCTTTGGGGTGCACACCCTAATCCAAGAGGCTGCGCACACCTATGATGGACTGGATCCTTCCTTAAATTCCAGGAAGAGATCGTCAGAGCCCTTCTGTTTCCAGGCAGTGCTCCACCTCACCTTCCCCAACCAAATGCAGTAAGCCGGCTGCATGAGAGGCATTTTCCTTATGTCCTCCCGAGTACCCCTACCCAACGAGCCCCCCAAAAAAGATGTCGTGTCTGCAGCAAGCACGGATATAGGTGTGACACCCAGTAATATTGTCCCTCCTGTCCTGACAATCCTGGTCTATGCATTGGTGAATGTTTTGAACGCTACCATTCACTAGTTGAGTATTAGCGTAGGGTACAGCACTGCACAGACTAGGACATACTTTCACAGGGTCTCCCAAGATGCCATCGCATTTTGAGAGACCCAAACCTGGTACCAGTTACAAAAGTTAAAGTTACTAAAAAAAAGTGTAAAAAAATAAAAATAAAAACACAAAAAAAAAAAAAAAAAAAAAAAAAAAAATAGTTGTCATTTTATTGTTCTCTCTCTCTCTATTCTCTCTCTATTGTTCTGCTCTTTTTTACTGTATTCTATTCTGCAATGTTTTATTGTTATTATGTTTTACCATGTTTTCTTTTCAGATATGCAATTTTTTTATACTTTACTGTGTTTTATTGGTAACCATTTATTTGTTTTCAGGTACGCCATTCAGCTGCAGAGCGGATTTATTTATCTTGACAGCAACAGCGTTTGCTCCCACGATACATAAAGCCGTGACTCCAGCGTTGTCGGAGGTGATTTCACCACCACAGTTACATACTTCAGCATATATGCCGAAGTGTGGGGGCAGCAGTGGGTGGAGGAGCGATTTGCTCCTACCTTTTGCGGGAGGATGCCCCCATGCTTCGGCATATATATACAGTGCATGTATGCCCATCATTAGAAGTGGGTGGATGAAGGGAGGTATTCTAATAGTGGGCATACCCACCGATCAATCTCTTTTTTTTGTTCAGCCCACAGGCTGCATGAAAAAAAAGTTTACAATATATGCCCACCAAGGATCAGCAACGTACTGGTATGTTGCTGGACTCTGAGTGGTTATACCAGAATGATGCCTGCAGGTTTAGGTATCATCTTGGTATCATTCTTTTCAGCCAGCGGTCGGCATTCATGCTAATTAGCCTCTAGACTGCTTTTACAAGCAGTGGGAGCGAATCCCCCCCCACCGTCTTCCATGTTTTTCTCTGGCTCTCCTGTCCCAACAGGGAACCTGAGAATGCAGCCGGTGATTCAGCCAGCTGACCATAGAGCTGATCAGAGAACAGAGTGGCTCCAAACATCTCTATGGCCTAAGAAACCGGAAGCTACGAGCATTTCATGACTTAGTTTTCGCCAGATGTAAACAGCGCCATTGGGAAATTGGGAAAGCATTTTATCACACCGATCTTGGTGTGGTCAGATGCTTTGAGGGCAGAGGAGAGATCTAGGGTCTAATAGACCCCAGTTTTTTCAAAAAAGAGTACCTGTCACTACCTATTGCTTTTATAGGGGATATTTACATTCCCTGAGATAACAATAAAAATGATTAAAAAAAATGAAAGGAACAGTTTAAAAATAAGATAAAAGAGCAAAAAAAAATTAAGAAAAAAATTTTTTAAAAAAAGCACCCCTGTCCCCCCCTGCTCTCGTGCAAAGGCGAACGGTCTGGCGTCAAATGTAAACAGCAATTGCACTATGCATGTGAGGTATCACTCCGAAGGTCAGATCGAGGGAAGTAATTTTAGCAGTAGAACTCCTCTGTAAATCTAAAGTGGTAACCTGTAAAGGCTTTTAAAAATTTATCTAGTTTGTCGCCACTGCACGTTTGTGCGCAATTTTAAAGCATGTCATGTTTGGTATCCATGTACTCGGCCTAAGATCATCTTTTTTATTTCATCAAGCGTTTGGGCAATATAGTGTGTTTTAGTGCATTAAAAATTAAAAAAGTGTGTTTTTTCCCCAAAAAATGCGTTTGAAAAATCGCTGCGCAAATACTGTGTGAAAAAAAAAATTAAACACCCACCATTTTAATCTGTAGGGCATTTGTTTTAAAAAATATATAATGTTTGGGGGTTCAAAGTAATTTTCTTGCAAAAAAAAAAAAAATTTTTTCATGTAAACAAAAAGTGTCAGAAAAGGCTTTGTCTTCAAGTAGTTAGAAGAGTGGGTGATGTGTGACATAAGCTTCTAAATGTTGTGCATAAAATGCCAGAACAGTTCAAACCCCCCCCCAAATGACCCAATTTTGGAAAGTAGACACCCCAAGCTATTTGCTGAGAGGCATGTCGAGTCCATGGAATATTCTATATTGTAAAACAAGTTGCAGGAAAAAGACACATTTTTTTTTTTGAACAAAGTTGTCACTAAATGATATATTGCTCAAACATGCCATGGGAATATGTAAAATTACACCCCAAAATACATTCAGTTGCTTCTCCTGATTACGGGGATACCACATGTGTGAGACTTTTTGGGAGCCTAGCCGCATACGGGACCCTGAAAACCAAGCACCGCCTTCAGGCTTCCTAAGGGCGTAAATTTTTGATTTCACTCTTCACTGCCTATCACAGCTTCGGAGGCCATGGAATGCCCAGGTGGCACAAAACCCCCCCCAAATGACCCTATTTTGGAAAGTAGACACCTCAAGCTATTTGCTGAGAGGTATAGTGAGTATTTTGTAGACCTCACTTTTTGTCACAAAGTTTTGAAAATTGAAAAAAGAGAAAAAACTTTTTTTTTCTTGTCTTTCTTCATTTTCAAAAACAAATGAGAGCTGCAAAATACTCACCATGCCTCTCAGCAAATAGCTTGGGGTGTCTACTTTCCAAAATGGGGTCATTTGGGGGGGGGGGGGGTTGTGCTATCTTGGCATTTTATGGCCTTCAAAACTGTGATAGGTAGTGAGGAGTAAAATCAAAAATTTATGCCCTTAGAAATCCTGAAGGTGGTGCTTGGTTTCGGAGCCCCGTATGCGGCTAGGCTCCCAAAAAGTCCCACACATATGGTATCCCCGTACTCAGGAGAAGCAGCAGAATGTATTTTGGGGTGTAATTCCACATATGCCCTTGGCATGTTTGAGCAATATATCATTTAGTGACAACTTTGTGCAAAAAAAAATTGTCACTTTCCCGCAACTTGTATCAAAATATAAAATATTCCATGGACTCAACATGCCTCTCAGCAAATAGCTTGGGGTGTCTACTTTCCAAAATGGGATCATTTGGGGGGGTTTTGTGCCATCTGGGCATTGTATGGCCTTCAAAACTGTGATAGGTAGTGAGGAGTGAAATCAGAACTTTACGCCCTTAGAAATCCTGAAGGCGGTGCTTAGTTTTTGGGGCCCCGTACGCGGCTAGGCTCCCAAAAAGCCCCACACATGTGGTATCCCCGTACTCAGGAGAATTAGCAGAATGTATTTTGGGTTGCAATTCCACATATGCTCATGGCCTGTGTGAGCAATATATCATTTAGTGACAACTTTGTGAACAAAAAAAAATTGTCACTTTCCCGCAACTTGTGTCAAAATATAATATATTCCATGAACTCAACATGCCTCTCAGCAAATAGCTTGGGGTGTCTACTTTCCAAAATTGGGTCATTTGGGGGGGTTTTGTGCCATCTTGGCATTTTATGGCCTTCTAAACTGTGATAGGTAGTGAGGAGTGAAATAAAAAATTTATGCCCTTAGAAATCCTGAAGGAGGTGCTTGGTTTTCGGGGCCCCCGTACGCGGCTAGGCTCCCTAAAAGTCCCACACATGTGGTATCCCCATGCTCAGGAAAAGCAGCTAAATGTATTTTGGGGTGCAATTCCACATGTGCCAATGGCCTGTGTGAGCAATAAATCATTTAGTGACAACTTTGTGCAAAAAAAAAAAAGTTGTCACATTCCCACAACTTGTGTCAAAATATAAAATATTCCATGGACTCAACATGCCTCTCAGCAAATAGCTTGGGGTGTCTACTTTCCAAAATGGGGTCATTTGGGGGGGTTTTGTGCCATCTGGCCATTTTATGGCCTTCAAAACTGTGATAGGTAGTGAGGGGTGAAATCAAAAATTTACGCCCTTAGAAATCATGAAGGCAGTGATTGGTTTTCGGGGCCCCGTACGCGGCTAGGTTCCCAAAAAGTCCCACACATGTGGTATCCCCATACTCAGGAGAAGCAGCTGAATGTATTTTGGGGTGCAATTCCACATATGCCCATGGCCTGTGTGAGCAATATATCATTTAGTGACAACTTTTTGTAATTTTTTTTTGTCATTATTCAATCACTTGGGACAAAAAAAATAATATTCAATGGGCTCAACAGGCCTCTCAGCAATTTCCTTGGGGTGTCTACTTTCCAAAATGGGGTCATTTGGGGGGGGGGGGGGTTTGTACTGCCCTGCCATTTTAGCACCTCAAGAAATGACATAGGCAGTCATAAACTAAAAGCTGTGTAAATTCCAGAAAATGTACCCTAGTTTGTGGACGCTATAACTTTTGCGCAAACCAATAAATATACGCTTATTGACATTTTTTTTACCAAAGACATGTGGTCGAATACATTTTGGCCTAAATGTATGACTAAAATTGAGTTTATTGCATTTTTTTATAACAAAAAGTAGAAAATATCATTTTTTTAAAAAATTTTGGTCTTTTTCCTGTTTATAGCGCAAAAAATAAAAACCGCAGAGGTGATCAAATACCATCAAAAGAAAGCTCTATTTGTGGGAAGAAAAGGATGCAAATTTTGTTTGGGTACAGCAGTTAAAGCGACGCAGTGCCAAATTGTAAAAAGTCCTCTGGTCAGGAAGAGGGTAAATCCTTCCGGGGCTGAAGTGGTTAATGAGGAAAAAAATGAACTTAAATTATTTTAGCAAATGGCTGCAACATAACAAAGAGTGAAAAATTTAAGGGGGTCTGAATACTTTCCATCCCCACTGTATATGGCTGAGTGGAGGAGTGAATAAGGGGAAAAGGAAGCTTCATCTGTTTCTTATATCTGGGAGGATTCCTTGTGGTCCCCTCTGGAGTGACAAAGGCGCTAATAGACCATATCATATGTGGTCTGTGGCCCCAGGTGAGAGCACAACCGGTGAAGGGGTTAAACACTGGTGTGAAGCATGTTTGAATCACAGAGCAATTGGAGTGGATTAAGAAGGTTTAATAGGATTGTACATCACTGTGAACTGTTCATATAGTGTCACATAAGTTTAAGACACTAAGGACCTGATTTCACTTATAGTTCACCAACACTTAACGGGATGTATATTCATGTATTCTAATTCTTATTTTAATACTTTATATATGTTTTTGTACTCACGGTTGGTCGATTGGGATATGTATACCTATGTGGAGTATGTTCTGTTAGAATATGCTGTAATACGTAGCATATAGTGTAGCGCGGCACCATATATTATATAGTTTCATTTATTCCCATTAATATGAGAGTGTGGGATGTGTGAGAGATCCAAGCACACTTTTTATTATTGTTAACACATTTTTTTCTGGTTATGCATTTAGCAGTGCGCAGGATTTATATATTTATATATTTATTTTGTGCAGGATTTTTTACACTGTTTTGTGCAACCTTGATTCTTTTTACATTGATTGTGTATGCATACTTCTGGACTCCCATGTTTCCCCCTCATATACTTTGATACTGCCTGAAGATGCCCAGACTACTCTTGTCTTTGCAAAGATTAACTACTTGCCCATTTACAGTATGTATGATCAATTCTTGTTTTGTTCAGGGCTCCAATCTTGACACATTGCTATACAGTACCAACAATATGATTGGCTATCCATCCAGCAACCAGATACTGTATATTCAATTTATTCTGTACTTGCATACAGCATGCCTATGAATGCTCTGAAATAATATAAAATTTAGGAGACTTCTAAATATTATATATATTACCTACACATCAAACAAATGTCAACAATTTGTTAGTTTTGGAGAATTTGTTTTGGTTGTATTCTACAGGATAAAAGTATAGAAGTCTCTGTACTCATTAGATGTAGTTGCTACAGAAATGTGTGTGCACATTTTTTCCTGCTTGATGGCCCTTTACAGAAGGCATTTAAGGAGCTTGGAGAACATCTGCATGGAGTTTGCATGTTTTTCCCTGTGCTTGCGTGGATTTCCTCTGGTTACTTTAGTTCCTCCCACACTCCAAAGACATGCTGAAAGGCTAATTGTCTTCTGTCTAAAATGACCCTATTTTACAGTATGTGTTAGGCTAAAAATACCAACTGCAGCCTCCTATGGCAGACCCTGGTAACACTCGACATGTGGCTAGCACAGCTCTGGTATACATTTTAGGCTTGGAGTCATTGGAAGAGTAAGGTTCTAAGGGTAAAGGTGCACCAAACATTGTAATGCAGTCAAAGTAGTAGGGATGGGGGAGTGATTAACTGTGGAGTAATATAATATATTACGAGCTGCCATGTTTTCGAGGGTGTGCCCCCTTCTTCAGAGCTCAGCTTAGCTCTGAAGCTGAGCTCTGAAGAAGGGGGCACTCCCCGCAAAATGCATCAGCTCGCCAGCCTAGCGGAGTCGTTCAATGGGCTATGCCATTCCTGCACTTCACAATGTCTTGTGACTTTAATGCTTTTGTACCTTTTACCTTTTTAAGTACCCATTTTGTCATCTTCCACATTTACAACATGAAATCTCTGGTAATGCCCTAGGCATTTGTGCCCTTCTGTGTGTTTTCTGTACAGTTGTATATAGAGGACTGCATCGGCTAAGCATTCCGGATATATGTCCTAATGGTGCCTTACTGGACTGTTACATATTATGACTGTGGCAGATTTCTAAATGCTGGAAGTGATTGTGTGTTTTGATCTAAAATAGAAGAACAGAACAAGGCACACAGGGTGTTTGATTTTCTCCTCTGAATGCTTCTGACACCTGACAGGAAGAAGCTCCCTAAAAATTCACCAAAAGCTGTGTTTTACACACAAGTTTAACCGCGTCAACTGTTTGAGCATTAATGGATTCCTCTGGCCAGACTATTCATTTATTCTGGCCATTGGAATGAATGAATGCTCAAGCGCTAGACACGTTTACGAGCGGCATGCATTTTTTTTTTTGCTCTAAAGCTCCTCTTCTAAACGCGCTGGTGATGTTTTTTTTTTTTTTTAGCCTGTAAACGTCTATGTGTGCATGGGCACATAGGCTAACCTAGAGGTGCTGGCTATAAAAAAAAAAAGCAGTTTTATGCTTCCCGTTCCTAATCAAAAAAAAAAAAAAAAAAAGATTTTTACATTTACTTTAATGCTACCTATGAGAACTTGTCCCATTTATTGACATTGTTGTGTAATATCCGACCCCCCCTTTCTCATATGTGGGATATGGAAACATTTATATTGGCCTGAGTGTACTTTATGCATTAGTATTTTGTTCTACATGCAACTATGCATATATTTAAAGCGGCAGTTTAAAAAAAAAAAAACACCTGTAAGGGATCTGCATAATGTGCTAGTATGCATGACATACTAGCACATTATGAAGTACTTCCCTTAGAACGAAGCCCTCCAGTGGTGCGCTGTCACCGCTGAGAGGGCTTCCATCCTCCCCCGGTCTTTCTTCCGGGTTCGCGGTCTCCGGCTGTATGAGTGGCCAGAGCCGCAATGATGTCGGTTCTGCCACAAAGCATGGTATGCCGTACCTTCAGAGCACATGCACTGGTGACATCACTGGCTGCATCCAGGGTGAATATCTCCTAAACAGTGCAAGTTTACGAGATATTTATTTTACCTATAGGTACGCTTTTATTATAGGCTTACCTGTAGTTAAAAATCACAAAGTCGACTTTACTACTGCTTTAAGTGATTGATTTTACCTTTATTAAAATCCCTATTAGCTTAATCTCTTGTGCAATACTAAATAGTAGAGGATTCCTGTCTGTTTTTTGATTCATTCATTTCTGAATTAGGGTTAACAGTGCGGGTGATTGGGTAATTTGTTATCTCTGTTACTATCAATAAACACCTAACAAAGTTTCTAACCTATCCGCACTACATATAAAAAGAAAATTTTGGCTACACATAAATTCATGTTTATTTAAAAATAAAACCTGAGGGAGGCTCTAACCCCTCCCTGCTAAATTCAAAAAAGAATAAAATGTTTACACCAAGGATAGATATTATTTGACAACGTGAACGTTTTTGGTTTTACGCCAGCTTTATCTCAGTAGAAGTGTATTAGGTACAAACTGACAACAGGGAAATTTTCTTTAACACGCTCCTTATCCTAAAAACAAAAGCTCTCCTAGGTATTCTCTTCTGTACTAGCATCTAAGTACAGAATAAAAGTGAAACTCTGCTGACATCTAGTGGATACTGTTTCCGAGCTACCCAGAAAAACATCCTTTAATTGCAGCATGTTCATTTGCAGGATATAAAGGAAATAACACACACAGTTTAGATCAGCATTAATACTGTAACATAAACATGTTTATTAGTGCTAAAAAAAATTCTGTATTATTACTACAGCTCAATTATAACAAACAGTAGCTACAAACAGGAAATCAACACTTGGACTCATTTTCTTCCCATTACGGCCTCATATATCTTTCCAGTTGCACTGACTTGAATATCCCTGAAGCCAGAGTCTGTAAGGAGCTTGTTATACTCAGATGGCGTCCTCTCTTTGCCTTCTGACTGTATCAACATGTTCAGTGAGTACAGCTGGGAAGTCAGAGGGCCACTTCTGTCTTCATTTAAGAGGACTTCAATTAGCAGAACTGCACCTCCTTTGTGGAACAAATGGAACAATTTTTATTACTAATATGACATGTAAACTATTGAACATTTGATTAACAAAAAAACAGGAAAAGAAGTGTGCTGCTTGTAGCAAGAGAAAAAATACTACATGTTGTAGTGCAGATAAGGAAAAGAACAGAAACATTTGACTCAGCTGGTGGTAACAGACATTCCCCTTCCTTTTTCATTGTTTTTGATGTTTAATACCTACATGTCAACTACCCTGATCCTTTGGGAACCCTTCACCCCTTTTTTGTGCATTAACACTCACATATTAATATACATCTAAAGCCAAAAAATGTATTTGGTATGAAGGGACTGTTCCTCTTTCGGAACAAAGTCCCTCTGCTCTGCCCCTCTTTCCTCCTCATGTATCACTCATTGGTCTGATGTAATTATCTGTATAAAAAAGTTAAAAAACAATATATCTATCAAAAAGTGTTTTACTGCACTAAGGCCAGGTTCACACTGGTACAACACAACAGTCATATGACTGTGGATCCGTATTTGCCCTGCGACTTTATGTCCGACTTCAATGAACAGGATAAAATTTTGATCTCGACAATACCAGGCCCTTTGAGCCTGGTACGGATCTTGAGGAGGAACCCTTTGCCAAAAAAAACCCGGCGTGGGGTCCCCCCCAAAATTCATAGGCCACCCCCTTGTGATGTCACTGCCCAGGGCATGATGGGGTCACAAGTGGGTAGGGTCTCAGGTTGACGTCAGCAAATGACCATGCCCTATGGCTATATAAGTAATGGCACACGCCGGAGCTAATATTTACAGTGGGAGCTAGCATCAGGAGAAGAAACTGAGGAAGAACCGGCAGAGGAAGAAGACATCAGCGCAGCAAGAAGAACCAGAGGAGGAAGACATCACCAAAGGTAGCTGAACACTGTGCAGAGGTCGCACTACACTAACTTGTAGTTTTAGCTGAACACTGTGAGGAGGACGCACTACACTAACTTGTAGCTTTAGCTGAACACTGTGAGGAGGACGCACTACCCTAACTTGTAGCTTTAGCTGAACACTGTGCACTACACTAACCTGTAGTTTTAGCTGAACACTGTGCAGAGGTCACACTAAACTAACTTGTAGCTTTAACTGAACATTGTGAGGAGGATGCACTACACTAACTTGTAGCTTATTTAGCTGCCTGCGGTAGTGATAGGATCAGGAAAACACCACCAACCTTCTACAGGTAGCTTTAGCTGAACACTGTGCAGAGCTCGCAAAAAACTAACTTGATGCTTATTTAGCTGCCTGCGGTAGTGATAGGATCAGGAAAACACCACCAACCTTCTATAGGTAGCTTTAGCTGAACACTGTGCAGAGCTCGCAAAAAACTAACTTGTAGCTTATTTAGCTGCCTGCGGTAGTGATAGGATCAGGAAAACACCACCAACCTTCTACAGGTAGCTTTAGGTGAACACTGTGCAGAGCTCGCACTACACTAACTTGTAGTTTTAGCTGAACACTGTGAGGAGGACGCACTACACTAACTTGTAGCTTTAGCTGAACACTGTTCAGAGGACGCATTGCACTAACTTGTAGTTTTAGCTGAACACTGTGAGGAGGACGCACTACACTAACTTGTAGCTTTAGCTGAACACTGTCCAGAGGTCGCACTACACTAACTTGTAGTTTTAGCCGAACACTGTGAGGAGGATGCACTACAATAACTTGTAGCTTTAGCTGAACACTGTGCACTACACTAACCTGTAGTTTTAGCTGAACACTGTGCAGAGGTCACAATAAACTAACTTGTAGCTTTAACTGAACACTGTGAGGAGGATGCACTACACTAACTGTAAATAGTCTAGCTGCCTGACTGTAGTACTAATAGAATCAAAAGAACACCAGCAAATTTCTTCAGGTAGCTGTAAATACTGTAACAAGACAAGCCTGCCTGTCAGTAGCAAGATAACAGGAACGGATCTAGCTAAACTGAATACAGTATATATATATATATATATATATATATATATATATATATATATATATATACATACAACACCTGGAATGCATATATATAAACAATACACTGTAAGTGCAGCTAACTCACTGACTGTCCTGCCTAATCTTTCTAACTTAAATCGAATGACACTGTCTCTCTGTCTATCTATCTCAACGCCGGAACACACACTACACGCCGTGCAGGCGGCCTTATATAGTGTGGGGCATGTACTAAATCAGCTGAGCCATAATTGGCCAAAGTCTCCTTGGCAGTTTGCAGCATTGGAAAATTGCTGCAAGTGCTGCATCTCCTTTAACAGGAAATCTCTCCTTTTTGACAGCTGTCACTGAAAAAGTTCCATTGGAAGGATTACTCTCTACTCCTCTACTCCTCTTTTGCTGACAACTCAAAATTTGGGTTTTTCCCACAATGGTCACCAAGACAAATCAAAGGAATACATTTCCACGGTGGCATATAAAACACAGACAGAGGTTAATCCCTTTTCTAGCTCACTAGACACTGTGAGGAAGTGGCAGGGGTAGGCAACCTTGGCAGCCTGTGGTGAAACTTCAAATCCTATCGGGCATAACGCTTTGGGAGTCACACACATCTTGTAATGAATGTAACAATCTAAAGAAGGTGTTATTTAACCCCATGCTTATACACAGGTCATATGTCTATAGGAATGGTGCCTATAACAGGTGTATGATGTTGATGGTAACTAGGTCAGGCAGTTTACGGTCTACTGTAGTATATTTTAATTTGAGGGATGAGCAGTAAGTAATCGATCTATATTTATTAATTGTTAACGAATAAGAATAATATCTGCCTTTTTCATTTATGTATGTATTTATTTTGAATAGAATTTATAAGGGCTGAAACCTCTGTCAGGTTTTGTTTGCTGTTAGAGTCCTGGGGGAATATTCACCTTTACTTTTGGTCCTGGTGATCAGCGTCTCCAGAACAGAAATTGATGAGAAATCAATGGGCTTTACATAGACTTTAACTAATAGGAACTGATGCAATGACAATCAATAGCCTACTGTGCCTCCAAAATTAAGCAATATGGCAAGAAGGAGTGTGTGACAGACAGAGATCTGTTATAACTGTATTATTTTGTACAATTACAAGTAGATAATTGGTCAGCCATCCACAAGAAAACATGAAAAATATAGTAAATCATGACAGTCTAGGAAGCAATGTCATTCATTTTCTCATATAAAGCCTAATTTGATTAGCTACAATATACCATTTTTTTGTTTAAATGAATTGCAGTAACTAATTTTTACTATTATTAATATGTAACCCTAATTTTCTTCTTAATTTTATACTAAACATATTACTAGTATATGCATGTTATTAAAGGGAATGTGTAATGGATTAGTGGTACATATTGTCTATGTTTTTTTATTATGGTCAGAACTAAAAAAAAAAAAAAATGTCAGATTAATAGAAAATATTGCATATAAAGTATATATTTAGTCATTTGTTTTTAGCCAGCAAGTGTAGCAATTATCTTTTTAGGCTCTCCTAGCCTCTTTGATTAAAACATTCTATGATATATATCTGAAAATTGATCAATTCTGATGTACTGATGGCCTATCTCATTTCTTGAGGCCCAAAAATTTCAGGGCAGTACAGATATTCCCCAAATGACCCCTTTTTGGAATATAGACAGTCCAAGGTATTTAGTAAGAGGCATGGCAAGTTTTTTGAAGTTGTCATTTTTTTGTCACAATGCTTTGGAAAATTAAGAAATACATTTTTTTTAATACTGTCACCAGTGCAGTACAGCGTCATCATATAACTGGTGTGGCTGTAATCCGGGACACTGACTGGTGACAGTATGAAAAAAAATATATATATATATTTATATATATATATTTTTTTTTTCTTCTAATTATATATTTTTTCTTTTTTTTATGATTTATTTTTTTAACACACTGTGACCAGAGCAATATAATGTTACCATAGTAACATTGTACTACTCTGGGGAAATAATCAGTATTTTTCTTTTTTTTTTAACATTATGTTTGCATATAGGAAAGAATTGCATTGCTACAGTGTATGCAAGCATTTTACTGAATTATATGGATTCATTCAGTTTGTTTTGTTGTAATTAGCTGTGATTAGCTGTGATTGGCCACAGCTGACCACATGGCACAGATAGGCCATGGGCACCCCATGGAAATTGTTGACTTTTTCAACATATTTAAACAGACAAAAGGTATATCTTTATTTAAACAGTGCCCAGGGTCATCTTTAATACTGATTGGACCCTGGGCAAACATTTTCTTGGGACCCCTCCCTCCCCGCTGGCCCCCACCCACCCCCACCATGCAATTTCGCTCTCCACCTGCTCTGTGAGCAGCTAGACTCAAAATCAGTTTACTACAGAAGATCAGGCAGCGGTTGAGATTAATTGCCAGAGGATGAAGCATATAATTCCTGCTCACCGACTGGTTGCTAGAGGTTGCAGCACATAATTTCTGTTGCTGAGTGTTTGCTAGAAGTTACTGCACATCCTTACAGCTCACTGATTTTTTGCTAGACGTTACTGCACATCATTACTGCTAACGGATTTGTTGCTAGAGGTTACTACACATCATTAACACTCACTGATTGGTTTCTAGAGGTTACAGCACATCATTACGGCTCACTGATTGGTTGCTAGAGGTTACAGCACATCATTATGGCTCAACTGGACACAATTAACCCTTTCATTGCTGGCAAATGAGATCCCAGTTGAAAGTGCATAATTAACCCTTTCAGATCTGTGTTGGAATTACATTATTAACCATTTCTTTGCTAGCAGAACCCTAGTGGAAATGCATGATATTTCCAGCAGGGATCTTCTAGCATTGAAAGGGCTATCATGTGCTTCCCAAGAGAACTACTATCTCCACTCAGCAGCCGCCATGGTACATACCTCTGTCCAGTCCGCTCTGCAGCCTGACTAAAGCCAGCCATAGGCGGTTCGAATCTCAGCAGGTTCAGCAGGCACCGGCCAAGATTCGAACCATATATGAGCAGGCTGAATGTCCCCAAGTTGACCAAGTTGATTGATCAACTTGGGTACAACCAGCCTGCAGAATTTTACATGTGATTGTTGCTAGTGACTGTAACAGCCGCTAGCAATATTCACTGCGTTCTCCCCCCCCAGAAGAAAAGAATGGCTCCGCAGGATGTACTACCCCATGAACATTGACTGTATTCATGGGGAAATCAAGCAAATTTCTTTCCTGCAACCCTCCCTGAATCCTGCTCTGCCTCAGGGATGATCAGTACTCCAGTGGGAGCCACCTGATCACTGTTGGGATGGGGGGGTCTGTCCCTGGCATGTTCTTCGGCGGGCCTCTTTCCTGCCATCTGGAGCCCCCCACATGGGCGGCATGCCAGGGCCCAGTCACAAGTGCGACCTTTGCGATCCTGAGAGTTCTGCTACTGGTTCCACAGCTATAAGGTAGATGATTAGGTAGTTCCTAATGACTCATTCTCTAGTGGTGGTAGCAAATTAGCCTGCAAAGCACTCTTACCAGATCCAGTGACACAGCAGCAGTGGTCCCTTCAATCAGGATTCTGGGGTTGCCCGTGATGACTACAGTAGGCAGTGCAGCAATGTTTGTAGCCTGGCAGTGGCTCAGCAACATGGTCCTCTCGCTCTTGCAGTCTCCCCCACATGGTACTTGCTTGCTTGTTTTTCAGCAGATCAGTCTCTCTGGGGGATCTGTACCATACGTTCCTCTCACTAACTTCCCAAAACACTGCACTGTCCTGGTGAATTTTTGCTGGGGCAAATCTTGCTCCCTCCTTTAAATGCAAGGTATATTCAGGCACTATGGACTTCAGTGAATAGTTCATTCCTTGGGGCTACATGTCCCATTATGCCTCTCAGGTCTCCTCTGATTGGCTGCTTGTTCTGCTTAGACAGAGGAAGGGGGAAGAACAAGCAGCGATTAGACAGAGTCGGCTGCTGACAGGAGGAGGTGGAGGGTGGCAAGCGGATTGGGAGTACACAGAGATCCCTCAAGTGCACTTCTCCCCTGTCATAGCACAGCCATTTAGAGACCGCAGTGGCCCGCGCAGCGTTGGGAGGGGAGAACGCTCAGCTATACTGATATGACAGGAAGGCCACACGGGCCCCTGCAGCTAGGAGCAACCCAGGGAGGGGGAAGAACAAGCAATGATAAGACAGAGCCCGCTGTTGACAAGAGATTGACAGAGCCCTGGGTGTGACTGTACACAATACAATCATATGATGGGTGGTGGCAAATGCAGGCTGGGTGTACACAGGGCGTGATGGGGGTTGGGTGACGCTCACCAGCTCCTTCGGTGTGCGGCTCTCCCTCTCTGAACAACAACAACAGCACACGTCACACCTGCAGGCCGCCATCTTCCCGCACCCCTCAGACAGCCACCTGTAATGCGAGTCCAGCAGCCTTCCCCCTGTGAGTCCCGTCCATGTGTACCATCCAAAGATTTAGGCGGGGACCACGGGAGGGAGTCTGGGCTGGTAGTGGTGGTGAGGCAGGTGGGAAGGACACGGCCGGCTCTCTATTGTTCCGCCGGAAGGCATAGCAACCCAATAAGGAAACCAAGAGCCACTTATGGGGCCCCCTGCTGGCCGCAAACAGTGTTCAAATAGTCAGTCCACCCCTGACTGTCGGCTGCTCGGCTACACCGGGAAAACAATTTGCGGGCTCAGGAAGCAGCTGCTTTGGGCCCCACATTAATGACAGGGCCCAGGGCAGCTGCCACATTTGCCCTACGATAAAGATGGCCCTGACAGTGCCTACACAAAAGAGAAAAATTGACTCTTGATTAGGGATGAGCTTCGAGTTCGAGTCGAACTCATGTTCTACTCGAACATTGGCTGTTCGCAAGTTCGCCGAACAGAGAACAATTTGGGGTGTTCGCGGCAAATTCGAATGCCGCGGAACACCCTTTAAAAGTCTATGGGAGAAATCAAAAGTGCAAATTTTAAAGGCTTATATGCAAGTTATTGTCATAAAAAGTGTTTGGGGGCCTGGGTCCTGCCCCAGGGGACATGGATCAATGCAAAAAAAAGTTTTAAAAACGGACGTTTTTTTCAGGAGCAGTGATTTTAATAATGCTTAAAGTCAAACAATAAAAGTGTAATATCCCTTTAAATTTCGTACCTGGGGGGTGTCTATAGTATGCCTGTAAAGGGGCGCATGTTTTCTGTGTTTAGAACAGTCTGACAGCAAAATGACATTTTGAAGAAAAAAACACATTTAAAACTACCCGCGGCTATTGCATTGCCGACAATAAACATAGAAGTTCATTGATAAAAACGGCATGGGAATTCCCCACAGGGCAACCCCGAACCAAAATAAAAAAAAAAAATGATGTGGGAGTCCCCCTAAATTCCATACAAGGCCCTTCAGGTCTGGTATGGATATTAAGGGGAACCCCAGCCAAAATTTTTTTAAAAAATGACGTGGGGTTCCCCCTAAATTCCATACCAGACCCTTCAGGTCTGGTATGGATTTTAAGGGGAACCCCGCGCCAAAAAAAAAAAAAAAACGGCGTGGGGCCCCCCCAAAAATCCATACCAGACCCTTATCCGAGCACGCAACCTGACAGGCCTCAGGAAAAGAGGGGGGGACGAGAGTGCGCCCCCCCCCTCCTGAACCGTACCAGGCCACATGCCCTCAACATTGGGAGGGTGCTTTGGGGTAGCCCCCCAAAACACCTTGTCCCCATGTTGATGAAGACAAGGGCCTCATCCCCACAACCCTGGCCGGTGGTTGTGGGGGTCTGCGGGCGGGGGGCTTATCGGAATCTGGAAGCCCCCTTTTACAAGGGGACCCCCAGATCCCGGCCCCCCCCTGTGTGAAATGGTAAGGGGGTACTTACCCCTACCATTTCACTAAAAAACTGTCAAAAATGTTAAAAATGACAAGAGACAGTTTTTGACAATTCCTTTATTTAAATGCTTCTTCTTTCTTCCTTCATCTTCTTCTGGTTCTTCTGGCTCTTCTGGTTCTTCCTCCGGCGTTCTCGTCCAGCATCTCCTCCGCGGCGTCTTCTATCTTCTTCTCCTCGGGCCGCTCCGCACCCATGGCATTGGGGGGAGACTCCCGCTCTTCTCTTCATCTTCTTCTTCTTCTTCTTCATCTCTTCTTCCTTCTTCATTTCTTCTCCGGGCCGCTCCGCAGCCATGCTGGCATGGAGGGAGGCTCCCGCTGTGTGAAGGCGTCTCTTCGTCTGACGGTTCTTAAATAACGGGGGGCGGGGCCACCCGGTGACCCCGCCCCCCTCTGACGCATGGTGACTTGATGGGACTTCCCTGTGACGTCACGGGGAATGCCACAGGGAAGTCCCGTCATGTCCCGTGCGTCAGAGGGGGCGGGGTCACCGGGTGGCCCCGCCCCCCGTTATTTAAGAACCGTCAGACGAAGAGACGCCGTCACACAGCGGGAGCCTCCCTCCATGCCAGCATAGATGCGGAGCGGCCCGGAGAAGAAATGAAGAAGGAAGAAGAGATGAAGAAGAAGAAGAAGATGAAGAAGATGAAGAGAAGAGCGGGAGCCTCCCCCCCAATGCCATGGGTGCGGAGCGGCCTGAGGAGAAGAAGATAGAAGACGCCGCGGAGGAGATGCTGGACGAGAACGCCGGAGGAAGAACCAAAAGAGCCAGAAGAACCAGAAGAAGATGAAGGAAGAAAGAAGAAGCATTTAAATAAAGGAATTGTCAAAAACTGTCTCTTGTCATTTTTAACATTTTTGACAGTTTTTTAGTGAAATGGTAGGGGTAAGTACCCCCTTACCATTTCACACAGGGGGGGGCTGGGATCTGGGGGTCCCCTTGTTAAAGGGGGCTTCCAGATTCCGATAAGCCCCCCGCCCGCAGACCCCCACAACCACCGGCCAGGGTTGTGGGGATGAGGCCCTTGTCTTCATCAACATGGGGACAAGGTGTTTTGGGGGGCTACCCCAAAGCACCCTCCCAATGTTGAGGGCATGTGGCCTGGTACGGTTCAGGAGGGGGGGGGGCGCACTCTCGTCCCCCCCTCTTTTCCTGCGGCCTGCCAGGTTGCGTGCTCAGATAAGGGTCTGGTATGGATTTTTGGGGGGACCCCACGCCGTTTTTTTTTTTTTTGGCGCGGGGTTCCCCTTAAAATCCATACCAGACCTGAAGGGTCTGGTATGGAATTTAGGGGGAACCCCACGTCATTTTTTAAAAAAATTTTGGCTGGGGTTCCCCTTAATATCCATACCAGACCTGAAGGGCCTTGTATGGAATTTAGGGGGACTCCCACATCATTTTTTTTTTTTTATTTTGGTTCGGGGTTGCCCTGTGGGGAATTCCCATGCCGTTTTTATCAATGAACTTCTATGTGTATTGTCGGCAATGCAATAGCCGCGGGTAGTTTTAAATGTGTTTTTTCCTTCAAAATGTCATTTTGCTGTCAGACTGTTCTAAACACTGGAAACATGCGCCCCTTTACAGGCATACTATAGACACCCCCCAGGTACGAAATTTAAAGGGATATTACACTTTTATTGTTTGACTTTAAGCATTATTAAAATCACTGCTCCTGAAAAAACGGCCGTTTTTAAAACTTTTTTTTGCATTGATTCATGTCCCCTGGGGCAGGACCCGGGTCCCCAAACACTTTTAATGACAATAACTTGCATATAAGCCTTTAAAATTAGCACTTTTGATTATTCATGTTCGTGTCCCATAGACTTTAACGGTGTTCGCATGTTCGAACAAACTTTTTTCCTGTTCGCATGTTCTGGTGCGAACCGAACAGGGGGGTGTTCGGCTCATCCCTACTCTTGATCATTTAGAGTTATTAGTTTGCACAGTGCTTTGTTTATGTTATGCTATAGACTTGCTTTACAAAGCCCTCCTGCATTGAAACTGTTTGTTGCTTTGCGAAATTAAAGTACAGGATAAATTGCTTGAACTGCTCCTGAGTGTCCCTATCTTGTGCATGCTTCACTGCTGACAACATCAGCCTGTCTATATACAGTATATACACACTATGTTACCAAAAGTATTGGAATGCCTGCCTTTACACACACATGAACTTTAATAGCATCCCAGTTTTAGTCTGTAAGATTCAATATTAAGTTGGCCCACCCTTTGCAGCTATAACAGCTTCAATGCTTCTGGGAAGGCTATCTACAGGCTTTAGGAGTATGTCTATGGGAATATTTGACCATTCTTCCAGAAGCGCATTTGTGAGGTCAGGCACTGATGTTAGACGAGAAGGCCTGGCTCGCAGTCTCCACTTTCATTCATCTCAAAAGTGTTCTATCGGATTGAGGTCAGGACTCTGTGCAGGCCAGTCAAGTTCCTCCACCCTAAACTTGCTCATCCGTGTCTTTATGGACCTTGCTTTGTGCACTTGTCCAAATCATTTGGTGGAGGGGGGATTAAGGTGTGGGGTTGTTTTTCAGTTCAAAGACATTTTGGACAATTTCATGCTTCCAACTTTGTGGGAACAGTTTGGGGATGGCCCCATCCTGTTCCAACATGACTGTGCACAAAGCAATGTCCATAAAGACATGGATGAGCGAGTTTGGGGTGGAAGAACTTGACTGGCATCCACAGAGTCCTGACCATAACCCGATAGAACACCTTTGGGATTAACGACTTCCTGGCGGGCTCTGCACGTGCTGTTTGTGAACACGCCTGAGCTCATCCTTAATGTCTGGGCTCAGCTGCACTACATATGGTCTGATGGGGACACGCCCCCTTCTGCCCTCTCATCCATTGAGAAAAGTAACATGATCCATGATTGGGGGAGAGTCTGACCAGTCACAGGATTGCCTCTCCCATTCACAGATCATGTTGCAGGCGTTATACTAAGTGAAGGAACTTTTCTCAGTGGAGGAGAGGGCAGGAGGGGGGCGTGTCCCCATCTGACCATCTTTAGTGCAGCTGAGTCTGGGGACCTTAAGCTGTAAACCCCCAGAGTGCAGGAAGGTCAGCAGCAGGAAGAGAACAGGGCAGCCCTTTTTGAACATTTTTACAGAATCCAACAGCTTGCACATTATGGGTTATACTTCATTACAGTAAGTAATGTAACTAAAGCTTTAGAGAAAAAAAAAATGTGTTTGGCTAAACTTAAGTTTCAACACTATAGTCAAAATTACAACTTGCTATATTAATTCCTAGATAAAAAGGGTCCCATAAAGCATTTCCTGAAAGATGCACAACTATAAATAAGGAAATGTAACTTAACAGCTGGGGTTGTATTTTTTAAAAAAATCCTAAACCACTGAGGACTGCAGAGGAGGAGTGAGAGGGCTGCAGATGACCCATAAAGCACCAATGTGACAGGCCGGATCTACAAAAATCTAAAATAGATGAATCAGTCATAGCTACAGTCTGGTAGATCAAGTCACCTGCCAACTTCTTAAATTTCTGGAGGACCCAATGATTATTCCTTTCTGCTATAGTTCTTGTTCAACTTGGAGTGGAAACTGGGAGGTCAGAGTGGTTTGTAAATAAAGTAATCTTCTAAGCTAAACAGAACAATTAATTCTATGTGCCAAGCCTGCATTTAAGTGATTGGGAATCGGTGAAGGGAATTCTGTGGTTGCACCTTCTCCTGTCACTGACAACTATAGCACACTGAGAAAAGTGAATGGCTCCTAATTTTTTAAATATTTTTCAATTCTGTACGGCTGTTAAAATCATTGAGACACCATGAATAGTATTTTCTTTTTACTGGGCTTTTATTGAAATAGCTTTGATATGCAATATGATATGTAATCAGTTTAGATACCAGTAGCTTTGGTAGGAATCTTCTTAATAGAAAAGGTAAACCCATATTTACTTTAGTTTTGCAATGACAGCGCATTTTTTTCTATAAATTATGGTTCATCAATTGCCATCCTTATACAAACAATGAGCTTACCAGGTCTGCAGGACTGGTAAATCTTTTTCAGCAGCTGCAGGCATTTCTCTTCTGTCCAGTCATGGATAATCCTGGCCAAAATATATAGGTCTGCCTCAGGAATGGCATCTTTAAAGAAATCTCCTTTGGTTAAAAAAAAGAAGACATTGTCAAACATCAACAAAATTTAAAAATATTAACAGAAAATAAACATTATTCATTTTATTTATTTTTTTTGGATTCAAACATATCAAAATGTTACAGCAGATATTTTTTGCAGACAAAGGCAGTAAAAAAAATACAAAATACAAAACAAAAAAATCTATATACATATATACAGTGGGACGAAAAGTATTCAGACCCCCTTAAATTTGTCACTCTTTGTTATATTGCAGCCATTTGCTAAACTGATTTAAGTTCATTTTTTACCTCATTAATGTACACACAGCACCCCATATTGACAGAAAAACACAGAATTGTTGACATTTTTGCAGATTTATAAAAAAAAAAAAACTGAAATATTGCATGATCCTAAGTATTCAGACCCTTTGCTCAGTATTTAGTAGAAGCACCCTTTTTATCTAATACAGCCTTGAGTCTTTTTGGGAAAGATGCAACAAGTTTTTCACACCTGGATTTGGGGATCCTCTGCCATTCCTCCTTGCAGATCCTCTCCAGTTCTGTCAGGTTGGATGGTAAACGTTGGTGGACAGCTATTTTTAGGTCTCTCCAGAGATGCTTAATTGGGTTTAAGTCAGGGCTCTGGCTGGGCCATTCAAGAACAATCACTGAGTTGTTGTGAAGCCACTCCTTCGTTATTTTAGCTGTGTGCTTAGGGTCATTGTCTTGTTGGAAGGTAAACCTTCGGCCCAGTCTGAGGTCCTGAGAACTCTGGAGAAGGTTTTCATCCAGAATATCCCTGTACTTGGCCGCATTAATCTTTCCCTCGATTGCAACCAGTCGTCCTGTCCCTGCAGCTGAAAAACACCCCCACAGCATGATTCTGCCACCACCATGCTTCACATTTGGGACTGTATTGGACAGGTGATGAGCAGTGCCTGGTTTTCTACACACATACCTCTTAGAATCAAGGCCAAAAAGTTCTATGTTGGTCTCATCAGACCAGAGAATCTTATTTCTCATCATCTTGGAGTCCTTCAGGTGTTTTTTTAGCAAACTCCATGCAGGCTTTCATGTGTCTTGCACTGAGGAGAGGCTTCCATTGGGCCACTCAGCCATAAAGCCCCAACTGGTAGAGGGTTGCAGTGATAGTTGACTTTCTACAACTTTCTCCCATCTCCCGACTGCATCTTTGGAGCTCAGCCACGGTGATCTTTGGGTTCTTCTCCCCCGATAGCTCAGTTTGGCCAGACGTCCAGCTCTAGGAAGGGTTCAGGTCATCCCAAATGTCTTCCATTTAAGGATTATGGAGGCCACTGTGCTCTTAGGAACCTTAAGTGCAGCAGAAATTTTTTTGTAACCGTGACCAGATCTGTGCCTTGCCACAATTCTGTCTCTGAGCTCTTCAGGCAGTACCTCATGATTCTTATTTGCTCTGACATGCACTGTGAGCTGTAAGGTCTTATATAGACAGGTGTGTGGCTTTCCTAATCAATTTCAATCAGTATAATCAAACACAGCTGGACTCAAATGAAGGTGTAGAAACATCTCAAGGATGATCAGAAGAAATGGACAGCACCTGAGTTAAATATATGAGTGTCACAGCAAAGGGTCTGAATACTTAGGACCATGTGATATTTCAGTTTTTCTTTTTTAATGAATCTGCAAAAATGTCAACATTTCTGTGTTTTTCTGTCAATATGGGGTGCTGTGTGTACAATAATAAGGAAAAAAATGAACTTAAATGATTTTAGCAAATGGCTGCAATATAACAAAGAGTGAAACATTTAAGGGGGTCTGAATACTTTCCGTCCCCACTGTATATATATATATATATATATATATATATAATTCAGTGCAGACATATAAAAAGTTAGAAACAGGCACCATCATAGTCACCCATGAATCCAATAAAGAGAAAAATACAAGAGTATTGCATATAGCAAAAAGGTGTTATGCCATAAACAAGGTGACTGAAATTCACCATCAAGTCAGTAGAAGGCAAACAGTATAGAAACCATGGGTCCCATTTGGCATTAAATTGGGATTTAGAATCTTGTATAGAATACAATATTTTCTTCATCAACATAATTGCATCCATTATATCAACAACAAGAGAAAATGGGATACCTGAAGGCTTCCAGTGGTAGGCAATTACCCAATGTATTGCAACACAGAGAGTGTAAGTCAATTGTTCCAAAAGGTCAGGTATGTGAGACAATAACAAGCAGTCAGCTTTAGTCAAGGTGATCTGTTTACCTGTCAACTAAGACAAGTGCAAAAGCTCTTGCCACACCAAAGCTATCTTTTCACACTCCCAAAATATATGTACATAGGAACCTGGTTGGGGGCAGCCACGGAAACAGTGAGGTTAAGTCTGAGGATATGTAGCATGAATTTTCAGTGGCATATCATAGCATCTGGTAAAAATCAGCATGAATGGATCACTTAGTGATCCATTCGTGCTGATATTTGTGACTCCATTTTTTTTTGGCTCCCGGCCAAAAGGAATCTTCTTGGACCACAGTGTCATTATCACAGGGCCATCCATGTGATTTTTCCATTATCAGATCCCTGTTCTGGTTTTCCTATGCGGGACAATAGTTTATAAAGACATGTTTATGTATTCCTTTAGTCATGTTTTTTTAAATGCAATTCTAATAAATCTAACATTTTTATTCTTATGTGAGACCTATTTTTTCCTAATCAGGGTTTCTAGTAGCAACCTTAAAAGTCCATCTTTTTTTATTTTTTCTGTTTTTTACCTAACAATGGAATGAGTTATGTTCAAGTTCTAATGTATATTCTGCATATACTATATTTTGGGAAAAAACTATTGCAGCAATTGACTGTTTTTCATGCACGAAAGTATGTATATTCTAATGTATATTCTGCATATACTATATTTTGGGGAAAAACTATTGAAACAATTGACTGTTTTCATGCATGAAAGTATGCAAAGAGGTTCCGCACAAGTAAGCCAAGTTTGACTTGGTAAGAATGTACATGCAGCTGTAAAGTAATAGTTTATGCTGCTGCTATAAGTGATGCATTGGCTGTCTACCCTTTCTAAGATGGTACCAGTACAGCCAATACTTGGGGACTGGGGATATTAAAAATTCTTCTGGTTGGAAATGAGTGAGGTCCTAATAAAGAAGGGTTGGCCTGCTTGGCGGTAGTAGAAAAGGTTCCTCTGGCTGGTTGTGTCTGCAACCTGGGCCCCAATGTCACATGAGCCTCAGATGTTCAGTGTGACTAAGCCTGGAACCAGTGGGAATAGAGAGGCCTCTCAAATATGTAAGCGTATGATTTCTGACATGGGTGAGGAACCTGAAAAACTAGTGAATATGAGGGGTGGTTATTAGGGTCTCAGCCCTGCTATCACTGAAAATAGGCCACAGCTGGAAAACTGGCCTAACAATAATCCTTTACAGTGTCTTTTTGTTGTTACTTGGTAAGTTCTGGCACAACATTTTATACATGCCCCCCTATGGCAGTATCCAGCTTCCCATGCCTTTTGTTTGACAATTGGTTGCTTATTAGCCCTACAAATAGCCAAAATTACATAACTATATTTGCCGATAGACTTCAGTGGAGTACACCAATTTTGCTTGAAGTTTGTAAGCTACAAGCAAAGTTCACAAATCAGTTTGCAAACCCAACCTCTGCAATTTCACTCATCCTTATGTCTAGCTAAACAGTACAAAAAACTAACTAAACTATTTCAACATTTTAGGTTAAAAACAGAAGTTGTTGATGCATATATTTGCACAAACCTGTAAAGTCATACTGCTGGGTCTGCAAGAGTTAGAGACCACACTTTACAGAGATGCATTTATACAGCACTGCATGCTGACCTAACCTCATGTTAATCTAGCCCTTATAATGAACTCTTAGAAATCTAGGAGTTGACCAGCTAATTGAAAACAATACAATCCCTATGTGGGCGATAATTTATCTCAACAGTTTTTAAGTAGGGAGACTAAATGATTTAGAAACATCTTCCTCTAGCGGGGTATCTACAAATCTCAGGGTGGTGAGAAGACTTCTCGGGGACCAGCGAGAGAAGCAGCTTCAGGGAACTGGTCATTACAACTGAAACAGGCTGGAAACAAAACCGTGAGACTGTGGATTAGGGTAAATATTCCTCTGTATTAGATCACTCCCTAGTAAAATAAACAATATATTCTCCATTAGCTAAAGCAGGGGTGGAATGTTAATTATTTAAATTAGGCCTGGAGATAAAAGCTTTAAAGTATAACTAAAGGCATTTTTTTCAGTTTTGGATAGAGTTGGAAGAGATAAGTATTCTGTAAGGTTTTTAATTCTGCTTTTGTTAGGGAGATTTACTTCTTCTATTTATCCTGGTGACCGTTATCACTAATGCCCGTACACACGGCCGAACTTTCCGAATGCAAATGTGCGATCGGAGCTTGTTGTCAGAAATTCTGACCGTGTGTAGCCTCCATCGGACTTATTCCATCGGATTTTCCAACACACAAAATTTGGGATCTGGATCTCAAATTTTCGGACAACAAAATCCGTTCTCGTAAATTCCAATCGTGTGTACACAATACCGACGCACATAGTGCCACGCATGCTCAGAATAAATTACGAGACGGAAGCGCTCGGTCTGGTAAAACTAGCATTCGTCACGCTGCAATTTTTAAAATATTTAAATGCAACGCATTCTCTTCTTCTTTATAATGCTAGAATAATGACGTTGTTCTGCTGCTCATATTCACACAGAGTTCTGACAAACAGATTTCTTTATTATTTCTCGTGATCTCCTGAATCATATTATTTATTTTTTTCATCAGATCTCCATATTAATGTTTCTAATTTTTGTTTATATATGTTTTTTTTTAATCAAGATCTCCTTTTTTCTTTTTTTTTTTTATAATGATCTCCATAATATTGTTTCTCGTTTTGTGTGTCAAGTTGCCACAACACCATTATGATCTTGTATTTTTTATTCTCAAGGAGGTTGGTTTGTGTTGCTGTCCCTTGTTAATTTGACATTGTATTTTTGTATCTGCCTACTCACAAACAAACTGTCCTTTTTGAAGTAAAACACATAGGCAAGTATTTCAGAAAAAAAATATCCATTTATTATGGGTCATAACAAAATAAAGAGGAAGACAACGCTGGAGAAACTGGTGAGATTAGCAAAGCCTTTGTACCCCAGTGCAGACATCAATAATTTTACAGTCAAAATTGGTGGCCTGAGGAGTCCTTATAATAGTGAGCACAATCCGGTCCAGGACTACAAGAGATCAGGAACATCAGCAGATGACATATATGTACCCAGGCTGTGGTCATACAACAGCCTGCAACTTTTGTCAGACCAGACTGAACCCAGGCCATCATTTTCTTGTCTTCCTTATACACTTCCTTCCAGGCTTCCTTTCAGGCTGTGGCTCTGGTGTTGTAGTTGTGGCAGGAGATGGAGGAGGAGGAGGAGGACCATGATTGAACTCACAAACGTGACTTTGGTTTATGGGTTTGCCCCTCAACCCCTTATTTAGGGCTTGTAAGATCAGATACTCACATAAGAGGCGTTGGCCCTCCTCCATTTCCTGCATGTTGCATGCTGCCATGTAGGCATATTCCTCTTGATTATTGGGGGGGTTCTGAGGGCCACAGTAGCCTTCTCAAATAGGCTGATTGCAGCCTCCCCCAGGTTATTCGGACAGGCTACTGGGCCCGGGCACCTCCTGGCTGCCACTTTCCACTGCCTGGTTGAGGCTTTCCTGTGTATGAAAAAGGGACATAGTTTAATTTTTTTGTTCAGCAATCACACACAATTTTCAGCTCATGACTGTTGCAAATTGAATGTTAATAAATAGAAACGACTATCATTCTGACCCCAGTATTTTTCATTCTTGTCACAATCATTTTTGATTGTCTATTGATATGTAAAACACTTTGTGAAATCATAAATTAGTGATCAAAAATAACATCTATTTAACATCATTAATTTGACAACCAGAAATATTTTTAAGAATGCTATACCTGACTTAAGCTGGGCTCCTCCACATGTTGCTGCCTGGAAGGCCCAGGTTGGTCGTCGGAAGCCTCAGCTAGGGGGGAAGTAAGCCCTGAAGGAAGACTGGAGAGTGCTGGCCTGGGTTCACTCTGGTCTGACAGAAAATGCAGTCTGTCATAGTACCACAGCCTGGGTACATAAACTTCATCTGCTGCTCCTCATCTCAGGGAATTCTGGACCTTCTTGAGCTCCCTAAGATATGTACTCCTCATGATACCAATTTTGAACTTTAAATACTTGATGTCTGCCGTGGGGATCATCGGCTTCACAAATTCAAGCAGTTTTTCCAGCGCTGCCTGCCTCTTTGTTTTGTTATAAAAAAACGGGTGGTTCACCTGCCACAGATAGGGCAGATAGGGCAGATTCCTGAACATATCAATGAATATTGATAGAAATTCCATATCAATGAAGGGATCCATTTACTATGCAAGACACAACACAAGACAAACCCTAATGTCAGGCTAAAATCTCACAATCTTGACCCAATATAGGCCTCAATCTATAAGCAGTATAGGCCACTGATGCACCAAGTTAAAATTGTACCTAATTCTAACGATCGGCGATTCCGATACTCCTTCCTCCTCTCACAGATCGTACGTACGACGCACGCGTCTTACGCTTTATATACACTGCGCATGCGTGAAACTCCGCCCGCCCCAGACGTTCTTTCTAGTCTATTCCCCGCCCCTTGTCTTTTGGCACAGTGGGAGAGCACATGGCGGAGAAAGAGCAAGTGCATGCAGAGGTGAGCAGCAACGATGAAAGCCCAGAGCCATGAACGTCCAGATCACGGAGGAAATTTAGGGCCTCAAATATGTCCTTTGTAGAGATGGTGGACATCTTGAAGAGGGCCGACTATGATGGGAAGCATGGACCTTACCCAAACCCAAATGTCAGAAAGGTCAAGATCATGGCTAAAGTTATGAAAAGTATGCACAGGAATTTTGGGGGTACGACGATCCAAGGATCAATTGAGGAAACGTTGGTCAGACCTGAAATTGAGGGAGCAGGATCAGTACAGAAAGATCAAGAGAGTTCTTCAAAAAAGTAAGTAGTTGTCGTGTGTTCCTATTATTATTATTATTACTTGTATGCTGCTCCATGTGCTTTTCTTTACTGTTGTGCAGTTTAAAATGGCAACTTTCATATTCATGGGCAGTAATCGGTCGTAGGAAACATCGTTTGTTTGCCCACTTATAAGATGTTTTTGGCAGATACAGGTTAACTACATTTGTTCAGGCCTATTTGTATTAAAAGAAGTTTGTTGTCTAGATGGGTTTGTAACTAGAATGAAATGGAAACTTGATTCAGTGTAAGGAGAGGACAGTCATCAGCTGTTTACACATCTGGACGCAGGAGCACTAGTGTGGGACACCAGAACAAACTTTTTAGGGTGTCCCACACAGGTGCTCCAGTGGATACTAGGGGTGTCTCCATGTGTGAAAATTGTACAAAAAAGGTAAGTATTCCAGCTTTAGAAAGTAAATAAAAATTTCTTCAGTTCTTTGGAATTCTGTCAATACAAACAATTGTACTTCACTTCCAAGCAATGTTTCATATTACTATTTCTGGCCTCAAATATCTGTGTGCTATACCTTTTTTTTAATTCACATAGGGGAGAAAAGACTCGGGACATCTGAGGACACCAGGGACCCCCAACCTCCTAAAGAAGGGGAAATTCCAAAACCACAAGCAGAGGATGAGGAGTGAGAGGTTTCTGAAGTGGCCAAAATAGTCACCACAACAGGTGAGTGTCTGAGACCACAGATTTAGGTAATAGATATATGTTTGCATATTTATAATACATAGTGTGTTTTTTTTAATTTTAGGTGATGTGGATGTTGTGGAAGAAGAATCTCATTTCACAAGTGAAAGTGCCCAGATCGTCATCGGGGAGATAATGGGGTGCAATCGTGATTTGGAAAATATAAAGAAAAAATATCAATGATGTTCAACAAGAACATCATTGATGTTTTAGGCAGAATATAAAACACACAAAAATTGTACAGTTTTATTGTGTATTTTTGCTTTTAAAAACAAGTTTTAAAGTATTTTAAAAGCCAAATTTTGAAGATGCACATGGTGTGTCAACATGTGCTATCTGCCATCAGGGGATATCAGTGTACACCTTTTGTGGGTGCAACCCCTTCCTCACAACTCAAATAGGTGAGAGGAAGGGGTTGCACCCCCAAAACACGTCCATTGATGCCCCATGATGGGAGCTAGCACATGTTGACATTAGGCATGGGATCAGGAGGGAAATCCCCAGTTTGAATCACAATTTGTGTGCATCTTCAAAATTTGGCTTTTACAGGGGTGACATCACCCCATCTGATGAAGGCAAGATCAACACAGTTTGGACATACTAATGTCTGATATTGCCTTCACTTTTTCAAAGTTGAACTTTGTAAGTTCCTGATTTTTGTATGTTATGGTTTGAAACATGCCTGTTTAACCAAAAAAGGATATTTCTAATGTGAAAAAAAAGGTTACACCCCAAAGATGTTGGTTTGTTCAAAAACCCTTTTCTAACGCACATGTAAATATGCTTTGAGTAAAATGTTTTCTACTCAACAATGTGTGGCTTCTTCTTTCAATGCTCAATAGCAATCTTTGTAGTAAGTTGGTGTTTACAGTAACAATGGGGGTTATTTACTAAAGGCAAATCCACTTTGCACTACAAGTGCAGTTTCAGTGCACTTTTGCAGTGCACTTGGAGTGCAAAGTGGAATTTCCTTTAGTAAATAAATCCCACAGTGCTTTATAATTTGCCATAATTAGGCCATTTTCGTCACTCCACAAATTTCAGTCATGGTGCTGAAAATGATGAATATTTTTATCAGTAATGCATTACATACATTAACAACAAAAACAAGGTGTGTGTGTGTGTGTATCAGACCCACAACATAATAGTTCGCTGAAGAAGAGATTGTCACCTCATGTATCCAAAAATTACGTTTGCAATTTTGAACAAAAAGGGAAAAAAGAAAAGCCCATTGGATAGAAAAAAATGTGTAAAAACCACTAAGATTGAATCTGCTTGTGACATATGGAATGCGATGGATCAAAACGGTTCGTCAAATAGACGGGCTCCCTTCCATGCAGCAAAAATAACAGCAGGAAAAAAGAGGGAAGGAGGGGAAGGCAATAGCAGCCACTGGATAGCCAACAAAGGGAGGAAGCTACAACGTGATATGATCAAAAGCAAACAACTTTATTGAAAAAATATAATGAAAATAGAAAAAGAAGGGGGATCCCGCATATGTGGGTGGAATCCACACAGGTGGGGTTCTAACCTCCGCAATGTCTATAGAGCATGTAGGCAAACAATAATAATCAAGCGGTAAAAAACAACGTTGAATAGTTAAAAATAGAGATAGACGCTAGTGGGACCACCCTCCCACCCCTGTAACAACGTGGAATACACTGACTGTGCTGGAATGCTAAATGGTAAGTGGGATAACACAGAGTCCTCCTGAGAGAAGCTATGTGGCTGATAAAGGTGCCAAAGTGACTGGGAATGAGTGTGCCCTGTCCTGGGCTTATTGAAAATAACTTCTACCCAGACGGATCCCAATCAGGATGTGTAAGCGTAAAAAATAGGCTGAAACGATGAAGCAGTGAAAAATAATTGGGAAAGGAACCACAGTGAGGATCCTGACAACTTATAATCCATATGGGTAGTCAGAGTCTCTGTTATATATCCGCAAGCATCACTGGAAGGGTACATGCCCTAAATAGGGCTAGGCAGAACTCGTGGACATACTGCATGTGACACAGCTGAATAACGTGAGTATAGTGTTACTGATAGTCCTGAATGTATGAATGAATGACAGCAAGGCAGTCCTACCAGGGTAATTCAAAGTCAATGCACAATCATATAGTGTTGTTTATATGTAATAGATCACTTGGAAGGATTTAAGGAGATGTGCTGTGCAGGTAACATGAACCGGATGCTGGCAGTCCTGGATGTCTAATAATAGAAAGCTTAGCATTGTGTCCTGCAGATCTCTGAACCACAAAAGGTATTGAGCAGAATGGAGAGAGCACATGAACATCCAGAAATGGATGGGACTGATCACTGTCTTATCACAGTCTAAATCTTACCCAGCCTTCTGTTGTATCGGATCAGCGGCCACTCCATTCCACGAGTCGGGTCTGTGTAGATCCTGTTAGCCGAGATGGACGCATGTTTAGGTGTATCTCTTGCTCTGTTTCAGGAAGACCGCCGTGATACCAGGCGCCGATACCAAGAGTATCCGGGTTAGGTGGAGTGCTTGTCCCCTGCGTCTGGCATAAAAATGTCAAAAGAAAAGCCCATTGGATAACCTAGGAGGCAGCTAAAAGAAACACAAGCAGTAAATCAAAGTAAATATTATTTCCGTTTAAAAAAAATATTTATTTTCACATGTTTGTTAAACATTTTGTGGCATATCAATGGCCCCCCTACCCGCAAAGTACTCTAGATACTTTTCACGAACTTCACGGGCGCATTGGGGGCAAGCAGGACACCCAGCTTCAAGAGCCGTCAGGATTGTTGTATCTGGTAATAAGCCAGCCTCAGTCCCAACTGAGGCCACATAGTTCAATGCATTTTTTCCTAAAAAGTTATGCAATATGCAGCATGCCATAACAATATGATAGATTTTATATTCCGCCAAGTTTATTGCAGTAAGGAACAGGCGGAACCAGCTGGCCATTATTCCAAAGGCATTTTCCACCACTCTTCTGGCTCTGGCCAGCCGGTAGGGTCCTCATCGGGAACGGCCGCCTCAGGTGTTCACCCAGACCAAATGCTTCATCAGTGATAAAGACGAACGGGAGTCCTTCCACGTTCTCTTCAGCAGGTGGCAATCCCAAGCCACCATTCTGGAGCCGTCTGTAAAACTTGGTCTGGGCGATGACTCCACCATCCGGCCATTCTTCCCCACGTCCACATACAGGAACTCATATGTCGCCGCCACCACCGCCAACATCACGATACTATTAAACCCCTTATAGTTATAATAGTATAACCCCGAGTTGGGGGGGGGTGGGATGATGTGGACGTGCTTCCCATCTATTGCCCCTCCGCAGTTGGGAAAGTCCCACCTCTGGGCAGACTGGGATGCCACAGATTAAACACAAACATTCTTGGTCAAATTCAGTATTAACATTTATTTGAAGGAGTATATAAAGACAAAAAGAGAAGGTCCACTTATCAGATTCCTTACCCCCTCTGATGGCCCATTGTAAACATTTTAGGGGGGTAGATGTTTTGGACAGGTAACCCTCTCCACTTCATTGAGAGCTGAATGCATACATAATGTGTGTTACTTTGGCCAGCCCCTCCTTACTTACACTATTGGCAGCCCACTGGACAGGTAAGAAGTGTCATAATACAAAAATATAAATACACACTGTACAAATTGAAGCACTTTTTTACATTCTGCAATTACCTATCAAGATAATAGGAGAACAAAACTTTAAACAGTACAATTTGAAAGTATTCAGGCAGGCCCTTTCACTACATGCTATGGGGAATTCATACAGAAATCTGACCACAAAAGAGGTAGGTATAGTGTGTATGGGTTTGGCAAAGTCAGCAGATAGAGGTTGACTTAGCGGTTTGGGGAGGGAGGGTTACAAATGATTTTGGAACCCCCAAAAAAAGCCTCTGGCACTCTGCATGAATTTAAGGACACAAATAACATTTGTACACATTTTAGGGGGTGTTTAGGGTAAAGCACTACTATGGAGCTGCCAAAATACAATGTTAAGTGACTAGACTAGGTGTGTATGGGCCCAGGATAGCATGCTGGGGAGGTTAGTGAAGGCAAATATGCATGAAGGACAAAAAAAGAAGTTCAAAAGCTTCCAGCATGCATGAGGACAAAGAGGACATTCACAGTATATTACAATCATGGTAATTAGGGAATGATGAAAGAAATACAATGCATTAGCAAACATTGAATACATATAATGTGATGTTAAAGGAGAAATCTTACCTTAATATAGTCCTTTTGCAGGACCTGTATGAAGGAAGAACAGGTCTCTGGAATAATGATCCCCAGAGCTTGGGGGGAGATGCCTGTCGAGAACTTGATGTCCTGCAGACTTCTCCCCGTTGCCAAGTGCCACAACATGGCGACTAGCCTCTGTTCAGGAGTGATGGCTTGCCACAGGCAGGTGTCCTGCCTGCTAATATAAGAGGACAGCAAAGCCAACAAATGGTGAAAAACGGGGTCCGTCATCCAGGAATAATTCCTGAAATTATCAAGATTATTCTCACGAATCTCTTGCAACAAAGGCATGTGAGAGAATTGGTCATGCTGGAGCAACCAATTCTTCGTCTATGAACTCCTCCCCACCCTGTTCATGGACTAGGCTTGGGTCAAAGCAAGAACCCCAACACCAAGCCCCCCCACAGCACGAACTCTACAATGAGTACGTAACCGCAACATGGCTTCATAACGGTCGGCTGGTCAGAACGAACTAACAGAACGCACTGAAAGACAGAAAGGCCTGAGAAGAGCGAGCTGAAAAGCAGAAACGAGTGGACAAGAACGCACTGGAGATCAAATACGCACTATAATAATAATATTACGCACTGACAAACAAATTCGAATTGACTACACACGCTGAAGAACAGGTACTAACCCAGAAGTACAAACTGAACAGCAGTAATAACGATCTGAAAAGCACGAGGCTGAAAAGCGCGAAAAGCTGAAAAGCGTGAATCGTCTCTCACCAAACTTCTACTAACACAAGATTAGCAGAAGGAGCCCAAAAGGTGGCACACTTGGTATTGAACTTCCCTTTTATAGCGCCGTTGTACATGTTGTACGTCACCGCGTTCTTGGCGTTCGCAATTTCCGACCAACTTTTTGTGACCATGTGTATGCAAGACAAGTTTGAGCCAACATCCATCGGAAAAAAAACATGGATTTTGTTGTCGGAATGTGCGATTGTGTGTACGCGGCATAAGAGTGAAAGTGAAGGAAATTCTAATGGGAACAGTAGTTTTTGTGACTCTGCTGACAACCAGGGATTGCCTCACTTTGGAGGGATTTCCTCTCACTTCTTGTTTTGGCAAAGGGACAGTAAAAGGAAATCTCCCCAATAGAACACACATGGCAAAAAAACAAATAAAAAAACTGGGGTTATCATTCTCCTTTACTGTATTCAAAATTAGATATTCATTTTTAATGAATTACTACAAAATAGTTATTTCATAATTTTTCATTTTGAACTATAAATGTTGTTTTGTAAATGTAGAAACATTGCCAGGGAGTTGCTATGTAGTTTTGGAGATTTTACTTTTTCATGATCATTATGTGTTTGAATGTTTGAAGTGCTGATAGCTGTTCATTCTGTTCCAGTGTGTGCATTCTTCAACTATATGTATCATGATCCTGTTCTGTTATGTTTTCTAAGTACATTTTTACATTCCCAAAACATGCCCTTTATTCAGAAAAAGATGTTGTTAGAAAGATAAGGCCATATGTTTTTTCTGTGAATTATCATTCAAAGAGAAGAAACTGTGCTTGAAATCCCTTTTTATTGCCTCAAAGGAAGTTGGCATTTTTGCATCACCAAATCAGGGCAAAACAGTTGTTTACTGAATTGGTTTACATTTGTAGCGGTGTAAAAATATGATGAATGATCAATAACCTTGCTAATTCACCCTGAACATGAAATTTAGCTGCTATTATTTACAAGTGAAGATCATTATTGTGATGCTAAAAAAAATAACCAACCATGAAAACATCACAAACCTGAAATGTGCAAAAAATGTTGGTGCTTTCAAATATATTTATGTATTTTTCTGTTATCATTTTTATATCATATTGCAGGATAAAATAAAATATACCTTCATGAAAAGAAATATGTGGATCATTATCAGTTACAAAATATTTCTTAGCTGTTTGTACCACCATTGGTAGGTCCATTATAGTAACTGTAGCTCCTTGATTTGTGGATAGAAATATTCTTGCAAAAGCTCCCGAACATCCTGTTAAACAAATTTTTTTTGTTAAATGAGAGTTAGAAGTAAATGACATATTTAGTGTTAAGTAGATTATTTAGCCAGCAAAATGAACAAAAACATGTTTGTCGAGCTTTTCTGTGATTTTTACTTTAAAATTTCTTAAACAAATTCACTACCATCATATGTTTATAAATGGTAAGTTGTGGATGTTTATTTCTGCAGTGCCACTTATTAACAAACAATTGAAAATCACCCTTGGGCACCCATTATGGGCTGTGATTTGAGCCACTGTACAGAGCTGATCTGAGTAGCTCTGTACCTTGTATACATTGGGATGAGCAATCACGACGATCACAAATGTAAACAGTACTACTATTTACATGGTAGCATGGTAGAGCCCACTCCTTCCACTCAAAACTAAAGAAGGGGAAGAAGGAGGAAATAATGAATTAGCTACAGATCACAGGCATTAGCAGATTCTTAGTGAGGGACAGTGATCTTGGGATAATTTTTTTAACTGTTTCAATCCTCTCTCCTTTATATATGTTCTGCATCCTGTCACAGTATGTGAGCTGTATGTTAACCCTTCACCTCGAGTATCTTCCTGACAGGATTAGGATCTGGCCTCAGGACCTCTGTTTAGCCTGGTGGTAGCTCTTCTTACTGTGCCACTTGAAATGCTGGACAGCTCCCTTTCTGAACCCTTGGACATCCGTACTTTATATCTTGTTTCTGGTGAATCTTAAACTTCTTGCTCCTCCTCCTAAAACCCATCTCCACCATCAGGTGCTCTGGTGAAGACCAGGCTGCACGTGCTCAGTTTGGTGTGTATTCCTAGAGAGGTTTTTTATTTCTTGGGAGGATGCATGTGATCAACACAGGGCCAACCAGCACTGTCCAGAAGGTCAGGGGTCTTGCAGTCTCATAGGACAGTTAGAAAACTTCTCCTACAAGTTTTAACCAGTGCTTGACTGGACACTGATAGAAGTCACAAGACTGCTTTATACTGCTCATGAGAAAAGGTATTTAGCAGTTTATATTTACTAAAATAATTGCATTTCCATGTTCTGTGTACTGTGGGATACCAGATACGATAAATGCAGGGTCCTTTTTTTCCCTTTATACAGTAAAAAACCAAGGGGTTGGTAAATACCAGCAAAAGAAAGCTCTACAGTAGCTGTCTCAAAAAATAATATAAAATTAATTTGGGTTACAGTGTTGCATGGAGTAATTGTCAAACTACTATAGCAATGGAAACCGAAAGATGGCCTTTTAATGAAGGGGAAATACAGGCTGCTACTCAAGTAGTTAAAGTAAACTTCAGTGTAATGAACAAAAAAGAAAATAAATTTCAGGGCTGACTGCTGTCATGTGTCTTGTAACCTACATTTGGTAGATTTGACTCAGACTATTGTAATTGTGGCTCTTTTTCTGCTTATTTGGGTTTCAGAATCTCAACATCAACAATTTATAAATCAGAATCTTAATGTTACCTCCAAGATCACAGATGGTGTGAAACTCAGAAAGGTCAAATGCCTGGATCACATCCTTTCCACATATATTCCATATGGAGTCCATATGATGCATGAAAGCCACCATCTCCTCTTCTGACCTAATTGATATTAAATGAAAGCATACATTTTTACCACAGAAAAGTTACAGATATTTTCTGCAAATAGCATGTAAAGTATAGTAACGCAAAAAAAAAGGGTAATTGTAGCCAGGTCACCAAAAGATCATATGTAATTGGTTGTTGTAGTTGTTATGGATTACTGCACTTTGCTTATATATCATCAATGTCCTTTCTATTTGTTTTTTGAGTAAGACATATTGAAACAATATGTTGATACTACAAAACATGTAGCCTTAAAGACATTTTAATAGGAGATACATTTTTATTTTAACTTTTGGCTTTTTTTGCACATTATACAGTATTTTACTAAAGTCGACCTGCCACAAGCCAGGGCAATCTAGATTCAGTATGATGAAAAAATGCATATGCTTCTTTTAAAGCTTGGACAACATCAGGCATTCAGACACTAAATGACTTCATAGCATCTAAATCATTCCTTTCATTCCCATCGCTTAGAGAAAAATATGATCTACCAAACTCTGAGATATTTAGATATCTCCAAATCAAAAATTTCTATACACCATTCCTAAAGGGGGATACACCATTATCCCAATTATCCATTTTTGAATCAATCTGTACAAAAGATCCATTTGCTAAAGGTACAATTTCATCACTTTATAATCAATTATATGGAGTAGCAAATCTTAATAGACCCTCTTACGTTCAGAGGTGGGAGGAGGACCTGGGACGAACTTTAGAAGACACAGACTGGTCTAACATATGGCTCACATCTAAGTCATCTTCACCCAACATCTTAGCACTGGAGACAAATTATAAAGTCCTAACTCGCTGGTACCTTGTACCAGCTAGAGTGGCAAAATATTCACCTAATACCTCAGCTCTTTGTTTTCGAGGATGCCCAGAAATAGGCACATATTTACACATATGGTGGACGTGCCCAGTAATCCAAACCTTCTGGAAGGAAGTCTTCGTGATTGCATCTAAAATATTTAAAAAAATAATACAACCAGATCCATATTTAACTTTACTTAATCTAAAACCGGAATGGTTAACACTCTCTCAATTCAAACTTATGATCCAACTAATAACGGCTGCAAAACAAACAGTGGCCAAGGCATAGAAATCTCCTACATTGGTACTAGCAGAAACAATTCACAGAATGAATAATACAATGTCCCATGCTAAGATGGTAGCAATCGATCAAAATCAAATTCCAAAATTTGAAAAACTTTGGCATCCTTGGATAAAACAACAGTTCCTGTCAAACTTCAATGACTCTGTCCTGTTGCCATGGTAACAGATTAAATGACTTACAGAGACACCCATTCTAAGGCTTCAAAGAGAACTAAAAAGAATAATAAACTGACGAGCGGGACAACCTTGTGGACCATACCTTTACCTTTCAACCCTTTTTCTTCTTTCTCTTTCCTTTTCTCCACCTTACGATTAAAGCTCATTATCAGAATTTATTTGACCTATATACACTCTACTTGTAAACAATATGTATAGTAGGTATAAAACATTTAAATACCTACAAAAGTAACTAAGGAAATGATATATATCTTTAATTTAGGTTTACGTGAAGCCAATGTTTAATATTTGAAATTTCATGATATTTACCTATATAAACCCTACTGGACAACAATGAGCTTACTTTATAGATCCTTGTAAACTTACTTTATGTATCTTTATAACATTGTATACTCAATAAACTTCTTTTGACAAGGAAAAAATGCATATGCAAAACATATTTTCACTATTCAATAATACTGCATATCTAAAAAATAAGGGCACCAAATATATAGGCAGCTAAATCTAAAAGTGGAGATTGGCCTCAACCCCTTCCGATTCTTGAGCCTCCTTTTGAGTGACATAATGAGATAGGTAGCATCATTAATCCACCCGCAAGCTCAGTAGCCAGTAGGGGGCAGGGCTAAGTTGAACTTTTTAGGGGTTAATATTTGCATACAACATTGGATATTTATATCTCTGTATCTATTTAAAAGGCAATGTTGACTGGAGCATTGCTTATACATTTTAATCATGTGACCAGTTTAAAGTGAACATACTCTTAAAAAGCAGTAAATGAGCTTACAAACAGACTGTCACTGACCTCTGTAGGCACAGCAGAAACCCTGAAGTTCTTAATGGCTTAATCCTCTTAATGGCTTGGCACACTCAGTTCCCCCTCTCATAATTAACTTGGTTGCCTTCCAGGCTTCTAATCTCTAATTTAAGCACAGAGTAGGTGGTCTGGAAGGGAGGAGCAAACAGAGTAAGATGAGAGAATTGATTTGGACAACTCTAGTGCTTTCCTTGAGGATGAATTTCTCAACTGTGCCTACAAATACCAAGGCCACCGCTTATTAAGTATATAAAACTTAAATGCCAATAGCCTGGCCAAAAGTTTGCTGTAAAGCAAACCTGTGCTTTGCTCATGGATTTATTGCATGGACATGGAGCCTAAGTGGCTAAGCCCTTTCATGGACTAGAAGGTGAGATCTTTGTCACTCTCAACATCCACCAGTTGTGAAGTGTGCATATCGAGGACCCTGATGCAAAGCCAAATTAAAAAATTATCTATAGTAAAAACTAAGTTGGAAAACCACCATGACAGTTAATTTTAAAATATCTACTCTTTAAAATACTCAATACAAAATTGTTCCAATACATATATATGTTTTATATCAACCTGTACATCACATGTCCTCTAGTACATTGTTCCTACATATCAACCTGGGTTAGCCTATTGCTAACAAATATGACCATATACAAAAAGTCAACCCTGGTCAACTGGTTGATGTAGAAACTATTTATTGTACTATACACAACCCACTTTATCCATGCCTTTAAACACATCAGATATTAACCTCTTTCAAATCCATTGCAGAACCAATAACTCAGTGGATCATCACAGTTCCTAGTGAAGATTATCATTAAGATTTTTGCAGGTCAACATAGGAATGGATTCAAAGGTATTAATTTATTGCTAAAAGTTAATGTAGGGAGTAAGTTTGAGGTTGGAGCTAAATTTAGGGATAACTTTTAATCAGCTTAGTTTAGGTTTTAAAGTCAAAGTGAAATGTTCATTTTCAGGATTATGTTAGAGGGAGGTTAAGGGTTAAATATTGGTGTCAAATTTGTGTTAAAGCTGAATTTTAAGAGAAACTTCAAAATCATTGATACGTCAGTAATTTTTGTTTTTTTAAATGCAAGCAGTATAAGTACCTGAATCTGACCTTGCATAGAACTGGAGTGTAAGAGGAAAAGGCAGAACAAGAAGCCAAACAGTTCATTTATTTATAGGAAGAGAAAGCAGAGATCTTATCACTGTGCTGATTCTCATTTTACTGTCCAGTAGAAGGCAGGGGGAAGTCCAGGAATATCTGAGCTCAGAGGCCGATGGTTGAATGACGCCGGGGATGATAGTGACAGAAACAAAGTTCTGTGAGGCAAATCTCTGGATTGTAGGTGAATATTGCAAAAAAACTTTCAGGGTTAGGATAAGAGTTAAATGTAAGAGGGGAATATGATTGTTAAGGGATAATTTAGAGGTTTGGTTAAATGTTAGGGCTCAGGTGAGAAGTGGATTAGGGTCATCTTGAGCTTGGGGTTTAGTGAGTGTAGGAGGACAATTATTTATACTTGTCTTCCGATCCCACAAGGAGCTGTGTTCTGCCCTCAGAAAAGGACATTTTATTTATTGTAAACTGTGCGCGATCCAAAAGTGGAAACTACTTACCTCTCCTACATGTACAAAAAATTTTTAGATTTCTGTGTAAGAAATCTTGCAGTGGTTGGTAAGATTTGTTCACATTATATAGACAAAGCAAGCTAACTCTTCCAATGACAGCTGCCAAATGATAACCCCCTAGACCAGTGGTTCTCAACTCCTGTCCTCAGGACCCACCAACAGGCCAGGTTTGCAAGATAACTTAAATACATCACAGGTGATATCATTTGTTGCTCAGTGATTGCAGTATTCTAGTCTGCATTTTCCCAAGGTAATACTTAAAATCTGGCCTGTTAGTGGGTCCCGAAGACAGGAGTTGAGAACCATTGCCCTAGACCAATGGTGGTCAAATTTATTATTTTTTATTTTTTTTTATAATTCTTTATTTATATAAAGGGTGATAGAGAATACATAATTACATCACATTTCAACACTTACAAATACATCTGTTCAATACTTTATGCTTACACTTTATGTTAAATTAAAGTTCCTTAATCTCTACATAGACATTCATAAATTATACCCTTATAATTTACCTACATTAAGGCCTCAGTACCGCAAAACATATTCCCAAAATCTTCTTCCTTACTTAATTCTCTAACCCTCCCTTTAATTCCTTTTATTTATTTTCCCCAAGCCCTACCCAAATAAAAAGAAAAAATTATAAAAAAATAATAACCACCCCCGCTCAAACCCCTCCCCTCCCCTCCCCCTTCCCCCTTCACAATTTCTTATATAGCGGCCTCGTGCAGTAGAGGTAAAAGTAAGGATGGGCCAAATGACCCCCTGTTTGGTTCGCACCAGAACTTTCGAACATAGCGAAAGTTCGGAACCAAAAACAAACCCCATTGAAGTCTATGGGACCCGAACTGGAAAAATCAAAAGTGCCCATTTTGAAGGCTTATATGCAAGTAATTGGGAATACAATGGTTATGGGGGTCTGGGGGGACATATATCAATGAAAAAAAAGTTAGTAAAAATTTAAATTTATAAATGAGCAGTGATTTATTGATTCTTAAAGTGAAAACATAAAAATGAAAAATTTCTTTCAATATAGGGCCTGGGGGGTCCCCTTAGTCTACCTATAAAGTAGCATATCTGTACTGTGTATACAAGCTGCTGCAGCAATAATTGCATTTATAAAGCCAAAAAAACTCTATCCTCTTTTTTCTTTTCTCTCTCCTTTCCTATCTTCTTCTTTTTGCACTATAGATTATTGGCATACAGGTTAGAATACTTTGCTAACATATACAGCAGCTATCATAACCTACGTCTTTTTATGGATGATAGGCTTCTTCAGATACTTAACTAAGTTCCTTTAATGCAGACTGGACCTATGGTTCGATTTTCCTCACTTATTAGATAGCCACATGCAAATCTTACCATAAGCTCTACTAGTTTTTCTGTCCTTCTGGGTATAACACTCCAGTCAGACACCTTATATTTGAATTCACTTCTCCTATTAAAGACGTTACTTCCTTATTATTTCATTATATATTATTGGATTAAAGGTTTGACTTCTCCTGAATGGTGGGCCTCCCCTCCTGGCACAGCGAGTTCCCATGTGGGGTGCTGGCGCAGGGGAGTGACCCCTCTTTTCGGAGTCGGTCTTATGGAATTCAATCTAATGCTGGCGGCATATATTTCTTAGTTCTAAATGCAATTTTTGTTCTGTCTGCTACTTTATGGGTATATGTTATACTCGTGGTTGTACCTGTAATCTTGATCATCTTTTTTTGTTTTATTAACTTCTCAATAAAAACTATTAAAATATAAAGCTAAAAGAGGTGCAGAAAAATTGGTCCTTGGGTGTCGGTGGCGCCTTCACACCATAACCTTATAGAGGTACTCTTGATGACAGCAAGAATTGGCCTTGCTGTCAAAAATTGCAATGATATGCACCTGTCAAACAGGTGCAGAAAAATTGGTCTTTGGGTGTCTGTCAGGAAAGGATTCACCTGCTGGTGGCACTGTGGCACCCAGATCTATAGGCTGCAGTTCCAGTGTCCACCAGCGGGTGTCTCTCAGCAGTCAGAAGCTGACATCATCTCATGCAATCAGTCATCACCTGATGCTGATTGCAGGAAGTGTATTTAAACCTTGTGCATGCTATTCCTTACTGCCTTGGTATTGTCTCCATGTGCCCCTGACCTGTGTTCCAGTGTTCCTGAATCCTGCACTCACACAGGTACTCATTGACAGCCCTCTACTGTATGTGCAGCTGCTGCAGCATTGCCAAAGTCGAGTTCCACCTGGAGGGTATGTCACAAATCAGGCGGTCTACGGGCAGGTGGAATTCCTGCTGCATTTCAGCCAACCGAGCACTGGCTGTGTATGACTGCCTGAAATGGCTACAGAGTCTTCTTGCAACCCTGGGTACTTATTTAGGAAACGCTGCCCCACAAAATTGAGGACATATACCAGGCATGGCACATGTGTCAACTTTCCCTGTCTAAGGGCGGACAAGAGCTTTGTGCCATTATCGCACATCACCATTCCTGGCTCCAGCTGGTGTGGCGTGAACCACCTCTGGGCCTGCCCCTGCTGAGCTGCAAGAATCCCTGCTCTGGTGTGGTTCCTGTCCCCTAGACACACTGCATGGCACCTTTTAGCCTGACTCATTGAATAGCCCTTTGAATGCTCAGGGGGAACTTTGGTTCATAGGACAAAAGGATAGAGTTACCCAGTGTGCTGTGAACAAAATATATCGTCCCTGACCATGCTTGCTGGACCACTTGTCAGCAGTAACATGGACTTTGTGGCTGACTGCCTTGCCCAACGATGCCACAACATTGCCTTCCATGTGATGGTACAGAGCTGGAATGGCCTTACGTGAAAAGAAACAGCGACTGGGAACCTGCCATTGTGGCACAGCACATTCTGCAATATCACAGAAGGGGGCAGAATCCACCAGACTGAAAGGAAGAAATTGTAGAGCCGGCAGCTTTGACAAGCTTGCATTTAGATGCTGGCATGTGGGTGGCAGTGACTGTATTTTTTTTTTTTGCTGCGGAAGATGGGGCAGAGAAATTTTCCGGCTATAGTCTACAGCTGGTGGTGTGCTACTGGCAGATGTGCTGCAAGGCCCTGGAACACCCTGCACTATACCTTCATCCCTATCAGTGGAGGCCACTGAGAGGTCATGAGGTATAGCGGGGGCAGACTGAGGTGAATAAGGAGGAGGAACAGAACTGCACACCTTTTGTGTGGCTTTCAGGTGCTCTCGCCAACAGGCTAAGTGGTGAGTGTTTAAATGCCTTGTCAAGCATGTGGTACCCAAATGGTACCCAGTGGTACCCAAATGCCTGGTGTTTTTGCCACGCTTGATGTGCTTGAGACAAAGTTTGCAAATTGCGACAGTGCGATCAACTGCACATGTGCTAAAAAAGGCCCGGACAGCTGAGCTGTGGGAAGTGGGCCGGGAGATAACAGCTCCACAATGTGATGGGATAGGGTGGCTGCTCTCTACTCTTCCATGATGGCTGCCTCGTTGGGGTTGTGCCTCACCCTCACTTCCTCCTCTGCTGTATCCAGCACACAAGTCACATTAGTGACCTCATCATCATCTCCTCCATCCCCATTACCACTGGAGACAACTTGGCAAAATGTTGTGGCTGGGGGAACATGACTGCCAATTTGTATACCAGTGTTCTTCCCTCTCTGTAGGCTCATGTTCCTGCCTTCCTCAACCTCAGAACCAACATCTGAATCAAGTAAAAGCTGTGCAATGTCAAGGTGCAAGTAGCTGACGCTGTGTTCAAATAACTCAGCTGACTCCTCCATGCCTTATGCTGGGGCTATGGCAGGAATAGCTGTGGCCAAGGAGGCAGGTTTAGCCACTCTGGCAGCTGCAGTGGACTGTGCACTAGTCTCTGCTTGGGTGACGGAGGATGAGGATGATTGAGTAACCTGACATTGTGGTACTGAACTTGAAGGTAATGAACTGAAATATATGGCATTAAACTTGCACTAATGCACTGAAATATACTCGTTAAACGTGCACTAACGCACAAAAATATGCTGTGTTAAACGGCACATAATGCACTGAAATATATGGCGTTAAACTTGCAGTAATGCACTGAACTATACTGCGTTAAACAGTAGGTAACGCACAGAAATATACAGCATTAAATTTGCAGTAATGCATTGAAATATACTGTGTTAAACGTACACTAACCCTCAGAGATATACTGCATTAAATGGCATGTAACGCACTGAAATACACGGCGTTAAACTTGCAGTAACTCACTGAAATGAGCTTTAAGCGTGCACTAACACACAGAAATATACTGCGTTAAACATGTACTAACGCACAGAAATATACTGCATATCACCTAACGCTTTGAAATATACGATGTTAAACTTGTAGTAATGCATTGAACTATACTGCGTTAAACAGAAGGTAAAGCACATTAAACTTGCAGTAATACACTGAAATATACAGCGTTAAACGTGTACTAAGGCACAGCAATATATTGTGTTAAACAGCACGTAAGACACTGAAATATACATTGTTAAACTTGCAGTACCGTCCTGAACTATACTGCATTAAATGGAGAGCATCGCACAGAAATATACAGCGTTAAATTTGCAGTAATGTACTGAAGTATACTGTGTTAAACGTGCACCAATGCACAGAAATATACTGTGTTAAATGGCACGTAACGCACTGAAATATACGGCATTAAATTTGCAGTAAGGCACTGAAATATACGGCAATAAACTTGCAGTAACACACTGAAATTTACTGCATTAAATGGCACATAACGCACTTAAATATATGGCGTTAAACTTGCAGTAACGCACTGAAATATACTGCGTTAAATGGTCACTACACTCACGCTGACTAAACTATCACTAGGTTCACACTAAAGTGACACTAAAGTAAAAATGAATTGTCACTCACTACACTCACACTGACTGAACTATCACTAGATTCACACTAAACTGAGATTCTACACTGACAATAGAATCAGAATAGCAAACTATAGCACGCTGACTGTCTAGTAGCACTGAACAGAGCTCTGTTCTATCTCTCTCCACGCCGATAGATAGAGTCATTATGGCCATGATTAGATAGAGTCATTATGACAGCATCCAATAATGGCTCTGACAGTGCTCTGTGCCCGAATTGGGCAAAGCTGCTTTCATTGCTTAAGCCAGTCGGGGATTTCAATGCACTGTGTGGTGGAGCAGTGCATTGTGGTTGTTCAGCAGGCTGAACAAATGGTTAAACGCCCTAATTCGGGTGTTCGCCGAAACAGGCAAACAGCCAATGTTCGGCCCAAACTCAAGCTCAGGATGAAGCGTTCGCCCATTCCTAGTTAACAGTAATAATAGAGGTGACTGCGCCAAGATCATACCAGTAATTTAACTTGCTGCTATCTAATTGAGGCACCTCAACCAAAAGATTGTATAAAAAAGACAGCGCTGTGCACAGGCATTTGCAAAATAATAAAAGTAGTATATGTGTAACATGTGCTAAATACTAATAGTATCCTTACAAACCATTATCCAATATCGGCAATCTAAACCGTGCTAGTAATATTCACAGAAAAAAAAATTGTATCATAAAGAAGACTTTATGCCATAAAAAACAAAAACACCAAATAAAAAGTGAAAAAATAGTGATAGTCCTACATTCAAGTGTGTGATCTGTGAAATTTTTTTTTTCAAAAGCAAATACAAAAAACAAAAACCACAAAAACCTTCAGACTCATTAAAGATCATCAATGCATGCATGGTGTTAATGAAATTCAAGGTATCCTTGTCAATAAGACCCTCCCAGAAGGCCCCAATGCATAGAGTTCGGAACTCAGTAATGTATTGCTGTACCAATGTATGGTCAATAGGTTTGTACCAATTTAAGTTCCGTAAAACATCCAGGCACATGGTTTGATATTGGTGGTGTGTTATTAACATTATGTTCCCACCTTTATCAGATGGTTTAATTATCAAGTCTGTACGCTTCTGTAATTTAGTTAAAGCCCGGGTTTGTTTTTTAGTCAAGTTAGGGGACAGGTCTGGCCATTTTTGTCTCCTGAGTGCCTTAATTGATTCACGTAGAAACGCCCAAACAGCTGAGCAGGTCATTAGATTCGGTCATGCCTACGTTCTACACGCTACCCCAAACCCATAAGAACATTCAATCACCGCCTGGGAGACCCATAGTTTCAGGCATAGGGTCTCTAACAAAAAATGCCAGCAAATTTGTAGACACCTTTTTAATGCCACATGTACTGAGCCTACCCTCGTACATTCGTAATACAACGGACCTGCTCAAACACATTGAGGGAATGCAGGTCCCTCTGGATGCCCTTCTCATGGCCATCGACATCGAGGCTTTCTATTCAAGCATTCCCCACGAGCGGGGCGTCCGGATGGCCAGCACCTTCTTGATGAAGCAGGACTGGAATACATGGCCCCTGAACAACTTCATTCTGAAACTACTTCACTTTATCCTAACCAAAAATCACTTTACATGGACCAGGTATATTTACAAACATAGGGAGTGGCCATGGGCACGTCATGTGCACCCTCATATGCCAACTTATACATAGGACGGTGGGAGAGAACAATCTGTGCAGACGAGACCCTACAATTATTTCTGAATCACGTTTTATGTTGGTAAAGGTTCATTGATGATCTTTTCATCATTTGGACCAGAACGGAGTCATTGCTAATTGAATTTATTGATCATTTAAACATTAACCAATTCAATTTACATTTTACCTTCAGTTATGACCATAACACCATTCCCTTCCTTGACTTAAGGGTCATCAAGGACCCTACTGGCCAAATAGGAACAGATCTATATTGCAAGCCCTCGGCAGGTAACACTCTGCTCCACACTTCGAGTGCACATCCCCGCCCCCTGGTACGCAGCACACCATATGCTCAACACCTTAGGCTACGCCGCAATTGCACAAAGGATGGGGATTTTTACACTCAGGTGTCTACGTGAGCGCCTATTAGCATGGGGCTACACTCGGACCAATCTCAGAAAGGCCTTTAATAAGGCCCTTGCATGGACTAGACCGTCGCTTTTGTATGGCCCCCCTCGTGAAAAACAACTAGAAACCGTTAAAATGGTCACTAAATTCTTTGCCCATCACAGTCAACTACGTAATCTATTGTCAGATCACTGGCATTTGCTAGCAGACCACCATATTTTGGGGGAATATGTGAGACCCAACCCGGAATTGGTGTTTCGGAGAGCAACCTCACTAAGAGACAGACTTACCAGCAGCAACTATTGGGTAGGGCTTTGAGGGCCCATTGGCCCCCGCGGCAGCTTCCATTGTGGCCACTGTCTGCACTGCCTGTGGGTGCAGGAGGGTACAACTTTTATACTCCCAAATGGAGAACTTTTCTCCTCTCCCACACATGCCAACTGTGGTACGAGGGGAGTAGTATACTTTATGATCTGTACATGCAAGGAATTTTATCTAGGAAAGATTATTAGAGAGTAGGAATGAGCTTCGAGTTTGAGTCAAACTCATGTTCGATTCGAACATCGGCTGTTCGCCGAACAGCGAACAATTTGGGGTGTTCGCGGCAAATTCGAAAGCCGCGGAACACCCTTTAAAAGTCTATGGGAGAAATCAAAAGTGCTCATTTTAAAGGCTTATATGCATGGTATTGTCATAAAAAGTGTTTGGGGACCTGGGTCCTGCCCCAGGGGACATGGATCAATGCAAATGCAAAAAGTTTTAAAAACAGCCGTTTTTTCGGGAGCAGTGATTTTAATAATGCTTAAAGTGAAACAATAAAAGTGTGATATTCCTTTAAATTTCATACCTGGGGGGTGTCTATAGTATGCCTGTAAAGGGGCGCATGTTTCCCGTGTTTAGAACAGTCTGACAGCAAAATGACATTTCAAAGGAAAAAAAGTCATTTAAAACTACTCGCGGCTATTAATGAATTGTCGGTCCGACAATACACATAAAAGTTCATTGATAAAAACTGCATGGGAATTCTCCACAGGGGAACCCCGAACCAATTTTTTTTTTTAAAATGGCGTGGGGGTCCCCCTAAATTCCAAACCAGGCCCTTCAGGTCTGGTATGGATATTAAGGGGAACCCCGGCCAAAATATTTAAAAAAATGGCGTGGGGGTCCCCCTCAAAATCTATACCAGACCCTATAGGTCTGGTATGGATTTTAAGGGGAACCCCGCACCAAAATTTAAAAAAAATGGCATGGGGTCCCCCCAAAAATCCATGCTTAGACCCTTATCGGAGCACACAACCTGGCAGGCCGCAGGAAAAGAGGGGGGACGAGAGGGCGCCCCCCCTCCTGAACCGTACCAGGCCACATGCTCTCAACATTGGAAAGGGTGTTTTGGGGTAGCCCCCCAAAGCACCTTTTCTCCATGTTGATGGGGACAAGGGCCTCATCCCCACAACCCTTGCCCGATGGTTGTGGGGGTCTACCCCTACCATTTCACAAAAAAACTGTCAAAAATGTTAAAAATGACAAGAGACAGTTTTTGACAATTCCTTTATTTAAAGTCTTCCGCCCGCAGACCCCCACAACCACCGGGCAAGGGTTGTGGGGATGAGGCCCTTGTCCTCATCAACATGGGGACAAGGTGCTTTGGGGGGCTACCCCAAAGCACCCTCCCAATGTTGAGGGCATGTGGCCTGGTACAGTTCAGGAGGGGGGCGCTCTCTCGTCCCCCCTCTTTTTCTGCGGCCTGCCAGGCTGCGTGCTAGGATAAGGGTCTGGTATGGATTTTTGAGGGACCCCACACCATTTTTTTTAAATTTTGGCATGGGGTTCCACTTAAAATCCATACCAGACCTGAAGGGTCTGGTATAGATTTTGAGGGGGACCCCCACGCCATTCTTTTTTATATATTGGCCGGGGTTCTCCTTAATATCCATACCAGACCTGAAGTACCTGGTATGGAATTTAGGGGGCCCCCCACGCCATTTTAAAAAAAATTTTGGTTCGGGGTTCCCCTGTGGGGAATTCCCATGCCGTTTTTATCAATGAACTTTTATGTGTATTGTCAGACCGACAATTCATTAATAGCCGCGAGTAGTTTTAATTAACTTTTTTTCCTTTGAAACTTCATTTTGCTGTCAGACTGTTCACGGGAAAAATGTCCCCCCTTCCCCCCTTTTCTTTCCCCCCTTTTCTCTTTTCCCCTCCCCCCTTCTTCCCCCCCCCCCATATTGCTCTATACCTAACTGTATTGGCAACGTTTTGAATAGTATTATGTCTATTCCTTATTGGATGTTGTAGAAAGAAAAGGGGGGAAGAGGAAGGGGAAGGGGAAAGGGGGGAGAGAAAGGGATCGGTTAGTTGTTGAAACAGGCTAGGTGATGGATTTATAAAAATGATTAGTAGGAATGAACTTCATTCAGGCCTGAGGGTATGTGGGCATTGAGTCACTCGATCCAGATGGTTTCACGTCTTAGGATCGATCGATCCTAATCACCCCCCTGCAGGTCTTCTGGAATCACCTCAAAAACTATGAATTTGACCACTTCTGACTGGTATTTATGATATAGGCCAATATAGTGGCCTATCATGGTAAGCTTACCATTCAATGAATAATACAGATGGTCACCAATTCTCTGCCGTAGCTCTCTAATAGGCATGAGCCGAACACCCCCCTATTTCGGTTCGCACCAGAACATGCGAACAGGCAAAAAATTTGTTTGAACACGCGAACACCGTTAAAGTCTATGGGACTCGAACATGAATAGTCAAAAGTGCTAATTTCAAAGGCTTATATGCAAGTTATTGTCATAAAACGTGTTTGGGGACCTGGGTCCTGCCCCAGGGGACATGGATCAATGCAAACATTTTTTTTAAAAACGTCTGTTTTTTCGGGAGCAGTGATTTTAATAATGCTTAAAGTGAAACAATAAAAGTGTAATATTGTTGTCCCCTTTTCCTTTCTTTTTTCTTTTCTTTTCTTTTCTTCAGCTCTATGCATCCTTTCTTTTCTTGACTTTACTTTCTCATCTATTTTCAGCCATCTCTTTTGGTTCTCCAAATTCCTTGGTCCCGATCCCTCCTTGCTTCCTTTCATGTTTCTCTCTCTTTCTTTTGTTCTTTTTCACTTCCTGTTTTTTCTCTTTTTGAATCACTCACGTTCCCCACATTCACTCCTCCCCACCTCCCTGGATTGGATGAAATCTGCCTTGCTGGGCGGGGCCAGCCATTGTCATCCATATTTCCATGACATTGGCGGCCACGGCACTGCAGCGTCCCCTGTTGCTTGGTCACCGCTGGCACATCACGCACGCGCAGCCGGCGATGACTGTTGTAGTCGGAGCGTACCTGCAAACATTTACCCCCACATGGGCGCTGATCTGTGTCGGGCCAGGTGCTCCGATGTCATGCGTCTCTATGGCATCAGCGGCCCCAGACACTACAGCGTCCCTGTTGCCTGGTTACCGCTGCCGCATTGCGCATGCGCAATCAACGATTGCCGTTGTAATATAACTAACCCCTGCACTAGCACAGATCGATATCTAGATCATTCGATTCTTATTTATGTTTGCTAGTAATGGGCCTGTCCTTATAGTGACTCAGGATCCACAATACCAATCTTATATGACAAAGACAGGTAGTGTCAGTGTATTTTTTATGTTAACCCCTTCTTCACATATGATTTTTGGATCTGTTCAATTATGCTAACTTTTTGAGTCTTTTTGGTGGGATTTGTGACGTCATACCTATCTGGGGGTGGGAGGTGCTCTGGTTTTCTTTCTTTTCTGATTGGTTGATGGTTATTTAAATTCTTTCCACTGTTTATCACATGCCTGATGAAGGGGTCCTGCGTGACTCGGAAACGTTGCACCTTTCTTGTGTTGTTATCATGCAATAAACTACCTGTTTGGACGCCACTTTGTGCTGATCCTTGGTGTGCTGGCAAATATCTATGTTGTTACTTGAACCAGTATCCAGCTGGTTGTTTCTGTAGCACCCAAACATTGAGAGCTTATACCAGGAACATGTGCTATGGGAATATGAAGTATCACATACACAGTGGTCAGGGATCTAGATGCATTTGGCACATCATCTACCTGCAGGAAGCCAATTTTTTTGGAAATTAATAGTAAAACAGATAGTCTCGGATTTAAACATTTAGTTGTCACAACAGCTTGAGGAAGATTTTGCAAAATAATGCAGCACAGACAATTAAATTAGAGTGAATCTAACAACCTACAAACAACACAGATTGACAACATCAAAAATATTTCACTGAAAAATATCCCCCCCCAAAAAAAACAAAAGCAAAAAATACTTGCTCTAAAACACATCTGTTTTGCAAAGACATAACAAACAAAATACAATTGTTACAAACTCTATAAGGACACCCAAATGTACTCTCTTGACACACACGCGCGCGCGCACACACACGCCTTTTTTCGGGCCAAGGTAAAGAATGCTATCTGCAAGCTTTATATAACATAAGTATGTGTGTTAATGAGGCAATTGAAAACACATGCACAGTCCATGAAACACACAAAATGCAAGTTCACCCAATGTAGAGACGAAACTTCAAAGCGGGTACATCTGTTAAGGATGTCCTTAAATTACTAAGCCAAAAAACACACTCTCTGAGCATGCCCAGAAAAATCCAAGTGCTGTTGACACAAAAAGCACAAAAAAAAACAAAGTTCCTGAGCATGCCCAGAACAACACAAATGCATTTCACACACCAAAAGCCACAGAAAAAAAACAAAGTCCCTGAGCATGCCCAGAACAACCCAAATGCAGCTTGCACAAAATAAGTCACCCCCCTGTCCAAAATTAAGCACATGATCCTGCATGCTACAAAGTTACAGATGGGACAAACATCCCCCCGGTCCAGGGGGGCAAACAAAGAGCCTAACATGGGCAAAAGTTTTACAACAAATATCATTGCAGTTTATGGGAACTGACTTGTTAAGTTTGTGAGTCTCCACTTTGCTGGCTTATATTCTAGTTATTGGCCTTAAAATGGGTATGGGGTCCAGGTCCCACCCTAAGGGACATATATCAATGTCACCAATTTGGACAACCCCAAAAACGAAACAAGGAGAAGTGCCTTTAAAAATGCAAAATTGCTTAAAAGCTAGTAACTTGGGGGAGGGGCTTACTCTGCCTGTAAAGTGGTGCATCTGTAGCATGTATCCAAAATGCTGCTTCAAAGATGTCCAGCTTTAGGGAAAACTTATAAATTTACATTGCAGCTGCAAGATTTTAACCCAAAAAAAACAGCCTGCCCCCCAATACATACAAGGTCATTTGGGTCTGTTAAGGCTTAAAATGAAAACCCTGATATGAAAAATACCACCCCTAAACTAAAAAAAATTGTGCCCCTCCCAAACACTAACAAACCCCTAGCCAAACACACAGCAAGCCAGCCCATGAAAGGGGGTGGTTGCTTGGGTGCAGGAGGGGCTCGGTCATCCCAAAAGTCAACCACCTTGTTCCCATATTAAGGGGGACAAGGGCCTCTTCCACACAACCTAGGATGGGGTTGTGGGGGCCTGCAGACAGGGGGCTTTACGGAATGTGGAAAACCTCTTTAATCTAGTGGGTACAAGATGCTTTGTAGTTGGTATTGGGCTGAGCCCAACCTGCCCCAAAGGCAGCCAGCTATGTAGAGTGCATGTGGCCTTGTAATGGTTCAGGAGGGGGTTGGGTGATTGCTCTTCTCGCCCCTTTCCTAGCTGGCCCTGTTATATGTTCTGAAAAAGGATGTGGCTTGGAATGATGAAGGCAGCTCACAGCCTTTTGAGTATAGAGTGTAGTGTGGCGTTCGCCTTTAAAAGCAAAAGTTATCCCATGGAAATCCAAGGGGTTAGAGGGGGGGAGACAAGAGCATTGGAGAATGGAGTGTGGAGTTCACCTTTAAAAGCAAAAGTTATCCCATGGAAATCCAAGGGGTTAGAGGGGGGCGCAAGAGCATTGGAGAATGGAGTGTGGACTTCCCCTTTAAAAGCAAAAGTTAGCCCATGGAAATCCAAGGGTTTAGAGGTGGGAGACAAGAGCATTGGAGAATGGAGTGTGGAGTTCCCCTTTAAAAGCAAAAGTTAGCCCATGGAAATCCAAGGGCTTAACATTTACTAAGATTTTGGCCCCGCAGTGAACAAACGAGCGCAACAGCCACTTGCGCATGCGCACTGCTTACATTGATCTCACGCAATTCTAAACGTACTTGCAGGTGCAGCAGGCTTTCTCTGAAAAAGTTACTTTCTCATTCCATTTTGGGCATGTTTGTTACTTGGGCAGTTGTTACTAAACTTCCTCACATCACCCCACAATATTGGCACCTCCATCTTCTGTCAATATTGATTTGGAGATGCCGTGTGCCATGTCCATAGTGGCGCACAGATTGCATACCATTTCGAAAATATGGAAAAAATATGGAAATGTGCGTTGCACAAAAACTTTGTATCATAAAGATGACTATGGAGGTGGTTTACGAAAGCTGTGCGCCATCAGTAGAGGCGCGCGTCTTTCGTAAACCACCTCCATAGTCTTCTTTATGATACAAAGATTTTTATGTGAATATTACTAGCACTGTATAGATTTGCAGTATTGGATAATGGTTTATAAGGATAATATTAGTATTTAGCACATGTTACACATACTGTATACTACTTTTATTATTTTGCACACACCTGTACACAGCGCTTTTTTTTATATTATGCAATAGGACTTGTTGCAAATGATGGACATGCTTCAGGAGACAATTATAAACTGGAGATACATTGCAAAGTACTGCTGGAGATCACTGCTTTTAAAGTCCCTTTACAAATCAATGCTTCATCATTTGTGTTTTCTACACCTCCCTTAAAAAAATAATTTGTGCCCCATTTGATCCAATATATGATTATAGGGGGAACAAAAAAAAACATAAAAAGAATAATGGGATGGACAGCACAGAAAAAAGTAAAGTAGTGTGAAAGAAATAAATCCATTTAACTACTACAAGCCAAACTAGGGGAATGTTATAACCCATGTAATGTTTATTGTTTTGCCATCTATGTCTCATCTGTGTCCCATTGGGGACATTTTCCTTCACTGCCTGTCCCATAGCCAAAACAGAAAGTGAGAAACAATCCCTCTAAAGTGAAGGAATCTCTGGTTCTCACCAGAATTAGTGTCCCCACTGGAAGATATCCCCAATATTCCTGTTCTAGGGACAACCCAAAATTTGGGGTTTTCTTTTACTTTCACTTCCGCTGGTAGTGGTAAACAGGACAAAAAGAGAGCAGCACAGACAGCAATAAAAACTGACAGATGTTCTAATCCTATCCAAAACTAAAAAAAAAAAAAGTTTTGCCTTAAGTTATACTTTAAGTAAGCACCAAAAAATACAATGCTGTTTGCAGAAGTCCCAAAGGGCCACTTAATAAATTGGGCGAAAGATTGGGAAACAGAGGCCCTAGGCTATATGATAGATCAGGGGCCGCAACATCACAGTAAAGCTGTACAGGTTCAGTTTCACTGCCCTTGGACTACTATGTGACCTATACTTTAGCGACTGTTGATTGTGAATTGACACTACCTCCCCCATGTTACCTCTGTTGGGACAAAGTGTCTGAACAGTTTACAACGTCTGCACTTGGAGATTCGAAATGCTCTGCTTACTTGTGCTATTAAAAAATTCCCCAAACAAGTATATTATAGACATTTACTGCTTTATAATGCAAATTGTGAATTTACATAAGAAAACATTGCAAAACCACATTCATAGAGCCTTGAAAAATTGAGTGAATGCAGTCTGAGTTTGAAGGACAATATTCTGCATTGAAGTGTGAGATTGTTATTTGATTAAACTTCTGATAACCACATTACCTGTAAACTGCTTTGAACAAGTCCTTTGAAGAGACTCCAAAAGCTCTTTCATACTGGCTTTTTCCTTCCCTGAGATAGAAGAATCATCATTATTTGATAATATACTGTAATAGTTGGTTTAGCATATATATAAACTTCCTACAGTATACTTATGTTCATTTATCAAGAATCTCTAAGGTTTTAAACATATTGCATATTTTTAGTGTACCTAAACCAATGAATAGCTTTGTGATTTTATTTTGGAAAAAAATTTAACAGCATATCCAAGTTTATATCATTGTATTTAAAGAAAGTTATAAAACTTAAATACAGAATTCTGTACTTTATTTTAACTTCAAACTGATGTTTTCTCGTTTACATAGACTGTAGTAATAGTCACACTCTGGATTGATCAGACTGCATTGTGTCTACTACACTGTATACAGTGCATATGAACAGAGAGAACAGTTCTCTAATAATATAGCCAATGGTACATTTCATATCTGTGTACACTGTGAGGGTGCCCTAGCAAACTCTTGCATGTGGCAGTTTGAATACAATTTACATATACAGTGCCATGGAAAAGTATTCACCCCCTTGGCATTTTTCGTGTTTTGTTGGCTCACAACCTGGAATTAACATGAATTGTTTAAGGATTTGCATCATTTAACTTACAGAACATGCCCACAACTTTGTAGATTTTTGTTTTTTTTTTGTTTTTTTGTTTTATTATAAAGCAAACAACGAATTGGACAAAATAACAGAAAAGTCAATGTGCATAACTATTCACCCCCTTAAAGTCAATACTTTGTAGAGCCGCCTTTTTTTCGGCTATCACAGCTTCAAGTCGCTTTGGATAAGTCTCTATGAGCTTAGCACATCTTACCACTGGGATTTTTGCCCATTCCTCCTTGCAAAATTGCTCCAGCTCCTTCAAGTTGGATGGTTTGCGCTTGTGAACAGCAATCTTTGAATCTGACCACAGATTTTCTATTGGATTGAGGTCTGGGCTTTGACAAGGCCATTCCAACACATTTACATGTTTCCCCTTAAACCACTCAATTGTTGCTTTAGCAGTGTGTTTGAGGTCATTGTCCTCCTGGAAGGTGAACCTCCGTCCTAGCCTCAAATCACATACAGAGTGGTACAGGTTTTACTCAAGAATATCCTTGTATTTAGCACCATCCATTTTTCCCTCAACTCTGACCAGTTTCCCAGTCTCCCAGTCGCAACTGTTGAAAAACATGCCCACAGCATGATGCTGCCACCACGTTTCACTGTTGGGTTTGCGCCAGACATAGCGTTTTCTTTGATGGCCAAAAAGTTCAATTTTAGTCTCATCGGACCAGAGCACTTCCTCCATAAATTTTGGGAGTCTCCCACATGCCTTTTTGCAAACTCAAAACGTGCCATTTTGTTTTTTGCTGAAAGTAATGGCTTTCTTCCGGCCACTCTGCCATAAAGCCCAACTCTATGGAGCGTACTGCTTATTGTCCTCCTATGTACAGATACTCCAGTCTCTGCTGTGGAACTCTGTAGCTCATCCAGGGCTACCTTAGGTCTCTGTGCTGCCTATCTGATTAATGCCCTCCTTGCACGGTCCGTGAGTTTTGGTGTCTCTTGGCAGGTTTGCTGTTGTGCCATATTCTTTCCATTTGGTTATGATAGATTTGATGGTACTCCTAGGGATCATTAAAGATTTGGATATTTTTTTAACCTAACCCTGACTTGTACTTCTCAACAACATTGTCCCTTACTTGTTTGGAGAGTTCCTTGGTCTTCATGGCAGTGTTTGGTTATTGGTGCCTCTTGCTTAGGTGTTGTAGCCTCTGGGGCCTTTCAAAAAGGTGTGTATGTGTAATGTCAGATCATGTGACACTTATGCTGCGTACACACGAGCGGCATAGATGGCTTACAGGGACATCTTGTTCTTGCACTGAAGCTACCTCCTAAAAATCTTGGTTTTCAGTGCCCAAATCTGAACAAAGCCTTAGGGATAGAGTTATAAACAATTCACAGAGATGCAGTAGTTATCGTGTGCATTCATTTTGTGCAAATGGGGCAAAAACAAATGTTTCTGAGATTTTTTCTTTCCAGGTCAAATGTTTTCCATACAGTGGATCAGGAAAATATAGCATTATGGCCATTACAACATTATTGTAAATTAGTAATTTGTTTTTCCTTGTTCAAACATTTTATTGAAGAATAGAATAAGTATACAGAGGTAAGGAACTAAAAAGGAAAAATCCCAATGATAGAGGGGGTAAGACAGGATGTACAATAATACTGTGCGATGACACGGACGCAGCCCACATAGAAATAGGGTAAGTGAAGGGATATATACAGGAGGACTATCAAACTTCATACGTCATACAGATGCGAAAGGTTATAGGTAACAGTGTAACATCCTATAACGTAAAGCTCAAAGGAGAGCGGACCTAGTGCGAACCAAGAATGAGGGCACCAGGGGCTCAGGTGATTAAAATGAAAGAAATGGGGGGGGGGTAATTACCACACTTAGGTAGGACCATGGGTCCTGCAAAATAGTTGTGGATGGTATCTTGTCAAGTATGTGCATACTAGTGGGCCCATACTAGTAGGATAGACCCCTAGTAAATAGAAACTAGTGGGAAGAAGGAGGCTGTAAGAAAGATAAAGAAATATTGGGTGAACAGGGGATAACGAAAGAGAAAGGGGAGAATCAGAAAGGCAAGGAGGGACTAGGGCCAGCCCCGGGGGGAGGGAAAGAGGAGGGAATGTGTTGAGTCCCGAAGGGGGGAATCTGATTAACTATAATAGTCAGGGGGATAGTAGTGTGTTGTCAAAGTCAACAGGGAGGTAATGATCCACCTAGGGTTTCCACAGGCTCTCATATTTTCTTAACCTATCTACCAGGATTGCTTCAGCCTTGGCTAGTATCATGGCTCTGGTTATTCTACTCTTAGTTTCCACAATGCTAAGGTTAGGGGTTTTCCATGCCTTGGCTATAATTTGCTTTGTGGCAGTGGTGACCTGCAGAAGTTTGAATTGTTGCCTAGTCACAGCTAATTGTTTTAGGTTGAGTATAGCCGTGGCTATAAGGTATTTGTTTTTATGAAATTATCATCAGCTGCATCTAGTGGCCAGAATGCTGTATTTTTCTGATTCACTCTATTCTGTATGAATAAAGAACAATTGCCCTGAAGAGATGATAGCTTACTAACATTTGATTTTGCCCCCAATTACATGGACAGGATGTGTATACAGTTTCACAGGATGAATAGCGAATAGCTGTGGGATTATTTTATTTATAAATACACCACTTATTCTTAGCTTCCACTGACAGATCTTTTAAAGAGCTGTACATTAATTAAGAAGAATGATATTTTCTCAAAACACAGCTATCCAAAATTCCAAAAAAAAAATACAATAATTTGGTAATTTGTATTAATTACATAATGTGCTTTACTTTTGATTTCTTTCAGTATTCAGTTTTTTACCTTATAATCTAATATTGAGTGATAAAGGTGATAGAATCCCACAATGATTTCATCAGGAAATATATTTGTTTTACCACCTTTTCTTTATTCTTTACAAAACTACAGTGCCTTGAAATTTTCCACATTTATGTTTTAACCAAAAACGTAAATGTACTTTATTGTGATTTTATGTAATAGAGCAACACAAAGTGGCACATAATTGTGAAGTGGAAGGAAAATGATAAATGGTTTTTAAATTGTTTTACAAATAAATATGTGAAAAGTGTGGCGTGCATTTGTATTCAGCCCCCTTTACTCTAATAACCCTAATTAAAATTTAGTGGAATCAATTGCCTTCAGAAGTCACCTAATTAGTACATAGAGTCCACCTGTGTGTAATTTAGGCCCAGTATAAATATAGATGTTCTGTGAAGCCCTCAGAGGTTTGTTAGAGAATGTTGGTGAATAAACAGCATCATGAAGGCCAAGGAACACACCAGACAAGTCAGGGATAAAGTTCTGGAGAAGTTTGAAGCGGGGTTAGGTTATAAAAAAATATCCCACTGGCTGTCACGGCATCCTCCCTGAACGGAATGTTCTCCGGTCAGCCGAACGGTCCTCCTCCTCCTATGCAGCTGGGGGGTGCCTCCGGGCTCCTGTCCACCCCGCCTGGGGCGAAGAACTCTGTGAACAGCACACTGGTTGATGAGCTGGAGTCCTCATTTGAGGCCTGCTTTTCTTCTCTTGTGAGCCAGGACTATGTGAATGGGACAGATCGGGAAGAGATTCGTACTGATGTTGATCAATGCATTCAGAAGTTCCGGGATGTTGCCAGGCAAACAGAATATTTTTTCCTGCAAAAAAGATTACAACCCAGAACAAGTTATTAAATAGGATGTGACAGAACTGAGAAGTGAGCTACAGAGAAAGGAAGGACTCATCCAGAAGCACCTAACTAAACTCCGCACCTGGCAGTAGGTTCTGGAAGACATTAATGGTGGCCAAAAGAAGACAAATGAGATGACCCAGGGACCACTTGCTTACCTGGAGCAAGCTTCAGCCAACATCCCAGCTCCTATGAAGCAGACAGGATATCAGTGTAGAGCTCACTCTGATGCATTTCTACACAAGGTGTTCATTAAGGACTAGAAAATGTTTTCTTTTTTCTTCTTTTTTTTTCTTTTTTTTTGTTACTGCATATTATAAGCTTAAGTATGTTTTTGGTGAGAAATAAAAGATAATAGTATTTTTAAAAAAATATCCCAAGTGTTGAACATCTCACTAAGCACTGTTCAGTACATCAGAGTATGACATAACTGCAAATCTACCAAGACATGGCCGTCCACTTAAACTGACAGGCCAGGCAAGGAGAGCATCAATCAGAGAAGCAGCCAAGAGGCCCATGGGAACTCTGGAGGAGCTCCAGAGAGCCACAGCTCAGGTGGGAGAATCTGTGCACAGGACAACTATTAGTCGTGCACTCCACAAATATGGCCTTTATGTGTCTGGCAAAAAGAAAGCCATTGCCGTTTTCAAGAAGCCATGTGGGGAACACAGTAAACTTGTGGAAGACAGTGCTCTGGTCAGATGAGACAAAAATTGAACTTTTTGGCCTAAAAGCAAATCGCAGATTCTAATACTAAATTATATTCGTGGGCGATTCCAACCTCATTCTATGGAGACTCCCCAAATAAAAGGGCAAAAGGGGTCGCCATAGGAATAGGGAAAAACATCTGTTTTATTTTGGAAGAAAGGAAAATCGACCCAGATGGTCGCTTCTTGTTCCTAAAATGGTCCCTTCAAGGGAAAAAGTATACATTAGCAAATGTCTATTGCCCCAATAGACACCACAAAAAATACCTAAAAGAGATCCTTAATGCCTTCATGGACTTTAAACAAGGTTATTTAATTTTGGCAGGAGATTTTAATTTCTCAATAGACCATGATCTTGATAGTTCGTCTGGTGCACCGATCCGAGAAAGCAAACAATTAAAATTGATTAAGAAAAAAATGTATAGTCAGCAGTTAATGGACGTATGGAGAATAACATATCCAAGTAAAAAGGATTACACTTGGGGGGCGTGGCCTGGAGCGGCATGCAGTAGGACGCAACTAGACAGAGCTCCGCCGGCCATTGATCCGTTTTTCACATCCTGAGACCGACAAACGACTTACCTCAGCCCTCACCATACCGCCGCCGAACCGGCAACCTACGGGGGTCATGTCACCTACCAAAAAGGCATCTGCAGCGGCCGCAAAGCTTGAGCAATACCGCCGGCTAGGCACAGATCCCTCCAGCCAAGATGGCGCCGCCGCGCTGGATGAAGAATCTTCTGCTGGGACTGACACAGCGAGGGTGCTGGAGGCAATCTCATCATGCCAGGAAGCCATAACTACATGCCAGACATCCCTCACAGCGCGGATTGAAGAGGTTAAGGTGGACATTTCACTGGTAAGGCAAGACTTTCAAAAACTAAAAGGCAGGGTCACTGAGGCAGAGAACAGGCTGAGCAATATGGAGGATTCCCTCCCCCCCCTGCAAAACACAACATCTGAGCTGCAGCACCAAGTGAATCAACTGATTCAGAAACAGGATGACATTGAGAACCGCCTCAGGAGATGCAACCTCAGATTCGTGGGTCTTCCTGAGGGGTCAGAAGGAAGAGACCCCCCCACGTTTCTTGAAAATCTGCTCTGCGATACATACGGCAGAGATTCTTTCTCTCCTACATTTGTGGTAGAACGCGCACACCGCATGTCAGGCAGACCACCACCAACTGGAGCCCCCCCACGCACGTTCATTGCGAAGTTCCTGAACTACAGGGATAGAGATGCCATACTTCGCCTCAGCAGACTAAAAGGGAACATTCCTCTGGGAAACAAAATGATAGCGATTTATCCGGACTTCTCTGCAGAGGTGCAGCGGAAAAGGCGCACGTTCATGGAGGTTAAAAGGCGCCTCCGCATCAAAAATATCAAGTACGCCATGCTTTTCCCTGCTCGCCTCCGTGTAGAGGGGGAGGACAGAGCACACTTTTTTGAGGACCCGGAAGCCGCCATCACCTGGCTGGAACAGAGGGAAAACCACGGATAAATCCTAGTTCCACTCATACTCACCTATATGCCTTTGTGACTCCTGTGGATCCTTCACTCTCCAATACCCAGCTCCTTTCCCGCGGATTGAATACAAGCTTGAACTTTCACGCAAAACACAAGATGGACTGTCCGTCCCTACACTCCTTTCCTATTCCCCCTCCTGTCCTCCAGTGATGGATACATCTTCTCCTGACTCTGCAGGGACTGAATACATCCCTACACACCATAGACCATGACCGGACTTTAACCAATACCGCAGCAATGCATCCCATCAAGAGTATCCAGCTGGCAACGAACCGTGAGAACTCCCACCGCGCACCACCTAGCGCAACTACTTGACGGACATCTTGCAGCCTCACGCCATCTCAGATACGTACCTATACTTACCCCAACAGTGTCCACACAGACAACCGACGGAGCTAGACAACGTCTACAAAGTACTCACCAAGAGGGGTGAGTGAAGTCCTAAAATGCGCAACGACACGCAGCGTATCTTCGCCCCACGCAACACAGTTCACCACCTGAAATGGAGCAAATTATCCTTGGCAACGCTATACATGCGATTCGGGACTTCCAAGATTATTGGTAACCCTAGTATAGCAACTGCCATTTATATATGCTTAAACTCTAACCTTTTCTCCACAGGAAGGACAATGTTTATGCCCAGTTGGCAGTTCGGGATTAAAGCTCGCACCAGGTTTGGAAGGTGCAGAGCGGGGAGGGGGGAAGGGGTTTCCAGATTATTGAATGTTCTACTACTCTACCCAATGTCTAAACCACTTAATCACTATCACATCAACCCCATGGTGTTCTTGTTAATGGTCATGTTTTTCGGTGTATGTGCTAGGCTATTAGGGGGAGGGGGGAGAAATCTGATTCCTGGAGCTCAATACCACACGTGCATTTTCAAATGACTAACTTAAAATTCACAACGTGGAATATCCGTGGGCTCAGGGAGCCCATAAAAAGGTCAGCGGTGTTTTCAATTCTAAAAAAACAGAGGGCTGATGTGGTGGCCCTGGTCGAGACGCACGCTGAAGGCCTCGCACATAGAGTGCTCAAGAGACCATGGATTGGATGGGCGTACCATTCAACACACACCACACTATCTAGGGGAGTCTCCATTTTAATCGCTAAAAGCACTCACTTTGAGCTCCAGGACTCAGTAATCGACTCACTGGGCAGATATGTACTATTGAAAGCTAAGATACACGGAGACATGCTTCTCCTTATGGCGTTCTATGTGCCGCCACCGTTCAGCGCGGGTGTCATTGCTGCTGGTTTTGATTTCATGGCCTTGCATCCTGACATCCCTGCTGTGTGGCTTGGCGACTTCAACAACGTTCTAGATCCAGCCATAGACAGACTCAACACATCATCTACAGAGCCGGTGGCACCACACCCCACAAGATTCGCCAGACTACTATCTGACTTTAACCTGGTGGATACATGGAGGTTCAGGAACCCTACAGACAAGCGGTTCTCCTGCTTCTCCACATCCCATCGAGCCATGTCCCGAATAGACCTAATTTTGGTGTCTAAGGTGCTTCTCCCCAGACTGTCAGACGCGGGCTTTTCTCCTAGATCTCTATCAGACCACTGTCCTTACTGGGCCATACTCACCGTCCCTCACAACCGCCCCCCGACGTCGTGGAGGTTAAACCCTTTCTGGCTGACACTATTGCCGGAGGAGGATGACCTCTCGGCGGAGTGGGGAAACTATTTTCATCTCAACGAGGGGTCTGCCCCAGTTCAGATAGTGTGGGAGGCTTTCAAGAAACACGCACGTATGATATTAACTAACAAAATTAATAACATTAAAAGAGTATCAGAATCGGCCATAATCAAGGCGGAGGGGAGCCTCCGAGATGCTGAAAAGACATTTCTCGAGACCCCCACTGCAGACAGAGCTGACAACCTTAAGCTCTGCTCTAGGGTGTTGACCCAGCTACACTACGAAAAGTCCAAAAGAAAACTTTTTTTCCATAGACAGAGGTCATTCGAACATGGGGAACGGGCGGGAAAACTCCTCGCATACTTGATACACAGCGAGGACAGACCCCCTGTGGTAATCTCGCTGCGTTCATCTAGCGGAACTATAGAAACAGAACCACATAGGGTTACAGATATCTTTAAAAAATTCTTCCACAAACTTTACACAGCAACAGCCCCACCAGATATCACCCCAATGGAAACATTCTTAGGAGAGCTGGCAATTCCCCAGCTTTCTGCAGAACAAGTTGAGGAACTAGAAGCCCCACTGACGATAGACGAGGTATCAAGAGCCCTGGCAGAGCTCCCGGCCTCGAAATCTCCGGGCTCGGACGGCCTACCAGTGGAGTTCTACTCCACATATTCGGAAGTACTGATCCCCAGAATGTTACAGTTGTACGAGGCCATATTCAAGGACTCTAGACTGCCAGCATCCATGAGAGAGGCCACCATAGTATTGATCCCCAAACCAGGAAAGGACCCACTCATTCCCGAGTCCTACCGCCCCATATCTCTACTCCAAGTAGATATCAAAATTCTTGCAAAAATCCTAGCCATTCGCCTTAACAAAGAAATCCTCTCCCTAATACACAGTGACCAAGCAGGGTTTATGCCGGGTAGAAATACATCCTTTAACCTTAGAAGACTGTTTATGAACCTACAAACCGCTCATGACAATACAGGATCTAGAATAATCGTCGCCTTGGACACTGCCAAGGCGTTCGATTCAGTGGAATGGGTGTACTTGTGGAGGTGCCTGGGCAGATTTGGGTTTGGCCCAAACTTTATAAAATGGGTGCAACTCTTATACCAATCTCCATCAGCAAGGGTACTAGCAAACGGATGGCCATCTGACCAATTCCTGTTATCTAGGGGCACAAGACAGGGGTGTCCTCTGTCGCCTCTGCTTTATGCATTGGCGGCAGAACCCCTGGCCGTGGCCATCCGGACACACCCCGAAATTAAAGGGCTTAGCCGGGGAGATGTGACCGAAAAAATCAGCACCTACGCGGACGACACTCTGTTATACCTAGATGACTCTGAGAACTCCCTGCCCCTTGCACTGGACCTCATAGAAAGATTCGGTAGATTCTCCGGCCTCCGGATCAACTGGGACAAATCCCAGATACTACCCCTCGACAGTTACCCGCAACCCAGGGACAGGGCCGAACTACCCCTGCAGAGAGTAGACACCATAAAATATTTGGGCATAAAGACCACCAAAGACCCAGCAGACTACGAGACACTCAACATAACCCCGCTGTTTGCAATGCTTAAGCACAAAACACAGGTGTGGGCCCGCCTTCCACTGGGAGTAATGGGATGAATCAACCTGACCAAAATGGTCCTCCTACCTAAAATTCTCTACATGCTTTGGCACTCGCCAATATACCTGGTGCTTAGGCATTTCAAGCTGATGGAAGCCATTATAAAACCATTCGTATGGGGCAATAAAAGACATAAAATAGCTTGGCAGAAACTTAAAAACCCCACGGACCTGGCAGGAATGGCTGTGCCGGACTTTAATGCTTATTATATCGCAGCGCAGCTATCCCAGCTATTTCATGTGGATAAGACAGATAGGGAAAGATACCTGCACTTAGTGTGCCCAAAGAGGTCCCAGACATCACAAGATCCACTAACTGCAATAACGGGGAAAGCCACAGGGGCAGACAGGAACACCAACCGTAAAACACTACCCTACCACTATACTAAAATATGGAACCTGTCCATGCATAGACTCCAACTACCGACGATTAACGAATTCACTCCTCTGTGGCACAATTCAAATCTCCCTGAATTTGATTCGCTACCGGGCAGTGAACTATGGAGCTCCAGAGGGATTATCTACTTACTACATATAGTACACCACGACAAACTAAAAACGTTCGATAGGCTAAAAATAGAATACATGCTCCCAAACCAAATGCTTTTTAGGTACATGCAATTGCGTCATGCCTTTTATACACAATTCCCCTCGGGGGAATGTCGCATGGTAAGCAACCCATTAATGGAAGCAGTGAAATGCCCTGACCCAAAAAAACTAATCTCTCAGTTCTACTCAATGCTAACGACACCGCAGGCTACTTCATCAGCCTACGCCCTGAAAACAAGGTGGGAAGGAGAGGTAGGCACACTGGCAGATGACGAATGGAGTGATGCTCTAGACGCATGCAAACTAGTGTCCCCCAGACTGTCAGACCGTCTGACCCAACTGTTCATTATCCACAGAGCATACCTCACGCCATTACGACTTTCCAAATACAGGGGGGATCAGTCCACAATGTGCACAATCTGCAACCAAACAACCGGAACCTTTTTTCATTTACTGTGGCAGTGCCCCCAAATACAGGCGTACTGGGCACAAGTGGTAAGATTCCTACATGACACAATGGGCTCCCCTGTAACACTGCAGCCCAAACTCTGCCTATTGGGCATTTTATCAGACCCCGAAATAAATAAATTCCAAAAAGTCTTCGTGCACGAAACACTCTTCTCTGCTCGAAAGGTCATTGCTAGGGCCTGGATGAGACCTAATCCTCCGGAGCTTTCACACTGGCTGGCTGAAGTCAACAATACATTACCCTATAAAAAATTGATCTATATACACAGAGGCTGCCCCCTGAAGTATGAACAAATATGGGACAAGTGGACACAGTCATCTGACACCTGTACTTAAAATACAAACAAGGTAACAAGATAGCCCAGGGACCAAACCCCTCCCCGATCACGCTCACTAAGGTACTACAACATGACCAAACTAAATTAGCACAACAGGACAGATTAGCCTTACATGCGTACCATGGGTAAGAAGGTAACCAAAAGGAAAAAAAGCTGAGACATGGGTTATAACACTGAACATAACTTTATTCATATGTTTGGAAAATGCAATGTTATTTCTTTTTATGGTTTTCACAGGGTACACCATACTCCTTCTCTTTCTTTTCTTTATTCTTTATTAATCCTCAATAAATCTGCATTTAATGTTATAAGCTTTGACAGAACTCACCCGATATAACTACATTGCTAGAAATATCACAACATTGTTACGTGCAAGGCCTACCAAACCGAAATAATACCCTTGCCAATGTATAACCTGAAGATATTACAATGTATTTGTTCACGATGTACCTCTGTAATTCTTTATATTTTTCATGACAAATAAAACTTTTCTGATTAAAAAAAAAAAAAAAGGATTACACTTTCCACTTGTCGGTGCACGACACGTACTCTAGATTACATCCTGGTGGATCATGAAGTACTGGAGTATGTAGTAGAGACTTCAATCGGTATAATATCAATCTCAGACCACTCCCCTGTAATAGTAAAGATAAGATTCAATGTATGGAAAAGGGACATGGAGGTTGCATGAAGATCTAATAGATGACGTAGAAGTAGGAAAAATAATAGAGACTGAAATCAAACAACACTTCAGTGCTAACGATACACTGGATGTGACAAAGGCGACAATCTGGGAAGCCCATAGGGCTTATATTAGGGGAAAGTTGATTTCCATAGAAGCTGGGAAAAAGAAAGAAAGAGAAATAACCATGTAAAAGGTAATACAAGAACTATATGAGCTGGAACAAATTCACAAAACACAACCAGATATGGGAACATACCAGAAGATAGTCAAAAAAAGGGGCCACTTAAGGGATCTGATGGAACAGGAAACTAGAAAAGTGTTTAATAATGTTGAAAAAGAAAGATACAAGTGGAGAAATAAGCCCGGGAAATACTTAGCAAAAATATCAAGGGGAAAAAAACTTTAAACTATGTAGAAAAGATAAAAAATGAGAAAGGCAAAATGAAATATAAAACAACTGACATTGCAAAGGCCTTTAAAACACACTATAGTGCATTATATACAATTAGAAACAAAGAGACAGGAAGAGGAAAGTAGAAAATCTAAAATACAGGAATATCTAGCGGAAGTTAACCTACCAAAGATAACATCAGAAAGTGCAGAGCTACTAGAGGAACGAATCACCCAGGAGGAAATTTATAAAGCCCTAAGGGAAACACCAGGGGGAAAAAGTCCAGGCCCGGATGGGTTTATGATCACATATTATAAAAGATTCAAAGAACAATTAGTACCAGTATTATGTAACTATTTAAACAAAATAGGGGAAAATGAAGAAATAAGAAGAGAATCTCTCCTTGCTAATATTTCAATAATACTAAAAGCAGGTAAAGATAGAACTGTCTGCTCTAATTATCGGCCTATAGCGTTGTAGATACAAAATTATATGCAAAAATCCTGGCATCGAGACTAAAAAACTTAATACCAGAATTGATAAATGTGGACCAAGCAGGCTTTGTACCAGAAAGGGAGGGAAGGGACAACAGCATAAGAACAATGTTAATAATGGGCAAGGATAAAGAGAGGAAATCCCCAATGCTGCTCATGTCAATTGATGCTGAAAAAGGATTTGATTGAGTAGATTGGGGATTTATGATGGATACACTCCAAAGTATAGGCCTGGGACCAAGATTTATGAGATGGATTAATAACTTATATAAATATCCTACGGGCAGGGTTAAGGTCAATGGAAGTATGTCATCTGCCTTTGAGATGTTCAATGGAACAAGACAAGGATGCCTACTCTAGCCACTTCTGTATGTAATTTCATTAGAACCATTACTAGCAAAAATACGGAACAACGTGGATATAGGAGGGGTTAGAGTGGGAGAAGATAGCACAAGATAGCGGAATACGCAGATGACATACTTCTATATATAACCAAACCAAGGCTGCTGTTACCTAGTGTAATAAGATAATTAAAAGAATATGGCAAGCTCAGGAACTTCGAGATTAATCCCATAACAACAGTAATACTAAACCTAGGAGTAGATAAAAAAAGAGGAAAAATCATTACAACAGGAGTTTCCTTTCACTTGGAAGGGAGAAGCACTAACATACTTAGGAAAAAAATTAACACCTACCCTAGAGAAGCTATATCAGACTAACTATATTCCATTACTATATTCCATACGGTTCAGGAGGGGGGGCGCTTGCTCATTCCCACCCCCTTTCCTGGCCGGCCAGGCTGCGTGCTCAGATAAGGGTCTGGTGTGGATTTTGGGGGGACCCCCAAGCCATTTTTTTCAGCGTAGGGGGTTCCCCTTAAAATCCATACCAGACCTAAGGGCCTGGTATGCTCCTGGAGGGGAACCCAAGCCGGTTTTTCATTTAAAATTTGGCATGGAGTTCCCCCTTTATGATTCATACCAAACACCTGTCAGCAATGCTTCTCACTCATCGGGAAAGAAAAAAAACACATTTTTCCTTTCCTGATGAGCTTACCAGCCTGGCGCTGGCTCCCGCGATAGGGCTCGTAGGTGTCAATCTCGCCGATAACAGCAGCGAGATTGACACAATATCGCGGTCACCTACTGTCTAACATAAAAACGCCTCTAAAACATGGAATATCTCAAACGTACGAAATAATAACAGAATTAGAAGGACATGGGACTTTACCCTTTATAGAAAAATGGGAACAAGACCTAGGCATAAAATTGGATGAAACACAAATGATAGGAGCAGTACATAATTTTGCATCTGACATAACTGCGATAGAAGCAAACTATAAGTGTATGGTACGTTGGCACTTGACACCAGAGAGAGTTAACAAATTCCAGCCAAATATGTCCCCTCAGTGCTGGAGGAACTGTAATCAATTAGGAACGACAATGCACATATGGTGGGAGTGCCCAAAAATAAAAGAGTACTGGCAGGAAATATTAGAATATATTGAGGAGATAACCGGGGAGAGGATCCCACAAAACCCCTGGAATTGTTTGTTCCATGGGACAAATAAAACAAGAAAACAATATAAGAAAACTCTGATTCCATCCCTGCTCAATGCAGCAAAAAGACTAATCCCAAAAAAATGGCTACATATAAGGAAACCAAGAATAAAAGAGTGGTTACAAAGAGTAGAATATACTAGTAACATGGATTACCTATGCAGCAGAGAGCAGGGACAGGAAGAAAGACATGGGAGAAATGGGGGGCCTTTCAACTGTCAGAAAATTATGTGCAGGGCATGAGCGAATAGACATAAGAGACAGAAGAAAAGGAATTGAGGATAACAGATTGGGAGGGCGGGGGGGGGAATAAAGGAGATTAGAAATAAGAGGATGTATGAAAGATTTTATTACACATTGAATTTTTGTACTGTATATGGAAAATTTCTCAATAAAGATTAAATAAAAAAAATAAAAAAAGCAAATCGCTATGTGTGGCAGGAGAACTAACACTGCACATCACCCTGAACACACCATTCCCACGGTGAAACACGGTGGTGGCAGCATCATGTTGTGGGGATGCTTTTCTTTAGCAGGGACAGGGAAGCTGGTCAAAGTTGATGGGAAGATGGATGGAGCCAAATACAGGGCAATCAGAATGGCCCAGTCAAAGTCAAGCCCTAAATCCAATTTAGAATCTTTGGCAAGACTTGAAAATTGCTGTTCACAGATGCTCTCCATCCAATCTGACAGAGCTTAAGTTATTTTGCAAAGAAGAATGGGCAAAAAATTCACTTTCTAGATGTGCAAAGCTGGTAGAGACATACTCAAGAAGACTTGCAGCTGTGATTGCAGTGAAAGGTGATTCTACAAAGTATTGAGTCAGGGGGGCTGAATACATATCAACCAGCTCCATAGAAAGCTGGTTTGATTCACATGTCCTGTAAATCAGATATGGTTCAAAACGTATCCAATTCGCATATATGTGAATGGAGCCTTAATCGTAGAGACAGACCATCTCTGGGATTAAGCCTGTAAATGTTAAATGCCTCAGAGAGAGGCAAACAATAGGCAGGGATTCTCCATGTGTTTGTTCTGGTTGAATCAAGCTTTTCATGAAGAGTAATGTCAGCATTGTGTGATTAGCAGTAATGGGCTCCTCTCAGCCTCCACCTTGTATATAATGAGCAATTATAGCTGCCACATGTACAGTACATATTTAGTAACAAGCTATACCTTAACCCGTTGAAAGAACTACACAATCACTTTCAAGACTATACCTTATAGCTTGAGGTAGGAATTGCCAGCATGTATACATGGTGTTAGAGTAGTACATCATCATGTGATATAGGGACTTTGGACTTGATTTGACCAGATATGCTGAAGAAACATCTGTGTTAGAATAATATGCTAAAAATAAAATAAATAAAACACAGTGTTAATTATTTAATATCCACTTATTAAGGCATGACATACATGAAGCTAAATATCTCCAAATATAATAGTTTTAGTTGCAGCCACAAGAAAGTCAAAGTCCAGACACACAGTATCTCACAAAAGTGAGTACACCCCTCACATTTTTGTAAATATTTTATTATATCTTTTCTTGTGACAACACTGAAGAAATGACACTTTGCTACAATGTAAAGTAAGTGAGTGTACAGCTTGTATAACAGTGTAAATTTGCTGTCCCCTCAAAATAACTCAACAGACAGCTATTATTGTCTAAACTGCTGGCAACAAAAGTAAGTACACCCCTAAGTGAAAATGTAAAATGTATATGTGGGGCATCCTCAAATGCAAGGTGGAAGAGTGTAAGGTCTCTAACATCCTCCAGCTCCGTGTTGTCGTCATGGAGGAGTGCAAGAGGACTCCAGAGGCAACCTGTGAAGCTCTGGTGAACTCCATGCCCAAGAGGGTTAAGGCAGTGCTGGAAAATAATGGTGGCCACACATAATATTGACACTTTGGGCCCAATTTGGACATTTTCACTTAGGGATGTACTCACTTTTGTTGCCAGCGGATTAGACATTAATGGCTGTATGTTGAGTTATTTTGAGGGGACAGCAAATTTACACTGTTATACAAGCTGTACACTCACTACTTTACATTGTAGCAAAGTGTCATTTCTTCAGTGTTGTCACATGAAAAGATATAATAAAATATTATCAAAAATGTGAGGGGTGTACTCACTTTTGTGAGATACTGTAACATACTTTTAGATAAAGATGAAAAAAATAGCAAATAAAGAAAAAATAATACAGCGTATACAATTGGGGCACAAGTCGTATTGTAATTGAATGTTATTAAAAATTGCCTTTCCCTTTCAATTTGCAGCTCTGTAATTTTCTGAAAATGCAATATGGCTACCTGGAGGTATACTGTACACAGAATATGTACAGAACACCCCCCAGAAACATGATTTCCCGCTTGTGTGATTGGCTCACTGATTTTCCCAGAAGTCTGCACTAAGATACAAGTCAGATTTCAGACATCCCCTGCAACAAAAATGTCATTTTTGGTGAGATAATCCCCATAGGAAATCACATCTAAAGGGATGCAGGCCCAGCAGCTTTCCTCATTAGAGCCCTGCAGGTGCACAGCTGATTGATAATTAGGAAATCACTGCCTTAAAAATCACTTTCCCTCATGGACACAGACAAACACACAGAGATTTCTTCAGAATAACAAAAGGTAGGAATCTGCAACAAAGCTTGTTAAAATCCTTGCAATGTACATAGATTAACCAGAGAGAAATGTTTTCTTCTCAACAAAAGTGGAGTTACGCTTTAAATAAGTAGATAAAATAAATGTACATTACAGTGGTTATAATGCCTAAATATTTTTTACTTTAATGCATTCTTTGCATTAAGGTAAAAAATTTTAGGCATTAGAATCCCCCCATGACCCCCCCCCCATTACTTACCTGAGCCCCCATTCAATCCAGCGCTGTGTACATCTGCAGCATTTCTTTCTCCTCACCTCCTGGTCTCTTGGACTTTGCTGAGGCTCCCACTGTTGTCAATCAAAGCAAGTGATGAGGGAGCAGGGGCAGGTCCGTGTTCTGCTGTTTGTGTCAATAGACGCCGACAGTGAGACTCAGGAGTGAGCCTACACGAGTGCCCCTATAGAAAACAACTTTCTATGGGGACGCTCGGTGGAGAGGAGGAGCCAGGAGCGCCAGCGGAGGACCCAAGAAAAGGAGGTTTGGGGCTGATGTGTGCTACTTTAAGTATAAGCCTGTTTGTTATTAATTTATTTTTTTATTACATTTACAGCCATGGCTGGGTAGCCCAGCTGGGTAGCTTTGCCACCAGGTTTGTTGAGAACTGTTGCTATATTACTTCAATATAAGTTTTACATTGCACCCGACTGAATTATTGCAGCCGCACACGCTGCACCCCACCTACAAGCGACTTGCTATGGGGGCAATTAGTGCTCATCAGTAATGCCAATCAGTGCTGCCTATCAGTGTCGCCTATCAGTGCCCATCAGTGCAGCCTCATTAGTGCCTCTTCATCAGTGCCCACCAGTGCCGCCTCATCAGTGCTGCCTCATCAGTGCCCATCAGTGCAGCCTATCAATGCCCATCAGTGCAGCCTCATCAGCGCACATCAGTTAAGGAGACAAATTACCTGTTTGCAAAATTTTATAACAGAAACTAAGAAACTTTTTTTTTTCAAAATTTTTGGTATTTTTTTCGTTTTCTTTAGCAAACAATAAAAAACCCAGTGGTGATTAAATATGCCCAAAAGAAAGCTATATTTGTGCGAAAAAAAATGATAAACATTTAATAAGAGTACAGTGCTGCATGGTCGATATTTCTTTGCACGTAAAGGCCATTTCACCTCTGTACCATCACATGGAAGGCAATGTTTTGGTTTAGTTGGGCAAGGCAGTCAACAGCAAGGTCCTTACACCTTACTGCTGACATGTAGTCCAGCAAGCATGGTCAGGGACGATATATTTCGTTCACAGCACTCTCCATCAGAGTTCTACACAGCCAAGGCATTCATGGACATCGCTGGATAGAGATGGGGTTTAGGTAATATTAGGGGGGCTGCTGCACACAGAAGGCTTTTCATCTTAATGCATAGAATGCATTAGGATAAAAACCTTCTGCCTTTACAATCACTTTAACAATATTCAGTTAGGTGTCACTGCTTGATGCACCTCTGTCCACAGGGCCGGCACCAGCATAAGGCAAGTTAGGCAGCTGCCTTAGGGTGCCAGGATGGGTGGGGGTGGGGGGGGGGGGGCTGCTAAAGCTAGGGGTCCCTCAAGATTTGCTTATGCTGGCACCAGCCCTGCTCATAGACTTTTTCCTAGCTGAGCACAGGTCAGGCATGACACACAGTGATGGCCAGTAGAGTTGTGGGCTTGGTGAATGCAGTGAACTTCAGCAGCTGCCTCTGCTCTATGCTGTGCACTTCGGCCGTTGCTCTCCCAGCCCCTCCTCCTCTCCCAGATAAAAAGCTGACACCTTTGGTTTCTGTACACCTGACCGATCTCCAGCACCTGCTTCTCTCCCTCCAGCCCTCGAAAATCAATTCTCTCCCACCTGTGCCGTAGCAGAAGCACCTCCAGTCCAGCAGGGAGACAATTGCAGAAGAACTGGAAGCTTGTGAGAAAAGGAGGAAGAGCCAAGAGAGCAGTAGTCCTAGGATTGAGAATGGAACTGAGGGATCCTACAGCCTCAGTGGAAGGTAGGGCTGTCTGACTGTCTTATTATACAGCCCACGGTGCTAACATGTACATGATGGGGACAGAGTAGGAAAGATGAACACATGAGGACATAATGGGGGCAGAGAAGGGAACATAGGGACTGAGCAAGGGATATAGAGACATAGGCACATGGGAGCAGTCAGAACATTTGGTGAGATGTGGACAGAACAGGGAAACTGGGAACATAGCAGGGTACATGTGGCGATTAAGACAGGCAGAGCAGGGGAGAGAAGGAAACTTTGGGACAGTCTGGGTTGCCAAAACCCAGACGGATAGTTACAGACAGTTTGTAAAAATATATTTTAACAAAAGGTGCTTTTCTCCTGTTATTAAATGTCCATGAACAGGAGAAGAGCACCCATACATTTTGTGGCCTTTCCCCCGCTCTGTTCTGCACATGTGCAGTTCTGGAGCCAGCTGATTATTGGATAGCTGAGCTCAGCCTGACTGACAGCGGGGTGGGTATGGGAGGGTGCGGGCAGGACTTGCGCCAGCAAAAGGTGGCATCTGATAGACCCCAAATGCCCTATAAAGAGTACCTGTCATCTTTATGCTATCACATACGGGGATATAAGTTCCTATGTAATAGCAATAAAGTCATGTAAAAAAAAAAAAAGTTTTAAACATTTAAAGAGATACATTAAAAAATTTAAAAATAAAAGAATTTTAGAGCCCCACCTCAACACAAAAATACATGTCGGGGCCACCTACATAGGAGAACAGCAATTGCCCTACACGTTAGCTAGTACCACATGTACCAGAGCCCCTGCGTAGCTCTAAACTGAAGACTTGTAGGGGCTTTTAAAGTGTTGTCTATGAACAAATATAGGATACTGATGTTTTACACCATTTCATGGGCACATTTGACTTGGGTCAAATTTGATAATAAATTGCATTTATGTGCCAAAAAAAATATTTTGGTGAATTTTTTACTGCCCATAGCCAATAGGGGCATCAGAGAATGCATAACCACTCTGTCTCTGCATTTCTGATATGAGGTGTCCCACAGGCCAGGCTTGGCATGTACCAGGTTGATGAGGTGCTCGTAAGACACGTCTTTTGCCATGCTTGCGTGGAAGGGGAAGTTACTACCTTTGTTGACCACTACCTGGGTCATAGGTTAACGTTTGGTTTATAAAGTACATTAAAATATGTAAAACAAAATATTTTGTAAAAAACAGAACAAACACAAAACGTTTTTTAAAGTGGAAGTAAAGTAATGTATTTGACTTGTACCTACAGGTAAGCCTATAATAAGGCTTACTTGCAGGTACAATGAATATCTCCTAAACCTGCACAGTTTAGGAGATATTCACTGTACATGCAGCTGGTGATATCACTGGGGCAGAGTTCCGTGCCGTGGTTCGTGACTCCCGCGCACATGCTCGTAATTGTAGCATGACCAATCAGACAGCCAGAGGGTGTGGACCCCGGAGGAAGACTGGGTGAAGATTGAAATGCCTTCAGCGGTGACAGTGCAGCGCTGGAAGTCTTTGTTCTAAGGTAAGTATTTCATAATGTGTTAGTATGCGATGCATACTAGCACATTATTCAATTTTATTCAGAGTTTTTAAAAAAAATTGGTTTACTACCGCTTTAAGCAAAACAAAAATAGAGACTTTTTTCATTTAAAAAAGTGGACCTGAACAGACACTGATGTTAAAGGATGATAATCCGTTTACTTCTGCTGTCTATTTTAATCTAAACGGACAGATGAAATGTTCGTGTGAGAGGAGTCTAAGTGCTTGTTTTGTCCAGGGGAGAGGAAAAACCCATATACTTACCAGAACCTCCGCTCTCCAGGCAAACAGTGCTCCACCACGATCCAGTGGTAGACTGTTCCTAGTGTCCTCATGCTAAGAGCAGAGCTATGGAGGCTGCTCTGGGCTTGATGACATCAGGACTAAAGGAGGTGCAGGAGCTGCAGAAACTGGTCTTGTGTGGAGAGGAGTGGAGCATCAGGCTGTTATATCTCGTTTCATCTTTCTAGATTTCTTGGTGGCGTTAAGGTCTGTGTAATTTTTTTTCTGAGGCCAAATAAGTTTGGGAACCTCTGGCCTAAACTGCAGAGTACAGTAAAAAGAGAGATGCACTGAAACCCAGAGGACCCATAATACAGCTCAAGTAGATTCGTACAATATTTATAAAAATACTAAAAAAAGTACAGTAAAACCTTGGTTTGAGAGAGTTTTTTGCAAGACAAGCAAAATTTTTAAATACATTTTGACTTGATATAAAAGCGATGTCTTGATATACAAGTAACGTCATGTCACAACTAAGTATAAAACAGAAGAGAGGTGCCTCTAAAGCCGCGTACACACGGTCGGACTTTTCGTCTACAAAAGTCCAACGGACGCTGACGGACTAAAGCTGGCTGGTAATCCGATCGTGTGTGGGCTTCTCCGGACTTTCAACGTACTTTTTTAGCCTCAAATCCGACGTACTTTAGATTTGAAACATGCTTCAAATCTTTACGTCGTAACTACGACGGACCCCGAAATCCGCTCGTCTGTGTGCTAGTCCGACGGACAAAAACCCACGCTAGGGCAGCTATTGGCTACTGGCTATGAACTTCCTTATTTTAGTCTGGTGTACGTCATCACGTACGAATCCATCGGACTTTTGTGTGGTCGTGTGTAGGCAAGTCCGTTCGTTAGAAAGTCTGCCACAAGTCCGCCGCAAGTCTGCCGAAAGTCCTCCGGAAGTCTGTTGGACAGGCTGTCGGACTTTTGTAGCTGAAAAGTCCGACCGTGTGTACGCGGCATAAGTGTAGCAACGTGGTTACATTTAATGAAGGTACAACATTTAGCAACATATTGCTACACTTAGAGGCGCTACTCTTCTCTTTTATACTCTGTAGCTCCTGTTGGATTTTGCTTCGAATCCCCTTTGTGGAGGCTTCCATTTGTGGATGGACATTTTATGGTTACACAACCTGGTCACATTGCTATAATCTTTTTATATAGAATATAAAGTGAAGGACCTATGACTTAATGGTTGTGGAACAAATCATTTGAGTTTCCATTATTTCTTATGGGGAAATTTGCTTTGATATACAAGTGCTTTGGATTACAAGCATGTTTCTGGAACGAATTATGCTCGCAATCCAAGGTTTTACTGTAGTTGTAAGTTCTACAAGGAAAGAGTACCCCCCAGGAACATGGGACTTTTGAGGCAACTTGATAAAGAGATCAAAATATATATAGAAAATTTACCAAAATGTATTGAGATAATATAAAAAAGTAATAGGTGCATACATCACCAATTAGGACATAAAAAGATTAAAAGAAAAAACAATACAGTTGATATGGTTGAGAGTTGTTGGTCTTCTTTGTGGTTCGCCCGATGCATTTCAAGATTTCAGTATTGATCCCTTTATCAGGGGAATTTCTTTCAGGAGTGATTAAACAAATAACAATCTATAAAAAAACCTAATAATAAAGGTCTGAGTATATGAAACATGGACAGGGAATGAGCATCTTCGGAGACAGAAAAGGGGAAGATCACTCACCAATCAATCGGATACTGCACTATTGCACTGTCAATATTTTAATGTACATCTTCATATGTAGATGTAATGTGGGAGCAAATACCTATACAATTAAATTATCATTAATTCTGTTTTGTATTTTATGTACTATAGAAAATTTTTTTTTATATCTGTATATAGACATATATTGTTTGAGGTATGTTCCAGGGTCAGGATAGGAGGCCCTTATGGCCAGTTACTACAAAAAGCATGATACACAGGAATCTTGTCAAGCAGAAGTTTCCTCACTATTTTCCCAATTGGGGAAAATGGTAGAGAAAAAAGCAGCTCTATTTTGGCACACCGAGAGCTTTGAGAGGTATAAAAGGGAGGATATCAACCCCTTTGGCCTAAGGATACAAATATTTCCCATTCTAGAGGAGGTTGATACGACCTTCAAAAAGAGATGGGAAAGTAGTATGTGAAAGGAGAGAATTTTAGTGTGACTTTTAGTGAGGTGTGGCAGGGGACTTTTCATAAGCACACGGGAGCAATTGTAAAATGAAGTAAAAATAGCTTTAAATTAGTTCAAATTGTCATAAAGTTTTTATATCAAATAATTCTATGCATTTTGCTATATATAAATATTTGTATAACTTTACAATTCATAAAAGCCAGAGAAAATACATAAATTAACATTCCAACAAGGAATCAATACATGATATGAAATACATGAAATGATTAGAACATGATTACATAGATAAATTTGGTAGCTATGCAGATTAAGAACAAGCAAAAGTACCACTGAAATAAGGTACAAAAGGGAACAAATGTATTAGAACGGCCATAAGGATTCATAGATGTGTACACTAGGTTGTTGTTGGCTCTACGCGTTTCTAGGTCTTTATGCCTATCATCAGGAGCCAAAAACCATAGTAGTAGTCTACAAATAAAGGATAAAAAATATATCTTTAGAAAAAAAGAAAAACCTGGACAAGAGGGGTCCCGTCATGGACCCAGCCTGCCCTCACACTTACATGAGGGTCCTCGCAGTGGTGGTGCAGCCATGAAATCTCCAGACCAAGCCACAAAAGTCTCACACGGGAGCTGAGGGGATGCGGTGCGGCAGACGGCAGGCCCACATGAACAGCGCCCCCCATGGGTCACAGTGTGAAAAATAGTGATGTTAATGGGGAAACCCTTGGGTAAAGGAATACTGTGAAAAAATGACAAAAGGCAAAAAATGAATGAAAGTGGGTGATGAAAAAGTGTAGGCAAAATAGTGTTTGAAAAAGCAAGGTGGAAAAAAAGCAAGTGAAAGAACAGGAAGGAAAAAGTAGTCAGTGAATAAGAAATAGAGTGATAGAAGTAAAGAGAAGTGTATACCTGAGTCTAGATGACTAAGAGCAAAAGTGCCTGGGTGCATCATGCTTGGCAAATGAAAAAAGTGATAAGTGCAGTGTGTGAAACCCAAGTCGGGAAGGAGCCCAAATAGGCCGTGCCGCCGCAAACTAGCCCCCAACGTCACACGTTAGTCTACAGGTGGGGAGAGGAGGAAAGGACGTTGACGGCCAAGGAACCAGACCACCATGGTCCCACAGCCGGAGGTGCCAACCAAACCATCCCCCATTAGGCTAGCAGATGGTAAACACTCAGCCGGTGGTGCCGCGTCACAAAGACGCTGCACGCCCGGCTGGGATGTGTGACGTTGATGCACAGTGAGGACGGCCCCGCCCACCCCACATCACAACAGGGTGGAGGGAGGGTCCACAGTCTGCGTCGCAGCTCCCGAATGGGACAAGAAGGCAAGGTCCAGCAAAAAACACAGACACAGGCACATCTGCGCACATGTAAGGAGAAAAGATCAATAAAATAAATTGAATAAAATAAATTACAAGAGGGACAATAATTGAAAAATGTATTAGGAATGAAAAGGGTGGAAAGGACATGAGAACGGCTGACAAGCAGCCGTATGGGTATGTAAGGGAATTACGGTACTAATGTTAGTGCAACCGTGTGCCTACCATCCCTAATCAGTTAGTATGTGTAAGGAGAGAATTTTAGTGGGACTTTTAGTGAGGTGTGGCAGGGTCGTTCAGGTCCCCTCCTCCATCCCGGCACAGTAGTATTTGGTAAAAAAGCAAATGGCGGGACTTTTCATAAGCACACGGGAGCAATAGTAAAATGAAGTAAAAATAGCTTTTAATTAGTTCAAATTGTCATAAAGTTTTTTATATCAAATAATTCTATGCATTTTGCTATATATAAATATTTGTATAACTTTACAATTCATAAAGGCCAGAGAAAATACATAAATTAACATTCCAACAAGGAATCAATACATGATATGAAATACATGAAATGATTAGAACATGATTACATAGATAAATTTGGTAGCTATGCAGATTAAGAACAAGCAAAAGTATCACTGAAATAAGGTACAAAAAGGAACAAATATATTGGAACGGCCATAAGGATTCATAGATGTGTACACTAGGTTGTTGTTGGCTCTACGCATTTCTAGGTCTTTATGCCTATCATCAGGAGAAAAAAACCATAGTAGTAGTCTATAAATAAAGGATAAAAAATATATATTTAGAAAAAAAAAAAAAAACCTGGAGAAAAGGGGTCCCCTCATGGACCCAGCCTGCCCTCACACTTACATGAAGGTCCTCGCAGTGGTGGTGCGGCCATGAAATCACTAGACCAAGCCACAAAAGGCTCACATGGGAGCTGAGGGGACGTGGTGCGGCAGACGACAGACCCACATGAACAGCGCCCCGCATGGGTCACAGTGTGAAAAATAGTGATGGTTAATGGGGAAACACTTGGGTAAAGAAATACTGTGAAAAAATGACAAAAGGCAAAAAATGAATGAAAGTGGGTGATGAAAAAGTGTAGGCAAAATAGTGTTTGAAAAAGCAAGGTGGAAAAAAAGCAAGTGAAAGAACAGGAAGGAAAAAGTAGTCAGTGAATAAGAAATAGAGTGATAGAGGTAAAGAGAAGTGTATACCTGAGTCTAGATGACTAAGAGCAAAAGTGCCTGGGTGCATAATGCTTGGCAAATGAAAAAAGTGATAAGTGCAGTGTGTGAAACCCAAGTCGGGAAGGAGCCCAAATAGGCCGTGCCGCCGCAAACTAGCCCCCAACGTCACACGTTAGTCCACACGTGGGGAGAGGAGGAAAGGACGTTGACGGCCAAGGAACCAGACCACCATGGTCCCACAGCCGGAGGCGCCAACCAAACCATCCCCCAGTGGGCTAGCGGATGGTAAACACTCAGCCGGTGGTGCCGTGTCACAAAGACGCTGCATGCCTGGCTGGGATGTGTGACGTCAACGCGCAGTGAGGATGGCCCCACCCACCCCATGTCACAACAGGGTGGAGGGAGGGTCCGCAGTCCGCGTTGCAGCTCCTGAACGGGACAAGAAGGCAAAGTCCAGCAAAAAACACAGACACAGTGAGACTTTTGGGGCTTGATCTGGAGATTTCATGGCCGCACCACCGCTGCGAGGACCCTCAAGTAAGTGTGAGGGCAGGCTGGGTCCATGGGGGGACCCCTCTTGTCCAGGTTTTTTTTTTCTAAACATATATTTTTTATCCTTTATTTATAGACTACTACTATGGTTTTTTGCTCCTGATGATAGGCATAAAGACCTTGAAACGCATAGAGCCAACAACTACCTAGTGTACACATCTATGAATCCTTATGGCTGTTCCAATACATTTGTTCCTTTTTGTACCTTATTTCAGTGATACTTTTGCTTGTTCTTAATCTGCATAGTTACCAAATTTATCTATGTAATCATGTTCTAATCATTTCATGTATTTCATATCATGTATTGATTCCTTGTTGGAATGTTAATTTATGTATTTTCTCTGGCTTTTATGAATTGTAAAGTTATACAAATATTTATATGTAGCAAAATGCATAGAATTATTTGATATAAAAACTTTATGACAATTTGAACTAATTAAAAGCTTTTTTTACTTCATTTTACTATTGCTACTGTGTTCTTATGAAAAGTCCCGCCATTTGCTTTTTTACCAGATGGGAAAGTAATTTACAGAAATGTACTGTATCTATGACGAAACTTCTAAATGAGGAATATCGCAAATGTATGATCAATATTAAGAAAAATATTGATCAATTATATTCCAAATTACAACATCTAAAAAGTGCAGCTAACTTTAAAGAACAGGAGGAAAGAATCAAAAATCACTTGGATTCTTTCACCTGTGACACTTTAGCAACAAAAGAAAATATATTTTGGAGGGACAAGAGGGCCTTCCAAGAGGGAAAAGCCTATAAGTGGCATCAAGGCAATAGATCAGGCAATATGGGTAATAGACAGAGGAATCTCAATCAGAATGTTCAAGGAATTAACTCTACTTTTAACTCCTCTTCTGCTTCCCCTTTCTCACAGAAGTCACATTATGATGATAAGAGATTTCAAAAGATGAAACAGTCTCGATCACAAGATGATCTAACACAAAAGAAACGTGTAATCGAATCAACACCGACACAATGGCACTCTATACTTCCAACTTTTGGAACTGTTCCCTACCTGGGTAAAGGTGATACACGTGGTGGACATAACATTTGCCCCTCTGGGCCTTCAGGTGACGGTTCAAAAACCTCACTATGCACTGGTGTATCCCCCATACACGATTCCTCAATCACTACCAGAAGTTAAGACGGGGATTTTCCCCGTCATGATCAGAGACATGACACTTAGTTAAATTAACCCATAGTCAGGAAGACTGCGATGACGTGGATACTCTCAGCGCCATCAATCTCTCTGACTATACATTGTCCACAACTGAAAAATCACTTCTAAGTAAAGGTCTTAATTTGTGTCCAAGCTCAGACATTGACACATTTGAAGTTATAAAAGATGTTCACCTATTTGCTAGAGGACTTCTCTTTAAAAGGTTATATTCCAAAGACACTAAACCTATAGACCCTTCACAGACTGATGAAGCACTGGGTGAGCTACTTAATTTGCTGGAGGAATCTGATCCCACCGATCTGATTGATACGGTGAAAATCGAGACTCTTCTGCAACAACATATGGATATTAAAACAGAAGCATGAACAAATACAACAATTTTCAAGAAATCTGACAGATTTCCCCCCTTGTCCGACAAACCTAATTCGGCTGCTTTTGTGAACTATATTGCTTGCCAAAAATCCATAAGGAAACCCACTTCCCACCAGGGAGATTCATCATTTCGGGTAGAGGCAGTATTACAGAAAATCTGAGTAAATACATAGATTTTTCCTAAGACCTCATGTGAAAAATCTCCCATCATACATAAAGGATACAATACACTTAATATAGAATCTTGAAGATGTTTTCTTAAACCCTGACAGCCTTTTGGTAGCTATTGATGTGGAAACACGTTATAGCTCCATTCCTCACCAACTATACATGTTGCAGTGTAGCTGTGGTTGTTTTTATATTGGAAAAACAAAATTAGAATTTTGGAGGAGGGCATACAGGCATATAAGAAGTATGCAGGTGTGCAACCCTGATCTCCCTCTGGGACCTCACGTAAAATTAGTGCATGGCGGTAGCGTTCCAAATGTTAAATCTTTAATCCTGGATCGTATACACCCTAGCTCCAGAGGAGGTGACTGGAATAAAACCCTTTTCAAAATGGATCTATGGTGGATCCATCAGTTAAAAGCCACACAGTCACCAGGGTTAAATGAAGGCATCTGTTTCAAACCATTCCTTGAAGGTTTTTCATCGGGAGGAATAGAAAAATAAATATAACCTTTAATCTGCAGGTATAGAGTAATTCCCAGCCCCGTCTGTCCATTGAGAAACATAATGTGATTAGTAAAAACTCAGAACCACTATGCTCTCCCCCTTTTTCTTTCCCATGTATCTATCTGTATCTTTATTTATACTGTAGTTCACATTTTTGATTTGATGTAATAGAATATCATTTGCTGTAAAAAAAGTCTGTATGCTGTCCACTAATATGTGTGTTGTTTGTTGAAGATCTCTTCAATATCTGAAAGACAACGATCATGTACTTGCATCACATGTACTATATAGGTATTACATGTGCATTGGATGTTTTTTATTTCGCTGTTTTCCCCTTGGTGTCCTTGCTCCTCGCTCCCCCCTGCTCCATGGTAAGGCCACTAGGACCGCCCGGCACACTGAGCTGCCCGGGCTTCACAATCCGTGACAGCACCAGGAGGCTACAGACATCCCAGTCTTCCCTCCATCTTGCTACTCTGGCGGACATGCGCAATCCCCCGGTGAAGCTGCATGTGTCGGTGAGTGGTGTGCGCGTGATGTCATTCTGACGTGCCTGCGTCTTGCACATGCACGTTGGGGACAGGGCTGCGCGCAAACAGCCCAGGGGGTCACCGCGGAGAGATCTGCTCCCTCCCCCTCTCTCCAGAAATATCAGCTGTTGCAATTATCTGCACCAGCTGATTGGAGAGGGAGGGGTATTCAGGAACCACCAGTGCATCCTGTATCCATCAGTCATCTCCTGGATGTCAGGACGTGCTGTTGTTTGTTTTCCAGACTCTGGTTTAAGGTAAAGATGCTTGAATAAGCTCTATCCCTTTGAATTTTATTGTGACCATCTGATCTCTTTTTTGGAGTTAATATTATGTTACAACACATCTTTGAATTATCCTTTCTTTACCTATACCCATGAATAGAAACCTTGGCTGATTTATACAGCCTCTATTCAATTATGGGTTAATATATATTATTTATAATCAATCTAACTAAATATGGCCACCCATATCTACATCATAATATATATACCTGTAATAGATCAATGTAATGAAATATGGCCTACTTTAAATATTATATAGAATTAAATATATTATCCCTTACCCTCATGATACTCTTCAACACTTTATTGGTTTTGTATCATTCCTAGATATAGTTGAATATTTAATTAATTCATTTTCAACATACTATATATCTTTCTAGTTGATATCACGCCTTTTAAAATGGAACCTCTCCTTCCGCCTTGGTTGAGTGTCAATTACAATACTCAGGTACACGATAATATTTAAAAACAAGATTAAGGGGATACAAATATACAAACGACTACACAAATATACCTTTTGCCCCTGACCAGTATTATACCTCAGAATGATTTATGCCTTTTATTGCAGGATCTCTCCACCTCCGGCCCCAGCGAGTCCTCCTGGCCACTCCCCCTCTGTGGGATGTGGAGGGGGCAGTGAGTCGGCTCCCTGGGTGATTTGAAATACCATACAGTCTTAAAAAACCCCTTCTGATGCCTATGCTATTGAAGTAGGGAGTCAACAAACACAGTTCTCATTGATATATGTATCTTTCCTGTTTTTAAACGCAATATGATGGAATGTTAAAATCCACCCTGTCACCAAAAAACATATGTAAGTGCACTCCCTAATTACTTTCACAACTGTTATTTTCATTGCAATTTTATACTGTCAGACACGCATTATTTTTCAACTATGTTATAGATATAGTTTCCTCTTCAATATACACCCCTGAAGAAGGAGAAAACTGTACTCCAAAATGCATTGGGTGCAAGAGGATCACATATGTGTCTTTTCCGAATATGGTGACAATGTATGAACTGTTTAGACATTCTATATTAATGTGCATATTTTAGCTACTATGTTTAACTATGAATAAATCATTTTTGTACCGTAATACTCTCCATACTCTCCAATTTTAACTTAGCGTGCCTTTAAAGTCCACCATAGGGGATTTTCTTTTGTTTCTAATACTGGATGTGGCACCATAATTGCATATCATTACCATTCTATTCTCTTCTTCATTCCTCACCATCTAGGTATTGCCACAATTAAACATATCCTTTCTCAATCACACCGGGATGATAAAAAGATCCATCAATTTATTACAACGGCACTGGAATTTATACTGTTACATAACATGTTTACTCTTTATGGATTCCACTACCTCCAGGTGCAGGGTGTGGCAATGGAGACCTGTTGTGCCCCCTCTTATGCCAACCTGTACCTGGAGGAGTGGGGGCGATCCTTATTGGATGACAAAGAACTGTCGTTACTAATGAGTCACATTACTACATTGTATCGCTACATTGATGATATTTTCATTATCTGGGAAGGTTCGGTAAACAGCTTGAATTCATTTATATCAGCTATTAACAAATACTATTTAGATTTACAGTTTACTATGTCTTACAGTAATACTGCAATTACCTTCCTGGATGTGAAAATTCAAAAGAATGCAGATGGTGGTCTCTCCAGTGGGCTCTATGGCAAGCCCACTGCGGGGAACACCATCTTGCATGCATCCAGTGCTCATCCCCAAACCCTAGCACAATCCATCCCATATAATCAGTACCTTAGACTGAGAAGGAACTGTTCTACGGATGAATGCTTCTATTTTGAGGTTAATCTCCTCAAGCAAAGACTATTTAGTTGGGGATACTCTCACTCTTGTCTTAAAAGGGCGTTTAAGAGAGCCTGCAATAAGCCGAGCTATGAACTGCTTTTCCTGACTGACACTGATACACCTGCTAATCATCAACATACTAGACAAATCACCAAGTTTAATAATCAACATAAAAGTATTCGTAAGATTTTAGAAAAACATTGGCGAATTTTGGAAATTGATCCAACACTTCGTCCCTATATATCAGCACATCCTGCCATTACTTTTCGGAAGGCTATATCCATAAAAGACAAATTGGTACAAAGCGAATTTGTAGGACTCTCTAGGAAAGATCCTTGTAAACGTTTAGGTACTTTTACATGTGAAAGTACATGGCGGCTGCACCGTCTGTCAATACATGAACACCAAATCAAATATTATATTGCCAAACAGAAAAGTTTTTAAGCCTCAACACTTTGCAAATTGTAAGACTGCAGGTGTGGTATATATGCTAATGTGTCAATGTCAGAGTTTTTATGTTGGAAAAACAAAGCTAGAATTCCGGAAAAGAGCAGGAAGGTATATTACAAGTATGCTAATGGCCAATCCGGAGCTCCCTCTTGGAAAACACGTTAGGGATTACCATATTGCTAAAGACCCTAGAATCTGTTTTCTAATTCTGGATCGGATTCATCCCAACACAAGAGGTGGAGATTGGAACAAACTCCTTCTCCTGCAAGAAACTCGCTGGATTATGGAGTTAGGGGCTACCAATACACCAGGTTTAAATAGCCAACTCAGCTACAGACCATTTTTGGAGGTTTTTGCTTCAGGTGTTTGTGAAAAAGATTTATAAACATAAGTATGCCATCATGATTTTTTAAATGGATATATCTCAATGATACATGCTGTTTGTAGGTGATTTATAAATGGTATACATATTGTAATACATATTATCTCACTTACTGTGTTTTGGTGCCCATGGTGGTTACTGTATAATCCCTTGGGGATGGAACTGAGGAATGCTCACAGATCTGTAAGTCAGATTGCACAAATACAAACAATGTGTTTGTTATGCACTGCCATTTTATTTTATTATATTGCTATGTGACACATATCTGACATGCTCGACATACACACACCTATGTGGTGTGTTGGTGCAGTGTTCAAGTGTCCCTTTTGTTACTTTATTAACCACATAGCGCCATACATATATGTGTACAGACATATTAAAACCAGAACACTACTCTTAAAAAAAAAAAAAAATATATATATATATATATATATATACAATTATATATATTTTGTTGACATGATAACACTAAGTAAGTATAAAAACGTCTCTCTTTTCAAAGATGATTATATATATATGGCCATTTTGCACAGTTAAAGATCTGTTATGGAAGCATTTTTGCAAATGTGTATGCATACACATTTGTTCATTTTCATATAAATAGTATAGATAATTTGGATTGCCTTCAATGATAGGTACTTATCCAAACATTCCCTCTTAACATAAATGAATATAATATGTTTGCTAAATTGAAATGTTTTGACATATGTGCTTATGTGCTGTATCATTTCAGAACTTTTGGGCTTTCCAACATATCGTGTCGGTCCTGATTCCAGCAACATTAGGCCACCAATAAGCTGATCGTCATTTTTTACTTACTCAACCTTTCACACACTGCTTCGGGATTTCTACAGATCCAAATATCATACCCATTAAGATCTTGGATCTGGCTGTTTGAGGTATCAAAGTGCGGGTCTTTTCAGTACCGATCCATCTGTACAAGTTTTACACATCAGTGTACATTACATCTACATATGTACACATACCTTAAAATATTGGCAGTGCAATAGTGCAGTATCCGATTGATTGGTGAGTGATCTTCCCCTTTTCTGTCTCCAATGATGCTCATTCCCTGTCCATGGTTTCATATACTCAGGCCTCTATTATGTTTTATTATAGACTGTTATGTATTTAATTTCTCCTGATGAAGGGATCAATACTGAAATCCTGAAACGCGTCAAGCGAACCACAAAGGAGACCAACAGTTCTCAACCATATCCACTTTATTGTTTTTTCTTTTAATCTTATGTCCTAATTGGTGATGTATGCATCTATTACTTTTTAATATTATCTTAATAAATTTTGTTAAATTTTCTATATATATTTTGATCTCTTTATCAAGTTGCCTCAAAAGTCCCATGTTCCTGGGTGGTACTCTTTCCCTGTAGAATCTACTTTTTTGGGATGTTGGCAACAATTCGGTCTTTTTAGGTGAAACCCCTTCACAATACTGTAGTTGTAAAAACAAATCATAATAGGCCAATATATAGTATGTTTGATAAACAAAAGAACAAGGTAAATCCATAAATCTTACCTTCCACATTTTTCATTTCAACTTTTAAGAGCTTCATTCCAGCACAGGCACTAAGTAAGCGGTCTGTAGCATCTACATTAGTACACAAATGAGAAGCAATGCCCGCTGCTGACAAGGGCTCACCAACATCATGTAGTAAGTCAAAAATTCCCAGCTCACATGCTGTAAACATGGTCTAAAAGGAAAATATACCACATATTACTGTATTTGTACTGATCATTTACAAAATGTTGTTTTTGTCATTCCAGTTCTAAAAGGTAAGGCAACTATATGGTATACAATAGCCATTAATGATATGTGTAAGAATTTAAGTGTCAATTTTAAAGAAGTTTCTACTGATAGAGATGGTGTCTGCCTTTGATGATCTTGTGAAAATGCTAGTTGCCTGACTCTCTTTGACCTTTGGGGTTACTGACCTTGAAAAGGTTGCTGGTAAAGTCTGAAGTATGCTGGAACTCCTGATCTGCTTATTTTATGCCAGCTCAGTGGGGTTGTTTTAGTAAAGAAAAATAAACTGTTTACTTTGCAATGGTATTTTCCCTTAAGCTTAGTGATTGAGAGGAATCTATGCTGAATTCCATCATCCAATCACATGCAAGCAAAAAAACAAAAAACAAAAACTTGCAGGTGATTGGGTAATCATTGCAAAGTGAATTTTCACAACATTCACTATGCTCAGGGAAAATTCCCTTGCAAATGCAAATTCCCCTGCAAAGTGAACAGCCTAATTGCTTTTTGTAAAACAACTTCAGTGACTCTAAAGAACTGAAGCTAATGGATCGGCCTGACAATCGCACTCAAAAGGACAGCTCAGCAATGGTAGTCTAGATATTTACTTAGTATAGGAAATAGTACACAAATTGAAACAAAACAAAAACACAGTAGTGTATAAAAGACAATTAGCGCCACCTACCTAAAGTGTTATGTGCTATAAATAAACTATGATGTGTACTAATTAGAACTCCACAGCTGATGTACACTTCTAGTGAATTCACCTCACCATACAACATATAAAATAAAATGAAAAATATAAATGCTAAATAAATTAATCTATCATGTGAACGATCCAGTGATATCAAATTATATTCAAATAAATAAACAAATAAATCTATAGAATAATGTGTTCAATTAAAGTTTGTATGCTGAAACTTCTCTGCATTGAATTATTGTGACTTCTCAATTCATATATCATCCACCACTGTGCAAATCATGTCTTCAGCAGATAATGTGCACACCTTCACCAGCCGTTATACCTGCTCACCTAATACATGGGTCAGAAAGACTCAAAACAATTCCTTTCTTTCAGCTATGGTCTCATCTCTTCCATATTCAACCAGCTACTCTGTATCCACTTTCAAATAAGCCTGCCAGGGGGATCGCAAGAAAGATCTCTCAGCTATACTGCCCCACTGCTTTTCCCCTTCCACCACACCAGCGTTATTACTCGATATTCCTGATAGGATATGGCTCCACATTCATGCAACAATAAATAGAGGATACATAGTGCTCTCCGTTTGCAACATTAATTATAATGCCCCTAATTAAAAAACACTTACAAGATATTCAGTTAAAACCAGCTCTGTATAGTCCTGCTGACCACTGTGGCTGCATGACCTCACGGGCTCGGCTCCTCCCATCTACACACATATTGCCCTCTGATTGGGCTTTCTCAATAGATGGGCGGGCCGCCTCACCCGAGCCCTTAAAGAGCTCAGCGTTACCATAGCAGAGCTATTTAAGGGCTCGGGTGAGGCAGCCCGCCCAGACTCTGTTCTCACTAGTGCAATTAAAGATGTGACTTTAGTCGCACAGATTTCCATGACAAAGAAAATCATATTGTACCCGTTCACATCAATGAGACTCAGCACAGTGTGATTTTGGAAAAGGCTCCTGTACTACTTTGGTGTGATTTCAGTGTGCTTTTGGCCTTATGCAGACCTTATTAACCACTTTAATACTGGGCACTTTTACCCCCTTCCTGCGCAGTCGCATTTCGAATGACAATTGCGCGGTCATGCAACACTATACCCAAACAAATTTTTATAATTTTGTTCACACAACTAGAGCTTTCTTTTAGTGGTACTTAATCACCACTGGGTATTTTATTTTTTGCTAAATAAACAAAAAAGTCTAAAAATTTTGAAAAAAAAAAAGTTTTTCTTTGTTTCTGTTAAAAAATTTTGCAAATAAATACTCTTTCTTCAAAAATGTGTGTATTGCGCTACATTTCTTTGGAGAAAATAACGTAAATAAGTGTATATTATTTGAGGCCCAAAAATGTTAGAACAATACAAATATCCCCAGAATTTTTTGAAGTTGGAATTTTTTGTCTTTATTTTTTGGAAAATGTTTTTTTTTTAACATACTGTCACCTGTGCAGTACAGTGTCATCATATAACTTGTGTGGCAGTGATCAGGGTCACTGACTGGTGACTGTACAAAAAAAACAAAACTTTTTTTATTTCTTTATTTTTTATTACATTTGTTTTCTTTTTTTTATATATTTTTTTATCACTGTGACCAGAGCAACATAATGTTACCATGTTTCCATAGTAACACTGTACTACTCTGAGGAAGTGATCAGGATTTTTTTTTTTTACACATTGATTGCTTATAGCAGTGATTTTAATTGCTATAAGCAAGCATTCTACTGAATGAAACTGATTAATTCAGTTTATTTTGTTGTGATTAGCTGTGATTAGCTGTGATTAGCAAGCGCTAATCACATGGTACAGATGGGCCCTGTCTATACCATGTGATCACATTGACCAATCACAGCTAACAACACAATTGCACACAATGGATGGCATGAAAGGAAGCCACCCATTGTATACAACTATCATGTGATCTGCTGTGATTGGTCACAGCAGTCACGTGGTACTGGCAGCGAGCCAGTACACTGATCAGTCATCCGATGGAGAGAATTGCAACACGGCACGAGTCGGGAGAATGTCATATGACGTCCACACGGATCGACGAAAGGCCAGCGCGACCGTCATTCTGTTAAAGGGCCTGGCGGGAACTGGTTAAAGTTGCATCCAGGTTGCACTACATAATCTCACTGAAAACTGGATCAAAGTCAGATTGCAGCAGTTTAAACCTAGCCTAATGCCAATAATGGAAACAGGGAGGCCTTCAGGCAAGCTGGAGGACCATGAGTAAATTATATGGGAGAACTATACAACTCATATATCAGAGAGCTTCCAGGGCTACACACTTAAGTTGGCCATGAATGGGTAGAATTTGGAATGAAAATCCTTAGGAAAAGAATGTTCTAAGACACTTTGTTTGTTTTTCTGATCATTACTGAGTCAAATCGGCAATGATGAGAAAATTCAAAGGATCAGGATGGAAAATTTTTCTTGAAAGAACAAAAAAAAACAGTTTATGTGGCTTTCATTTGGTAAAGTTCATTTATTCCAAAATTAGATTTTAAAAGCAAACAAAATCTTTCAAATTAATTTGAATGTTCTGAGAATGTTTTGAGAATTTTCATATGAATTTTCTTTATGCTTTCCTACGAATTTTTGTTCAAAATTCTATCAATCTATGGGCAGCTTTATCCAGAGCACTCAAGTTATATCTTACTGACTAAGGGGTACAGTCTAAAGTTGGCCATACACATATCTTTTTTTTTTGTCTAGCAGTGGGCTGATTGGAAAAACTGCATGGTTCCTCTATTCAAACAATCAAGGTGGATGGGGGAATCCTCCCCTCTGTGCCATTGGTTTGATCAAATGCTTGTTCAAGCCAGTAACGGCTTGTTTACATGAGACCAAAACCAAAAGTGATGAAATCCTCGTCATTTCCAGTTTCTGACATCACACAGTGGGAGAAACAACATCAGTTCCTCTCACTGTGTCCCAGGAACCAGATGCCCCAGTCACATCCTTTTCGGGCTCCCTGGGGTGGTGGCAGGGACTGTGATGTTCTCCTGCACTGTGACATCCAATCCTCTATGGTGCTCTGTGATAGAATACAGCATGCCTGCATTTTATTGCAGCTTGTTGGGCTTTGTTGCAGTGTGAATGGGACACACAGAAAACAATTGTACAATACAGTGCAGTAAAATGCCAGTCACCGCATATAGTGTGAATTGGGCCTATAACATTTTCCACCTGATGTTAAATACCTCAATAATATATCATATTCTAATTTCTTTCCTTCCCAAACTTTGTTGGTCTGAGTGATTTGCCAACACATGAAGCTGCCTCCGCGCCCATCCCCACCCCATGACCACCACAAATTATTCTTTTCCCATTTTTCCCATCAATAAGATAGTTCAGTCAAATAAAATGGTATATACAGTTGTGTGAAAATGTATTTGACCCCTTTCTGTTTTTTTATTTGTTTGCATATTTGTCACACTTAAATGACTCAGATCATCAAACAAATTTTATTATTATACAAAGATAACCTGAGTAAATACAAAATGTGTTTTTTAAATAATGGTTTAATTTATTAAGGCAAAAAAGCTGTCCAAACCTGCCTGGCTTTATGTGAAAAAGTAATTAGCCCCCTAAACGTAATAACTGGTTGTGCCACCCTTGGCGGCAACAACTGCAATCAAGTGTCTGCGATAACTGGAAATGAGTCTTTCACATTGCTGTGGAGCAATTTTGGCCCACTTTTCTTTGCAGAATTGTTTTAATTCAGCCACTTTGGAGGGTTTTCCAGCATGAACTGCCTGTGTAACGTCATGATACAGCATCTCAATTGAGTTTAAGTCCAGGCTTTGACGAGGAAATTCCCAAACCTAAATTTTGCCTTTTTTGAACCATTTGGAGGTGAACTTGCTGTTGTGTTTTGTGTCATTGTCCTGTTGCATAACCCAAGTGAACTTGAGGTCACGAACTGATAGCCGGACATTCTCCTTTAGGATTTTCCGGTAGAGCTCAGAATTCATGGTTCCATCAATTATGGTAAGTCGTCCAGGTCCTGAAGTTGAAAAGCAGCCCCAGACCATCACGCTACCACCACCATGTCTGATGGTATTATGTTCTTGTTATGAAATGCTGTATTAGTTTTATGCCAGATGTAATGGGACGCACACCTTTCAAAAAGTTCAATTTTTGTCTCATCAGTCCACAGAACATTTGCCTAAAAGTCTTGGGGATAATCAAGATGTTTTTTGGTAAAAGTGAGATGAGCCTTTGTGTTCTTTTTGGTCAGCAGTGGCTTTGGCCATGGAACTCTCCCATGGATGCCATTTTTGCCCAGTCTCTTTCTTATTGTTGAATCATGAACACTGATCTTACCTGAGGCAAGCGAGGCCTGCAGTTCTTTAGATGTTGTTCTGGGTTCTTTCATGACCTCCTGGATGAGTCGTCGTCATGCTCTTGGAGTAATTTTTGTAGGCCGGCCACTCCTGGGAAGGTTCACCACTGTTCCAAGTTATCTCTATTTGTGGATAATGGTTCTCCCTGTGGTTCACTGGAGTTTCAAAGCCTTAGAAATGGCTTTGAAGCCTTTCCTAGACCGATGCATGTACATTACTTTGTTTCTAATCTGTTTTTTTGCCAGGCAGGTTTGGGGAGCTTTTTTTCCCTTAATAAATTAAATAATAATGTAAAACTGCATCTAGTATTTACTGAGTTATCTTTATGTAAAATTAAAATTTGATCTGAATCATTTATTTGTGAGATATATGCAACAAAAAAAAAAATCAGGAAAGGGGCAAATAATTTTTCACACAACTGTGTATATATATATATATATATATATATATATATATATATATATATATATATGCAATATATATATATGCTATATATATGCTCCAACTTGGAGACTCTCAAATACAGAGGTAGGACTGTAGTATACAGAGGAGCCTTTGCGAAGCACTGCAGCTTCCACATATATTTGCAAATGTGGGCAACTAAAACCTTAGTTTTTACCATGAACTGTTAAACAGGGTCAGTTTGTTGTTTTGCAGGCTAGCTGGTAAGTGTGCTAGGAAATGCTTGTCTTTTTGTAAAATGGTATATAGTACCTCAGCATATACCAATGTAAGATAGAGAATGTTAAAAAGAAACGTGAGCATATGTGTAAATGACATGTTGTTGTAGGGGCTCATTTTAATCCCAGCAATAAGAGCATTTCAGATAATTGATTATGTAATACCAAGTAGCTTAAATTTTACCTTGACATTTATGCTATAGGGCAGGGGTCTCCAAACTATGGCCCTCCAGTTATTCAGGAACTACAATTCCCATCATGCCTGGTTATGTCTGTGAATGTCAGAGTTTTACAATGCCTCATGGGACATGTAGTTCTGCAACAGCTGGAGGGCCATAGTTTGAAGATACCTGCTATAGGGTATCAACAAGAAGCAGTCCCTGGAATTCATAAAGGACAGATTTTGCCAAAGTGTCTTGCATGAATCATAAAAGTGGTACAGAGTGTGCCAAGTTCATGTACCTGTCTAGAACTTGTGCTTGAATTTAGTACACTCTGTAACACTTTTAGAATGACACTTTTAGTGTCTTTTAGAAAGACACTTTCGTAAAATCTGTCTCTCCTTATGCCAAGAGAGTTGGTTTTAACTCCAATTTTAAGATACGAACTGTCCGCATTGTGTTTTGAACTTGGCACATTCACTCGGCCATAATGTAAAAGTGAAACATTTTAAAACTACCTGACTTTGGTGCAGGAGTCGTTGTCAGAGCCAAAAGTGTTGCAGATGCTTTATTTCTTTGTTGCCTTACATTAACAAGAAGGATTAATGCCAGAAAAGGTGTGCAGCAGCTTTATTGAATTCCCCCCAAACTGTCCCTATTCTATCTTCAAATTGGCTCGGGTGTTGCACCATAATGTAGAAGTGAAACAAATTAGGACTACCTGAATTTGGCACACGAGTCCCTGTCAGAACCAGAACTGTCACAGATTTTTGTTTTTATTAGGTGCAACACATTAACAAGAGCAATCCACACCAGAAAAGTAGCACAGGAGCTTTATTGAATTCCCCCTAATGGGTTGTGTCCAGTTTATACATTTCAAATTTAGTAATATTTTTAGAAGGCCATTACCTCATATTACCTCATATTACCTCAGTACTTAGATCAGATAAAGCAATGACTAAACAAATAGTTCTCTAAAAGGGGGAATAATGTTCACATGATTTCTGCTGTAAATGAATGTCTAATACGCAATATGGAGCTGTTCAGTGGATGCATATATAAAAGTCACAAACAAACAATGAACAGTCAACAATGAACAATGAACAAAAGTAGGAATACTAAATATAAAGAAAATAGTACTTTAGACATATATTCTTACCTTTGAAGCTAAAAAGCCATCCTTATATTCCAGCAATTGCTTTGGATAGTCAAGATCGGAGGAGCACATGTTGGTGTGATATTCAGTGGCTTGGTCTGTCATCATAAGCTGCTTTCTATCTGCATATATAATACTATAAAGAACTAAGCCGGGCTTAGACAGTTGATTCCACACATGACCTAATTTTGGGGGCAGCCTACTTCTGGATTTATTGGAGCTGTTAAGAGTTGGAGACTGTAGATGTGGTTATCATGAGCTGCATTGATCTCATGTAATTTAAAAGATCCCATGTCTCTGATAAGGAGCTTGAGTACTTGGAAACATGGGCACACTTGGAGGATCACATGAATTGCAGTGTTTCATCCACAAAAATTCAGTGTGGGCGGCTGAGTGCAGTAAAAGTAAATCTGCCAACATCCTACATGACAATAAACAAAGAGTGCAGGAACACGGAGACTCCTCATGGACTTTAAAGGCAGAACCACATGTAGACGTATATTTAAAAGGCAAAAAGCCAATTTGTATTAGAAACATCCAGTAAAAAGGACATAATGTCCTAATAAAATGACATTACAACAATTGAACATTTGTGCATTATCAAAACATCCTAGAACAGTATTAACAATACTCTGGTAAATTCAAATACACCCAGTGGACTGCCATACGTGGAAAAACAGTCAGCCCCAGATGAGTTCTTTTGATGGATCCCAACATGTTTCAGGACTGTATTCCTTCCCTACCAGAGAGAGTGGGCATTTGTACTTCGAAAATATAGATATATTACATATCAATCAGTACCGATCTTTGAATAAAGAATCATAGTTCATATATACGTAAAACATGTACAGAGTATAGGCTCTTATCAGTACTTACAATAATCAACCACACATACAGTGCCTTAAAAAAGTATTCATACCCCCTTGAAATTTTCCAAATTTTTTCATGTTACAACCAAAAACGTAAATGTATTTAATTGGGATTTTATGTGAAAGACCAACACAAAGTGGCATATAGTTGTGAAGTGGAAGGAAAATTATAAATGTTTTTTTCAAATTTTTAACAAATAAATATCTGAAAAATGTGGTGTGCATTTGTATTCAGCCCCTTTTACTCTGATACCCCTAACTAAAATCTAGTGGAACCAATTGCCTTCAGAAGTCACCTAATTAGTAAATAGAGTTCACCTGTGTGTAATTTAATCTCAGTATTAATACTGTTCTGAGAAGCCCTCAGAGGTTTGCTAGAGAACCTGTGTGAACAAACAGCACCATGAAAGGCAAGGAACACACCAGACAGGTCAGGGATAAAGTTGTGGAGAGGTTTAAAACAGGGTTAGATTATAAAAAAAAAAGTATTTCAAGCTTTTAACATCTCACGGAGCACTGTTGAATTCATCATCTGAAAATGGAAATAGCATGGCACAACTGCAAACCTATCAAGACATGGCCGTCCACCTAAACTGACAGGCCGGGCAAGGGGAGCATTAATCAGAGAAGCAGCCAAGAGGCCCATGGTAACTCTGGAGGAGCTGCAGAGATCCACAGCTCAGGTGGGAGAATCTGTCCACAGGACAAATATTAGTCCCGCACTCCACAAATCTGGCCTTTATGGAAGAATGGCAAGAAGAAAGCCATTGTTGAAAGAAAGCCATAAGAAGTCCCAGACACAGTAAACATGTGGAAGAAGGTGAAAGAATGTGGTAGAAGGGGTTTTGGTCAGATGAGACCAAAATTTTACTTTTTGGCCTAAAAGCAAAACACAATGTGTGGCAGGAAACTAACACTGCATAACGTCCTGAACACATCATCCCTGCCGTGAAACATGGTGGTGGCAGCATCATGTTGTGGGGACGCTTTTCTTCAGAAGGGACAGGGAAGCTGGTCAGAGTTAATGGGAAGATGGATGGAGTTAAATACAGGGCAATCTTAGAAGAAAACCTGCAAAAGACTTGAGACTGGGGCGGAGGCTCACCCTCCAGCAGGACAATGACCCTAAACATACAGCCAGAGCTACAATGGAATGGATTAGATCAAAGCATATTCATGTGTTAGAATAGCCCAGTCAAGTCCAGACCTAAATCCAATTGAGAATCTGTGGCAAGACTTGAAAATTGTTGTTCACAGATGCTCTCCATCCAATTTGATAGAGCTTGAGCTATTTTGCAAAGAAGATTGGGCAAAAATTTCACTCTCTAGATGTGCAAAGCTGGTAGAGACATCCCCAAAAAGACTTGCAGTTGTAATTGCCGAGAAAGGTGGCTGTACAAAGTATTGACTCAGGGGGGCTGAATACAAACGCCACTCTTTTCAGATATTTATTTATAAAAAGATTTGAAAAACATTTATCATTTTCCTTCCACTTCACAATTATGTGCCACTTTGTTTTGGTCTATCACATAAAATCCCAATAAAATACATTTACGTTTTTGGTTGTAACATGGCAAAATGTGGAAAATGTCAAGGGGTACAAATACTTTTTCAAGGCATTGTACATAGAAGGTCATATAGACCAACTTCAATCCTATTTGACGGGGCTGGTGCATAACATCCCTCCAAGGCGGGCAAGGGGACTCTCAGGGAGGTCCACCATGCATCCACAAGGATGCCAGCAAGGAAGAGTATAGCATCTGTAAATCAAAATAGGAATCAATAGTTACTCAAAGGTTGGGGGGTAAAATTATCAAACGGAATCCTACATTGTGCATAGAGATTCTATATGGACAGACCAAGGAGTAGTATCAACAAAAAGTCCCAATATAAGGAAATATGAATTTGTCAATACTTCAAAGGCTAAACTGTGTGCCTTGGCGACAAACACCACTGATAGAATTGAATGATAGTCGTACTAATAAATTGCTGTAATCACCATGTGAACCATCACCAATAGGCAAAATGCAATCCTACCAGATTGGAATGACTCCACTGCAGAGTCCAATTCACCAGTTGTAAACATTTAAGGGATAATCCAGTTTGCATCACTTGGTTGCAGTATATTGGACTGACTCACTCTCCAAGGTATATGAACTCACCTGTTTTACAAAGTACAAGGAAAATAAAAAAAATATATTTTTTTATTTTTCACAAGATAGGAAGATAAAAGTCAGCAGAGCTTCACCTTTTCAGCTCTGGGAAAAATTCCCTTGCAAGGTAAACAGTCTATTTGCCTTTAGTAAATCAAACCCAGAGCCTCAAAAAGGGGAAGCTGCTGTGTCAAGAGAGCTTTATGACGTAGTTGAAGGAAGAGGTCCAGTAGCTAAAAATAACACAGTAATTTGCATCCTGCTGGCAGTTAGGAGTAAAACCATTGCTCAACCGTATACTTTTACTGCCCCCCAACTGCCAAAGTGAACAGGAGATGAAGCCATATAGGGCTTTACACGTGCAGTGGCTGTGATATTTGCTTAGGAAGAAAAAAACGTCTGCACACCACAGGAACGTTCCATCGATTTTATTCCAAAAATAGCAAATGACAGCCAACAAAGACAGAGTGTCCGAACCCAGGAGATGATGAGTGCGTTTCACACTGACCTCAGTGCTTCTATATATATATATACAGCGGGTATAGAAAAGAATCACCCCCTTTAAAATAATCTCATTGTGTTGCTTTGCAGCCTGAAATGAAGACAAGACACAGTTTTTGTTTTATCCACCTTTATTTACTCAGTGCAACTTTTAGCATCCAAGTGAAAGATATAACACCAACATGTCAGAAAAAAAAAATCAAAAACAGAATCAAAAATTCCTGGATAAAACAAAAACTGTTACAATCTAAGAGGGAGGGTCAACTGATACAAAAGTCAATAGCTGTGGGGGATGAGCTGAAGTAAAACAGTGTATTAGTTAGAAGCCTCCTTTAACCACTTCAATACCCGCCCATTGTCATATCACGTCCGCAGATGGGATCTCCCATCCTGGGCGGGCGTCATATGACTTCCTTGGCTTTCCAGCGCACGCGGCCACCAGGTCACGAGGAGCCGATGCGCGTGCCCGGCGGCCACAATGTCCGCCAGGCACCTGCGATCGCTCATGACAGAGCAGAAACATGGATCTGTGTGTGTAAACACACAGATCCACGTCCTGTCAGGGGAGAGGAGACAGATCGTGTGTTCCTAGTGTATAGGAACAGCGATCTGTGTCCTCCCCTAGTCAGTCCCATCCCCCCACAGTTAGAATCACTCCCTAGGTAACACATTTAACCCCTTGATCACCCCCTAGTGTTAACTCCTTCCCTGACAGTGACATGTATACAGTAATCAGTGCATATTTATAACACTGATCACTGTATAAATGTCAATGGTCCCAAAATATTGTCAAAAGTGTCTGATCTGTCCGCCGCAATGGCACAGTCACGATAAAAATCGCAGATCACCGCCATTACTAGTAAAAAAAAAAAATTTATAAAAATGCCATAAATCAAAACCCTATTTTGTATGCGCTATAACTTTTGCGCAAACCAACCAAAATATTCGCTTATTGCGATTTTTATTTTTACCAAAAATATGTAGAGGGATACATATTGGCCTAAACCGAGGAAAATTTATTTTTTTTAAATTTGGGATATTTAATATAGCAAAAAGTAAAAAATATTGTTTTTTTTTTTCAAACTTGTCGCTCTTTTTTGTTTATAGCACAAAAAATAAAAAACGCAGAGGTGATCAAATACCACCAAAAGAAAGCTCTATTTGTGGGGAAAAAAATGATACAAATGTCATCGGCTCGGATGAGGACACCGCTGGATTCCTGGACACGTAAATTCCCTAATATTAAAAGCCAGCAGTTATAGTATTTGTAGCTGCTGATTTTTACTTTTTTCTGAAGGAGCCTGGAACTGTTCTTTAAATTTAACTTTACTAAACAGGTGCCGAGTAGAATTAACAATGCAAACAGCGTCAAAATGGCAAAAGGGTGTGCATACAGTACGGAACAGAATGTACAACCAATTCTGAAGCTGTACAATCAGGAGCTCATAAAAGCAATGTCCCTTCAAATCAATAAGGACACTAGGTGGCAGTACAACACAGTCCCTACAAGGCTCTATAGCCTAGATACTAGAGAATGACCACTACTTCAGTAAACACTACAGTACATACATTGCTAATTGCACTTAGCCTCTAAGACAGCTTCTGTCAGATTATTTAACATAAGGTGGTTTTTATATTCGGACTTTATTTGTCACTGATTGTCTTGTATTTACTAGTGTAACACTGAAGGGATGGGTTCAGAAGAGATTAATATGTGTTAATGTGTTATATATGTCATTGTAGACCTATCATTTAATTTATGTTTCTTATGAATACATTTTGAGATCACTTTACCAATTATTGGCGTAGCTGTGTGGCACGATATTGCCCATCAATGCAGCCTGATCAATGCCCATCTGCAGCCTGATCAATGCCCATCTGCAGCCTCACCATTGCCATGAATGCAGCCTGGTCAATGCCCATCTGCAGCCTCACATCAGATTACTGCTGCCTCGGAGAGGACAGGGAGGGGGGCGGGATTACATTTTAGATTCAGATTACATACAGCGAGAATCTCCCGTTTACTCGGCGGCCTCTTTAATACAAAGTCCCGCCTCCTGGACCGGCTTCTATGATAGACAGAACACTGGTCCAATGCTGGACCAGGAGATGGGACTTCCTTTTACAGAGGCTGCTGAGTAAAGATGAGATTCTTGCTGTATGTAATCTGACGGCGTTCGTCCCGCCCCCCTCTCCGTTCCCTCCTAGACAGCCCAAATTGCAGTATCGGTGTATAACACGCACACACTATTTGCACCCCATTTTCAGGGTGAAAAAGTGAGTGTTATACGCCAATAAATACAGTACATTAGATCAGATAAGGTTTTCTAGCCTGAAAGCTGGAAACATGCAATTACAGTATATTACATAACTGTATTGGGGTTTCTACAATTTTGACATACAAACCCTGGCCAAAAGCCTTATTCCTAATAGGAACAGGTAACATAAAGTTGATTAAGCCCCTCATTTTCCCTATCATGTCAGTGAAATTCAAATTACTGTTTGCTCTTGTCAAGGTGACAGTTATACGCATAAGGGCTCTTTCACACGGGCGGTCCACCCGACAGATCCGCTGATCCCTACTGAGCAGGCGGATGACAGGGTCTGTCTCCGCTTACTGTGTGGAGGCGGACCAGTCAGAGCCCTGCTCTCCTCTATGGGGAGATCAGATGAAAACGGGCCGCTTGTCCGTTTTCATCCGATCCCATCCAACTCGATTCGCCAGATGGATGGAAAATAGGGTCTCCATCCGTCTGGATTTCACAGACAGGATCTAATCGGATAGCAGCGGGTGTCAGCGGAAATGTCACTGCTGACATCCGCTGCCCCATAGGAGTGAATGTAGGCTCCGATCAGGTCCGCCTTAAAAACAGACAGTCGGACCCGATCGCAAAGCCCATGTGAAAGGGGCCAGGCCAATGCTAGTATCCTTTTCACCACAGTTTCCAATGAAACACGATTAAGTCTTTGAATCACAGCTCTGTTTGCAATTTCTGGCACTTGCTTATTGTTCTTATTATTGTTCTAATGATATTTTTAGGAAGTATTGGAACTATGGAGGAGATTTACTAAAACTGGTGCACACATATTCTGGTGCAGCTGTGTATAGTAACCAATCAGCTTCTAACTTTAGCTTGTTCACTAAGGCCTGATTCACACCTATGCAGGTTGCAGCTTGCATATTCTAGGTGCATTTTGCTTCTTTCAATACACATTTTTGATCTATTGAAGTCTATGGAACCAAAAACCAGAAAAAAATACCTGGCCCTTTCCATAAAATGCACAGATGTGAACTACATCCATAGGAAACCATGGTAAATAGACTGTAGTGAAAACGCACTAAAACATGCATAGGTGTGAACCAGGCCTTAAGCTTTGACTAGAAAACCTAGAAGCTGATTGGCTATCATGCACAGCTACGCTAGATTCTGTGTGCACCAGTCTTAGTAAATCTCTACCTTTGTGTTATCTCTGTGTTAGGCCTGATTCACACCTATGCATTTTTAGTGAGTTTTGCATTTTGCAGATTTTTACTGCAGTCCATTTACCATGGTTTCCTATGGAACACGTTCTGTAGTGCAAATCTGCAAAATGCAAAAAGCACTAAAAATGCATAGGTGTGAATCAGGTGTTAGACTCTTATGTGTAATATGATGATTTATACAAATATTACTAATTTCTACTCCCACCTCTATAGTACCAAGGACAGGAATTTCAGGCTGATTCATCACTCCTGAGAAATAGGAAAGTCTCATTGTTAGATGGTTTTAGGTCACCTAAGAAGAAATTGCTAAGGGGTATTTGGGAAACTAGGAATTAATTTAAATTGTTGTACGAGAGAAACAGATATGCATCTGTAATTTGCATGCAGATGAGGCTGGAAGTCAAGTGATTGAAATGTGTCCTAGAAAGAGAGTGAAATGACTGACAATGCTGCATTTGGTAAAACGAGTGAGGAAAGAACCTGGAAGCACAATGAATACTTCTTAAAGGAAGTAATAATGCATTGGGGTTTATTTACTAAAGGCAAATCTACTTTGCACTACAAGTGCACTTGGACGTGCAGTCGCTGTAGATCTGAGGGGGGCATGCAAGGAAAATAAAAAACAGCATTTTTGTTTGTGCATGATTAGATGATAGAAATAAGCAGAGCTTCCCCTCAGTTCTACAGCAACTGCACTTCCAAGTTCACTTGTAGCACAAAGGGGATTTGCCTTTAGTAAATCAACCCCATTGCATCCTAAAGTAGTAGAGAATGTTCACTTAATTTATTAAATCAACCCAATAAATGTAATTATGGATGTAAAATAAAGCCCAACTTTACCTTATATAATTAAAAAATAAGTAGCCCCGCAGCTGTAAAAATAAAAATGCTGGTTTTGCTGCAACACTCACATCCTCTCTGTTGCTGCCCTCCTCCACCCCAACCTTGCTGCTCTCTTATCCGGCACCACTCCTTTCTGGGTTAGAGGACACCCAACATCATCCAACCCACTTAATGTGAGCCCAGGCCATCATGAACATGCTCCCTGTGGGGAGACATCATCACAGTATCCAGAGCATATTCCCTAATAGTGCAGTGCTCATCTATCTTTACATGAATGCCTCTGTTTCCAGGAATAACAATCACCCACCTTTGCCATCAGAGCAGAAAAGATCTGCTGTGTTATGGGTCAGAGAACTGAAAGATTAAAGATAAATGTATACAGAAATTTTATTTCAAAAATGCATGGGGGGGGGGGACTTCATAAAAGATGGGAGAGACAAAAATACTGGACAGGACTTTCAACAATTTGTTGGTTTTGGAGAATTTGTTTTGGTTGTATTCTACAGGATAAAAGTATAGAAGTCTCGGCACTCATTAGATGTAGTTGCTACAGAAATGTGTGTGCACAAATTTTCCTGCTAAAGGATCCACTGTTTACAGAAGGCATTTAAAGAACATGGACACCATCTGCATTGAGTTTGCATGTTCTTCCCTGTGCTTGCGTAGATTTCCTCTCGTTACTTTAGTTCCTCCCACACTCTAGAGACATGCTGAAAGGCTAATGGTCTTCTTTCTAAAATGACCGTATTATATGTGTTGGTCTAAAAATACTGCAGACTCCTATGACAGACCCTGGTAACACTCCATCAAGTGGCTAGCGCAGCTCTGGTATACTGTACATTTTTAGGTTTGGAGCCAGAGAAAGAGTAAGGTTCCAAGGACGGAGGTGCACCAAACATCATAATGCCGTCATAGTAGTAGGGATGGGGGAGTGTTTAACTGTGGAGTACTATAATATATTACGAGTTGCCGTGTTTCGAGAGTGTGCCCCCTTCTTCAGAGTGCAGCATGCTCATTTGCAGGATATATAGGATTAACACACACAGTTTAGATCAGCATTAATACTATAACATGTTTATTAGTGCTTAAAAAAATCTGCATTAATACTACAGCTCAACCATAACAAACAGTAGCTACAAACAGGAAATCAACACTTGGACTTATTTTCTTCCCATTATGGCCTCATATATCTTTCCAGTTGCACTGACTTGAATATCCCTGAAGCCGGAGTCTGTAAGGAGCTTTTTATACTCAGATGGCGTCCTCTCTTTGCCTTCTGTCAGTATTAACATGTTGAGTGAGAACAGCTGGGAAATCAGAGGGCCACTTCTGTCTTCATTTAAGAGGAGTTCAATGAGCAGAACTGCACCTCCTTTATAGAACAAATGGAACAATTTTTATTACTAACATGACATGTAAAATATTGAACATTTGATTTAAAAAATAAAAACAGGGAAAGAAGCGTGTTGTTTGTAGCAAGAGAAAAGATACTACCTGTTGTAGTGCAGATAAGGAAAAGAACAGAGACATTTGACTCAGCTGGTGATAACAGACATTCCCCTTCCTTTTTCATTGTTTTTGATATGTTTAGTACCTTTATGTCAGCTGCCCTGAACCTTTTGGGACCCCTTCACCCCTGTTTTGTGCATTAACACTCACATATTAAAATACATCTAAAGCCGAAACATTTTTCTAAATGGAATAGAATAAGCATAGCTCCCACCAGTCCTTTATATGGAGGGACTGTCCCTCTGCCCCTCATTTGTCACTCATTAGTGTGATGTAACTACCTGTACAAAAAATAAAAAAATATTCCAATATATCTATCAAAAAGAGTTTTACAGCACTAAACCTTTCATCCAATTTCTAAATTGTAGCATTTGTGAATTTTAAAAGCCAGTGTAAAGGGATAGAAATGGTAAAAAATCACTTGTGGTTTTAACAAATAATTTTTTGTGGATTAATTCTCCATCCCTAGGTGTGGCAGGGGTGTGTCCTTTGCCTACACACACCTTGCTAATAGATGCCCCTATTTCCAATCTCAAAAAGGTTGGGACCCAGGTACAGTGTTACAAAGATCAATTAATAAAAAGTGTGAACTTGCATCTATGTAACCCATATTATCGAATTGACCTATTGATTGATCCTTGTACTATTGATCCTTGTACTATTGTACTTGTACTTATTTCTATGGAATTAATATGGCATTATGTCACTATTGATCTGCTGAAATTGTATTTACCAATAAATCTTTGTTAATTTAACAAATGAGTGTGTAATGCCGCGTACACACGAGCGGAATGTCTGATAGAAAAAGTCAGACGGAGTCTTTTCATCGTATAATCCGGTCGTGTGTAGGCCCCCTCGGACCTTCTTTTTCGAAAAATTCTGACAGACCCAGAAATAGAACAAGTCCTAAATCTTTCCGACAGAACCCATTCCTATCGGGAATACCGCTTGTCTGTATGCCATCTGCATGCTGTTCTGACGGACCAAAAACGACGCATGCTCTGAAGCAAGTACGAGACATAAGCTATTGGCTACTGGCTTTTGAACGTCCTTTTTCTAGTCCCGTCGTATGTGTTGTACATCACCGCGTTCTGGACGGTCGGACTTTGGTTTGACCATATGTATGCAATACCGCTTGAATGGAATTCTGTCAAGGTTCCGTCGGAGAAACCTTCAGAGTTTAGTCTGCCGGCAAAACCGGTCATGTGTACGCGGCATTACGCCTCATATAAAGTCCCACAGGCAATTTATGTTTTCTTGTTCAATTAAGTTTTGACAAAAAACTGGAATCTGATTGCTTTCTATGCAGAGCTGCACCAGATTTTGCACTCTGGTTTTAGTAAATCAACCCCAATGTCTGTCAGTTTTAATTTTATCTGTGACCTTATTTGGGATCTTTTTTAACAGAGGTTTTAACCCTTCCACTTTAAAAAAAAATATTTCCTGTTGGAGATATTTTCTATTGTTACCTGTCTTGTTAAGATGTGAGGGGAAATCTGCTTAAAAAGGACACAGACTACAAAAACAGTCTACAAGAGCTACTAACCATAACAAATCATGTTCTATCCATAACAAATTAAAACATTTTGGCTGGAGTTGGACTTTTAACAAGGAATAAAGTAACTGCTGGATAAACTCTCGGTTTGGTTATTATTTTGTATGAACAGGTACTCTCACAACCTACAGAAGGTTTATATGTGGCTTTCAAACAAAAGAAATGCATCACTCAGAGCAGTGGAGCCTTAGTATAAAGCTGGAAGTTGGAGTCTGGGTGCTGAAGCTGTGGTGTCCTCCCATCCACCTAAAGATATTAGAGTCAACAGAGAAAGACAACTGGCAACTCCATAAACCTCAGTTATTTTTATTTTGCCATACCAGTGAGTACAAAAAGAGTGTCAGACGTGTTTCGGTGACAAGCCATGTTCACAGCACACATGTGAATTAAAAATTGAACATATATATATATATATATATATATATATATATATATATATATATATATATACCGTATATATATATATAAACACACATACAAAAATGTCAAATAGTAACCACCCCTCCTTCAATTAGTAACATATTCAACTGAACAAGTAGATGATTGATCACACAGTGTCAGCAGGTGTATTGATGACAGAAGGATAGGAAATAGTACCTTTGCACAACACCTATTAGAAAAACAACAATCCTAATACTAATATGTAATTGAAAAAAAGCTACATCCATATGTGCTAAAAGATATTATAAAAATACATATATAATACACAAGAATAAAGATCGGATTGATGAGGACTATTTAAGAAATAGATCTACATCGTAGCGGTGATTCATTCCCAGAGGTACTCTTGTTTGGAGATTAAATATCCACCAAACCTCACGTGAAAGGAGTCTGTGGTGGATATCCCCACCGCGTGAAGACTGTTTAACCCTTCCCAAACTCACTCTGTTCATACTTAATCATTTCAATACAGGGCACTTTCGCACCTTCCTGCCCAGGCCAATTTTCAACTTTCAGTGCTGTCACTTTTTAAATGACAATTGCGCGGTCATGCTACACTGTACCCAAACTAAATTTTTATCATTTTGTTCCCACAAATAGAGCTTTCTTTTGGTGGTATTTGATCACCTCTGCGTCATTTTTTTTTAAAGTTTTGGCCGGGGTTCCCCTTAATATCCATACCAGACCTGAAGGGCCTGGTATGAAATTTAGGGGGACCCCCACGTCATTTTTCTTTAAATTTTGGTTCGGGGTTCCCCTGTGGAGAATTCCCATGCCGTTTTTATCAATGAACTTCTATGTGTATTGTCGCACCGGCAATGCAATAGCCGCGAGTAGTTTTAAATAACTTTTTTCCTTTGAAATGTCATTTTGCTGTCAGACTGTTCTAAACACGGGAAACATGAGCCCCTTTACAGGCATACTATAGACACCCCCCAGCTACGAAATTTAAAGGGATATTACACTTTTATTGTTTGACTTTAAGCATTATTAAAATCACTGCTCCCGAAAAAACGGCCGTTTTAAAACTTTTTTTTGCATTGATCCATGTCCCCTGGGGCAGGACCCATGTCCCCAAACACTTTTTATGACAATAACTTGCATATAAGCCTTTAAAATTAGCACTTTTGACTATTCATGTTCGTGTCCCACAGACTTTAACGGTGTTCGCGTGTTCGAACGAACTTTTTTCCTGTTCGCATGTTCTGGTGCGAACCGAACAGACGGGTGTTCGGCTCATCCCTGCCAATCAGTATAATCAAACACAGCTGGACTCAAATGAAGGTGTAGAACCATCTCAAGGATGATCAGAAGAAATGGACAGCTCCTGAGTTAAATATATGAGTGTCACAGCAAAGGGTCTGAATACTTAAGACCATGTGATATTTCAGTTTTTCTTTTTTAATAAATCTGCAAAAATGTCAACAATTCTGTGTTTTTCTGTCAATATGGGGTGCTGTGTGTACATTAATTCGGAAAAAAAATGAACTTAGATGATTTTAGCAAATGGCTGCAACATAACAAAGAGTGAAAATGTAAGGGGGTCTGAATACTTTCCATCCCACCATATATATATATATATATATATATATATATATATATATATATATATATATATATATATATATATATAAATTTTATATTTATATATATATATATATATATATATATATATATATATATATATATATATATATATATCATTTCTACGGCTTTAGTTGCAAGTTACATTACTTAACAGTAATGAAGCATATCCCATTTTGTGGAGTCTGCTGAATTCTTTAGGAAACTTTACTGCAGGACTGCCCTGTCTCCTTCCTGTTGATGAACTCCCAGCACTGAGTGGGATAACAGTTGCGGGTGTCTGGGCTCAGCTGCACTACATATGGTCTGATGGGGACACGCCCCCTTCTGCCCTCTAATCCACTGAGAAAAGTTCTTTCACTGAGACTGTAACATGATCCATGATTGGGGGAGAGTCTGACCAGTCACAGGATTGCCTCCCCATTCACAGATCATGTTACAGGCATTATACTCAATGGAAAGAACATTTCTCAGTGGAGAAGAGGACAGAAGGGAGCATGTCCCCATCAGACCATCTGTAGTGCAGCTGAGCCCGGAGACCTGAAGCTGTTAACCCCTACAGTGCCGGAAGGTCAGCAGCAGGAAGAGGACAGGGCAGCCCTATGGTGAAAATTTTTACAGAATCCAACAGCTTGGGTTATACTTCATTACAGTATACAGTAAAGCTGTAGAGAAAAAAAATGTTTTTAGCTAAACTTCAGTTTCAACATTATAGTCAAAATTGCAACTTGCTATATTTATTCCTAGATAAAGGGTTCCTTAACATTTCCTGAAGGATGCACGATTATATAAAGAAATGTAACTTAATAGCTGTGGTTGTATTTTTTTTTAATCCCAAACCACTGAGGACTGCAGAGAAAGAGCGAGAGGGCTGCAGATGACCCATAAAGCACCAATGTGACAGGCCGGATCTACCTAAAATAGATACATCAGTTATAGCTACAGTCTGGTAGATCAAGTCACCTGCCAACTTCTTTCTATTTCTGGAGGACCCAATGATTATTCCTTCCTGCTATAGTTCTTGGCTCTGTTCCTGCCCAACTTGGAGTGGAAACTGGGAGGTCAGAATGGTTTGTAAATAAAGTAATCTTCTAAGCTAAACAGAACAATGGATTCTATGTGCCAAACCTGCATTTAAGTGATTGGGAATCGGTGAAAGGCATTCTGTGGTTGCGCCTTCTCCTGTCACTGACAGCTATAGCACACTGAGAAAAATGAATGGCTCCTAATCTTTTTAACATTTTTTAATTCTGTACAGCTGTTAAAATCATTGAGACACCATAAATGGTATTTATTTTTTTTTCTACAGAAAGGGCTATTGCTTTTACTGAAATAGCTTTGATATGCAATATGACATGTAATCAGTTTAGATACCAGCAGCTTTGGCAGGAAACTTCTTAATAGAAAAGGTAAACCCATATTTACTTTAGTTTTGCAATTAAAGACCATTTTATTCTATCAATAGTGATTCGTAAAACAGTTACAAAACACTTTATGAATTGCCATCCTCCTACAAACTATCAGCCCACCTGGTCTGCAGGACTGGTAAACCTTTTTCAACAGCTGCAGGCATTTCTCTTCTGTCCAGTCATGGATAATCTTGGCCAAAATAAATAGGTCTGCCTCAGGAATGGCATCTTTAAAGAAATCTCCTTTAGTTAAAAAAAAAAATACATTGTCAAATAATATCAAAGCAGAAAATATTTTTTTTGTATTACAAATTTGTATTAAATGCATCCAGAAAAATACATTTCAAAGTGTTACAGGAGACATCTTTTGCATATAAAGGCAGTATAAAAAATGAAAAACATCAGTATACAGTATATCTGCCATTTTACAAAGAAAAAAATATATAAAAATTATTCACAGTGCAAACATATAAAAAGTTAGAAACGGGTACCATCATGGTCATCCATTAAAATTAATAAAGAGAAAAATACAAGAGTTTTCCATATGGCAAAAGGTGTTATACAGTAAACAAGGTGACTAAAATTCATCATCAAGTTAGTTCAGTAGAAGGCAAAGTGTATAAACACCATTGGTCCCATTTGGCGTCAAATCAGGTTTTAGAATCTTGTATAGAGTAGAATGTTTTCTTCATCAACATAATTGCATCCATTTTAGCAATGGCCTGAGAAAATTTGATATCTGAAGACTTCCAGGCAATTGCCCAATGCATTGCAACACAGAGTGTGTAAGTCAATTGTTCCATTGGTTTAGAAAGGTCAGGAATGTGAGAGAATAACAAGCAGTCAGCTTTAGTCAAGGTTTTCTGTTTACCTGTCAACTGAGAGGACAAGTGGAAAAGCTCTTGCCACACCAAATCTATCTTTTAACACTCCCAAAATATGTGCACATAGGAGCCTGGTTGGGGGCAGCCACGGAAACAGTGAGGTGAAGTTTGAGGATAGGTAGCCTGAATTTTCAGTGGCGTATAATATCATCTGGTAAATGGTTAAAGGACTGTGTCCCTAATCGCAAGGGATTTAGTGCATTTCCCAAGGTTCTGCCACCTGACATCCCATTCTCTTTCCGTGGATAAGAGAGCTGAGTATCTTCTGTCGTGCTGGAAAGGCAGGTATAAAGGAATGAAATTAGCCCCTTTTCCTGGGGGTGGTTATGACAGAATTTTTTATAAAATGTATAGGAACCTGATGGGGAGAGGGCATAGTGCTTGTGGGTGTGGAAGGCACATTTGATGCCTTCAGCTGTCATTGTGCTATTGCTGGGCGTCCCTGTGCCTTTAAGAAGGAATGGGTTCCCTCCAGGCAAGTCTGACAGTATATGCTCCAACTTGCAGACTCTAATGCCGTGTACCCACTAGCGGACTTTTCAACGGCTGAACTTCGAAGGACTTTTCAACAGACTTTCGACGGAGTTCCGACAAAACAGACTTGCCTACACACGATCACACCAAATTCCGACTGATTCGAACGTGATGACGTACGACCAGACTAGAATAAGGAAGTTCAAAGCCAGTAGCCAATAGCTGCCCTAGCGTCAGTTTTTGTCCGTTGGACTAGCATACAGACGACCGTATTTTTCGACCGGACTCAGTCCGTCGGAAAGATTTGAAACATGTTCTATTTCTAAAGTCCGTCTGATTTTTCGACAGCAAAGGTCCGATGAAGCCCACACACGATCGAATTGTCCGGCAGATTCGTTCCGTCGGACCTTTGCTGTCGAAAAGTGTGGTCGTGTGTACATGGCATTAGAGACTATAGAGTTAGGACCATAGTATAGAGGAGCCTTGAAGTGGGCACTGTGGCTTCCACATATATTTTGAAATGTGTGCAACGGAACCCCCAAAAGTGAATAGTTAGACAGGTTTAATCTGGTTTGTTTGCAGGCTAGTTAGTAAGTGTGTTGGGAATTTTCAGTTTTTCTGTTTGTGATGTGCGTTGCCCTTCCATGTGCACCTTTTTGCAAAGACTGTTATATGTTATAAAATGGGGTGGCTGCCATCTTTTTGTATAGCTTGGTCGCTGATTTGGTGTGGGGGCACATTGGATGCCTTCAACTGCCATTGGGCTATTGCTGGGCAACTAATGTGTCTCTGTGCCGTTAAGGAGGCGTGGGCTCCTTCCAGGCAAGCTTGCCCTTAATTTATCCACTGCTACAGTGCCTTGCAAATGTATTCACCCCCCCCCCCCTGGCTTTTTAGCTATTTTGTTACACCACAGCCTTCAGTTTAATGTTTTTTAATCTGAATTATATGTGATGGATCAGAACACGATAGTTTAAGTTGGTGAAGTAAAATTAGAAAAATATATACATAAAACTATTTTTCAGAAATAAAAAACTGATAATTGGCATGTGCGTATGTATTCACCCCCTTTGTTATGAAGCCCATAAAAAGCTCTGGTGCAACCAATTATCTTCCGAAGTCACATAATTAGTGAAATAATGTCCACCTGTGTCATATGATCTGTCATTACATATACACACCTATTTGAAAGAGGCTGCAACACCTAAGCAAGAGGCACCACTAACCAAACACTGCCATGAAGACCAAGAAACTCTCCAAACAAGTAAGGGACAATCTTGTTGAGAAGTACAAGTCAGGGTTAGGTTATAAAAAAATATCCAAATCTTTGATAATCCCTAGGAGCACCATCAAACCTATCATAACCAAATCGAAAGAACATGGCACAACAGCAAACCTGCCAAGAGACGGCTGCACACCAAAACTCACGGACTGGGCAAGGATGGCATTAATCAGAGAGGCAGCACAGAGACCTAAGGTAACCCTGGAGGAGCTGCAGAGTTCCACAGCAGAGACTGGAGTATCTGTACATAGGACGACAATAAGCCATACGCTCCATAGAGTTGGGCTTTATGGCAGAGTGGCCAGAAGAAAGCCATTACCTTCAGCAAAAAACAAAATGGCACCTTTTGAGTTTGTGAAAAGGCATGTGGGAGACTCCCAAAATGTATGGAGGAAGGTGCTCTGGTCTGATGAGACTAAAATGTAACTTTTTGGCAATCAAAGTAAACGCTATGTCTGGCGCAAACCCAACACATCACATCACCCAAAGAACAACATCCCCACAGTGAAACATGGTGGTGGCAGCATCATGCTGTGGGGATGTTTTTCAGCAGTCGGGACTGGGAAACTGGTCAGGGTTGAGGGATATATGGATGGTGCTAAATACAGGGATATTCTTGAGCAAAATCTGTACCACTCAGTGTGTGATTTGAGGCTAGGATGGAGGTTCACCTTTCAGCAGGACAATGATCCCAAACACACTGCTAAAGCAACACTTGAGTGGTTTAAGGGAAAACATGTAAATGTGTTGGAATGGCCTTGTCAAAGCCCAGACCTCAATCCAATAGAAAATCTGTGGTCAGACTTAAAGATTGCTGTTCACAAGCGCAAACCATCCAACTTGAAGGAGCTGGAGCAGTTTTGCAAGGAGGAATGGGCAAAAATCCCCATGGTAAGATGTGGCAAGCTCTTATCCAAAGTGACTTGGAGCTGTGATAGCCGCAAAAGGTGGCTCTACAAAGTATTGACATTAGGGGGGTGAATAGTTATGCACATTGACTTTTTCTGATAGAAATAGACATTATTTACCAGTGAATGTCTAGGTTGTAAGGTGACTGGCAGAAACTAATTAATTACAGCTAAACTGTTTATTTTAATGATAACCTATAAAGTATCACAGAAAAGCGTGTGGTGTTAAATTCATAACATGAAATTGTATTCTTTAAGTCTTTTAAAATGACATGCATACTATGGTTTAGATGTCAAAGACAACTAAGTAAAAACACTGTAGTGCTGGGTAGAATCAGGTGTATCAAAAGGCAGCAATAACCTTTCTCTTACAACATACTGGGGTTGATTTACTAAAACTGGAGAGTGCAAAATGTGGTGCAGGTCTGCATAGAAACCGAATACTGTATATACCAGGCAAGATCAGGTAATAGCTTGATCACATTATCCTAGATAATTAGCACATCTAAGGAACAGCCAATATAAACATACACAATATGCTAATTAACAACAAGCCTTGATTAGTCAGGGGGTGGCTCAGACAATCCAGCAACAAGCCCAGAACCCTGAATACACAAAGTACATTACACATTATCATAAACATAAATATCCCACAATGGTTTAATAACAAGGTAAAGTGGACACAATATTAACCACTTTGTATCCAGGCCAATTCTGGTACTTCGCTCCTACATGCAAAAATCTACCTTTTTTGCTAGAAAATTACTTAGAACCCCCAAACATTTTATATATATATATATATATATATATATATATATATATATATACATATACAGTAAAACCTTAGTTTGAGAGTAACTTGGTTTGAGAGAGTTTTGCAAGACAAGCCACATTTGTTTTTAAATTGTGACTTGATATACAAGCGATGTCTTGATATACAAGTAGCGTCATGTCACAACTGAGTATAAAAGAGAGAAGAGGTGCCTCTAAGTGTAGCAATATGGTTACATTTAACCACTTCAGCCCCAGAAGGATTTGCCCCCTTAATGACCAGGCTATGTTTTGCGGTACGGCACTGCGTCGCTTTAACTGACATTTGCATGGTCGTGCGACGCTGTACCCAAACAAAATTTATGTCCTTTTTTCCCACAAATAAAGCTTTCTTTTGGTGGTATTTGATCACCTCTGGGGTTTTTATTGTTTGCGCTATAAACTGCCTCATTTATTTCCTGATTAAGCGGAGTAAGCAGTGGACACACTCATTATCCCTTTGTGTGGTGTTCATTTATATACATATTCATAGCAGACTGCCAGACACAATCTCCCAGCACTATCCATCTCTATGACTAGGTCCTACAGGCACTTATCATACCTGAGATTCGGGATTGGATACAGACTTATTATGTTACAATTTCAGGACTAATCAGAGGGGTTCTATTCATTCATGAACTTTTGTATCAATTTCCCGGGATCACCTGTTTTGATGCATTGCACTGCATTCACCCATAGCAGTTTTGAGGTGTAGTGCTTTCCATTTAGGTTCCTGTGTGGATGCCGTCTGTAACACAATATTTGCTGCTACAGTCACCAGGGGATTTATCATTCTTGGGGGGGGCGGCAATATAGTCGCACTCTCTCAGCCCCTCGGGGAGGTTCCGGCCAGTTGGTCCATAGGCTTAGGGGATAGGGGAATTAGTGGGTGTGGGGGTTCACAGTTTTGGGGGGGAGGCTGGGAGGGTTAGTAATGGTTATCTTTGTATATATCGTTTGTTTTCTGTTTTATCCTTCTCTTTGTTACATGCCAAATAAACTTAAGGAGGTAGCTCTTGGGTGTACACATTTTTTGTTTTTTTCGTTCTGATGGCCTCCAATACAGCTGATAAGACACATATCAGTCTTACCAGCTGCTTTCCTCGCCGCTAAAAGCCAGATAAACAAAGAGGCGAAACCGGAAGTGACTACATACTCATCACTTCCTGTTTCCGGGGTCACAGAGAGAGAGGAACATCATCAGTTCCTCTCTCAGTTCAATGCTGCTGGTCTCATTAAAGGGCGGCAGCAGCGGGAGGGGGGTGGGACCCATTTCCACCACCCGTAGAAGTGATCAAGTGGCTATTTGGCCACTCAAATAACTTCTACTAGAAAGGGAATCGCCGGCTGAAAAATGTCATACCAGGATGATGCCTGTAGGTGGAGGGCAGAAAATAGTTAATCACATTTCCAAGAGATGAGCAGACAAGCAGAAACAATAGGTGACTCAATTAACAATGGGAATTCACACCAAGGAGGCAGACAATGGGGCAAAGACACTTAACACATAACACCTTAAACAGATTATAGCAGGCGACCCCAGCATCAGGTTGTTTAGAGCTGATTATATTAACATCTACTCTGAGTCTCATAGTCAAAAGTAGTCATTGCTGGTTTGGGCACAAATGCCCCAAATCTTTATCCCAGTCCTAGATTCCCAGAGTCTGTGTGTTTCAGGGCAACATGGACCCGAATCTGAAGCAAGACCTCTCCAAGGGTCCCCCAGACACACACCTCCCAAGAATAGACCCCCCTTTAAAAGCCAGGGCCCATAGTCAGAAGACAAGAGGCTACTCTGCAGTCCCCTCCAAAAGCCTCTGTCCTGGTTGGGTCTGTCAGAGTAAGTTCTGACACAACATTTTGTATATGCCCACTATGGCAGTACCCAGCTTCCTATGCCTTTTGTATTACAATTGGTTGCTTATTGGCCCTACAAATATCCAGAATTACATAACATTATAAGCCAATAGACTTCAGTGGTTCACCAATTTTGCTTGAAGTTTGTCTTCCCGACAAACTTGGCTGGGGTTGTCGGGAACTGCAGGCGGGTGGCTTATCAGAATCTGGAAGCCCCCCATTAACAAAGGGGCTCCTGGTCCCGACCTCCCTCCCATGTGAATGAGTATCGGGTACACAGTATCCCTACCCATTCACCAAATTAGTGGCAAAAAGTAATAAAAACAAAAATTTGTTGACAAATCCTTTAATAAAAAATAAAAAAATAGTGTCCCTTTTCAATCACGCTGCCCGCCGGACTCAAAAAATAGAAAAAATTAAAAACGCTCCCACCTCCTGGGAGGCCTCCTGCCGAATGCCTCCTCTCTGCTTTGACATTTCTGATATACAGTAGGTAAGGGGCGGGGCAACCTAGCTATGTTACCTAGTGGAACCGCCCCCTTCGGACATCACAGACTGGTGCATGCTGGGTGCTGATGCTGATGTTCGGGCTGAACTGTTCACCCATACCTAATAATGAACTCTTAGAAATCTATAAGTTTACCATCTAATTGAAAATAATACGATCCCTATGTAGACAAAAAATTATCTCAACAGTTTTGAAGCAGGGAGACTAATAAGGCAGAAACATATCTTCCTCTAGCTGGGTATCTACAAATCTCAGGGTGGTGAGAATACTTCTTGGGGACGAGCGAGACAAAACAGATTCAGGGGAATGATCGTTGCAACTGAAACTGGCTGGAAACAAACCATGAGACTGTGGATTAGGGTAAATATTACCCTGTACTAGATCACTCCCTAGTAAAATGAACAATATATTCTTCATTAGCTAAGGCAGGGATGGGATGTTAATTATTTAATTTATGCCTGGAGATAAGCTTTAAAGTATAACTAAAATTATTATTTTTTGCATAGAGTTGGAAGAAATTCGTATTTCTGTTAGGTTTTTATTTCTGCCTTTGTCCTTGTTAAGGAGATTCACCCCTTCTATTTATCCTGATGACCGTTATCACTAATGCCCTGTACACACGGTCGGACATTGATCGGACATTCCGACAACAAAATCCATGGATTTTTTCCGACGGATGTTGGCTCAAACTTGTCTTGCATACACACGGTCACACAAAGTTGTAGGAAAATCCGATCGTTCTGAACGCGGTGATGTAAAACACAGGACTATAAACGGGGCAGTAGCCAATAGCTTTCATCTCTTAATTTATTCTGAACATGCGTGGCACTTTGTGTGTCAGATTTGTGTACACACGATCGGAATTTCCGACAACAAGGTCCTATCACACATTTTCCATCGGAAAATCCTATCGTGTGTACAGGGCATAAGAGTGAAAGTGAATCAAAACCTTCTAATGGGAAAAGTTGTTCTGGTGACTCTGCTGACAACCAGGAATTGCCTCAGTTTAGAGGGATTTTCTCTCACTCCCTGTTTTGGCAATGGGGCAGGAAGTAAAAGGAAATCTCCCTAATAGAACACAGAAAAACTGGAGTTACAACTCTCTCTTACTCCATGCAAAATTATATATTATTTTTAATTACAAATAGTTATTTCAAAATTTTTTTAATTTTTAACTATAGATATTGTTTTGCAAATGTAGAAAACATTGCAAGGGAGTTGCTATGTAATTTTGGATATTTTACTTTTTCATCATTATTATGTGTTTGAATGTTTGGAGTGCTGTAAGTTGTTCTTCCTGTTCCAGTGTGCGTATTCTTCAACTGTATGTATCATAATCATGTTCTGTTCTGTTTTCTAAGTATATTTTTACATTCCCAAAACATGCCCTTTACAAAAAGATGTTCTTAGAAAGATAGGGCAATATGTTTTTTTTTCTGTGAATTATCATTCAAAGAGAAGGAACTGTACCCAAAATATCTTTTTATTGCTTCAAATGAAGTTGACATTTTTGGATCACCTAATCGGGGCAAAACAGCTGTTTACTGAATTGGTTTATATTTGTAGCTAGGTTAAAATTATGATGAATGATCAATAACCTTGCTAATTCATTCTGAACATGAAATTTAGTGAATATCATTATTGTGATGCTAATAAAATAACCAACCATGAAAACAACACTAACCTGAAAATTTACATTGTGTAAAAAATGTTTCATCAAATACAGTATATGTATGCATTTGTCTGTTATCATTTTTATATCATAATACAGCATAAAAAAAATATACCTTCATGAAAAGAAATATGTGGATCATTATCGGGTATAAAATATTTCTTAGCTGTTTGTATCACCATTGGTAGGTCCATTATAGTAACTGTAGCTCCTTGATTTGTGGATAGAAATATTCTTGCAAAAGCTCCCGAACAGCCTGTTAAACAAAATTTTTGTTGTTAAATGAGAGAAAGTAAAATATATATTCAGTGTGAAGTAGATTATTTAGCCAGCAAAATGAATGAAAACATGTTTGTCTTGCTTTTCTGTGGTTTTTACTTAAAATTTTCTTAAAGTGGATGTAAACCACTTGATGAAGTGAACAGAATCAGATGATACACAGGGATGAAACAAATCTCCCTACATAAGTTTTACATGTTTATCTGCTGTCTTCAGCTTGCTATATTCTTTAGAATTCTTACATCGGTTAAGAATTTTCACTTCCTCATTCAACAGACTTAGTTGAAGACAAGCTCTCTGCTAATCTATTTATAGAACCTCCCATGACACACATTCCAGGCTGCTTGTATCTCCCATCTCAGAGAACTTGTCAGAAGTTATCATGCTGATAACAGAAGAATGGAGCAGCACAAACACACAGGACTTAGTGCTTTGGAGACAGATAAAGAAACACTACAGATATATTTGCCCAGCTCAAATTTCATGAATCAGGTTTACATCCACTTTAAACAAGTTCACTACCATCATATGTTTATAAATAGTGAGTTGTGGATGTTTATTTCTGCAGTGCCACTTATTAACAGACAATCGAAAAACCCCCTTGGGTGGCCAGGGTACCCATTATGGGCTGTGATCTGAGCCACTGTACAGAGCTGATCTGAGCAGCTCTGCACCTTGTAATCACTATGATGAGCAAACACAGCGATCACAAATGTAAACAGTACTACTGTTTACATGGTAGAGCCCGCTCCTTCCACTCACAACTCAAGAACGGGAAGAAGGAGGAAATAATTAATTAACCATTCATTAGTTACAGATCACAGGCAGCAAAAGATTATTGGTGAGGGGCGGTGATCTTAGGATCATTTTTTTTAATTGTTTCAATCATCTCAGGATCAGGATGTGAGCTGTATGTTAACCCTTCGCCTCAAGTATCCTCCTGTCAGGATCCGGATCTGAACCCATGACCTCTATTGGCAGTGGCTCTTCTTACTGTACCACTTGAAATGCTGGACAGCTCCCTGCTTTATCCCTTGGACAACCATACTTCATATCTTGTTTCTGGTGAATCCTAAACTCATTGCTCCTCCTGAAAAACTTCCTATTCAAGCTATCTCTATGCACATCCTATTTACTAAAGTATTGTGCACTTTTCCAGCCAATATATTGCTCCTTGTGCTCCTGATGCTGTCCATGTCTTTGGTATCACTTATTACTGATCTTTGGCTTGTTAATTGACTACTCTTCCACACTATCCCAACCTGCAAACACTCATTATAGACTATTGGCTTTTTCTTTCATGTGTTACAAGATCCTGACTTGCTCCCCTCCTGGTGGGGCGATCCTGAGCACTACATCCTGGCACTATCAGGCTGCAAAACCCATCTCCACCATCAGGTGCTCAGGTGAAGACCAGTTAGTGCTGAGAATCCACACCTTGGATGAGTCTGTGTCACGTGCCAGGGGGACCTGCTTGTATACTTCTCTGGCTAGTTACTAGGCAAACCTTCCTACTGCTATAGCTACTGGCTTCTGGCTGTGGGCAAATGTTTCCATGTAGTGGAGCTGTGCTCGTCCTGCACGGGTCAACTGCTTGTCTTGTCTAGGGGCGAGGAGAAAGCTTATACTCATCTGATCCTTCATTCCTACAGAAAACGGCACTACCCCATGGTCCAGTGGTGGACTGTTTCAAATCTATGGAGCCAGCCCTGGGCTTGATGGTGTCAGCAACAGTCCACTCAAGACCACTGTGCCAGGAGTCATGCCCAAAAAATTGTGAAAAAATTAGATCACCTTATAGTGTCGACTTCCAAAAAATGGGCTGTTTGGGGGGGTCTTGGTCCATCCTGGCATTTTTATTTGATATGATTTATAACACAAATTAAGGAAACATTTTTCTTTTTTTTCTTTAAACAGTAAAAAAACAAGGGGTTGGTAAATACCACCAAAAGAAAGCTCTAGCTGTCTCAAAAAATGATAGAAAAATTTATTTGGGTTACAGTGTTTCATGACTGAGTAATTGTCAAACTACCATAGCACTATAAACTTAAAGATGACCTTGTAATGAAGGAGTAATACAGGCTGCTACTCAAGTAAAGTAAACTTCAGTTTAATGAAGAAAATAGAAAACAAAATTCAGGGCTGACTGCTGTCATGTGTCTTGTAACCTACATTTGGTAGATTTGGCTCAGAATATTCAAATTGTGGCTCTTTTTCTGCTTATTTGGGTTGCAGAATCTCTATATCAACAATTATAAATCAGAATCTTAATGTTACCTCCAAGATCACAGATGGTATGGAACTCAGAAAGGTCAAACGCCTGGATCACTTCCTTTCCAAACATATTCCATATGGAGTCCATATAATACATGAAAGCCACCATATCCTCTTCTGACCTAATTGATATTAAATGAAAGCATACATTTTTACCACAGAAAAGGTGCAGATAGTTGCTGCCAATAGCATGTAAAGTATAGTGACCCAAAAAATAGGGCTAATTGTAGCCAGGTCACCAAAGATCATTTCTAATTGGTTGCTGTAGTTGCTATGGATTACTGCACTTTTCATATATATCATCAATGTCCTTTCAATTTTCTTATTGAGTAAGACATATTGAAACTATATGTTGATACTACAAAACATGTAGCCATAAAGACATTTTAATAGGAGATACATTTTTATTTTAACTGTTGGCTATTTTTGCACACTATACAGTATTTTACTAAAGTTGACCTCACAAGCCAGGGCAATCTAGCAGTAAATGAGCTTACAAAAAAGTTGTCACTGACCTCTGTAGGCACAGCAGAAACCCTGAAGTTCCCCTATTGGCTTGGTACACTCAGTTCCCCCTCTCATAATTACCTTGGTTGCCTTCCAGGCTTCTAATCTCTAATTTAAACACAGAGCATGTGCTCTGGAAGGGAGAAGCAAATAGGGTAAGATAAGAGACTTGATTTGGATGACTCCAGTGCTTCCATTGAGGATGAATTTTTTAACAGTGCCCACAAATACCAAGGCCACTGCTTATTAGGAATATAACACTTGAATGCCTATAGCTTGGCCAAAAGTTTTCTGTAGAGCAAACCTGTGCTTTGCTCATGGATTTATAGCATGGACATTATCTGGACCCTAAGTGGCTGAGCCCTTTCACCGACTGGAAGGTGGGATCTTTGTCACACTCAGCATCCACCCCTTGTGAAGTCTGCATATCAAGGACCCTGATGCAAAGCCAATTTAAACTAAATGGACCTATTGTCATAGAATTCTAATAATACTTCACTACTTTAATTTCAATTTCACTTCCATCTTTTATCCATAGTAAAAACTAAATTGAAAAACCACCATGACAGGAGGAACAGACCATTGGGAACATTTAAGGAACTATACTTATCCATACATATTTTTAAAAATAAATGTTGTCATTATTGTTTACTTTATATACAAAAGATCCTTCAAAACACTCAATACAATATTGTTCCAAAACATACTGTATATATGTTTTACATCAACCTGTACCTCACATGTCCTCTAGTACATTGTTCCTACACGACAACCTGGGTAAGCCTATTGCTAAACAAATATGAGCATATACAAAGGGTCAACCCTGGTCAACTGGTTGGAGTAGAAATGATCTATTGTACTATAGACAACCCACTTAATCCATCCCTGTAAACCCATCAGATATGTAATCTCTTTCAAATCCATTGCAGAACCGATAACCCAGTGGATCATCGCAGTTCCTAGTGAAGATTATCATTAAGATTTTTGCAGGTCAAGATAAGAATGGATTTATAGGTATTCATTTATTTCTAAAGGTTAATGTAGGGAGTAAGTTTAAGGTTGGGGCTAGAGTTAGGGATAGGTTTTTACGAGCTTAAAGTGGAACTTCGGTCATTTTTTCAACTTACCCTCTATTAAATCTTCTGCCCTTGTTGTTTTAACTTTGGATAGTAAAACGTTTTTTTCTGCCAGTAAATACCTTATACAGCCCACTTCCTGTTTCTTGTCTGGTTAAAAGCCTAGGCTTATGACATCATGCACAGCTCTTTCTCTCTCTCATCTCGTGGGTGTTTGCCAGGAAGGGAGAGGGGGTGAGTCATAAGAGGGCCAATGAGAGCTTCAGATCTGAAGGTTTGCCTCTGTGTGTCTGTGTAAATCCTGGAAGTGAACAGGCAGCAGCTTCAGCTGCCCAAAGTTAAAATGGTTGCAGCCAAACTGAGTGGGGGGAGATTTCTGCAGCATATTTGGCAAGTACAGAATTGCAGTATATATAAAATAATATGCAAAGTTGTTGGAGGGAAGCTTCAGAATGGCAAAGATGTTTTTACTACAAATTATGTGAGCACACTGCAGTTCCTCTTTAGTGTTAGGTTAGGTTTTAGAGTCAAAGTGAAGTGTTAATTTTCAGGATTACGTTACAGCAAGGTTAAGGGTTAAATGTTGGTGTCAAATTTGTGTTAAAGCTGAATTTTAGCACATATAAAAATTATGAAACTCCAAAATCATTGATACATCATTAAATGTATATATATATATATATTTTTAATTCAAGCAGTGTATGTACCTGAATCTGACCTCATATCAGCCTCTTCTACTCCTTGCATAGAAGAACTGGAGTGTAAGAGGAAAAGAAAAGAAAATCACTTTGCTGTTTCTCATTTCACTGTCCAGTAAAAGGCTGGGGGAAGTCCAGGAATATCTGGGCTCAGTGTTCATTGGTTGAATGATGCTGGGGATGATAGTGGCAGAAATAAAGTTCTATGAGAAAAATCTCTGGATTGTAGGTGAATATTGCAAAAAAAAGTTTCAGGGTTAGGTAGGGTAAAATGTAAGAGGGGAATATGATTGTTAAGAGATAATGTAGAGGTTTGGTTACATTTAAGGGCTTGGTTACATTTAGGGTGAGAAGTGAATTAGGGTCAGCCTAAATGTCATCTTGAGCTTGGGGTTTAGTGAATGTAGGAGGACAATTATTTACACTTGCCTTCAGAGCCCACAAGGAGCTGCATTCTGTAATAAACAATGTACTGAAAAGGACAGAAAATGACATCTTATTAATTGTAAACTGTGTGAAATCCAAAAGTGGAGTGTGAAGATCTCACCATCTGAATTTGCAAAAGATGTGGAAACTGCTTACCACTCCTACATGTACAAGAAAATGTTAGATTTCTGTGTAAGAAATCTTGCAGTGGTTGGTAAGATTTGTTCACATTATATAGACAAAGCAAGCAAAATCTTCCAATGACAAACAGGAAGTGAGAGACAATCCCTCTAATGTGAAGGAATCCCTGGCTGTCAACAGAATTGGTGTCCCTAATGAAAGATATCCCCACTGTTCCTGTTCTGGGGACAACACAAAATTTGGGATTTTCTTTTACTTTCACTTTTGCTGATAATGGTAAATGGTAAACAGGACAAATAGAGAGGGGCACAGACAGCAATAAAAACTGACAGATGTTCTAATCCTATCCAAAACTAAAAAGAAGTTTTGCCTTTAGTTAAGTAAGCACCAATACAAAAATACAATGCTGTTTGCAGAAGTCCCAAAGGACCCTAGGCTATATGATAGATCAGGGGTTGCAACATCACAGTAAAGCTGTACAGGTTCAATTTCACGAAGAAAAAGGAGATACTCCCTCAAATGGGATTTTAACGACAACACAACAACAAAATTGAGTAAAGACAAATTTATTGGTACATATAAAAGGTCAATCACACATGTGATGATCTTGTAAAAACAAAGCACGAACAAATGATAGAATCATTGCAGGCAAACAATAATGTATAATATTACTCTCCAATGTCCGAAAACGCTCTTTGGTACCCAATGTATTTCAGGTTCAAGCCTTTTGTCAGGGGTACTTAATAAGAGAATGTAGGTTCAAATACTTGTCTAATAAGTAAGAAAGAAAAAAGCACAATAACGTTGTGACATAAGCATACAGTAGCAAGTACATCAGGACAGAAACCATGCTCATGGGACACCTACCAAAATAGGATGGGACAAATAGTGCAATGTTCTGCTAGGTTGTTCAAACAGAAATAAAAAAACATTGCTGCAGGAGATGGCGTCAATGGAGATCTCTTATACCACCCCGAAGTTCAACCTGGATGCCCCACGAAGGTCCTCACAGTGACTGGTTGCGGACCATAAATAGTGGAATATACTTGCCACTGTATGCTTATGCCACAACGTTATTGTGCTTTTTTTTTTCTTTTTTAGTTATTAGACAAGTATTAGAACCTACATTTTCCTATTAAGTACCCCTGACGAAAGGCTTGAACATGAAATGCGTTTGGTATCGAAGAGTGTTTTCGGACATTGGAGAGTAATGTTATACAGTATTGTATGCCTGCAATGATTCTATATGATTCTATCATTTGTTCTTACTTTTTTTTTATAGGATCATCACATGTGTGATTGATCCTTTTATATGTACCAATAAATATTTATTTTTACTCAATTCTGGTAGTGTTGTTGCCGTAAAAATCCTATTTTAGGGGGTATCTCCTTTTTCTTCATATATCCAGGGATGTGGAAACCACTTACCACTTTCTGACATGGTGGAAACATCTCTATCTATTCACGGGTAGCAAATACCAATCCCCCCGCTTTCTCCATTTCCACCATCTCAGAAGTACGTTAATTTTGAGAATATTTACATTTTCCATTTGTTGTGAATAGATTCAGTTGGCTATTGTTGGGTCTGAGACTATACCATGTTTAGGGGCAAAGAATTTGACACCCTTATGGTGAAATACAAAGAACATTGCAAAAAGGAAGAACAGGAGTCAGAAATGGCTTCTATGTTTTTTCAAATTAGAAGATTAGTAGAAAGGAAGGTTTCCATGTTTTGGCAGATAGAGAGCTTTGAGCAGTATATCCAAGATTATATCAATCCTTTTGGATTAAGAATACAGATTTTTTTCCACTCTTGAAAGTACTGGCATGATTTTCAAAAAAAGATGGGAGAATAACTTCCAACAATGTACGAAGGTGATGATGAAACTATTAACAAAAGAATATCAAAAAAGGATCACCTTATTGGAAAAGGATATTTATATAATTAATGCCAAACTGGAACCATTCAAGGAACTACCTAATTTTAGAAAACAGGAAGAGGCAATCAAAACTTATATAGACACAATGGTTAGAGAGCTTATAACAACTAAAGAGAGAAAATTCTGGAGGGACAAAATGGCATTCCGTCAAGGCAAAGCATATAGTTGGCAGCAAAAAAACACACAGACACGACAACAAAGAAATAGTAATTTGAACACATACAATATGGGCAAAGGATCAAATTCATAGTTGCTTTGTTTATATAATTCATCACATGTGTGATTGATCCTTTATATGTACCAATAAATATTTGTTTTTACTCAATTTTGGTAGCATTGTTGCCGATAAAATCCCATTTTAGGGAGTATATCCTTTTTCTTCATATATCCAGGGAGGTTCAATTTCACTGCCCTTGGACTACTATGTGACCTAAATGTTAGCGATTGTTGATTGTGAATTGACACTACATCCCCAACCTTACTTCTGTTGGGACAAAGTGTCTGAACAGTTTACAAAGTCTGCACTTGGAGATTCAAAATGCTCCGCTTACTTGTGTTATTAAAAGATTCCCCAAACACGTATATTATAGACATTTACTTTAAAATGCAAATTGTAAATTTACATAAGAAGACATCACAAAACCACATTCATAGAACCCTGAAAAGTTGTGTAAATTAATGCAGGCTGAGTTTGACACAATAGCTTTATTTGAAGGACAATATTCTGCATGAAAGTGTGAGATTGTTACTTGATTCAAATTCTGATAACCAAATTACCTGTAAATCGATTCAAACAAGTCCTTTGAAGAAACTCCAAAAGCTCTTTCATACTGGCTTTTTCCTTCTCTGAGATAAAAGAATCAACATTATTTGATAATATAATAGTTGGTTTAGCATATATATAAACTTCCTATACTTGCGTTCATTTATCAAGAATCTCTAACGTTTTAAACATATTGCGCGTTTTTAGTGTACCTAAACAATGAACAGCTTTGTGCTTTTATTTTGGAAAAAAATGATAACAGCATATCCAAGTTTATCTCATTATAGTTAAAGAAAGTTATAAAACTTAAATACAGAATTCTGTGGTTTACTTTAACTTCAAACTGATGTTTTCTCGCTTACTGTAATAATAGTCACACTCTGGATTGTTCAGACTGCATTGTCTACTACACCAGCACAGTGCATATGAACAGAGGGGGAACGTGGGGGAACGCAGTTCCGGCACCTCCAGCACTGTGTACTCTGTGTAATGGCAAGGGGTGCTGGGGTGGGCTGAAGGGTCTATTAACGCTGGCTGCTGGGTGATCTGTTGTTGCTGGAACAGATCTATTTTTGAGTGGCGGTCTATTGTTGCTGGGGAGGTCCATTGTTGCTGGTGGGGGATCTATTGTTGCTGGGGGTCAATTATTGCTGGAAGAGATCTACTATTGACAAAGGGGGTATATTGTTGCTGGCTTCTGGAGAGTCTATTGATGCTGGTGGCATCTGTTGTTGCTGCTGGGGTGGTATTTTGTTGTGGGGATCCATTGTTGCTGGGGGGTCTATTTTTTCTGATCAAATCTATTGTTGCTGGGAGGTCTATTGCTGCTGGCTGTGGGGGATCTATTTTACTACTTTTCTTGCTATCATTACCAAATTCCATACAAATTACTTAGCACCACAAAATGATACTTGGCTCTGTATTCTCTAAAAGGGGCAGTACTGGGAGGTGGGTGGGGGATGAAACCAAGGAACGGTGCTCAGAGGTGGATGGGGGATTAAACCAAGGAACGGTGCTCAACGGTGGGTAGGAGGTGGAGACAAGAAGTGACTCAGAACAGGGGGGAGGGTTCCTGCACCTATTCTCTGAGAAAAAAAGCCCTGAGTATGATATTTAAACTCCATATAATTTATACATACAATAATACAATAATTTGGTACGTTGTATTAATTACATAATGTGCTTTACTTTACTGATTGATAAAGGTGATAGAACCCCACAATGAATTCATCAGGAAAGATATTTGTTTTACCACCCTTTCTTTGTTCTTTCCAGAACTAACTGCTTACAAGAAGCCATAGTGACAAGCTGCTGCATCTTGTGATTACAGGCTTGACAATCAGCTGCCATTTGTATTATTTAGAACAAATACTCTGTAGGAGACGCCTGTTGCAAGCATTTTGACTTTGTACATGTACAATTTGTCATCGACCACATAAACAAGAAAAGTCACATGTTGCAAATTAAAAATTACTAAAAAGTTTAATAAAATTAAAATTGATAACATTTTGATAAAATGTCAGCAAAAATCCCTTCAGTGAATGTCTGTTGGGAAAAAATCACCATCCTGGGCAATTCAAACTAAGTACAACAAAGAGATGCATAATCATCTCCAAGAGAGAAGACAGGGCCATGTTTGTCTTATACAAGAAAAATCAAGATTTAGCTGTCTATATTTCGGAATGTTTTGACATGGAGTTTTCATGAAAGGCAAACGCTGCCTATTTTTTTTTCATTACGGTATATGCTTAGTTTGAATTGCTCAGGATGTTATATACCAGCGATGGCAAACCTTGGCACCCCAGATGTTTTGGAACTACATTTCCCATGATGCTCTGGCACTCTGCAGTGTAGTGGAACATCATGAGAAATGTAGTTCCAAAACATATGGGGTGCCAAGGTTCGCCATCACTGTTATATACTGTATTAACTGTAACCTCTTTCTGACCTCGTAACACAAATGTGCGATGGCAGAAAGGTTGGGCCTTAAAATGCACATGGTGCACCTACATTGCTGTGAAAAATGATTTGTCCACTTCCTGATTTTTTTTTTTTGCATATCTGTCATGTTTAAATGATTCTAAAATTTTAATATTACACAAAGATAACCCGAGTAAGTGAACAATGCAGATTTTAAATGTTGATTTATATAATTATGGAAAAAAAGCTGTCCAAACCTGCCTGGCCCTATTTGAAAAAGTAATTGCCCCCTAAACCTAATAACTGGTTGTGCCACCCTTGGCGGCAACGACTGCAATCAAGCATTTGTGATAGCTGGCAATGAGTCCTTCACATCTCTGTGGAGGAATTTTGGCCCACTCTTCTTCGCAGCATTGTTTTAACTCAGCCACATTGGAGGGTTTGAGCATGAACAGCCTGCTTAAGGTCATGCTACAGCATCTCAATTGGATTTAAGTCAGGACTTTGACTCAGGGCCATCTTAATAACATCATGGGCCCCTGGGCAAAGTAATGCACTAGGGCCCCTACCAGGGAGAAGGTCACTTGCGGTGTGCTGTACGTGCGATGGCAAGGAGTGGGTATGGCTAAATAATGCTACATTTTGGGTGTGTCTTTTTACTCTGTTAAGAAACAACAAATACAGAAAAACAGGGAATTATCCCAAATTAAATTCACCCCTATACACACTGTCCCGCCCTCTCTACACACTGCCTCCCCTATATACACTGACCCCCTGTATACACTGACTCTTTTTCCCTGTACACACTGCTCCCACTCCTTTTTGAAACTATCCCCCTCCCTGTACACATTGCTCCCTATCATAAATGCCTCTCCCAGCCATTTAGCCGCCTGTATTTATCTATGACTGTACACAGTATGGGGGGGGGCAGGAAGGCACAGTACAGGGGGGTTGGAGGACACAGTAGAGGGGAGGTCAGGAGGTACAGAATAGGGTGTAGTAATGTGTGGTGTCAGGTTTGGGTAGTATAGGGTGGTATAGTGGCCGGTTAGGGTAGTATAGGGCAGTATAGTGGCATGTTAGGGTAGTATAGGGCAGTATAGTGGCATGTTAGGGTAGTATGGGGCAGTATAGTGGAAGGTTTGGGTAGTGTAGGGCAGTATAGTGGCAGGTTTTATAGTATAGGGCAGTACAGAGGTAGCATTGCATAGTATAGGGCAGTACAGAGGTAGCTTTGTATAGTATAGGGTAGAGCTGCACGATTCTGGCTAAAATGAGAATCACGATTTTTTTGCTTAGAAGATAGATCACGATTCTCTCACAATTCTCGCGGCGTAACATCATCTTTCACATTAAAACAAAAAAAAAAATTGGGCTAACTTTACTGTTTCGTTTTTTTTTTTTTATTCATTAAAGTGTATTTTTTCCCAAAAAATTGCATTTGAAAGACCGCTGGGCAAATACAGTGTGAAATAAAATATTGCAGCAATTTCCATTTTATTCCCTAGGGTCTCGGCTAAAATATATATAATGTTTGGGGGTTCCAAGTAATTTTCTAGCAAAAAATATTGATTTTAACTTAAGAAAGAAGTGTCAGAAAAAGATTTAGACTTTAAGTGGTTAAACTTCCTGCATTTACACGTTGTTGAAAACTTGGCAGATTGCCTGGATTATTTATTTACACAGAAGTTCTATCCCTTTGATCTAAGAAGGAAGCTTAGTTACAATGTTTGAAGTTAAAGACTTGGCAGAATGCTTTCTTTTGACAGCTGAGTGAGCAGAAAGTTTCTCCACTTGTTTATGTGAAAGAATCTGCAAACTTTCCAGGAGAGATCGTCAGGGGGAGTGAATCGAGATCACAATTTTTTAACGATTAAAGGGGTTGTAAAGGTAAAAATTTTTTCACCTTAATGCATTCTATGCATTAAGGTGAAAAAACTTTTGACAGTACCGCCGCCCCCAGCCCCCCCGTTTTACTTACCTGACGCCTCGAATCTTCGCTGCACGTTCTTGTCATCTTCGCTGCAGCTCAGCCTGGTCGCTGATTGGCTGCAGTGGATGGATTGAAAGCAGCGCAGCCATTGGCTCGCGCTGCTGTCAATCACATCCGATGACGCGGCGCGCCGGGGGGCGGGGCCGAGTGATACAGCGAGCGGCTATAGCCGCCGGCTGTATTATCACGGGAGCGCGCCCGCAAGCACTCACCACCATGCGAGGGAGCTCGCATTAAGGTGGTGAATGCTTGCGGGGAGGAGCTGAAACAGCCGCCGAGGGACCCCAGAAGACTAGGTTCGGGGCCACTCTATGCAGAACGAGCTGCACAGTGAAGGTAAGTATAACATGTTTGTTATTATTTTTTTTTTTTTAAATTACCTTTACAACCGCATTAATTGTGCAGCTCTAGTATAGGGCAGTACAGAGGTAGCTTTGGAAAGTATACGGCAGTACAGAGGTAGGTTTGGATAGTATAGGGCAGTACAGAGGTAGGTTTGGATAGTATACGGCAGTACAGTGGTAGGTTTGGATACTGTACGGCAGTACAGAGGTAGGTTTGGATAGTATATGGCAGTACAGAGGTAAGTTTGGATAGTATACAGCAGTACAGAGGTAGTTTTGGATAGTATACGGCAGTACAGAGGTAGGTTTGGATAATATAGGGCAGTACAGAGGTAGGTTTGGATAGTATAGAAAGGTACAGTGGCAGGTCTGGATAGTATAGGGAGGTATAGTGGTAGGTCTGGGTAGTATAGGGAGGTATAGTAGTAAGTCTTGATAGTATAGGGAGGTATAGTGGTAGGTATAGGTAGTATAGGGAGGTATCGTGATAGGTCTGATTAGTATAGGGAGGTAAAGTGGTAAGTCTGGATAGTATAGGGAGGTATAGTGGTAGGTCTGGGTAGTATAGGGAGGTATAGTGGTAGGGCTGGGTAGTATAGGGAGGTATAGTGCTAGGTCTGGCTACTATAGGGAGGTGTAGCAATAGGTCTGGATAGTATAGGGAGGTGTAGTGGTAGGTCTGGGAAGTATAGGAAGGTGTAGTGGTAGGTTTGGATAGTATAGGGAGGTGTAGTGGTGGGTCTGGATAGTATAGGGAGGTGTAATGGTAGGTCTGGATAGTATAGGGCAGGGGTGTCCAAACTACGGCCCTCCAGCTGTTGCAGAACTACACTTCCCATGAAGCATTGTAAATCTCTGAAATTCACAGACATTACTAGGCATGATGGGAATTGTAGTTCCTGAACAACTGGAGGGCCATAGTTTGGACACCTCTGGTATAGGGAGTTGTAGTGGTAGGTCTGGGTAGTATAGGGAGGTATAGTGCTAGGTCTGGATAGTATAGGGAGGTGTAGTGGTAGGTCTGGATAGTATAGGGAGGTGTAGTGGTAGGTCTGGGTAGTATAGAGTGAAATATTGGCAGGTTAGTGCAGTATGCCGTGACATATGCTCAGTCATTTACAGCATTGCTGAATGCAAAAACTCACGGGGCTGCTGTGGTCTTTCCTCCTCAGCTTGAGTGAACGAGTCTTTGGGAGGAGTGGAGGAGGCAGCCACACCCCTGGCTTTGCCCACAAAGTCTGGCTGCTTCTGGAGATATTGAAGATCTCAGAGGAACAGCCTAACTTGATTAAATGACAGGGGAGTGTTACAGGCAGCCTCCTCCGCACCGCTGATGCTCCTGGTGACCCGATCGACTTGAAAAAGCATTACATGTTACAAAGTAAACTGTAAGGGGACAGGGAAAGTGCAGGGGCCCCCATGCAGCTGGGGCCCCTGGGCAGTGCCCAGCTGTGCCCGCTCGTTAAGACAGCCCTGCTTTGACTAGGCCACTCCAAAATCTTAATTTTTATTTTATTTTTTGCCATTCAGATGTGGACTTGTTGGTGTGTTTTGGATCATTGTCCTCCTGCATAACCCAAGTGTGCTTGAGTTTTCAAACTGATGGCAAGACATTCACCTTCAGGATTTTCTGGTAGAGCGCAGAATTCATGGTTCCATTAATTATGGCAAGCCGTTCAGATCCTGAAGCTGAAAATCAGCCCCAGACCATCGCACTATGACCACCATGTTTAACTGTTGATATGGTGTTCTTTTTATGAAATGCTTTGTTAGTTTTATGCCAGATGTAACGGGACACACACCTTCCAAAAAGTTCAGTCTCAGCAGTCCACAGAATATTTGTCCAAATGTCTTGGGGATAATCAAGATGTTTTTTGACAAATGTAAGAGGAGTCTTTGTGTTCTTTCTGGTCAGCAGTGGCTTTCACCTTGGAACTCTCCCATGGTTGGATGCCATTTTTGCCCAGTCTTTCTTATTGATGAATCATGAATACTGGCCTTAACTGAGGCAAGTGAGGACTGCAGTTCTTTAGATGTTGTTCTGGGTTCTTTTATGACCTCCTGGATGAGTCATCGTTGTGCTCTTGGAGTACTTTTGGTAGGCCGGTCACTCCTGGGAAGCTTCACCACTGTTCCAAATTTTTTCTCTAATGGCTTTCACTATGGTTCGCTGGAGAACCAAAGCTTTAGAAATGGCTCTGTAACCATTTCCAGACTGGTACATGTCAATTACTTTGTTTCTCATCTGTTCCTTAGCATTCTTTACTTTGTCAGACAGCTTCTATTTACAGTGCCTTGCAAAAGTATTCACCCCCCTTGGCTTTTTACCTATTTTGTTATATCACAGCCTTTAGTTCAATGTTTTTTTAATCTGAACTATATGTGAAGGATCAGAACACAATAGTCTAAGTTGGTGAAGTAAAATTAGAAAAATATATACATAAAACTATTTTTCAGAAATAAAAAACTGATAATTGGCATGTGCGTATGTATTCACCCTCTTTGTTATGAAGCCCATAAAAAGCTCTGATGCAACCAATTACCTTCAGAAGTCACATAATTAGTGAAATGATGTCCACCTGTATGCAATCTAAGTGTCACATGATCTGTCATTACATATACACACCTTTTTGAAAGGCCCCAGAGGCTGCAACACCTAAACAAGAGGCACCACTAACCAAACACTGCCATGAAGACTAAGGGACTCTCCAAACAAGTAAAGGTCAATGTTGTTGAGAAGTACAAGTCAGGGTTAGGTTATAAAAAATATCCAAATCTTTGATGATCCCTAGGAGCACCATCAAATCTATCATAACCAAATGGAAAGAACATGGCACAACAGCAAACCTGCCAAGAGACGGCCGCATACCAAAACTCACAACCGGGAGGGCATTAATCAGAGAGGCAGCACAGAGACCTAAGGTAACCCTGGAGGAGCTGCAGAGTTCCACAGCAGAGACTGGAGTATCTGTAAATAGGATGACAATAAGCCGTACGCTCCATAGAGTTGGGCTTTATGGCAGAGTGGCCAGAAGAAAGCCATTACTTTAAGCAAAAAACGAATAGGCACATTTTGAGTTTGCGAAAAGGCATGTGGGAGACTCCCAAAATGTATGGAGGAAGGTGTTCTGGTCTGAAGAGACTAAAATTGAACTTTTTAGCCATCAAAGAAAACACTATGTTTGACACAAACCCAACACATCACATCACCCAAAGAACACCATCCCCACAGTGAAACATGGTGGTGGCAGCATCATGCTGTGAGGATGTTTTTCAGCAGTCAGGACTGGGAAACTGGTTAGAGTTGAGGGAAAGATGGATGGTGCTAAATACAGGGATATTCCTGAGCAAAACCTGTACCACTCTGTGTGTGATTTGAGGCTAGGACAGAGGTTCACCTTCCAGCAGGACAATGACCCCAAACACACTGCTAAAGCAACACTTGAGTGGTTTAAGGGGAAACATGTAAATATGTTGGAATGGCCTAGTCAAAGCCCAGACCTCAATCCAATAGAAAATTTGTGGTCAGACTTAAAGCGGAGTTCCACATAAAAATGGAACTTCCGCTTTTTGGAACCCTCCCCCCCTCCGGTGTCACATTTGGCACCTTTCAGGGGGGACCAGTTACGACGCGCAGCGCGACTCGCGCAGCGCGACTCGCGCATGCGCAGTAGGGAACCGGGAAGTGAAGCCGCAACGCTTCACTTCCTGATTCCCTTACCTAGGGTGGCGGCGGCAGCTGCCGAGAGAATTGAGTGAGTGATTGGCGTCGGCTGCCGACATCGCTGGACCCTGGGACAGGTAAGTGGCCATTTATTAAAAGTCAGCAGCTGCAGTATTTGTAGCTGCTGGCTTTTAATATTTTTTTTTAGGTGGACTCCCTCTTTAAAGATTGCTGTTCACAAGAGCAAACCATCCAACTTGAAGGAGCTGGAGCAGTTTTGCAAGGTGGAATTGGCAAAAATCCCTGTGGTAAGATGTGGCAAGCTCATAGAGACTTATCCAAAGCGACTTGGAGCTGTGATAGCCGCAAAAGGTGGCTCTACAAAGTATTGACTTTAGGGGGGTGAATAGTTATGCACATTGACTTTTTCAGTTATTTTGTCCTATTTGTTGTTTGCTTCACAGTAAAAAAAAAAAAAAAAAACATCTTCAAAGTTGTGGGCATGTTCTGTAAATTAAATGATGCAAATCCTCAAACAATCCATGTTAATTCCAGGTTGTGAGGCAACAAAACACGAAAAATGCCAAGGGGGTGAATACTTTTGCATGGCACTGTAAGTGATTTCATGATTCAATAGGTCTGGCAGTAATCAGGCCTGGGTGTGGCTAGTGAAATTTAACCCAGCTTTCCAAAAAATGTGGTTAATTACAGTTTACTCATGATTTAACAAAAGGGGGGGCAATTACTTTTCACAGCACTGTATGCATCAATGGTCGCTGAGGCTTCTGTGCTGAGAGCATGCTCACTCTGTGATTTAGGTCGACCATACATGGTTCGAAATTCCGCCAGTTCAGCAGGGATCAGCCAAATTTTGATCCATGTTTGGGCAGGCTGGTTGTAAACATGTTGATCTATTCATCGACTTATGTACAACCAGCCTTGTGGAAAATTTTCTCTTGATCAGCACCACCGGCTAAAGCCAGCAGTACTGATGAGTGTATTCTGATGGCGAGGAAGTCTCTACAGTCACTGTCAGAATACAATAGCTCAGCGGGAGGGATTCCCCCATCCACATCAAGTGAATGGATGGGGGAATTAAGTAATTTACTTTTATTCAACCCACTAGTTAAATAAAGAAAAAAGGACTTGTGTATGGCCAGCCTTAGCTGTCACATACAACTCGTGTTCTCTGTTTATCAACAGGAGTCGTTGGGACGGGTTCCCAATCATGTGACCACTGTGACAGACAATTACAGTGATCTTGTGATGTGGAAACCCAAACTGCCTCAAGACTAAGATAAAGGGCCACTGGAAGGGGCTTTGTTTAACCAGAACAAACAGAGAATCGCTGCCTATGGACAGGCCAGGCTGATGCTTTTCCCCCTAAGGCTCCGTTCACACATGTCCGCTCCAAATCCACTGCAAATTTCCAAAGCAGCTGTTTAGCGGTTCAGCTGCGAATTCAGATTTGGTTCAAATGCAAATTTTTGGAGCCGGCAGTCACCAGCATCTTTAACCCCTTCAGATCCGCGCTATAGCCGAATGATGGCTACAGTGCAGACCTACTTTGCTGGGAGGCCATCAATAGACATCCTCCCCTTTGCACGTCAATGAGACTCGGGTGATCACAGAGACAGCTGATCACGTGATGTAAACTAGTGCCACCTCATCAGTGCCGCCTTATCAGTGCCCATCAGTGCGGCCTTATCAGTGCCCATTAATGCAGCCTATCTGTGCCCATTAGTGCAGCCTATCAGTGCCCATCAGTGCAGCTTCCTCAGCGTACATCAATGAGGGAGAAAAATTACCAGTTTGCAAAATTTAATAACAAAATATAAAATGGTTTTGTATTTTTTTTTTTAATTTCAGTCTTTTTAAAATTTTTTAACCAATAAACCCCCAGAGGTGATTAAATACCACCAAAAGAAAGCTCTATTTGTGGGAAAAAAGTGATAAAAATTTCATTTGGGTGCAGTGTTGTATGACCGCGCAATTGTCGTTCAAAGAGTGACAGCGCTAAAAGCTAAAAATTGGTCTGGGCAGGAACGGGGTTTAGGTGCCCAGTAAGCAAGTGGTTAACAATAGCTGGTTGTTAAGGAGCGGGCCGGGAACCCAGACGTTGCATCCTAAACAACAGATAATCTATCAGCGGGTTTCCCCACTGATAGCTAAATCTAAAAAAAAAACATTGCCGTCAATAAAAAATTGTGAAAAAAAGGGCACCAATTTAAAAACAAAAAAACAGAGTGGGCCCCCCCCCTTAGGTCTGGTAAAGCTTTTGAATGGAACCTCCACGCCAAAATAAAAAAAAACGGCATGGGGTCCCCTCCAAAATCCATATCAGACCCTTATCCGAACATGCTGCCTGGCAGGCAAGGAAAGGGGGGAGAGAGCGGCTATGCCCCCCCACCCCAAAGCACCTTGTCCCCACGTTGATGAGAACAAGGGCCTCCCTGGCCAGTGGTTGTGGGGGTCTGCGGGCAGGGGGCTTATCGGAATCTGGAAGCCCCGTTAGAGCCCCAATGCACCCCACACCATTTTTCATTTAAATTTTGTCCTAGCCCCGAAGGGGCCTGGTATGGACCGCATATATGTGAACCGGCTCCATAGAAAGACAGGTGCACATGTCATGCAAATTTGATGCTGTTCAAAACCCATCGAATTCACATATATGTGAATGGAGCCTTAATCGTAGAGACAGACCATCTCTGCGATTAAGCCTGTAAATGTTAAATGCCTCAGAGAGAGGCAGTCAATAGGCAGGGACTCTCCATGTGTTTGTTCTGGTTGAATAAAGCTTTTAATGAAGAGTAATGTCAACATTGTGTGGCCTTTTGATTGATGTAGCAGTAATACATGGCCCCCCCCAGCCCCCTCCCCGCTGCCTCCACCTTGTATATGATGAGCAATTATAGCTGCCACATATACAGTACTTATTTAATAACAAGCTATACCTTAACACATTGAAAGGACTACACATTCACTTTCAAGACTATACCTTACAGCTTGGGGTAGGAATTGCCAGCATGTATACATGGTACTAGAGTAGTGCATCATCATGTGATATAGGGACTTTGGACTTGATTTGACCAGATATACTGAGGAAGCATCTGTGTTAGAATAATATGCTAAAAATAAAATAAAAAAAACACAGTGTTAATTATTTAAGATCCAATTATCAGGCATGTCATACATGAAGCTAAATATCTGCAAAATATTTTTTTTTTCTGGTTCATTTTGTTCTCCACAACTCCTATGTGACAGAAAATCAGCAAGCATCAATGACCGGCTGAATTTTGATCCATGTATGGTGCAGGGTGCTCATAAAGAAGTTGATCTACCAAACGACTCCTGTACTATTGCCCTGTCAAATTTTTGCCACTTGACCAGTGCTGCCAGCTATAACTGGTGGTGCTGATCAGTATAATCTGACAGCCAGGAAGGGCTCCCCGCTGTCAGAATACAAAGGCACAGCGAGGAGGATTCCAACATCCACCTTGAATGTGTGGATGGAGGAAATAAGTCTTTTTTTTTCATTCGACCAGCTGGACACTTTGAATGAAGAAAAATGAATCATCTATGGCCAGGGCTGGACTGGGAATAACATCCAGCCCTGGAAAAAATTTCATACCAGCCCCACAGCATTATTATACCACCGCAACAGCATTAATAAACCAGCGCAACAGCATAACGTCATTGATTTCTTGTTCATGAAAAGGGAAAACCATAAAATGCACATTTGAAGAGTGTATTATATATAGATAAGACAGATATGAAATCACATAGGGCTTTATATATATATATATGTATATATATATATATATATATATATATATATATATATATATATATATATATATATATATATAAGCAAATTCCAGTTGAAAGTGGTAAGTCAAGTGTTCAATCATCAAGGGGGACCCCAGGAACTCAGAACGTGGGAGGGGGGGAACCACCTTCCGCAGAAAGAATACACTAAGGTAAGGGGGGGTGGGTTACTGATATAAGGCTGTGCTTTATATCGTTTCCCCCTTACATTATCGTATTCACTCCCCCCTTACATCAGTGACCCCCCTTCAGACTGGCCTAGCGGTGCTGTCACTGACCTCCTCTCAGGTGCACCGTGTAGGGCTCAGTCAGTCGGCTCCAGTTCGGTGGCTCTGGTTTTATCCTATAGTCTCCTCTCCACAGTCCACACTTGTCTGACTTCTCCCATGACCCCCATCCCGGCGGTGCTCCCACTCTTGACTCCTCTGCAGACTCCCTCAGAGACTGCAGACATGATACAGGAGATGGTCAGAGACTGCAGACATGATACAGGAGCTCAATGCAGCCTCACCAGTGCCCATCAAATGCAGCCTCACCAGAGCCCATCAAATGCAGCCTCACCAGTACCAATCAAATGCAGCCTCACTGTGCCCATCAATGCAGCCTCACTGTGCCCATCAATGCAGCCTCACTGTGCCCATCAATGCAGCCTCACTGTGCCCATCAAATGCAGCTTTACTGTGCCGTGAATGCAGTCTCACTGTGCCCAGGAATGCAGCTTCACTGTGCCCATCATTGCAGCCCCTCCTGTGCCCCATGGCCCAGTCAGCAGTCCCTGTCTGTGGGAAGGTGTGTTGATGCTTGGTACGGTACCTTGCATGCCAGCAGGATATCCATGATGGCCAGCAGCAGGCAGGGTCTGTTCTCGTTTTGGATGGGGACAGTGCTCCTTACAGAGGATCTGTTTGCTGTGAGATGGAGTGGTCCCTGGCCACCTGCACCTTCAGCCATCCTCATTTTCCGGCCCCAGTCAGCCTGTCCTCTGGTCCTGGGGAAGTGGAGAGCACTGGGTGGGAGCTGGAAAGAAGGGGGAGCAGAGAGTACTGGCGGGGTTGGAGAGCACATGGGTGGGGGCAAAGAGCAGGGAGGAGTGGAGATCACAAGGATGGGGAGCGGAGAGCGCTGGGGGGGGGACTTGAGAGCACTGGGGGTCCAAAAAAAACAGAGGTGGAAAGCACTGTGAGGGCTAAGAGTGTGGGGTGGCGAAGAGCACTGGGGGAGGGGCAGAAAAACAGGGGTGGAGAGCACTGGGGGGTACAAAGAGCAGGGGGGAGTGGAGAGCACATGGGTGGGGGCAAAATGCAGGGGGAGTGGAGAGTACAGGGGGGGGAGCGGAGAGTGCTGGGGTGGAAGCTTGAGAGCACTGGAGGGGGAGCCAAAAAAAACAGGGGTGGAGAGCACGGGGGGCAACAAGCACGGGGGGGGCTGGAGAGCGATGGGTGGAGCTTGAAAGCACCGGGGGCACCGAAAGAACAGGGGTGCGGAGAATGGGGGGCTGGAGAGCACTGTGGGGGGCGGAGAGCACTGGGGTGGGGGCTGGAGAGTGATGGGGAGAGCTGGAGAGCACTGGGGGGGAGAAAGAACATGGGTGGAGAGCACTGGGGGAGTGAAGAGCACTGGGATGGTGGCTAGAGTAGGATGGGGAGAGCTGGAGAGCAGGGGGGTAGAATAAACAGGGGTGGAGAGAACTGTGGGGGGGGGGGCTGGAGAGTGTGGTGAGGGGAGGAGAGCATGGGGGGGGTGCCAGGGAGCACAAGGAGAACTGGGGGGGCCAGTAAAAGAAGTTGGATAGGAGAATCGGCGGGGGGCCGCATATAGAGGAAATGAGCTTTCTATACTCCTCTATGCAGCCGCTGAATACTTGATTCTCCTCCTCTCCCTCCTGCAAGTATTCAGCGGCTGCATAGAGGAATATAGAAAGCTCATTTCCTCTATATGCGGCCCCCCGCCGATCCTCCTATCCAGGCACACAGGGCGGACTGTACGGGCGGGCATCTACTCATGTGGATCACGGAGCTGGCTGGGTCTGTGTTCGGCGGCGGCGCTGTAACATGTTCCCGCCCCCCTAGACCGGCTCGTGTGATAGGCGGAACACTGATTCTATCTACTATCACACAAGCCGGTCTAGAGGGGCGGGACCATGTTACAGTGCCGCCGCCGAACACAGACCCAGCCAGCTCCGTGACACGCAGGAGCAGGAGAGAGGGGAGCACTGCAGCCGCAACTCAGGCGGCCTACCGGGAAATCTCCCGGTATCCCGGTAGGCCAGTCCGGCCCTGACTGATTCTATCTACTATCACACAAGCCGGTCTAGGGGGGCGGGACCATGTTACAGTGCCGCCGCCGAACACAGACCCAGCCAGCTCCGTGACACGCAGGAGCAGGAGAGAGGGGAGCACTGCAGCCGCAACTCAGGCGGCCTACCGGGAAATCTCCCGGTATCCCGGTAGGCCAGTCCGGCCCTGTCTATGGCCTGCTTAAGTCAGTCAAGTTTCTTCTTGGATGCTGAACAGAGCCAAGGGGGAGTGAAGGAAAGATAAATGTGTGCTGCTGGCGTGTCTGCAAATAAAGTGACCTTGTTGCTTTTCATTGCATAGGCAAAACACAGGTTTATTGCAATGAATATTCATACACTCAAAGTCTCAAATGTAAAACCTTGAAATTTTGATATTCTTTATGCCTGTAACTCATTCTGTTCTATAAACCCCCTTTGAACCGGATGCATGTGTTTAGGGGACAACAAGTGCTACATGCGCTTGGTTCCCTGGGGAGCTAAATAAAATTGAAAAAATGGACAATAGTTCTACTTTAAATAAATAGATACAGTAAATGTACATTAAAGCGGTTATAAAGCCTAAACATTTTTTACCTTAATGCATTCTTTGCATTAAGGTAAGCAGCTTTCTATGGGGGCACTCAGTGGAGAAGAGGAGCCAGAAGCACCGGTGGAGGACAGAAAAGGAGATTTGGGGCCAATGTGTACTATGATAAGTATAAACCTGTTTGTTATTTTTTTTTTAATATTTACAGCCACTTTAATGTATGCACAACTTGTAGATATGTTATTTTTTCCTACTTGTAAATATGCTTCATGTTAAATATAAAAGAGTAGAAAAAAACACTGCGCTCTAGTGCAAAAAACACAATGAATATAAACCAGCAGCTGCATACATTGTGACAAACAATACGTGACAAATAGAAGAAAAAATGCAGCGCTAACGAAAATTGAAATATAGGTGAAACTAAACCTAATAAAAGAAAGATAATGTGCTTAACAGTAAAGCATATGATAAAAAATCAATGTGCAAGGTGACAAATATATAATAAGTCCACATTAAACAACGAAATTGTTCAAAACTGTAATATTTGACGAAGACCTGCATGAGCAGGTGAGAATGATGTAGATCCACAAATGAGAGAAACCAAAGTCACTACTAAGCAATGCAGATCCGTGACTGTAAACCAACATCAAGGTATAGGACATCCGTGACTATGGACCAACAACCTGTTGAAGACCCCTTTGGTCGAAACGCGTCGGGCGATCTCCCCTTCCTTATGCTGCCTTGTTTTGTTTTTATAATGATCACTTTTATTTATTTATTTTTGTACGGTGTTTTTAGAAATAAAAATCCCTGGTTTATCTGCACTATGCGGAAGTTTTTATTCTCTTTTTGCATATTATCTCGATGAAAGAAACTGCAATACACTAGCCACTTCCACCAGGAGGTCTGGACCAAGCCAGCTCTAAGTTCCCTTCCGGATGACAATTGGACGTCCATTGGAAGACACCTACTGGATCGTCTCCAGCCCTTCGGACACCTCTTTACTACACCAGGGAGGCGGAGGAGTGAGACAGAGGTTCCACTGTCCCGGATATCCTTCCTAGCCTTGGTGGGGCTCCATGCTTCATTGACTCCATGTCAAACGACAGGGGAGTCCACGTCTTCTGGTAAGAGTACCCACCCTTCTCTACTTCTTGATGTTTTATACTCTGATGTCCCTTATCTTGGTGTTGGTCCATAGTCACAGATGTCCTATACCTTGATGTTGGTTTACAGTCACGGATCTGCATTGCTTAGTAGTGACTTTGGTTTCTCTCATTTGTGGATCTACATCATTCACACCTGCTCATGTAGGTCTTCGTCAAATATTACAGTTTTGAACAATTTCCTTGTTTAATGTGGACTTATTATATATTTGTCACCTTGCACATTGATTTTTTATCATATGCTTTACTGTTAAGCACATTATCTTTCTTTTATTAGGTTTAGTTTCACCTATATTTCAATTTTCGTTAGCGCTGCATTTTTTCTTCTATTTGTCATGTTAAATATACAATCACATATAACTTTTCTAATAAAGAACTGTACGGTCAAAGACAATTCAACTGTTTCTACTGCATCTTACGTTTTTTCCCTTTAATACATAGTTCTAAAGGCATTGTATAGTGGAGTTTGAGCTTTACTTCATTTTGCTAGCTATCAGGCTGGGAATCTGGTGAAATAGTGCAATGTTGCAGCTGTCCCTCACTGGCTCTAAAACTGAGAACTGAACAATCGCATGACCGCTGATCCCTTAGTTCTTTGTCTTCACTGAGCAGAGAGCAGTGACTGTCAGTCTCTGTGTCTGCCCCTCCGGTGCTCACTGGTGTGCCGGGCTGTGGAGGAGGTGAGAGTAGCTGGCTCAGGCTCTCAATGCTGCACTGAGAGGCTGAGCCAGCTACTGGTCAGGCATCTGGGTGGATCCCAACCTTAAAGTTGGGATCTTTCCAGAGCCTGGACTGGCTCTGCAATGGCAGCCAACAGTGGGCTGAATCCCTCTGTTGACTGAATATGGGTCACAAGGGTGCAGAAATAAGTGCACTCCTGTGACCCATACAATAAGTATGGCCACAAAAGCTTGATAGTTTGATATAAAGACATCTGAACTGAATGTGCCCATATAATTTCTTTTTTTATTCATATGTTTTAAAGCATATATCTAGGTTAAACCTATTTTTTTAGTGGGAGAAGGGGTACACTCTACGTCAAGTTAAAAAAATGCTGTTAGAGCTGTCCCCAAAACAAGTGATAGAGGAAATTTTCTAATTTTCAATTGCATATTGAGCAAGTTCTGGCCAGTGGTCCATCCTCAAGACCCAGTAACCCAGTGGATGCTCTGTTGGCGGACCCGCAGGAATGCTATTTGCATAAAGGGGGCCTTGAGAGGAAAGGAAGTCCTCCTCTTCCTCCCGCTGTTCTGCCTCAAGTGCCCTGTCCATGATACCACAAAGTGTGTGCTCCAGCAGGAAGACTAGAGAGACAGTGTCACTGATGCATGCATTGTCGCTGCTCACCATCCTTGTGGCCTCCTCAAATGGTAACAGGGCAGTGCATGCATCCTTGATCAGTAGCCACTGGCGTGGCAAAAATAAGCCAAGCTCCCCTGACCCTGTCCTGGTGCCATACTCGCAAAGGTACTCATTGATGGCTCTCTGCTGTGTGTGCAGCCGCTACAGAATTGCCAACATTGAGTTCCACCTGGTGGGCATGTCACAAATAAGGCAGTTGGTGGCATTCCCTTTGAATGTCAGCCAGCCGAGAACTGGCATTGTATGACCGGTGGAAATGACCACAGACTTTTCTGGACTGCCTCAGGAGATCTTGTAAGCCTGGGTACCTGGTCAAGAAACGCTGCACCACCAAATTCAGGATGTCTGCCAAACATGAAATATGGGTCAAGTGTCCCTGTCGAAGGGTGGAGAGAAGGTTGGTGCCATTGTTGCATGCAACCATTCCTGGCTGAAGCTGGCGTGGCGTCAACCACCTCTGAGCCTGCCCCTGCAGAGCTGACAGAATCTCTGCCCCAGTGTGGCTCCTGTCCCCTAGGCAGGCCAACTCAAGCATCGCATGGCATCTTTGTGCCTGACTGCTTGCATAGCTCCTTGAGCTCTTAGGGAGCACTGCTGGTTCAGAGGACAATTCTGCAGAAGAGGCCATAGAGGAAGAAGAAGAGAAGGGAGGGGAGCATACAGATGTTGGGGCAGAATCACCACTAGCTTTTTGGAGGTGTGGTGGCGGAACAAGCTTCAACACTGAACCCTGTCCTGCATCCTACCCAGCTGCCAGCAGAGTTACCCAGTGCGCCGTAAAGGAAAGGAAATGTCCCTGCCCATGCTTGCTGGACCATGAGTCAGCGGTAATATGAACCTTACTGCTGAACACCCTGTCCAACGAGGCCAACACATTGCATTCCTGTCAGGACTGGGCTCAGCTAGGATAGGAGCTAATTGCCAGCTCCTATCTCTCCACAGTGACTCACCTGTTGATGATATCCTGCTCGTCAGTCCTGCCTACTTAAGTCGTCTAGTCCAGATGATCTCTGCCTTCGCCTTGGCCACATCTCTAGAGACGCTCTCCTGTGTTCCTGTTAAAGACTTGCTTGGCTGACATTCCTTCCTTTCTCTAGATTCTGCTTGCTGTTCTACTACGCTCATCTCTGGCTCCCTGACGTTTTGGCTTGTCTGACTATCCGTTCCGGTTCCTGAACACTGGCTATGTTTTGACTACGTTTACCTTTTTTATTATTATTAAACAAGTGTGTTTTAACTGTACTTCTGTCTCAGTCTGATTCATGGTTTCTGACACTTCCACATGGCGGTAGAGAGCCGGAATGGCCTTACGTGAAAAGAAATGGCGTTGTGGCCAGGGAAGTATAAAAGAATATATGTGATCATCAGCTCATTAATGTTGTCAGCATAAAGTAGCTGAGTTGTGGAGGATGAAGGAATACATACCGGCATAAGAGATAAATGGTTAAAATCTGTATTAGAGCTGTGGTGGGGGAGGGGTAGAGGAGAGAGGGAGAACTAAGTTTAGGAAGAACCAACAAACCACCAGAAGTATAACATTTAAAAATAAATAAATAAATAAACATAATCAGCTGGGAAAACATCTAAATCACTATAAAACACAACAGGATTGACATATGGGATATCCCTAGATAGAGGTAAACCCTGGAACAGCTCTCTTACCTTTTACCTCTACTACCCATCCCCATAAACCTCTTTCGGGACCCCCTGCTCCAGTAAGACATTCTGCTCCCCCCTAATCAAGGGAGAGCAGGGAATTAAGGCTGGGTAAACGGATAAGAGAGATAAGAAGGGCAAAGATGAGTAAAAGCACAAATAAAACAACAAGAGGGGGCGCCCCTAAATCTCCAAAAGACAAACCAGGGGTCAGTACATTGAAGCATTACATGACACAAGGAGCCAGCCCAAGAAATATGGAAGCGGAGAAGCAGGGAAAAGCAAAGGTGGAAAATAAAAAAGGGACAGATAAGAAGGTGGGTGAGACCCCAGAACACTCCAGGGAAGATTTTATATCAGAAGGGGAGTCCGAAAGCAGTAGGATAGAGGGGAGACCATCCGAGTCTCTCCCCCCCACAAAAGGAGAGATGAATGAGATGTTACTGAGACTGGAAAAGTCGATTAAAGCAGACATCAATATGATGAGAGGAGATCTGGGAAGCCTCCTGGATAGGGTAGAAGAAACAGAAAAAATAGTAGAAAATCAAAAGAAAGAACTAGAAACCCTTAAACAGCAAATGAAAATAGCACAACAAACCCAGAAGGAAATTCTCTATAAGCTGGAAGACCAGGAAAATAGAAATAGAAGACAGAATATAAGGTTACGATCAGTCCCAGAAAAAGAGGGAGAAGATCTGAGGAAAATGTGCATAATATTGCTAGGCTCCCTTATAGATAAAAAGGATGAAGAACCCCTAAGAATAGAAAGAATACATCGGGTTGGATACCGGCGAAACCCAGAAGAGAGACCACGGGACATTATTATTAGATTTAGATTTTATGAGGATAAAATGGAGATCTGGAGAAAATTAAGAGGAAAACCACCCTTGACATATGAAGGAGCGGAGTTACAGGTGTATGCCGATTTATCCCAAGAAACCTTGACAAGAAGAAGATGCCTCAAACCCCTCTTAGAAAAAATGAGACAACAAAACATCAGATACAGCTGGGGGTTCCCAGCCTGCCTGATAGGATACAAAGAGGGGAGATCAGTAAAATTGCGCTTCCCCGAAGATCTAGAAGAGTTCTGTAAAAAACTGGACTTACAGATACCAGATATACCGGGTTGGATGGGGGGGGACTGGGGGGGAGGGGGGGGAGGGGGGGAGAAAGGGGAAAAAAAAAAAAAAAAAATGAGGGGAGAAGCTTTACATGTTTAGGGGAGAGGGGAGGAGGATTATTAAAAATAGAGTGCACAGATCATTAAAAATAGAGGATGGCTGATTAACACCCCTTCAAACTTTCAATCTAACGAAGGGGTGAGAGGCTACACTGGGTCCCACACCTTGGGACAAGTGGGTTTGTCAGACACCTTGATTTTCAGGGCGCCGGACAAACTAGGGGCTCATATAGGGCCAGGTGGGGAGAGGAGGGGGAAGGTGGATGGGTGGGGATGGAGGGAGGAAGGGGAGGGGGGGGAGGGGGGGAGAGGGGATACTGAGCCCCATATTGTGGTACAAACAGGTCTGTTGGTTGCCCTGATGTTCGGGGCATGGAGAAAACTAGGGACCCACTTGGGGCCAGGAGGGGAGGGGGGGGGAGGGGGGAGGATGGATGGAGGGAGGTGGGGGGAGGAGGGGGAATGGGGAGTGGGGGGGGTAATTTGTGCATATGCATTGATAGAAAAAGGGGTAATTCAAGGTAGGCCAGAGGTACAAAAGATAGCAAACTCAGAAAAATGACAGCATTTAAATTCCTATCCTATAATGTAAAAGGGTTAAACTCAAACTTAAAAAGGCATAAAATTTTGAGGGAACTTAAAACCTATGGAGCAGGGGTGGTGTCCCTGCAGGAGACCCATTTAACACACGAATCAAATATTAGATTAAGATCAAAAGAATTCCCGAATTGGTTCTATGGAGATGCAATATCGAAAAGAGCAAGGGGAGTAGCGATAGGATTGGCTAAAGGAGTACAATTTAAATTAGGAGGTATGATGCAGGACCCAGGAGGGAGATTTTTATTCATCAGAGGAATACTTGGAGAAATAGAATGCACCCTCGCCAACATATACGCCCCTAATAAAAACCCAGTAAGGTTTCTGAAGGACACATTGGAGAAATTAATGGATTTTAGGAAGGGGGAACTTATAGTAATGGGTGACCTCAATATGTGCTTGGAACCAGAGATCGATAGTACGTCCGGGGCACAGGGGACGAATAACGGACAGATGAAGAAGATAAAACAGGAACTACATAAAAATCAACTGGTAGACATTTGGAGGATCATGAATGGTAAAACACGAGACTGTACGTTTTACTCCCCTGTGCACCGGACGTACTCTAGGATTGATTACATCTTAGTAGACCATAGACTTTTAGACAGGATAGTAGGCTCAAAAATAGGAATAATCACAACATCAGACCATGCCCCTATTGAGATGGAGATGCAGATATACAGGGCTCAAGGGAGACAATCACTGTGGAGAATAAATGAAGACCTACTGCAAAATGAAGATATCTCCAAAAAAATAGAGAGAGAGCTAAAATTTTATTTTGCAACAAATTAAACAGGAGATACATCGGGATCGGTGACATGGGAAGCACATAAAGCCTACATAAGGGGAATAATAATAAAAGAGGGAGCAAGGAGAAAGAAGGAAAGGAAAAATAGGATGGGAAATGTTATAAAAGAAATTTTTTACTTAGAACAAGAACATAAAAAGCACAGAGGACACCACCAAACAACATACCTTGCACTGATCAATAAACGGGATGAATTAAAAAAGTTGATGGAACAAGAAACAAAGGAAAAATTCAACCAAATAGCTAAAGAAAGATATGTGTGGGGAAATAAGGCGGGAAAACACTTAGCCAGAATGCTCAGGAAAAAAAAAGCCCTAAACTTTATAGGAAAGATACAGGATAAACATGGGAAGATGGTTTATGAAACCAAAGAGATTGGTGAAGTATTTAAAAACTACTACAGTGAACTATATACGGAGGAGATTAATGGTGACCAGATAAGTGAGGAAAATAAAAACAGGAAGATAGAGGAATTCTTAAAATGTGCCAAATTAACCAAGATTACAAAAAATACTAGAGAGGCCTTGGAGAAACCAATAACAGAGGAGGAGATATACAGAGCAATAGCAGATAGTACACAGGGGAAAAGCCCGGGTCCGGATGGGTTCACCACATATTACTACAAGAAATTTAAAGACATACTAGTCCCGAAAATGTGTAAGTACATGAACGGGGTGGGAAGTGAGTTTGAACTAAGTAGTGAGGCGCTTTTTGCTACAATCACCGTAATCCCCAAAGAGGCCAAAGACGCGACTTTATGCGCTAGTTATAGACCGATATCATTGATTAACGTAGACACAAAAATATATTCAAAGATACTGGCCACGAGGATAAAAGAATTGATGAATGGGGTGATTCATCCGGACCAAGTAGGCTTTATAGCAGGAAGGGAGGGAAGAGACAATGGGGTGAGAACCCTATTGTTGCTTCAGAAGAGAAGGGAGGAGGGACTCCCAGGCCTGCTCTTGTCAAGTGATGCCGAAAAGGCATTTGACAGGGTGGGCTGGGAGTTCCTGTTTAGAACCCTAGAAATAATAGGAATAGGCCCAAAGATGATAGGACGGATCAAAGCACTTTATAGAAAACCCAAGGCGGCCATTAAGATCAATGGAACCCTGTCGCCACCTTTCGAGATGAGGAGAGGGACAAGACAGGGATGCCCCCTGTCCCCCCTTCTCTTCGTGCTGGCTCTAGAACCCCTCCTGGCAACAATTAGAAATAACCCGGACATTGAAGGATTTAAGGTGGGAGAAGAGGAGCACAAATTGTCCGCTTATGCGGACGATGTGCTCTTCTATATAAGTAATCCCGGAAATACATTACCAAGATTGGTTAAAATATTAAAACAATATGGCGAAATAACAAATTTTAAGATCAATATGGGGAAATCGGAAATTCTAAAGATAAACGTGAGTAAAATAGAGGAGGAAAAACTGAAGAGAGATTTCCAATTCTGCTGGAAAAAAGAGATCAAATATCTGGGAATAATGCTTTCGAACTCCCCGGAAAAGATATATAGAAAAAACTATATCCATCTCTTGGATGAAATAAAGAGGGAAGGGAAAAAACTCCAGACAAAACCTCTTTCATGGATGGGGCGTATTAACGCCATAAAAATGGTCCTCTTACCTAAGATCACGTATAAATTTCAAATGTTACCTATTAAACTCCCACAAGAATATATTAGAAAACTGAAGTCAATAATCTCTAATATAATATGGAAAAACAAAAGATCAAGAATATCTCTCAAGACCCTAAAACAAGATAAAGACAAAGGGGGCCTTGCGGTCCCGGATATCCTAAAATATTATAAAGCAATAATTTTATCAAGAGCAATAGAATGGGCTAGGAATAACCAAGAAAAAAGATGGGTGAATATAGAGAATTACTATAGTAAAACACGTTTAGGATCTATTATTTGGAACCCTCCGAATCACAGAACAGTAGATGAGGGAACGCACGGTTTGACAAAAATAGTTTTAAAGACATGGGAGGTAGTATATAAACAGTTAGATAAGATTTATAATTCTCCCCTGATAGAATTAAAGGAGAATGAGTTTTTTGCACCAGGGAAAAGAGATACATAGGTGGGAACTGGATAAAAAAAGACAAAGTACAGCTTAGAGAAATACTTAAAAAAGGGAAAATTGTCACAATCACTGAATTGAAACAAAACACTGACACATGGGTGATAGATGAATGGAGGTACATGCAATTAGACCGCTTCGTGAAAAATCTACCTCAACCGATAAGATCCGGAGAAAACTTGACAGCGTTAGAAAAATTATGTTGTTCGGAAAAAACAAAAAACACAGTATCTAAGCTATATAAATTAATATTGAAGGAAGAAGAAGCAGAGGTACCCACATTTATCAAAAAATGGGAAAAGGAATTGGGAACACAAAAAGACACGAGCACGATTAATAAAATGTTATTTTTGGCCCATAGCTCAGCGGCGGATATAAAAACGGCCGAGATGAATTATAAATGTATGGCAAGGTGGTATGCAACGCCAGATAGGATAAGTAAGTTCCAACATGGGAAATCGGCAGAGTGTTGGCGGGGCTGTGGAGGGATGGGTACTATGGCTCACTTATGGTGGAGTTGCCCGGTAATTAAAAAATATTGGAAAAAAATCTTGGGATCGATAAAGGAGATTACAAAAATCGAGGTGAAGGAGGATCCGTGGGTGGTTCTCCTCCACGGCATAGAAGGGAATGTGAAATAATATAAAGCATCTCTGGTCCCACATTTATTGAACGCAGCAAAAAGATTAATCCCCAAAAATTGGGGGGGGGAAGAAAGTCCGGAGATGTGGGACTGGATAAATGCCGTGGAGGAGACCTACACCATGGAACAGTTTTCTTTGTATAAAGAGGAAAAGAGAGAAGTAGATAAATGGAAATGTTGGAAGGAGTTTAAAAAAACATGGAGTTATGCAGAAAAAATCAGGATTTAACTACCTACCAAATAGAACATAGGCATTGCACAGGGGTTAGGGGGGGAGAGGGGAGGGAGACGGGAGGGAGATGGGAGGGAGATGGGAGGGAGATGGGAGGGAGGGGGGGCTATATATATATATGTATACGGTTTCTTGTCTTTTTTTTTCTTCTTTTGTCTCTTTTTTGATATCTGAAATAGTGAGATTTATAAATAAAGATAAAACTTTAGAGAAGGGGAACTAGGGGTTGAGCCTCATCAGGTGAGGGTAGGTTTTATATAACTATTTTTTTGTAAACCACTGTTGTGTCCTTCCATTAAAAATAAAATTTATACGCCACAGTGATGAAGAGATGAGAAGAGACATATATGAGCGAGAAAGCTGAATTAGTCTCTCTAGGAATTTTCTGAGGTGGCAAGAAAAAAAAAAAAAAAAAAAAAGAAATGGCGTTGTGGAACCTGCCACTGTGGTACAGCACATTCCACAAATTCCACAAAGGGGCCTGAGTCTAACAGCTAAAAAGGCAGCAGTTGCAATGCTAGAAATTTGACCAAGCTGAAGCTAGCATTTAGGGCTATTTTGTGATAGCAATAGAGTAATGTAAAAAAGAGTGAAAGAGACACATAAAAAAAAAAAAAACAGAAGAATTTTAGAGCCACACACACACACACACACACATACAAAATTACATGTCAGGCCAACTTACATAGGAAAACAGAAATTGCCCTACACTTTAGCTAGTACCACCAGTAATACTTGAGGCCCTATGCTTTAGCTAGTACCACCAGTAATACTTGAGGTCTCCCTGCAGTTAGCATAGTGCTACACATGTACCAGAGCCCCTGTGTAACTCTAAACTGAAGACCTGTAGGGGCTTTAAAGTGTCACTTATGAAAAAATATAGGGTACTGAAGCTTTTCACCATTTTACAGGTACATGCAATTTTAAAGCGGAGTTCCACCCAAAAGTGGAACTTCCGCTTTAAGGTATCCTGAGCCCCTGACATGCCACATTTGGTATGTCATTTTTTGGGGGGGAGGGGGGTGTAGTGGGTACTTGGTTTTGACAGATATCCAGCTCCCACTTCCGCCTGCTCCGCCTAGGAGACTCCCCCCCCCCGCAATCTTCTGGGACAAGGGTCCCAGAAGATTGCCCGGCCATTCAGGATGCGTAAGGCTGTAAGGCCGCACTTGCAATGCAGGCTCCACGGACAGGCGGGGGAGATAACAGAGGCTTTGAGGCGGCTACATCGCTGGACCGTGGGACAGGTGAGTATGTGTTTATTAAAAGTCAGCAGCTACACTTTTTGTAGCTGCTGACTTTTAATAAACATGGGTTCAGCTGGAACTTCACTTTAAAGTTTAACTTGGATATCTATTTACTTGGCTCAACCTCATCTTTTAAATTTTTCCAACAAATTAGGTAATAAATTGCATTTATGTACCCAAAAATGTACTTTAGTGTATTATTTTACTGAAAGTTTTGTGTTTAATAAACCGTTGCTCTAATATCATGTAACATAAAACAATGGAACTGTCAACATTTTATACTCTAAGGCAGTGATATGCAATTAGCGGACCTCTAGCTGTTGCAAAACTACAAGTCCCATCATGCCCTTGCCTTTGGGTGTCATGCTTGTGGCTGTCAAAGTCTTGCTATGCCTCATTGGAATTGTAGTTCTGCAACAGCTGGAGGTCCGCTAATTACATATCCCTGCTCTAGGGTATCTGCTTTCAGAAAATATATAATGTAATCTTCAGGCCTAAAATGATTTTTAAAACATGTAAACAAAAAGTGAATAAATGGCTCGGGGACTCAAGTGGTTAAAATACCTGTATTCCATTCCCTAACACTGTGCCCTATCTCCTACCAGGTGCAGCATGGAATTTTTAGGCTTTATGTACACCCTGCCTACATTTACCATGGCCTTGGCTAAAAGCCTATGTGTACATTGATGCCTAGGCTTTTATGGAGTTGAGTTTAGGAGCTTTGGAAAAAAACGCCAAAAGCTCATTAAACTCAAGTTTAGGAGCTGCTAGTGTACATGAAGCCTAAGTTTGCCTCAGCTGCCTGTAGCCAGTGAGGGGCAGCATGGAATGCATAACCCCCCTGTGTGGAGGGAGGGGGGGGTCACAGAAGGCGAAATGCACCTTCGCCTGTGTAGACAAAAATCCTTGCACCGGCCCTGTCTGTCTAGAGCTGTTGCATTTTCACTCTGTATGAGCTTGTATGCTTGTCACGTCTTTTGCCATACTTGTGTGGAAGGGGGAGTTACTTCTTTTGCTGACCACTACCTGGGTCATAGGTGAACGTTTGGTTTATAACGGATATTAAAATATGTAGATCAAAATATTTTGTAAAGAACAGAAGGAACAAAAAACGTTTTTTAAACTGAACAAAAATAGAGACCCATTTAAAAAAGTGTACCTGAACAGACAGTGATGTAAAAGGATGATCATCCGTTTACATCTACTGTCTATTTTATTCTAAACAACAGATGGAATGCCTGTGTGATAAGTGCTTGTTTTGTCCAGGGGAGAAGAGAAACCCATATACAGTATTTACGCGAACCTCCGCTCTCCTGGCAAATGGTGCTCCACAACGATCCAGTGGTGGACTGTTCCTGGTGTCCTCATGCCAAGAGCAGAGCTTTGGAGGCTGCTCTGGGCTTGATGACATCAGGACTCAAGGAGGTGCAGGAGCTGCAGGCACTGGTCTTATGTGGAGTGGAGTAGAGCATCAGGTTGTTATATCTCCTTTCATCTGTCTAGATTTCTGGGGGGGGGGGGGTGTCAGTGAGGTCTGGGTAATTTCTTTTCTGAGACCAAATACGTTTGGGAACCTCTGGCCTAAACTGCAGAGCACAGTAAAAAGACAGATACACTGAAACCCAGAGGACCCATAATGCAGCCCAAATAGATCCTTACAATATTTCTAAAAGTACTAAAAAAATAATTGGTTGTAAAAACTAATCATAATAGGCCAATATATAGTATGTTTGAAAAACAAAAGAACAAGGTAAATCCATAAATCTTACCTTCCAAGTTTTTCATTTCAACTTTTAAGAGCTTCATACCAGCACAGGTACTGAGTAAGCGATCTGTAGCATCTACATTAGTACACAAACGAGAAGCAATGCCCGCTGCTGACAAGGGCTCACCAACATCATGTAGTAAGTCAAAAATTCCCAGCTCACATGCTGTAAACATGGTCTAAAAGGAAAATATACCACATATTACTGTATTTGTACTGATCATTTACAAAATGTTATTTTTTTCATTCCAGTTCTAAAAAGTAGGGCAAATATACAGTATATGTAGCGCACCCCACGTAGGAGCCAGCGGTGAATTGGGATCCCCCAGCTTGCACAGTGTTAGACCTGTTGAGAAGAAATAATAATGTAGTTTTAATTTCTTTTATGTCATGAGCCCCATAAGAGGAAGGTGAAAAAAGGGCCACAATGAATTCAGCTATTTCCCAAGTTTTAATGAATTACCTATCCTTAAAAATTATAAACAAACTATTTGCAAAGCTAGAAACCAAAGAACGAAAGATGTTTACATTTTCTGGTTGGTTAGATAAAAAAACATGATACCACTAAGATGAGTGGTACTTTACCATTAGTCCAAGACTCCAAGCTGTCCATTGAGCTCAGTGCCTCTGACAAGAAGTGCGGAGAGGCACTGTGAGCACAACCTCTCAGTCTGCTGCAAACAGAATGTGCCAGCTTGCATTTAAACTGGCTGCTCTGTATTTAGCTTCTTTCAGGCTGTGCAAGGAGCCCCGTATCTCCGGGACCATAGATGATCGGAGCCCCAAATTTAGACCAGTGGTGGGGTATGACTTCAGCCACCCCCCCCCCCCCCCCCGAATTTGGGGTCGTCACCGAGCTACAAATAGGAAAAGACGATCATTTTTTTTGTTGTGTTTATTTTTTTTATGCTCATGACAGGTGAGGCTCTCCATATTCATGAAGATTTCTTGACACCTTATACTTTGAAACTCTGAGGGCGCAAAAAGTAATTCCTTTTTAAGCAGAAGCCATCTTGGAAACCACGGCAGCCATGTTAAAACTCTGGTAACCATCATTCAGACCAGTAGCCATTTTGGAAAGGGTAATTATGTTGTTTCGAGTTTTACCTTATATTCATTTGTGTTATCTTCAATTTTTTCTTATTGATTATTATATACAGTTGGATAACTATTTCTCTCAAGTCAATAACCGCCTTGTAGATTTATCTCTTAGCTTCAATTTTTCACTATAATCTTTATAGTTTTCATCCCATCGACATAGCAAACGTCTAATTTTATTTTACGTTATTTATCACTTACTTACCTGCAGTATAGTAATGGTTGAATTAGTGAAATATAGATGTTCTGTCTAATCACCATATTTACTTGGTTATTGATTCTATAGGGACATTTTTTATTTTCTGTGTCATTTAAAAAGTACAACACTCCCATTATCGGGTACACAATTAATATTCTTAATTTAATGTAACATTTGTTTCTGTCAACCAATATATATATACAGTGGGGCAAAAAAGTATCCACCAATTGTGCAAGTTCTCCCACTTAAAAAGATGAGAGAGGTCTGTAATTGTCATCATAGGTATACCTCAACTATGAGAGACAAAATGTGGAAACAAATCCAGACAATCACATTGTCTGATTTTGAAAGAATTTATTTGCAAATTATGGTGGAAAATAAGTATTTTGTCAATATCAAAAGTTCATCTCAATACTTTGTTATATATCCGGTGTGTTTGGGATCATTGTCATGCTGAAAGACCCGCCACGTTTCATCTTCAATGCCCTTGCTGATGGGAGGAGGTTTGCACTCAAAATTTCATGATACATGGCCCCATTCATTCTTTCATGTACACGGATTAGTCATCCTGTTCCCTTTGCAGAGAAACAGCCCCAAAGCATGATGTTGCCATCCCCATGCTTCACAGTAGGTATGGTGTTCTTTGGTTGCAACTCAGCATTCTCTCTCCTCCAAACACAACGAGTTGTGTTTCTACCAAACAATTCTACTTTGGTTTCATCTGACCATATGACATTCTCCCAATCCTCTTCTGGATCATCCAAATGCTCTGTAGCAAACCTCAGACGGGCCCAGACATGTACTGGCTTAAGCAGGGGGACACGTCTGGCACTGCAGGATCTGAGTCCCTGGCAGTGTAGTCTGGCACTGCAGGATCTGAATCCCTGGCAGCGTAGTATGTTACTTTGTTAAGTTGGTCCCAGCTCTCTGCAGGTCTTTCACTAGGTCCCCCTGTGTGGTTCTGGGATTTTTGCTCACCGTTCTTGTGATCATTTTGAGCCCACAGGGTGAGACCTTGCGTGGAGCCCCAGATCAAGGGAGATTATCAGTGGACTTCTATGTCTTCCATTTTCTAATTATTGCTCCCACAGTTGATTTCTTCACACCAAGCTGCTTTCCTATTGTAGATTAAGTCTTCCCAACCTGGTGCAGGTCTACAATTTTGTTTCTGGTGTCCTTCGACAGCTCTTTGGTCTTCACCATAGTGGAGTTTGGCATGTGACTGGGGTTGTGCACAGATGTCTTTTATACAGATAAATTCAAACAGGTGTTATTAATACAGGTAATGAGTGGAGGACAGAGGAGCCTCTTAAAGAAGAAGATACAGGTCTGTGAGAGCCAGAAATCTTGCTTGTTTGTAGGTGACCAAATACTTATTTTCCACCATAATTTGCAAATAAATTCTTTAAAAAATCAGACAATGTGATTGTCTGGATTTGTTTCCACGTTTTGTCTCTCATAGTTGAGGTAAACCTATGATGACAATTACAGGCCTTTCTCATCTTTTTAAGTGGGAGAACTTGCACAATTGGTGGCTGGCTAAATACTTTTTTGCCCGAATATATATATATATATATATATATATATATATATATATATATATATAACTATTTTGTATGAATACATGTCTGGTGAATAAATCTCCTATTTTTAGTCTGTGTTCATTTTGATTGATCGTGTATCTTAAAGATATTATCGTTTAAAAAATTACTCATTCATAAATACCGTGCAGGAAATTTATCCTCATAAGCCCAGCCACTTTGTTTTTTGTATTTTATTAGGGGATATTTAACTTGGATGGGGTTAAGGGTATTATGGGATGCCCATTTGACTTTGCAAACTCTTCAGGGACAACTTTCCCATATACAGTCTATGTACACATCTTCCTCCAGCATTCGCTTGCAGAACAAAAATCACAGACCCAGCTGGCACACTGATAATTGATCTGACAAGGCAACAGTCAGATAGACAAATGCTCTTTACAGGCAGGGCCCCTGGGCCCCTTAGTTGTGTAGCAAAAGTCAGTGTCCAGCTTCCATCCCTGTGGCTACTGATCCCAGCACCACCTCTTCAGGCAATGCCAGCCCACGTGGCTGCAGCTGCCCCTTTCCTGACCCTCCTGGCTATTTCCCACAGTCCTGCCAGACTGCACACTCACCAGCCCTCTTGACTGATTTCTCACTGGAGATCTCCTGGATGTGCTGACCCTCTCCTGCTGTCCTCCCTCCTGCTCCTGTGCATCCAGGATAGGACTCCTCCATGTGTTTTGAGAGGATCCCTCCAGCACCTGAGCTCCCAGGACCGAGGTCACCCCCTCTAGACTAGGGGGCATAATAAAGGGCCTCCAACCACCTCCTCAGCACTCCATCTCCAATCTTCTACCCAACACCACTGCCCCTGCCGGGCTGACCCTGAGTATAAAAGTGGGGCCTACCCCCTGCCAGCCCTTTTGCTGGGGATTGGCTGGGGCCTGCCTCAATACTTCAGGAAGCTCTTCCTATCCTCCCTCCCATTCTTCTGGAAACTTCTCCAAGGTTCCAGCAAGTAGGGGGAGGTACCAGAGGCGCTGCCTGATAAGTCATCCAGCCTCCCTGAGTCACTCACCCTGACACAGATTCAACCCAGCCTGGCTTTCAGCCATACTAATTTACCAAGACTAAAAAAAAAACTACTAACACACTAGCTAGAGGGTTCTACATGTGGTACATATATCATTTAATGATATGTGTAAGAATCATTCTAAGTGTCAATTTTAAAGAAACTTCTACTGATGGTGACTGTCTTTGATGATTTCGTGAAAATGCTAGTTGCATGACTATCTTTGAACTTTGGAGTCACTGACCAAAAGTTGCTGGTGAAGATTGAAGAACGCCAGACTTCCTGATCTGTTTATTTCATTCCAGCTCATGGGGTTTGTTTTACTAAAGACAAACTGTTTACTTTGCAATGACATTTTCCCTTAAGCTTAGTGATGGTGAGGAATCTGTGCTGAATTCCATCACCCAATCACGTGTAGGCAAAAAAAAACAACTGTTTTTTATTATTTTCCTTGCATGTGATTGGGTATTCAATGGAAAGTGAATTTTCACCACATTCACTAAGCTCAGTGAAAATTCCCCCACAAATGCAAATTCCCCTTTAAAGTGAACAGCCTATTTGTCTTTGGTAAATCAACTAAAGCTAAATCAACCGAAGCTAATGGATTAGCATGACAATCAGACAGCTAATATTTTTCAAAAGGACAGCTCAGCGATTGTATTGGAAATAGTATAGGAAATAGTACAAAAATTGGAACAAAACAAAAACACAGTAGTACATGCTTTAATTAGAGGAAGTTGTATTATGCTCCTTGCACAGTTATGCTCATTAATGATGATAAAAGAGTCCGTAGTGTAAATATTCACAAAAACGGTGGTCCTATGGATGACACACAAGGTGATCGTGTAATGGCCTCCACCAACAGTGAATCCTAACCGCTCACCTCAAAGTGTGGACCCCTGAGTATATCAGTCAGGTCACACAAGCAGTCCCTTCACAAGGGTATGTATGCTGGTCCACTGGATGAAAGGATCGCTGGAGATGAGTGTATGCTAGTAACATAAGATCCCCTGTGTCCTGACCATAGGCTCCGATATATTCGTACATAGAATGATAATAGTACAATATAGTGCTCTCCGTTTGATATATAAAAAACGGTACTGCTGATGAAGTCCCGCCTCCTGGGACGTAACACATACGGAACCAGGTGACCAACGTGACGTCACCCGCGTCCTCTGTTTATCTTCAGGGACGTTTGTTGTTGTTTGCCTTATCGCCTTAGCACTGAGGAACAGTGCCAGATTTGTAAGTGCAATCGTTTTTATAATAAATGTTTTTTATATATCAAACGGACAGCAGCGAGGCGGTACACTGATCAGTCATTCGATGAACACAGCTGGTGACAGATTGCGCCGTAGCGTTGTATAATCTCACTGAAATTGGATTAAAGTCCGATTGCCACAATGTGAACCTAGCCTAACGTCAATTCTGGAAAGAGGGAGACCTTCAGGCGAGCTGGAGGACCATAGGTTATTTATAGGGGAAACTATACAACTGTCACATCGGCGAGCTTCCAGGGCTACACACTTAAAGTGACACTAAAGTCTCATTTTTTTTTGTTCCAAATAACAAACATGTTATATGTACCTGCTCTGTGTAATGGTTTTGCACAGAGCAGCCCAGATCCTTCTCTTCTCGTGTTCTTTGGCACTCCTGGCCCCTCCATCCTGTTGAGTGGCCCCACAGCAAACAGCTGATTTGTGATTTGTCAGGCAAATGGCTGGTGTTAGCACCTAAATCATCCTGCTTGATATGGTGTCAGCATAGGCGTGTGTGTACAGGGTGTACCGGATGTGCCTAGGCACACCCTAATCACCCCATGTGCATTAGCATTATTCAGGAGCAGCACCAGGTGGGTGGTTGGTGGTGCCAGTGGTCAGTGTAAATGCCCCCATTGTATTAAAATCTAGGTTGGTCTTTAGGAACACATTACACCCTTATTTAAGGTGTATAGTAATATGCTCCCAATCAACTGGCTCCCACCACCAGCGCCCCTTCCTGTGACAGCAGGTGGCGTTCATGTGTGTTTGAGCTTTGGGGTGAAAACCCTAATGCAATAGGCTGTGTACACCTATGGGTGTTAGGATGATTAATTCACATTATTTCTGTTACTACATTGTAATATATAATAAAATTGTTTTTACTCACCATAATGCAGAATCAGTGGGAACCCTGAGCTTGTCGCCTGCCACCAGATGCAGCATGCAACCGTTGCCTGCCACCAAATGCAGCTTGTCACTTGCCACTATTGCCTGCCACCAGATGCAGTATGACATTTTCCTGCCAAAGCCTGTCATCAGATGCAGTGTGCCACTTTCCACCCATAGCCTGCCACCAGATGCAGTGTGCCACTTTCCATCCATAGTCTGCCACCAGATGCAGTGTGCCACCCATAGTCTGCCATCAGATGCAGTGCAACTTGCCACATAGCCTGGCACCAGATGCAGTTTGCCACTTTCCACCCATAGTCTGCCACCAGATGCAGTGTGCCACCCATAGCCTGCCACCAGATGCAGTGCAACTTGCCACCCATAGCCTGCCACCAGATGCAGTGTGCAACTTTCCACCCATAGCCTTCCACCAGATGCAGCGTGCAACTTGCCATCCATAGCCTGCCAACAGATGCAGTGCAACTTGCCACCCATAGCCTGCCACCAGATACAGTGTGCCACTTTCCACCCATAGCCTGCCACCAGATGCAGTGTGCCACTTTCCACCCATAGCCTGCCACCAGATGCAGTGTGCTACTTCCCACCATAGTCTGCCACCAGATGCAGTGTGCCACTTGCCACCCATAGCCTGCCACCAGATAAAGTGTAATTTGCCAGTCGCAGCCTACCATTAGTCCGACACACTGGAACCCCAGGAAGGTGAACGCCCCTCCCACCGCTGGCTGCTGATGTGACTCCTCCCACGCTGAGGCCTGCCCAAAAGTGAAGGACTACAAGTCCCAGCTAGAACCCCTGACATCTGAAGATGTGACCCCCCCCAAAAAAAATTGAAGGACAGGCATGAGCCCCTGAGATCTAAGGGTGTGACCCCATAGATTTCACAGGTTCATGCTGGGACCTATAGTTCTTCACTAATTGGAGGGGTGGGTCACATCTTCAGCTTTGAACGGTTCATGGTGCGACCTGTAGTCCTTCATTTTTGGGGGGGACATATCCTCCAAAAGTGAAGGACTACAAGTCCCAGCATGAACCCTGCCCTGATATCTAAGGATGTGTCCATCCCTCTGAAGGTGTCTCATCTGTCCACTCCTCTTCTGCCAGCATACACATTTGCTGACTGTCCTCTCTGCAGTCTGCACTAAGAGGCTTGCTAGTGGCTCCAGGCAGGCTGACACACACAAATTGAGCTGAGAGCTCTGCTGTGAGGTGCTGACAGTTCAGCACAGAACGCTGGCTGCTGGGAGAGACCTGACTGAGCATTCTAAGCCTGATCTCTCTCCTGTGACTGCAGTGGCTTAGCCTCCCAATCATTCTTCTGCATGCCACCCGCCAGAGAAGATACAGAGAGGAGGTGGGTGGAGCTAAGCAGTAGGCGCAGAGGAGGAGAAAGTGAAATCCAGTCTGCACTCTGAATGCTGGGGCCTCTGCCTCTCTCCTCCTCATGATGTCACTGTTTGCTAGACGCCAGGCGGGCTATGGCTAGCAACCAGTTTGGCAGTGAGCCAGTGGCCGGTGGTAAAGAACGCAAAGCGTGTCTCCGCCGGGCCAGGAGCCCAGGCTGACAGTGAGTGACAGGCAGCGGTGATACCAGGGCCAATTTAGGCGGCATCAGACATCTGGGACATGTGGTCACCCTAGATGCGCCTCCTAGATTTTGTCCACTCTGCCCTCCCCCACGCCACTGGGCTCAGATAAGTGGGGCGGCTGAGGGGGGCTGCTGCACACAGAAGGCTTTTTATCGTAATGCACAAAATGCATTAAGATAAAAAAATCTTCTGACTTTACAACCACTTTTGGCCATAGATGGGTAGAATTTCTAACAAAAATCCTTAGGAGAAGAATGTCTTTGTTGTTCTGACCATTAGTGAGTCAATTTGGTGATTGTTCTTGCCCACAACAATGAGAAAATTCAAAGGAGCAGGTCGGAAATTTGCACAAATTTCCAACAGTGTATGTGGTTTTCATTTGGTAAGGTTCATTTATTCCAAAATCAAAAGCTACATCTTACTGACTAAGGGGTACAGTCTAAAGTTGGCCATACACGTAATTTTTTTTCGGCATCGACATCGGCTGTTCGGTCGTTCGCCGAATTGCGAACGATATGGGCCGTTCGCGCCAAATTCGTGTGGCGCGTCACGGCCCATAATTCACTGCGGCATCGCAGTGCATTGCTTGTTGATGATTGGCCAAGCATGTACTATGACCCGCATGCTTGGCCAATCACAGCGCCGCCTTAACAGAGAGCCGTAATTGGCCAAAGCCAAGGAGGCTTTGGCCAATTATGGCTCAAGGGATTTAGTACACGCCCCACACTATATAAGGCCGCCTGCACGGCGGCCCTGTGCAGTGTGTTCCGGTGTGCTGAGAAATAGAGAGAGAGAGAGACAGTGTCATTTCATTTGAGTTAGCTAGATTAGGCAGGACAGTCAGTCAGTTAGCTGCACTTAAAGTGTATTGTGTATATATATGCATCCCAGGTGTTGCATATATATATATACACTGTATTCAGTTTAGCTAGATCCGTTCCTGTTATCTTCTAGACTATTTACATTTAGTGCAGTGCGTCCTGCTCTCAGTGTTCAGCTAGATCCGTTCCTGTTATCTTCCTACTGACAGGCAGGCTTGTCTTGTTACAGTATTTTGAAGAAAATTACTGGTGTTCTTTTGATCCTATTAGTACCACAGTCAGGCAGCTAGACTATTTACATTTAGTGCAGTGCGTCCTGCTCACAGTGTTCAGCTAGATCCGTTCCTGTTATCTTCCTACTGACAGGCAGGCTTGTCTTGTTACAGTATTTTGAAGAAAATTACTGGTGTTCTTTTGATCCTATTAGTACCACAGTCAGGCAGCTAGACTATTTACATTTAGTGCAGTGCGTCCTGCTCACAGTGTTCAGCTAGATCCGTTCCTGTTATCTTCTTACTGACAGGCAGGCTTGTCTTGTTACAGTATTTTGAAGAAAATTACTGGTGTTCTTTTGATCCTATTAGTACCACAGTCAGGCAGCTAGACTATTTACATTTAGTGCAGTGCGTCCTGCTCACAGTGTTCAGCTAGATCCGTTCCTGTTATCTTCCTACTGACAGGCAGGCTTGTCTTGTTACAGTATATAAAGCTACCTGAAGAAAATTACTGGTGTTCTTTTGATCCTATTAGTACCACAGTCAGGCAGCTAGACTATTTACATTTAGTGCAGTGTGTCCTGCTCACAGTGTTCAGATAGATCCGTTCCTGTTATCTTCTTACTGACAGGCAGGCTTGTCTTGTTACAGTATTTTGAAGAAAATTACTGGTGTTCTTTTGATCCTATTAGTACCACAGTCAGGCAACTAGACTATTTACATTTAGTGTAGTGCATCCTGCTCACAGTGTTCAGCTAGATCTGTTCCTGTTATCTTCCTACAGACAGGCAGGCTTGTCTTGTTACAGTATATAAAGCTACCTGAAGAAAATTGCTGGCGTTCTTTTGATCCTATTAGTACCACAGTCAGGCAGCTAGACTATTTACAGTTAGTGCAGTGCGTCCTGCTCACAGTGTACTGGTGTTCTTTTGATCCTATTAGTACCACAGTCAGGCAGCTAGACTATTTACATTTAGTGCAGTGTGTCCTGCTCACAGTGTTCAGCTAGATCCGTTCCTGTTATCTTCTTACTGACAGGCAGGCTTGTCTTGTTACAGTATTTTGAAGAAAATTACTGGTGTTCTTTTGATCCTATTAGTACCACAGTCAGGCAACTAGACTATTTACATTTAGTGTAGTGCATCCTGCTCACAGTGTTCAGCTAGATCTGTTCCTGTTATCTTCCTACAGACAGGCAGGCTTGTCTTGTTACAGTATATAAAGCTACCTGAAGAAAATTGCTGGCGTTCTTTTGATCCTATTAGTACCACAGTCAGGCAGCTAGACTATTTACAGTTAGTGCAGTGCGTCCTGCTCACAGTGTTCTGCTAAACCTACAAGTTAGCGGGGTGCGTCCTGCTCACAGTGTTCAGCTAGATCCGTTCCTGTTATCTTCTTACTGACAGGCAGGCTTGTCTTGTTACAGTATTTACAGCTACCTGAAGAAAATTACTGGTGTTCTTTTGATCCTATTAGTACCAAAGTCAGGCAGCTAGACTATTTACAGTTAGTGCAGTGCGTCCTGCTCACAGTGTTCAGCTAGATCCGTTCCTGTTATCTTCTTACTGACAGGCAGGCTTGTCTTGTTACAGTATATAAAGCTACCTGAAGAAAATTGCTGGTGTTCTTTTGATCCTATTAGTACCACAGTCAGGCAGCTAGACTATTTACAGTTAGTGCAGTGCGTCCTGCTCACAGTGTTCTGCTAAACCTACAAGTTAGTGGGGTGCGTCCTGCTCACAGTGTTCAGCTAAACCTACAAGTTAGTGGGGTGCGTCCTGCTCACAGTGTTCAGCTAAACCTACAAGTTAGTGGGGTGCTTCCACCTCACAGTGTTCAGCTAAACCTACAAGCTAGTGGGGTGCGTCCTGCTCACAGTGTTCAGCTAGATCCGTTTCTGTTATCTTCTTACTGACAGGCAGGCTTGTCTTGTTACAGTAAATACATCTACCTGAAGAAAATTGCTGGTGTTCTTTTGATTCTATTAGTACCACAGTCAGGCAGCTAGACTATTTACAGTTAGTGCATGGCGTCCTGCTCACAGTGTTCAGCTAGATCCGTTCCTGTTATCTTCTTACTGACAGGCAGGCTTGTCTTGTTACAGTATTTTGAAGAAAATTACTGGTGTTCTTTTGATCCTATTAGTACCACAGTCAGGCAGCTAGACTATTTACATTTAGTGCAGTGCGTTCTGCTCACAGTGTTCAGCTAGATCCGTTCCTGTTATCTTCCTACTGACAGGCAGGCTTGTCTTGTTACAGTATATAAAGCTACCTGAAGAAAATTGCTGGTGTTCTTTTGATCCTATTAGTACCACAGTCAGGCAGCTAGACTATTTACAGTTAGTGCAGTGCGTCCTGCTCACAGTGTTCTGCTAAACTTACAAGTTAGTGGGGTGCGTCCTGCTCACAGTGTTCAGCTAGATCCGTTCCTGTTATCTTCTTACTGACAGGCAGGCTTGTCTTGTTACAGTATTTTGAAGAAAATTACTGGTGTTCTTTTGATCCTATTAGTACCACAGTCAGGCAGCTAGACTATTTACATTTAGTGCAGTGCCTCCTGCTCACAGTGTTCAGCTAGATCTATTCCTGTTATCTTCCTACTGACAGGCAGGCTTGTCTTGTTACAGTATATAAAGCTACCTGAAGAAAATTGCTGGTGTTCTTTTGATCCTATTAGTACCACAGTCAGGCAGCTAGACTATTTACAGTTAGTGCAGTGCGTCCTGCTCACAGTGTTCAGCTAAATCTACAAGTTAGTGGGGTGCGTCCACCTCACAGTGTTCAGCTAAAGCTACCTGTAGAAGGTTCTCATACTACAGGCAGGCAGTTGATTTTGCTAGCTGCAGTATCAGTACATATATATATATATATATATATATATATATATATATATATATCCCAGCTTAGTGCAGCTACAGGCCATTAGTATGTCTGGAGGGCCAAGAAGGAGAGGCAGACAGTCACAAGCCAATAAGAGAGGGCAAGCAGGCTCTGTGTCTAGTGCTGGTCGTGGAGACGGTGCATCCTCATCAGCACGTGGCCATGGGACACGCTTGGCCTTTTTTTTGGCAGCTGGCCATGTTGAGCCGCAACATGCAGAAGACTTGGTCGAGTGGATGACCAAGCCGTCCTCATCCTCCTCATCCTCTCTCACCCATGCCCAGGGTACTTTGTCTGGCAAAGCAGCGGCCTCTTCCCTCGGCTCAATGTCATCAGTGACTCCTTCCCTAGCCCCACCATGTCCTCCTGAGGAGTCCCTCGAACTGTTTGACCACAGTGTTGGGTACATGCTCCAGGAGGATGCCCAGCATTTGGAAGGCTCTGATGATGATACTGAGCTCGATGAAGGCCGTAACATGAACACGGACAGAGGGGGTGCCCAAGAAGGACATCAATCTGGCAGTCATGCTCCCCCTGCTGCAGCATACTGCCAGGTTTGCTCCAGTGATGAGGAGGGAGGGGATGATGAGGTCACTGACTCAACGTGGGTGCCTGATAGGAGAGAGGAGGAGGAGGAGGAGGAGGAGGCGGCACATCACCAACGAGGCAGGATGCCCTCCAGGGGCCAGCCTAAGGGCAGCACATTGACTGCATCACACCCCAAAGCTCCACATGTGCAGGGCGCTGCAGTCTCTGCGCGTTATTCAAAAAGTTCTTTGGTGTGGGCCTTTTTTGAGACGAGTGCATCAGATCGCACCACTGCTATTTGCAACATATGTCTCAAGCGTATCTCACGTGGCCAAAACATCTCCCGCTTGGGTACCACATGCTTGACCAGACATATGTTGACCTGCCATGCAGTTCGTTGGCAAGCGTATCTAAAAGACCCACACCAAAGAACAAAGAGGACCTCTCCTTGCTCCTCATCAGCTGAGATTTCCAACCCCACTAGACCTTCAGTCCTCTCTGAGACCTGCACTGAGAGGAATGAAGGTGTAGAATTAGGTGTGTCACAGCCAAGTACTTGTGGGCAATCTGCTTTTGGTACACCGACGTCAGATTGTACCAGGCAAATTTCCCTGCCCCAGCTGCTGCACCGCCGAAAGAAGTTTGCTCCTAGCCATCCACATGCCCAGCGGTTAAATGCTAGATTGGCAAAATTGCTAGCACTTCAACTGCTGCCTTTTCAGTTGGTAGACTCTGCCCCCTTCCGTGAGTTTGTGGAATGTGCGGTTCCTCAGTGGCAGGTACCCAAACGCCACTTTTTTTCACGGAAGGCGATTCCGGCTCTCTACCGGCATGTGGAAAGCAATGTCCATGCCTCGCTGGACAGGGCGGTCAGCGGTAAGGTGCATGTTACCGCTGACTCATGGTCCAGCAGGCATGGACAGGGACGTTACCTAAGTTTCACGGCGCATTGGGTGACTCTGCTGGCAGCTGGGAAGGATGCAGGACAAGGTGCAGTAGTGTTAATTAGCTAATGAGTAGCTAATGATTGTGACACACCTCTCTCCTCCACCCCCTCCTCTTCTTCTTCCTCCATGGCCTCTTCCTCGGAACCAGTGGTGCTCCGTAGTCGTTCAAGGGGCTACGCAAGTACGCAGGCCAAAAGATGCCATGCGGTGCTTGAGCTGGTGTGCTTGGGGGACAGGAGCCACACTGGGGCAGAGGTTCTGTCAGCTCTGCAGGGGCAGGTTCAGAGGTGGTTGACGCCACGCCAACTTAAGGCAGGAATGGTGGTTTGCGACAATGGCACCAACCTCCTTTCTGCCCTCCGACAGGGACAAATGACCCATGTGCCCTGTTTGGCTCACGTCCTTAACTTGGTGGTGCAGCGGTTCTTGGGCAGGTACCCGGGCTTACAGGATGTCCTGAGGCAGGCCAGGAAAGTCTGTGTGCATTTCCGCCGGTCATATAATGCCAGTGCTCGGCTGACGGACCTCCAAAAGGAGTTTAACCTGCCCAAGAACCGCCTAATCTGTGACATGCCCACCAGGTGGAACTCAACGTTGGCCATGCTGCAGCGGCTGCACACGCAGCAGAGGGCCATCAATGAGTACCTGTGCGACTATGGCACCAGGACAGGGTCAGGGGAGCTTGTTTTTTTTTCCCCACACCAGTGGGCCATGATCAGGGATGCATGCACTGTCCTGTCACCATTTGAGGAGGCCACGAGGATGGTGAGCAGTGACAGTGCATGCATCAGTGACACTGTCCCCCTTGTCCACCTGTTGGAGCACACGCTGCGTGGAATAATGGACAGGGCACTTGTGGCAGAACAGAGGCAGGAAGAGGAGGACTTCCTTAGCTCTCAAGGCCCCCTTTATCCAGACAGTGTTTCTGCGTGCCCGCCGATCACACAGGAAGAGGAGGAGGAGGAGGAGGAGGAGGAAGATTGTGTCAGTATGGAGGTGGAGCCTGGCACTCAGCATCAGCAGCAGTCTTTAAGGGATCAGTCCCAAGAAACACATGGACTTGTACGTGGCTGGGAGGAGGTGGCTGCGGACCATGTTGTCCTTAGTGACCCAGAGGACTCCGGACCGAATGCCTCAGCAAACCTACGCTGCATGGCCTCTCTGATCCTGCAAAGCCTGCGTAAGGATCCTCGTATTCGTGGTATCAAGGAGAAGGACCAATACTGGCTGGCAACCCTCCTTGATCCACGTTACAAGGGTAAAGTTGTTATCTTGCCATCGCAGAGGGAGCAGAGGATGAAACATCTTCGGGAGGCCTTGCAGAAAGGTCTGTGCAACGCGTTCCCAGAGACTGGGAGGTTACAAACTCCTGTTTCTGGACAACGTGTTGCTGAGGCTTCGGTCAGTCAAAGAAGGAGCGGTGGAGAAGGTGGCCGTCTGACCGATGCGTTCAGACAATTTTTTGGTCCGCAGCCCCAAGGTATGATCGGTTCCAGCAACCATTGCCAGCGTCTGTTTTACATGGTGCAGGAATACCTAGGGGCAAGATCAGACTTGGACACCTTTCCCACCAAAAATCCTCTGGGTTACTGGGTCTTGAGGATGGATCACTGGCCAGAGCTTGCACAGTATGCAATTGAGCTACTGGCCTGTCCTGCATCCAGCGTTCTTTCGGAACGCACATTCAGTGCTGCTGGAGGCGTGGTAACCGATCACAGGGTGCGTCTGTCCACCGACTCGGTCGATCGACTGACCTTCATAAAAATGAATCAGTCTTGGATCACCACCAGCTACCAAGCACCTGATGCTGATGTAACCGAATAATTTTTTTTGAAATCTCAGATCCCTTCAAAGACTGCCTATGCTGATGCTGAGTGACTATCCCTGAGTAATTATCCTCTTCCTCCTCAATCATCACAATTTTTCAGCCCCTGTTTAACAGGGGCGTGTAATTACAATTTTTGATGTAATACTTTGCAGCAGGGCTTGTTCCTGCATTCCAACTAGAGTGTCTGTGAGGGGTTGCAGTGTTGTGGCACCAGCACCAGTGCCTAAGGCCCATTTTTTTCTGCCCCTGTTTAACAGGGGCGTGTAATTACAATTTTTGATGCAATACTTTGCAGCAGGGCTCGTTCCTGCGTTCCAACTAGAGTGTCTGTGAGGGGTTGCAGTGTTGTGGCACCAGCACCAGTGCCTAAGGCCCATTTTTTCTGCCCCTGTTTAACAGGGGCGTGTAATTACAATTTTTGATGCAATACTTTGCAGCAGGGCTCGTTCCTGCGTTCCAACTAGAGTGTCTGTGAGGGGTTGCAGTGTTGTGGCACCAGCACCAGTGCCTAAGGCCCAATTTTTCTGCCCCTGTCTAACAGGGGCGTGTAATTACAATTTTTGATGCAATACTTTGCAGCAGGGCTCGTTCCTGCATTCCAACTAGAGTGTCTCTGAGGGGTTGCAGTGTTGTGGCACCAGCACCAGTGCCTAAGGCCCAATTTTTCAGCCCTTGTTTAACAGGGGCGTGTAATTACAATTTTTGATGCAATATTTTGCAGCAGAACTCGTTCCTGCGTTCCAACTAGAGTGTCTGTGAGGGGTTGCAGTGTTGTGGCACCAGCACCAGTGCCTAAGGCCTAATTTTTCAGCTCCTGTTCAACAGGGGCATGTAATTACAATTCTTGATCTAATATTTCACAGCAGGGCCCTGTGAGGGCTTACAGTGTTGTGGCCACAGCAACACCTAAGGCCCAAATTTCTGCTGAGTATATAGGGCAGGACCCTACTTTCAAACATCTAACTTACAAATGACTCCTACTTGCAAACGGAAGGAGACAACAGGAAGTTAGATGAAATCTACCCCTAGGAAGGGAAATTCTCTCCTGTAAGAGTTAATATGGGAAAAACATTTCTCCTTTCCACTGATGCTTTCCAATCCTTGTTCCACAAAAAAACCCAAATTTTCAAAAAACATTTTTCATTGGGACAAAAAGTGAGGTGAAATCTTCTGAAGAGGAGGAAAGACAGCAAAACAAATGTCACAGGGGTGATAACCCTTCCCTATGTTTTCCAAAAAGCTTAAAAAAGATTTTTTGGCTGGAGCTAAACACGTTAAAAATGTACCCGTTCAAAATTACAAAGAGATTCTACTTAACAACAAACCTACAGTCCCTGTCTTGTTTGCACCACCTGTATACTGCTGTTCAGAGTATATAGGGCCTGGTGGCCCCACACCTTTCCTTATTTTAATTTGGGTGCTGGGTTCCCCTTAATATCCATACAAGACCCAAAGGGCCTGGTAATTGACTGGGGGGTACCCATGCCGTTTGTCTCACTGATTTTCATCCATATTGCCAGGACCCGACATTACATTAAACCCGCAAGCAGTTTTAAATGAGATTTTTTCCTTTAAAAATGACATTTGGTGCAGGGACTGTTCTAAACGCGGGAAACACGAGTCACTTTACAGGCATACTATAGACACCCCCCAGGTACGATATTTAAAGGAATATTTCACTTTTTTTTTTTTTTACTTTAAGCATCATTAAAATGACTGCTCCCGAAAAAACGGCCGTTTTTAAAAGTTTTTTTTTGCATTGATACATGTCCCCTGGGGTAGGAGCCGGGTCCCCAAACCCTTTTTAGGACAATACCATGCAATTTAGCATTTAAAATGAGCACTTTTGATTCCGAACGTTCGACTCCCATAGACGTCAATGGGGTTCTAACGTTCGTGCGAACTTTCGGTCCGTTCGCAGGTTCTGGTGCGAACCGAACTGGGGGGTGTTCGGCTCATCCCTAATCAGCAGTGGGCTGATTGGAAAAACTGCATGGTTCCCCCATCAAATCAAGGTGGATGGGGAATCCTCCCCTCTGTGTCATTGGTTTGATCAGATGCTTGTTCAAGCCAGTAACGGCTTGTTTACATGAAACCAAAACCGGAATTGACAAAATCCTCGTCACTTCCAGTTTCTGACATCACACAGGAGAAACAACATCAGTTCCTCTCACTGTGTCCCAGGAACCAGATGCCCCCAGTCACATCCTTTCCAGGCTCCCTGAAGCAGCGGCGGTAGGGGGATGGGACCCCCTTCCACCACCTGTAGTAGTAATCTTCTTATACACTCAAGATAATCGATCCCAAAAGAATGATCACCCTTCCAATACAGTGAAGTACCGGAACGTCGGTGGGCGGCAATTGGTAAAATTTGTATACAATGCTATATTAGGCATTGTTTTGTATTGAGTTGGAAGGATTAAAACCTTAATCACCCTTGACTGGGTTTGTATTGCTGTTTTTGACCCTGTTTGTGACATTTCACCTCACTTCATATGCCCACGACAGCCCATGACAACAGAAATAGAAACAAAAACAGCTGTTAACAAGATAGGAAGACAGTAATAATAGCATGACAGAGGTTCTAAACGTACCTCATTTTACTGAACAACATGTGTTTGTTGTACACTCTGTGAACTTACATCACGTCCGGTTCTGAAAGAAACTTAGAGCAAATCACTCCAATGGGATCAGAGACCTTACTAAAAACCTGACTGATGTTATCCCCCTACCCCACTAATTTTGCCTGGGGGTCTTTTGTTTATCTTTACAGGCCAGTTCACTCTGAATGGACACAGCTGCTGGAGAGTTAAGTTAAACTGCAGTGGTTTACCTCTCCTGCAGCTGTCAATGCTGACTAAGGTACAGGGCGGTGTGGTGCGTGAATCAGCGAATCACACAGCTCTTTTTTCGATACAAACTTGATTTGAAGTGCACAAAAGTGATACTTCAATTATGTCACTATACAGCAGTGTGATGCGCTGCTGTATAGTGACATTGCATCCTGTACGGTGCTCTGTGATAGAATACAGCATGTCTGCATTTTATTGCAGCTCGCTGAGTTTTGTTGCAGTGTGAATGGGACACACAGAAAACAATTGTGCAATACAGTGCAGTAAAATGCCAGTCACCGCACATATATGTGAATTGGGCCTACAACATTTTCCACTTGATCTTAAATACCTCAATAATATACCAGAAAAAAAGGAAGGGTAGGGGTGTGTGGCGCTCCCTATGGCGGGGTATCCTGTAAGGTGTCTGTGCTATAACCCCTAAAAGAATTAAACCTTGTGAGAACCTCTTATTGAATATAATGTAATGACTAATAACAGTTGGCCTTTTCTCAGTTCTCTTTTATTAGATACCTACCCATTATACACTCCCAGTGTTAGATCCTCTGGTACCTACATTGACACATATGGGAGTAGAGCTCTGGTAGGGGGAGATCCTCCTAGCCTGTAGGCCCAGCTTTACCTACATGTTGGTACATGTTTAGGTGCAGTTAAAAATGTGGGGGAGACCCCCTTAGCCAATAGGCCCACCCCCCGGGTCCTTTTTTCCTTTTCCCTTTTTCCTTACTTCCCCATTTCAAGTAGTCTGTGTTTCCTTATACAGTGAGGCTTATCAGTTTAAGCGATGATGAGCATCTGGCCGGAGGTATATTATACATCTGTTGTTGATCATTGTATATGGATACACATTGAGCATGAAGTACGCGCACATGTACATATGGTTATACTATGTCGTTTATTGTGTATCTTCTATTTGGGTTATGCAGTATCTGTTTTGCCTCCCGTAGTGGGGGATATTGACATTTTATATTTAACATACCCCTTTTTTATATATTTTTTGTATTTTTTAGTATTTTTTTTATTGTTTGATGTGGGCCCCTGGGTCTAAGTATATGCGGTTTGTCATTTTCCGTAATGGGCGGGTGCCGCTTTGGGTGTAGCAGTCTTCTAATAAACAATAATTCTATAAACATAAATAAATATATTTTTTGGTTATCAAGCCAGGGGCCCTCTCTTAGGGCAGAGGACGGCATAGTGGGTAAGAGTTTGGGATGTATATCATGCCCAGGCTCCGCTCCCCCGGCAACTAGTGGGGGATGGGTGTTGTTGAGCAGGGGTGACCTGGGTATGCTACACCTAAGGCTGATATTTTTTACATATTGGCCCTTAGGATATGGTAAAAGTTAAATATCTGCCACTTATTCATTCTTTTCTAATTTGCATGCTATACCAATATGCATTACATTTTTATTATCATTGTGCTTCCAAGATAAAGAGCTCCCTTGGTAGATGGAGGTCTATCCACTGCAATTGGATGGGCATTGTTTTTATGCTGACCACCAGGGGGAGTTTTTTATCTGTAGTATGGATAAATGTGCAATACGTTTTAAAGCGGAGTTCCACCCTAAAGTGGAACTTCCGCTCATCGGATTCCTCCCCCCCTCCGGTGTCACAATTGGCACCTTTCAGGGGGGAGGGGGGTGCAGATACCTGTATAATACAGGTATCTGCACCCACTTCCGGGTACAGCTAGCCGCAGCTAGCCGCAGACTCCCCGCCCACCCCCGTTGTGTTGTGGGAAATACACAGTTCCCACAACACAACGGGGACCAGTGAAGACGCGCAGCGCGACTCGCGCATGCGCAGTAGGGAACTGGGCAGTGAAGCGGCAACGCTTCGCTTCCTGATTCCCTCAGTGTGAATGGCGGCGGCAGCACCCGAGGATCGAGGGACGGCTCGGTCTCGGGTGCCGACATCGCTGGACCCCGGGACAGGTAAGTGTCCTTATTTTAAAAGTCAGCAGCTGCAGTATTTGCAGCTGCTGACATCTAATTTTTTTTTTTTTGGTGAAACACCACTTTAACATGTACAACTGTCATATGTTTACTCCATTATCAAGTTTACAATTTCTTATATAATTATATGGATCCCTTGTATACATCTTATGTTTTGTACGGGCAATATATTGAGTCATGTTTTTCCTCATGTCTGCCTTGTAATAATGGCGAATGAGGATACACTGTCCTTTTCCCTATTAGAAATCCCTCAGGTCATCCCCAGTTATACGCTATTCTTAATTGGTGTTTATTATGAGGCAGGGTCATTGGATTATAGACATCGTGGAGGCCGCCCATGGGAGGAGTAGGAGGAGGACTCCGTATGCCCGCTTGCCGTATAAATATACTAGGACGTAGTACGGTGGTTACGCCTTTGACAACGTCGATGACGAAACGCATAAGGCAGAGCTACGCACTTACGTCACACCCGGAAGTCAGAGCGAGCTTGGAATGCAGCTGAGGCGCACGCCAATCGGCTGATGTGCCTCCTCCATAGCTCCCTCTTTCTATGCTATTTTTTCCCACGTTAAGTGTGAGTTTTGGCTGCCCTTGTATGGGGACTGATTTTATTGGGTGCTTTTTTAATAAAGTCTTTTTATAAAACTACTACGCTATGGGAGCCCTGTTTTTTCCTATGAGGACGTGATGAAAGAAGTTGGTGCACCATCCACTGTTTGGAGCTGGGTCACAGAGGAGATACATGTTGACGCCTGCATTGGACCTGGAAAGCCCTTCATCTTCTGCTGCTACATGCCTATTGCCCCTGCAGGGGTATGAGGAGCTGGTGAGTGGGGACCCTTGAGGGGGAGCACGGAAGTCACCGGATATCATTTTCACCCCAAGAGTCACAATTTATATGAACACTTTGCCATTTTGGAGTCTCACATTTTTTATTTATATATTTATTTATATTTTTCTCTTACGGGACTGATGTTCACCATTTATTCTATTTATTTTGATCAGTATATCTGTTTTCACTTGCTGGAGTGGACACTTATTATCACTCACTAAGATACCTAAATAGGGTATATATATACACATTTTTTGATGTCATCTATTGTGGGTTACTAGGGGAGACTTTGATGTTCACAATTTCTCCCACTCTAATTAGATGTTGTAGTCACTTTATATGGTAATGGTATATGTGTTTTATACCCAATTCTACACATATATATGGAGTACTATGCTAAATTATTTTCAATAAGAGGTTCTCACAAGGTTTAATTCTTTTTGGGGTTATAGCACAGACACCTTACAGGATACCCCGCCATAGGGAGCACCACACACCCCTACCCTTCCTTTTTTTCAGTTCTCTTATTTCACACCCCTTTGGGAGGTGTGATTTAGGGGAGGCTGCATACCGGTTCTGTCTTTGAGTGCGGAAATTTTTTGTTTGTCAATAATATACCATATTCTAATTTCTTTCCTTCCCAAACTTTGATGGTCGGAGTGATCTGCCAACACATAAAGCTGCCTCAGCGCCCATCCCTGCCCCATCACCACCACCCCCACCAATTTTTCTTTTCCCATTTTTCCCATCAATACCACAGTTCAAATAAATAAAATGGTATATATATTCTATATATGCTCCAACTTGAAGACTCTCAAATTTAAAGTTAGGACCGCAGTGTACAGAGGAGCCTTGGTGAGGCACTGCAGCTTCCACATATATTTGCAAATGTTACATAGTTGGTAAGGTTGAATAAAGACACCAGTCCATCCTGAGTGAGTGTGGGTGCATGTCTACAATTGCCTCTATCCCTGTACATTGGGTCTCATTAAGATGCTCATCTATTATTATTATTTATTTAAAGTACCCATATGATGCCGTCAATTTACATAGCGCTCCACACATACATCACACACTCACATCAGTCCCTACTCTAAAGGAGCCCACAATCCAAGGTCCCCAACTCACACCTATATACCAAGGCCAATTTTGGACAGAAGCCAATTAACCTACCAGCATGTCTTTGGAGTGTGGGAGGAAACCGGAGTACCCGGAGGAAACCCACACAGGCACAGGGAGAACATGCAAACCCCAGGCAGGTAGTGTCGTGGTTGGGATTCAAACCAGTGACCCTTTTTACTGTTAGGTGAGAGTGCTATCCACTACACCACTGTGCAGCCCAATTAAAACTGTGTGCAATTAAAACCTCAGTTTTTACCATGAACTTTTGAACAGGGTCAGTTTTTTGTTAGCAGACTAGCTGGTAAGTGTCCTGGGAAATGTTTGATCAGTTTTAAAATGGTATATAGTACCTCAGCATATATCAATGTAAGATAAGGAATATAATATATTGAAATGTGAGCATATGTAAATGACATGTTGTTGTAGGGGTTTATTTTAATCCTAGCTATCCAGTAGCTTAAAGAGTAACTCCAATTTTGTTGAGAGGAAAAACATTCCCCTCTGTGTGGTCTGTGTGTACATTGCAGGGATTTTAACAAACTTTGTTGCAGATTCCTAAATTTTGTTATCCTGAAGAAATTCCCATGTTTGTCTGTGTCCATGTGGTAAGTGAATCTCATGTGATTGGTGCAATTAAACAGGAAGTTGGGACTTTAAATGAAGCGCTTGGGTATTGGAGGTAAAATAAACCATATTTAGAGATGCATTATGAAATGTTTATTGATTATACATAATGGCAAGCAATAAAAAAGTATTCATTTCATATACATTCGTGGGGGAAAACCCACGAAACGCGTTGAGCTTTATTACTTTTTGATGCCCCGCTACATCTTATATGGAACCATAGTTATTTATATCTTTTACTCCTCCCAATTATATTAATCGTTTTCATACTTAATAAATGTACATTTACCATGTGGGTGCCCGTGTCACCACCAGGCATGTTGTTGCCAGTAATTATGCTTTATTACTTTTTTCTATCTATACTAGATCATGTGCTGCTATATGTGCATTTATTTTTTATTATGCTTATGCTATGTGTACATCTCCTATACATATATGTTATGAATTTTTTACTGTATATGAAATGAATACTTTTTTATTGCTTGCCATTGTGTATAATCAATAAACATTTCCTAATGCATCTCTAAATATGGTTTAGTTTACCTCCACTACCCAAGCGCTTCATTTAAAGTCCCAACTTCCTGTTTAATTGCACCAATTATCGGCATGGAGCCACTTAATTGTGCCTCATTTAAAGTCCCAAAACCCCCTCATATTTTCAATCTAATGTGATTGGTTTCACAATTATCAATCAGCTGCTGCACCCGCAGGGCTCTAATAAGGAAAATGGCAGGGTCTGCATCCCTTTAGATGTGGGTTTCTATTGGGAGTATCTCACCAAAAATGTTATTTTTGTTGCAGGGGGTGCCTGATATGTTATTTGTATCTTAGTGCAGACTTCTGGGAAAATCAGTGAGCCAATCACACTGTCAGAAAATTATGTTTCTGGGGGCATTCCGTTTACATTTGGTGTACAGAACACCTCCAGGTAGCCATATTGCTTTGCATTTTACTAAAAATTACAGAGCTGCAGATTGAAAAAAAATGTAATTTTTTGTAAAATTCAATTACAATATGACTTGTGTCGCAACTGTATATGCTATATTACTTTTTTTTTATTTGCTATTTACTTCCCACGAAAGTGGAGTTACCCTTTAAATGTTAACTTGGCATTTATGCTATAGGGTATCAACAAGAAACAGTCCCTGGAATTCATAAAGGATGCCAGATAGATTTTGTATCTCTCATGCATCGTAAAAATGGCACAGTGTGCCAAACTCATGTACCTGTCTAGAACTTGTGCTTGAATTTAGTACACGCTGAAACACTTTTAAAATGCACGCAAGACACTTTAGCAAAATCTGTCTCTTTGCCAAAACAAAGATGGCCTTAAGGCCACTTTTGTGAGATACAAAACTGCCGTATTCTATTTGGCGCATTCACTGAGCCATAATGTAAAAGTGATACATTTTAAAACTACCTGAATTTGGTGTAGGAGTCGCTGTCAGAACCAAAAGTTTTGCAGATGCTTTATAAATTTGTTGCAATACATTACTAAAAGAGGGATTATTATTATTATAATACAGGATTTATATAACGCCAACAGTTTGCGCAGCGCTTTACAACATGAGGGCAGACAGTACAGTTACAATACAATTCAATACAGGAGGAATCAGAGGACCCTGCTCGTTAGAGCTTACAATCCAGAAGGGAGGGTCAAGTGAAAAAAAAGGCAATAACTGTGGGGGATGAGCTGATGGGGAAAATGAAAATACAGTTGTTAGGTGTGGGTAGGATAGGTTTCTCTGAAGAGGAGGCTTTTTAGTGATAGTCTAAAAGCTAATAGAGTAGGAGATAATCAGACAGATTGGGGTAAGGAGATCCATAGGATTGGAGAGGCTCTGGAAAAGTCCTGGAGGCGAGCATGGGAGGAGGTGACGAGGGAGCAAGAGAGCAGGAGGTCTTGAGAGGAATGAAGAGAATGATTAGGTTGGTATTTTGAGACTAGGCTAGTGATGTAGCTCGGGGCTAAGCTGTGGATGGCTTTGTAAGTTGTTGTTGGTATTTTTAATTTAATTAGTTGGGTGAGCGGAAGCCAGTGGAGGGATTGACAGAGAGGAGTAGCAGACACAGAGTGATTGGTAAGGTGAATGAGTCTGGCAGCAGCATTCATGATGGATTGAAGGGGGTAGACTATGTAGAGTTAAGCCAATAGGAAGGGAGTTTCAGTAGTTGAGGCGAAAGATGACCAGGGAATGAACTAAGAGCTCTGTTGTGTCATTGGTTAGAAAGGAGCATATTTTGGAGATGTTGCGGAGGTTGAGGCGGCAAGATTTGGACAGTGATTGAACGTGGGGCCTTAAGGAGAGTTCAGAGTCCAGAACTACACCTAGGACCCTGGCATGTGGGGATGGGCTTTTAGTTGTACCATCGATTTTGACAGAGAGATCAGGGGAAGGAGTATGTGGGGGAGGAAAAATTATAAGTTTGGATAGATTGAGTTTGAGGAAGTGGTGTGACATCCAGACTGATATATCTGTTAGTAAATTAGTGATATGTGAAGAGACAGAGCGGGTGAGCTGAGGGGCAGAGAAATAGATTTGTGTGTTGTCAGCGTAGAGATGGTATTGGAAGCCCTGGGGATTAATGCCAGTAAAGGTGTGCAGCAGCTTTATTGAATTTCACCCAAAATGTCCTTATTTTATCTTGAACTTGGCTCAGATGTTACACCACAATGTAGAAGTGGATCAGTGGCGGGTGGTGCTAAACTTTTTTGGGGGGGCGGCAAACAAACTCACCCCTCCAGGGTCACAACGCCACGGCTTCCCCTGCTTCTCCTCCTGGCTAACCGGGTCTTCTTTAGATCAGCCTCCTGTCCTGATTGGCTGGGAGGAGAAGCCAGAAACTGATAGCTAATATTGATTCGCTAGTGTCACAAGTGCGTGGATTCCCAACCTTTTCTAAACCAAATAGAGCCTCAGGCTCTAAAAAATAAACTCCTAGAAAGCTATGAGTCCGGAGACCCGCCTGCACCCATTATGGACCGGCTGCCACTGAAGTGGAGCAAATTAGGACTACCTGAATTTGGCACACAAGTCGCTATTAGAACCAGAACTGTCACAGATTTTTGTTTTTATTAGGTGCAACACATTAACAAGAGCAATCCACACCAGAAAGTAGCACAGCAGCTTTACTGAATTTCCCCTAAAGGGTTGTGTCCAGTTTATACATTTCAAATTTGGTAATATTTTTGGAAAGCCATTACCTCATATTACCTCAGTACTTAGATCAGATAAAACAACGACTAAACAAATAGTTCTCTAAAAGGGGGGATAATGTTCACATGATTTCTGCTGTAAAATGAATGTCTAATAGGCAATATGGAGCTGTTTAGTGGATGTATACTGTATATACTGTAAAAGTCACAAACAAATAGTGAACAGTCAAGTACAGAAGTAGGAATACTAAATATAAAGAAAATAGTATTTTAGACATATATTCTTACCTTTGAGACTAAAAAGCCATCCCTATAATCCAGCAATTGCTTTAGATAGTCAAGTTCGGAGGAGCTCATGTTGGTGTGATATTCAGTGGCTTGGTCTGTCATCATAAGCTGCTTTCTATCTGCATATATAATACTATAAAGAACTAAGCCGGGCTTAGACATTTGATTCCACACCTGACCTAATTTTGGGGGCAGCCTATTTCTGGATTTATTGGAGCTGTTACGAGGTGGAAACTGTAGATGTGTTGTTTGTGAGCTGAATTGACCTCCTGTAATTTAAGATCCCATGTCTCTGATAAGGAGTACCTGAAAATGTGGGCACACTTGGAGGATCACATGAATTGTAGTGTTTCTTCCACAGCACATTTTTTGACGATTTATCATGGACGTTGCGCATGAACTTTTGTTTCTTTTTATTTATATGACATTCACTTATTTAACACTTGTACACGTTATTCATTGTTTGGGATAATACATTATATGCTGAGGTTCTGCTACATATTTGTTTACACTGATACACTTTATATATGTTTTGTTAATTATTATATAATTTTCTATGTGCACTTAAAGGGACAGCACATATATTTTTATTTGTATTTGTATTGTATTTTGAATTTAATTTGTGGAAGCCAGTGGAGGGCTTGACAGAGAGGAGTAGCAGACCCAGAGCAACTGGTGAGGTGGATGAGTCTGGCAGCAGCATTTATGGTGGATTAAAGGGGGGATAGACTACGTGGAGGTAAGCCAATGAGAAGAGAGTTGCAGTAGTAGAGGCAAGAGATGACCAGGGAGTGAATTAAGAGCTTTGTTGTGTCGTTGGTTAGAAAGGGTGTATTTTGTAGATGTTGAGGTGGCAGGATTTGGACAGTGATTGGAGGTGGGGCTTGAAGGAGAGTTCAGAGTCCGGGATTACACCTAGGACCTTGGCGTGCATGGAAGGGCTTATAGTTGTGCCATCGATTTTGACAGAGAGATCAGGGGAAGGGGCATGTGGGGAGGAAAAATGATAAGTTCGGTTTTGGATAGATTAAGTTTGAGGAAGTGGTGTGACATCCAGACTGATATATCTGATAGTAAATTAGTGACACGTGAGGAGTAGGCATGAGCCGAACACACCCCCGGTTCAGTTCGCAGCAGAACTTGCGAACAGGTAAAACATTTGTTCGAACACGCGAACACCGTTAAAGTCTATGGCACACGAACATGAATAATCATAAGTGCTTATTTTAAAGGCTTATATGCAAGTTATTATTATAAAAAGTGTTTGGGGACCTGGGTCCTGCCCCAGGGGACATGTTTCAATGCAAAAAGAAGTTTTAAAAACGGGCGTTTTTTCGGGAGCAGTGATTTTAATAATGCTTAAAGTGAAACAATAAAAGTGTAATATTCCTTTAAATTTCGTACCTGGGTGGTGTCTATAGTATGCCTGTAAAGGGGCGCATGTTTCCCGTGTTTAGAACAGTCTGACAGCCAAATGACATTTCAAAGGAAAAAAAGTCATTTAAAACTTCTCGCGGCTATAATGAATTGTCAGTCAGACAATATACATAAAGGTTCATTGATAAAAACGGCATGGGATTTCCCCACAGGGGAACACTGAACCAAAATTTAAAAATGCCTGGGGGTCCCCCTAAATTTCATACCAGGCCCTTCAGGTCTGGTATGGATATTAAGGGGAACCCAGCGCCAAAATTTTTTTAAAAAATGGCGTGGGGGTCCCCCTCAAATCCATAGCAGACCCTCTTCCGAGCAAGCAACCTGGCAGGCCGCAGGAAAAACAGGGGGGACAAGAAAGCGCCCCCCCTCCTGAACCGTACCAGGCCACATGCCCTTAACATTGGGAGGGTGCTTTGAGGTAGCCCCCAAAGCACCTTGTCCCCGTGTCGATGGGGAGAAGGGCCTCATCCCCACAACCCTTGGCCAGTGGTTGTGGGCAGTGGCGGAACTACCGCCATAGCGAGCCACGCAGCCGAGAGGGGCCTGTGGGGAGGATGAGGAATGCATACTGCGGGGGGGTGAGCACCGCCCGCACGGTCTCCCAGCCAGGGGAAGTGAGGAGAGGAAGAGACAAGCTGTCCGTACGAGCAGAGAGCTCAGCTGTAAGAGCTTTCATTTGAATTTCCTGTGTTCCCGAGGCTCCTGGTCACATAGCCCCACCTCTTGGCACGGCGCTTTTGATAGACAGAACGCCGGTCCAATTCGGGACAGATCTCGCCCCCCCCCTGTGTGAATTGGTAATGGGGTACAAATGTACCCCTACCATTTCACAAAAAAGTGTCAAAAAGGTTAAAAAACACAAGAGACGGTTTTTGACAAGTCCTTTATTAATTCCTTTTTCTTTCATCTTCTTTCTTCTGGTCTTCCTTCTGTGTTCTTATTCCTTCTCCATCTTCTTCTTCCTCCATCTTCTTCTTCTCCATCTTCTTCTTCCTCCGCTCTTCTTGTCCCGCATCTTCCTCCAGGCTCCTTCTCCGCTCCGTCCGCACGATTGGAGTCTTCCACCGTGTGACGCTTCGGTTCTTCTGACATTTCTTATATAACGGAGGGCGGGGTCACCCGCTTTACGTACCCGGGTGACCACGCCCCCCTCTGACAACACGGTGAGAGCCACAGGGAAGTTCCCTGTGCGTCTGAGGAGGGATCACCAGGTGGCCCCGCCCTCCGTTATATAAGAAATGTCAGAAGAACCAAAGCGTCACACGGTGGAAGACTCCCACTGAGGCAGATCGTGTGGACGGAGTGGAAAAGAAGCCTGGAGGAAGATGCGGGATGAGAAGAGTGGAGGAAGAAGAAGATGGAGAAGAAGAAGATGGAGGAAGAAGAAGATGGAGGAAGAAGAAGAACACCGAAGGAAGACCAGAAGAAAGAAGATGAAAGAAGAAGAAATTAATAAAGGACCGTCTCTTGTGTTTTTTAACCTTTTTGACACTATTTTGTGAAATGGTAGGGGTACATTTGTACCCCATTACCAATTCACACGTGGGGGGCCAGGATCTGGGGGGTTCCAGATTCCGATAAACCTCCCCGCCTGCAGACCCCCACAACCACCAGCCAAGGGTTGTGGGGATGAGGCCCTTCTCCCCATCAACATGGGGACAAGGTGCTTTGTGGGGCTACCTCAAAGCACCCTCCCAATGTTGAGAGCATGTGGGCTGGTTCAGGAGGGGGGGGCGCTCTCTAGTCCCCCCCTCTTTTCCTGCGGCCTGCCAGGTTGCGTGCTCGGATAAGGGTCTAGTATGGATTTTTGGGGGACCCCCACGCCATTTAAAAAAAAAAATTGGCGCGGAGTTCCCCTTAATATCTGTACCAGACCTGAAGGGCCTGGTATGGAATTTAGGGGGGCCCCCACACATTTTTTAAAATTTTGGTTCAGGGTTCCCCTGTGGCGAAATCCCATGCCATTTTTATCAATAAACTTTTATGTGTATTGTCGGACCGACAATTCATTAATAGCCACAAGTAGTTTTCAATCACTTTTTTTCCTTTGAAATGTCATTTTGCTGTCAAACTGTTCTAAACACGGGAAACATGCGCCCCTTTACAGGCATACTATAGACACCCCCCAGGTACGAAATTTAAAGGAATATTACACTTTTATTGTTTTACTTTAAGCATTATTAAAATCACTGTTCCCGAAAAAACTGCAGTTTTTAAAACTTCTTTTTGCATTGATACATGTCCCCTGCGGCAGGACCCAGGTCCCCAAACACTTTTTATGACAATACCATGCATATAAGCCTTTAAAATTAGCACTTTTGATTTCTCCCATAGACTTTTAAAGGGTGTTCCGCGGCTTTCGAATTTGCCGCGAACATCCCAAATTGTTCGCTGTTCGGCAAACTAGCGAACAGCCAGTGTTCAAGTCGAACTCATGATCGACCCGAACATAAAGCCCATCCCTAGTGAGGAGACTGAAGGAGTGAGCTGAGGGGTAGAGAAATAGATTTGGGTGTTATCAGCGTAGAGGTGGTATTGAAAGCCATGGGAGGCTATCAGCTGACCCAGGGAGGAAGTGTAGATTGAAAATAGGAGACGTCCAAGAACAGAACTTTGGGGGACCCCAACAGAGAAAGGAAGAGGAGAGGAGGAAGTAGAATTATAAGTAACGCTAAAGGTACGGTTGGTTAAGTAGTAAGAGAACCAGCGAAGAGTACAGTCACGGAGAACAAAGGTGTAGAGTTTTTTGAGAAGGAGGGGGTAGTCAACCGTATCAAAGGGAGCAGAGAGGTCCAGGAGTAGGAGTACAGAATAGCGTCCATTGGTTTTGGCCATTAGTAGATCGTTTGTTAGTTTTAGAAGAGTAGTTTCTGTGGAGTGTTGAGGATGAAATCCAGACTGAAGGGGATCAAGAAGGCTATTATCAGCAAGGTGGTCGCTCAGTCAGTTGTAGACCAGCCATTCAAGGAGTTGGTTAAAAAGGGGAGCAAGGAGATGGGGCGTAAGTTGTTAAGATTGGATGGGTCCAGTGAGGGCTTTTTAAGTATGGGGCTGACAAGTGCATGTTTTAGAGAGTTGGGGAAGATGTCAGAAGAGAGGGAGAGATCGAAGATGTGGGTTAGTGATTGTAGAATAGAGCCAGAGGGTGACCGTGGCATTTGCGAGGGAACAGGATCCAGAGGGCAGGTGGTAAGATGTACATTAGCAAGTAGTTTAGCAACCTCGTTCATAGTGGTGGGGTTGAAAGAGGGAAGTAACAATTGTACCTGTGGGTATAAATTGTAAAGCGTGGAGGGTACCTAAACAGTAGAGATCTCTTTGAGAATTGTATCAATCTTCTGTTTGAAGTGATTGAAGATCTCCTGGGCAGTAAGTGAGTTGGTGGGTGGAGGCAGTGGAGGACAAAGTGGAGATTTAAAGGTAGAGAAGAGTTGACGGGGATGGTATGATAAGGTGTTAATGAGAGAGATAAAATAGGTCTGCTTGGCAGTGAGGAGGCAGGAATTGTATTTTTGGAGTGCAGATTTATACTGGTTAAACTCTTTCTGAGACTTCGTCTTACGCCACAGGCGCTCAAGAGCATGGCTGTGTTTTCTCAGACTTCTAGTGTCATCTATCTGCCAAGGTTGAAGGGGACGGGGCCTGATTCTGTGTGTAGTGGTGGGGGGGGGTCAGTGTGTCCAGTGAGGCTAGAAGTGAAATATTGTAGACAGAAGTGGCTAGGTCGGTGCAGGACAGGGGTGCGATTTTGTCTTAGAGGTGGTCAGTAGCAGAGTAGAGAAGAGAAGGGTTGAGATGGTGTAGGTTTCTACGAGTAACTGTTAGGCGGTTGGAGGGAGAGGAGGTGGAAGAGAGGGAGAGAGTGAAACTAATAAGGTAGTGATCAGAGAGAGAGGGTAAGGATAGTTGGAGAGGTTGCACGGAGTGCATAGGTTTGAGAAAACAAGGTCAAGGGTATTGCCTTCAGAGTGGGTAGAAGCAAGTATCTATTGCTTCAGGTCAAAGGAGGAGGTTAGACTGAGAAGTTTGGAAGTAGCAGGAGTGTTAGTATTAGTAGGGATGTTGAAGCCCCCGAGAATGATAGTGGGGATTTCAGAAGAGAGAAAGTAGGGTAGCCAGGCAGAGAAGTCATCAAGAAAGGTTAATACTGGTCCAGGGGGCCGGTAGATCACAGCTATCCTTAGAGAAACTGGGGAGAAAAGACAAATGCAGTGTGCCTCAAATGAGGAGAGTGACAGAGAGGGAGGTAGGTGAAGTACCTGAAAGATGCTATGTGGGGCTAAAAGGATTCCAACACCCCCTCCTTTGCGTCCACTGGGTCTGGGGGAGTGAGTCCAAAGAAGACAACCGTGGGATTCATGAAGCCAGGTTTCGGTAATGGAAAATAGATTAAATGAGTTAGCGGTAAAGAGATCATGGAGAGAGGCGAGTTTTGTTACAGCCAGAGCGGGCATTCCAAAGGGAGCAAGAGAAAGGGAGTCGGTGCATAGTACCCCTACCCATTCACCAAAAAAGTGTCACAAACTAATAAAAACAGTTTTTGACAATTCCTTTATTAAAAAATAAAAAAATAGTGCCCCCCAATGTAAATCTACCATCAATCACGCTGCCCGCTGCACCCGAAAAAAAAAAAGGCCGCTCTTGCCGACATGAAGGCTGCATGCCTTCTACAGGCTAAGTTGTTTGACATTTCTTATATAGGGAAGGGTATATGGGGAAGGAGAAGGCCACCTGGCTACGTCACCTCCTGGCACCACCCCCTTTTGACGTCATGGACCCAGCATGCACTGGTCCGTGACGTTACAAGGGGGCGGGCCACTAGGTGACGTTGCCAGGTGGCCCCGCCCTTACCTATATAAGAACTGTCAAAGCGTGGAGGATTCATTCAGCCAGCGGTCCACTAAGAAGTGAGTGGTGCGGCGGACAGCGTGATTGATGATGGATTTACATTGAGGGATACTGTTTTTTTATTTTTTAATAAAGGGTTTGTCAAAAACTAATCTCCTGTTTTTATCTATTTTTTCACACTTTTTTGGTTAATAGGTACAGATACCCATTCACATGGGGGGGCCAGGATCTGGGGGCCCCCTTGTTAGATTCCGATAAGCCCCCCCACCTGCAGAGCCCGACAACCACCCCCCAGGCTCTATGTTTAAAGGAATTTTTCATTTTTATTGTTGCACTTTAAGCATCATTAAAGGCTCAAGGTTTATTACCTTCATGCATTCTATACATGAAGGTAAAAAAACCTTCTGTGTGCAACAGCTCCCTAATACTTACCTGAGCCCCATCACAATTCAGTGATGTGAACGAGAAAGGTTAGAAAGGTTAATGTTCTGAAAAGTTAAGTTACAAAAAAGTTTTTAAAAAATTGTGTGTTTATTGAGTTAATGTTTTATTGTTAATGTGTGTTATTGTTAACTGTTTTTATTTGCTTTTCAGGAACGCCAAGCAGCTACAGCACTAATCTGTGTATTCTGACAGCATTAGGGTGCTGCTCTCAAAATACAAATGTCTGTGCCTGCAGGGCTGTAGGGGGAGATTTCTACATCCGCAGTTAAAAAAAAGAACATGAATGCCCCTCATTAGGAGCGTGGGGTGGTCAGGGGGCAGTAGCTCCTATGCTCGGGATATACTTTTTTCACTTTTTTCTGACAGAGATTTCTACATCCACATCAATTAGGCTAAATGAAAAAAATATTTTTTTTTTCCATTTTCCAAAAACGTGGCAAAAAATTTGATTTTCCAAACACTCAACATGCCTCTCAGCAAATACCTTGGGGTGTCTACTTTTCAAAAAGGGGTAATTTGGGGGGTGTTTATACTGTCTGGAAATCCAATGAGTAATTAACGCCCCTTGAAAGCCTGAAGGTCCTCATTGGATTTTGGGCCCCTGTACATGGCTAGGCTGCCAATAAGTCTCTCATATGTGGTATCCCCATACTTTAGATAAGTAGCAGAATGTGTTTTGGGGTGTAATTCCTCATATACCCATGGCATGTGTGAGAAATTTCTAATTAAAAAGACAACTTTAAAGTCTAAAAAAAAATTATTATTTTTTGTTTGGTGTTTTCTAAAAACTTGTGGCAAATCTTCCATGGACTCCAAATGCCTTTTAGCAAATAGCTTAGGGTGTCTACTTCCCAAAAATGGGTCTTTTGGGGGGTGTTTGTACTGTCCAGGCAGCTTAGCACCTCAAGAAATGTGATAGGCAGTCAGAAAGTCAGAGCTGCTTAAAATCTGTGTAAATTCCAGTATACGATACCATATGCCATAGTTTTTAGACGCCATACTGTACGGTTTTTACTAAAGACATGTAGCAGAATATATTTTATGAAGAAATTCGATTTTATTGGGTATGTTTATTAACAAGAAACAGAAAATGTATTTTTTTTTTCGGTCTTTTTTTGTTTATATAATAAAAAATAAAAAAGTCAGTGGTGATCAAATACCACCAAAAGAAAGCTGTATTTGTGTAAGAAAAGAAAATGATATAAATTTTATTTAGGTACAGTGTTTCATGATTGAGCAATTGCACAGCGCTGAATAGCAAAAAATGGTCTGGTCGTGAAGGGGGTAAGACCTTCCGAAGGTCAAGTGGTTAAAGCCCAATCCAAGACAAAAAATGTTTTTTCAGTTTTGCACAGCTTGTGTAAGGGTTATAACCTCTCTCCGGTTATATTACTCTCTGTGACCCCACTGGGGAGATTTCCTTCTTTTTGTGTCCTTGTTAGGGGGTTCAGGGGTACATGAAATAATGAGAATTCTCTCCAATGGGGTACAGACTGCAACAAGAAACATCACACTAAGGCCTCCCACAACACATAAAAATCACTGTTTTTAAGGGTGTTTGACTTTTTTTCCAGCCTCTTCTTTATAGGCATATTAGAAATGGAGTGTTTAGGGGCTACAAAAAAAGAGCACTACCAGCACATTTAGCAGATGAGTGTTTAGGCAGATAAAACAGTGAACCCGCCTACACGCAAGTAAATGCATCTTAATGTGCCTAAAAGCTAGGAGCATTTAGTGCTTCAGCATTCGTTTATTCTAATGACCAGAATAAATTCATTTCTCTTTTGTTCATTGATGGACACAGCCTCTTCTTATTCTGAACCATAGGGTTTATAGCACCACCCCAGGAGTAATACACTACTGGCTGGTATTAACCCTCTCTCTGCTATAGGCAAACCGGCTATTTTTGCCTAGTGTCTTAAGAGTAAGGACCTAGTTCCTGCTGGGACCTGTGGTTCTATAGTCTTTTTTCCTTTTTCTTGGGACTTTTCCTGCAAAGATCTTCAGTCATCCAGTAGTCACCCCAGTCTCGCCAATGAGCACACGCAGATCTTTAGCTATGTGTTGGGTCGGGAACAGGGCAGGCTAGCGAGTTAAATGCCTTGCAGGAGTGTATATGATTGGGAGTCAGAATTCATGTCACAGAGAAGGATCTGTTGGTGAAGAGGTGGATCTGTCAGTGGAGCATCACCCGTACTCAATGAGACTGGTAAGTAGCTGCCCCCCTCCCCCTTCCAGGGCACTGTGCAGGGTGCGGGTGCTCCATGGGTTGTTCGGCCCTGTGGGGTTCTCCTCCTCCCCCTTAGGCCTCCCTTGCTACAGGGTGGCTACTTGGGCCCCCCTTCCCCCTGTCCCCCCTCCTCCTCAGGAATGGCTCACTGTGAGGTGGCTGGGGTTAGGAGTCTCCCTCCTGGACCATACAAATGTAGCACCCTCTAGGTAGATAGGTGCTAGAGGTAGGAACTTTTGAGAGATGCTAGTGTAGGTAAATTTAGGCAGGCCTGGCTGGCAACCAGGCCTGTTTGTTTTTGTTTGGTCTGGGCTGGGAGTGGCTCAGGGTAGAAGCTGGGTGACTCACAGGCAGCATCACTAAGACCTCCCTCTTCTTTCCAGTGGCTTTTAGAATGCTCTGGAAAGAGAGCAGGAGAGGAGAGGTGGAGCTGCCTGGGGTATTCTAAGGAGCCCTGACCAATCCCCTCAAACTTGGATTGGCAGGGGACAGGCCTCCTTAAATACCCAGGGTCAGCCCAGTTTGGGAGGAGTTGTCGGGTGGAAGAGCTGGAGTGAGAGAGTGTGGAGGCTATTGGGGCCTTGGAGGGAACTCCTCAGTCTGAGGGGGGTGGCCATGGGCCTGGGCTCGGGTGCAGTCGGGACCACCTTCGGGAACGCATGAAGAGGTCCTGGACCGGAGACACAAGAGAGAGAAGAGAAGACAGTGGGAGAGAGCACTACTGAGAGACTCCAGGGAGAAAAGCTGGTCCCAGCCAAGAGGGCTGGTGAGTGAGGCACAGTGGGGAGGACTGGGGAGGCACGCGTGAGAGGACTGGGAGCATACAGTTTGAGATGGGTGCAAAACCAGAAGAGTGGACTGTGGTAAATGGGGCAGTGGAGAGAGGCAGCTGCAGCCAGGAGGGCTGGCAGGGCCTGAAGATGGCTTACTGGGCTCAGTAGCTGCGTGTAGGACAGCTAGCACCAGAAACTTTCTATTTTGCTACACTATAGGGGCCCGCGGTCCCTGCCTGCAAAGGGCAATTGCTAAAGGCCTGGCTGAGCCAGTGTCAGGCCTAACCACTTTGTGCTAGCTGTGCCTGGAGTTTAGCGATGTGCTGGAGGAGTAAGACCTGAAGTTTAGAGAGGAAGCGATGTGCTGGAGGAGAAAGACCTAAGATTAGAGAGGAAGTGATGTGCAGGAGGAGAAATGGAGAGTATATACTGGACTGTATATAGTTGTCCCAAGCGAGTTCTACCAATTATCCTGGGCATTCCATATGTCCCTTACATCCACGTTCAATCCCCTCAATAAAAAAAACAAAAAAAACAAAGCATGTGGACTGTTCTATGTCTCTGTGTGTTTGAGAAGTGAATGCTGGGCAGGGCAGGGTGACAGATAACCCAACATTTCAGCAGCCCCTATGGGGGGTACCGCTACACAGGGTTAACTGGCTGCAGGAGGGAGAACGCGGTACCCTTGAATCAGTGAGGCATGGTAAGAAAAAAAGAAAGTAGTGCAGGGGCCGGGCATGACAGTGTGCAAGGGGAGCCAAAAATGGTTAACAAATGGTGAAAACAAGAAAACAGGAAGGGGTTGGAATGGTTTGAGAAAGACTGAGGGGGTGGAGCATTATTTAAGGAGGAGGCGGGGACTTCCGGGCAGCAGAGGAAGAGACAGAGAGGAGGAAGCAGTTTTCACACACTGCTGTCTTCAGACATTATGGCCGACATTGACACCATCCTAGTGCGATTGCGGGCGGCTGCCACGACTCAGGGACAGGTATGGCTGCATAGCCAGGTGTCTTCCCTGATTGATGACCAGGCATCGGGATCGTCAGCGGGAGGTGAGGTGTCCCCACGCGCTCGGAGGTCTAGGCCTCTAGAGCATTTCTCGCCTGGCCCTCCCCTAGAGCTGTGAGCCACACCAGGAGCCCCCCACCCCAGGACCTGTTGGGCCCCCCGGCGAAGTGACCACCTGCTTCCGCCGATGTGGGGCCCGGTCGCAATCCTCTACGCCAGCGGAACTCAGTGGGTGGGGCTACAGGCTGCCATCTTGCCTCGTCCCCGCCCACACATCGCAGGGTACAGGAGCTTGCAGTCTCCCCACCCCTGGTGATTACCATGCGGGAGGAGACTCAGTGGGGGAGAAGTTCAGCTGCGGCCGGCGGCTCCAGAACTGAGGGGGGTACTATGGCCAGATCAGGTGGGATGCAGAGCGGAGGCAGATAAGGGGGAAGGCCTTGCCCGGGCTCCACAAGACGGGACACGCGCAGTAACACAGCAGCAAGCAGGTCCCAGGCTGAAGGGAGATCGCTTCTGCGCCAGGGATCCATGGCCTCCAGGCCCTCCTTACCTGGGGGGCTGCAGAGTGCTTCACCGCAGGCTCCTGAATTACGGTCCAAAGGGGAGCTGTCTGGTTTGGAGGAAGGGGAGTCACAGAGGCTCGCGGCATCAATGGAGGTGGGAACGGCGGCTGCGGGTGTCATTCCTGGTCAGCCCAGGAAGTTACCTGTTTTACATACTTCTTTAAATGCTGCACCTTGTGGTTTGTTGTGATTGGAAAAGGGGGGGCCGGCAGGGACTGGCAGAGCTGACACACAGCCACCTGTGACCACAGCAGCTGCCCCCACAGGTGTCACCATGGGTACAACCAGTGGTGGGGGGCAATGCAGGGGGGACAGCCTGATGGGGATGGGGCCCCAGATACACCGTCCCTGGTCACAGAGGTCCCCACTGCCCTGGCAGAGCCTCCCGTGGAAGCTGCGGTAGTAAGTTCCAAAGCTGGGGAAGATGCGAGAGCGTCACAGGAGGGCACAGGTAGGAAGGATGTGGTGAGGATCGTGGAAGCAGCAAAATGCGAAGTGTATGTGTGCTTCGAAGGGCCATTAGGGGCACATTTGAAACAAGAAGTCTGGGACAAAATTTGCAAGGGTGAGTATGTGGAGATCTTCTCCTTACTGCCTCTGGAAAAATGTAATTTGGATAGGGTCAAGCCGGATGACTCCAAGAAGGAGGATGAGGAGAAGCGGAGGTACAGATTGATTCCTCGGCCATTTGTTAACTGGTTACAGGCGCTTGCCATTATGGCGAGCGTTATAGGGGAGAAAAACCCAGAACATTGTTTGGCTCTGTTCTGTTACATGGATGCCGTCAATTAGGCCCATGGGGTTTATGGGGGGTCAGCGTGGCTGAGGTATGAGGGGGGGCCGGGGGTGCACCTTCCTCAGGTCTGTCGGCCGGAAAAAAATGGGGGATCTGCTGGCAGTATAATGAGGGCTCCTGTAAGTTTGGGGGATGCAGGGGGCGCACATCCCCTGTCCCGATGCTTTAAAAAAGGTAAGCGTGCCGCTGAGTTTGCTCACAAAAGGAATCACACTGGTGAAGGGGGAAAGAATGCAACCTTTTCTAAATAGATACCCTGATCGGGAAGCGGCGAGAATCCTGGCCGCAGGTTTCTCGGAGGGATTCAGGATTCCATGGTCTCTGTCACATGTCCCACCTATGGCTAGGAATTTGAGATCAGCTTTACAACACCCGGGGGTGGTTTCAGAAAAATTGGCTAAGGAAGTTGCACTGGGGCGCATGGGTGGTCCGTTCTCTGAGAAGCCTTTGCAGACTTTGGTTGTTTCACCTCTGGGGGTGGTGCCTAAGAAGGAACCTAACAAGTTTTGGCTTATTCACCACCTATCTTTCCCTAAAGGGGGTTCGGTTAATGATTCGATAGACCCCAAAGCTTGCACTGTGTCATACACCTCATTTGACGCAGCTGTAAAGTGGGTGAGGAGATATGGGCAGGGGGCGCTGATGGCAAAAGCTGACATTGAAGCCACTTTTTGCTTGCTACCAGTTCATCCGGACAGTTTTTGGTTGCTGGGGTGCTTCTGGCAAGAGGAATTTTATTTGGATCGCTGCCTGCCCACGAGCTGCTCCATTTCATGCGCCATGTTTGAAATGTTCAGCTCATTTTTGCAATGGGTGGTTAGAAATGTGTCGGGCCTGGATTCGGTCATCCATTATTTGGACGATTTTCTTTGTGTGAGGCCGCCTTCATCCAATGTGTGTGCGATTCTCCTGTCTACGTTGCAGCACATTGCAGGTAGGTTGGGTATTCCGTTGGCGGCAGAAAAGACTGAGGGCCCGACCACAGAGCTTAGTTTTTTGGGTTTAGTGTGGGATTCTGGCGCTATGGAATGCCGATTGCCCGAGGAAAAATTAGGGGCGCACAAGCTGGAAATTAGAGGGATCATGGAGCAGCGCAAGGTGCAGCTTCGGACACTTCAATCGTTATTGGGGAAGTTGAATTTTGCCTGTCGCATTATCCCCATGGGGAGGGTTTGCTGCCGGAGGATGGCTGTGGCGACAGCTGGGATTAAGCCCCCGAACCATTTTATTAGGCTGAATAGGGAGCATCATGAGGATTTAAAGTATGGCACACGTTCTTAGAAGCATACAACTGCCGATCAGTCTGGATGTCTGGCCCAGTTTTGACTTGGCGTTAGCTACAGACGCGGCTGGGTCTACCGGTATGGGGCATTTTTTAAGGGACAATAGAGTGCAGGACCTTGGCCTAGGTCATGGGTGGAAGATGGTTTGACTCGAAACATGGTGCTTTTGGAACTTTTTACGATGGTGCTGGCTATGGAGATATGGGGGGAGTCTTGTAGGAACCTGAAGATTAGGTTGAATGGTGACAACATGGGAGTGTTGCAGGTCATCAATCACATCTCAGCGTCGTCACAGCCAGTGATAAGTCTGCTGCGCCACTTGGTGCTTCAATGCCTGCAATTTAACATCTTTCTATATGCCGTTCATCTCCTGGGTGTTGAGAACACTCTGACTGACACCTTATCTCGGTTTCAGTGGGAGAGGTTCAGAGAGTTGGCTCCTTCGGCAGAGAAGGTAGGGATTCATAGGCATAAGGACACTAGGCATCCAGTGTCATTTGCTAACCTTCAGGCAATCTGTGGCCAGCTAGGATCATTGTGTACGTCAGAGTATGAGGTCTCTTTATTTCAGGTGGTGTTTTTGTTGGCGTTCTTTGGGGCATTTTGTGTTGGGGAATTGGTAAGCCCAGCTAAGGGAGTAGCAGATGGATTTATGGACGTGAATTGTGTGGAGGAAAGGGTCTTGTTACAGCTTCAGGATCAAAGACGGACCAAAAGGGAAAAGGAATGAGTGTGCAGCTGTTTCCATGGCCGGGTTCTCCGGTTTGCCCGTTAAGGGCAGTTCGGGAGTTCTTGGCGGTTTGACCAGACCTAGAAGGGCCATTCTTGATACACGGGGATGGGGCATATTTGTCAAAGTTTCTGTCCTTTGCAGTTTTTCGGAAAAGCCTTTGGGCAGCGGGTTTGGATGATGCAAGATTCGCCTCGCACTCCTTCTGCATCGGGGTGGCCACAGAGGCGGCCCGCTGTGGGTTGGATGAGGCGGCATTGAAGAGAATTGGTAGGTGGGAATCGAAGAGATTTCGGCTGCATCTGTTGGCTGAGTAGGGGGGTATGCACAGGGGGTAAAAAGGGGTGGTTTTTCATTTTGTTCTGTGTTCATCATCTGTGGTACAGTGAAAATGTTAGAGTGTTGGTGCTATGTAGCGTTCTGTACTTTGTATTTCAGATGGAGTGCAAACACGCCTCGTCTGGATTATGGGGCATTCCTATGTTTTTTGGGGGTCCAGGAGAGCTGATGTTAGACCAGATGGCAAACAGCTAGGTATCTCTAGGATACCGGGGATGATGTGGGGTAGGGTGGTGCCAGAAGTGCACCGTTATGCCAGGCTGGACTGGCCACCAGACATTTTGGTGCTGCATGTTGGGGGAAGTGATTCAGGGGTCAGATCTATCAGAGATGTGATGTGTGTTTAGATGTGAAATCAGACTTCCTGAAACTCCGCACGGCTTTTCCTGACATGCTGCTGTTGTGGTCCGACATTGTTGCACGAAAGGCTTGGTGCATGGCATGATCAGTAGTGAGACTCAACAAGGCTTGTATAAAAGTTAACAAGGTGGTGGGGAGATTTGTTTCCAGGAATGGGGGTATGGTCATACGACACGTTGAGTTGGAATCCAATGTTGGCCTGTATTTAAGAGGAGATGGGGTTCACCACTCAGTGTCGATTGACCTGTGGGCGCTGGGTCTGCAAGATGGAATTCAGCTGGCCCTGCGGCTGTGGAGGGGCCCTTAAGGTTAAGGTGTTATCCTTGCAGGCTGTAGCAGTGTTTTTGGTTTTTGATGGTATCAGAAAACATACGAGTGGAAGTGTTGGGGGGGCTCATCGGTAGTATGTGCCCCTCTGGTGTATTCCAGTAGAAAGGTTAGTTGGAATACAGTAATAGTTGCACTGCAGGAAGGGGGTTGTCTCCGAGCTGGTGGTACAGCTGGGGGCCTATCATGGAAAAAGGTCCCACAGTGTAGTGGTGGAAGAAGTGTGAAGTTCGGGGTGCCGTCAAAGACCAACAGACTGAGGGTGAAAAGTTGTCGTTATGGATGTTATGTTTAAAAGTTTGAGTTATTGATATTTTGTTAATAAAAGGCTGCTATGGCCAGTTATACACCAAATTCAGGTGTGGTCTCAAAAATTTAGAATGGTAAGAGGGTATTGGTGGAGTATGAGTGGTTGGGCAGTCTAAGAAGGTTGGGGACATATGGAATACACTGGTCATGTCTATGCAGGGTTAACTGGCAGGACGGGGGAGCCCAATATTTCCTGAAATATGTTATGTTTGTGGCTGGGGGGGGGGGGCACTCAGCGACAGCAGTGGCTATCTTTCCAGGGCCTGACTGACTTGCTTGGGGGTTCCTGGCAGCCATTTTTCCATGGTGTGACAGCTTCTAGTCTCTCTCTGCAGTGCCTAATTCATGGCGGTGGTAAGTCCTGCTAGGGTATATCTCCTCTCTGTGTGGCGGCCTGATTTTTTTTAGGATGGACCCCCTAATAGAGTCACGGGACCACACCTCCCAACTGACCCCCTTCTAGAGATGGCAGGTCCCTCTGGATCCTCGGTTTCCCTTGGCGCAATGTTGGTGGTCCTGGTGTCCTTTGTTTCCTGGGAGGAGATGGCGTTGGTGGCGTAAGATGAGCAATAAGCGGCACCTGCCATATTCTTTGCCCTTCTCAGACCATGAGTCCGGGTCTAATGCCACAGGCGCAGCCCTCCCTGAGGGTCTGGTTGACACAATCCCTGACTCCTCTGACAGCAAGAATGAGTCCTCCGCAGCTGTTGCTGCTCAGGAGAGAACGTTTGGTGGCACACTTATAACCTCAGTGCAGGAAACCTTAAAAGGTGAAGATACTATCGGGGAGGCCGAGAACCTGGCGGTCTACGTTTCTGCTCTTGCACTTTTCTTTCAGCGTCCCCTGGCCATGCACTCCTTGATTTGTACCTTCATTCAAGGGGTTTGACATGTGGCTCCTTTACCACTGTGCGATTTGAATTTGGTCCTTTCGGTACTTCAGAAGCCTCTGTTTGAGAATATTAGGGATCTTACCTGGCCTACGCTTTCTTAATGCCTTTCACTTCCGCACCAAGAATCAGAGCTAGTGACCTTGTCCTGTAGGTCTCCTTATTTGGTCTTACACAAGGATAAGGTGGTAACCCATCCATGTCATTCTTTCCTTCCGAATGTGGAACCTGATGTTCATTTGAATGAAGACATTGTTCTGCCTTCCCTGTGCCCATGCCCTTTGCATCCAAAGGCAGTTGTGCTGCATTCCTTGGATGTGGTCCAGGTAATTTGGGTGTGATCTTTTTTCATATACGATAGGGATGGAGGCATACCGCATATGTGCCTCATTTAAAGTCCCACTTTTCCTCTCCATTTTTTGTAGGTAATTCGGGTGTATCTGTCAGCTACAGCCTCTTTTCAGAGATCGGATTTTTTCTTTGTGGCCATAAATGATTTGTAAAAAGGCCCTGGCGGCCTCCTCTGCCATCATTTCTAGGTGGATCAGACAGATGGTGATTCAGGCTTACAACATTAAGGATCGGATTCCTCCCTTCCCCATTATGGCACATTCTATGGGGTGATTAGTGCTGCCTAGGCTTTCCAACATCAGGTGTCAGTGTCTCAATTTTGTAAGGCAACTACCTGGTCGTCTGTGCATACTTTTGGTGAATGTTTTTGCATCTTTGGATGCTTCCTGTAGTCGTAAAGTTTAATGCCGCGTACACACGAGCGGACTTTACAGCAGACTTTGCCCGGCGGACGGGATTTCGTCGGACAATTCGATCGTGTGTGGGCTCCAGCGGACTTTGTTTTCTCAAAAGTTGGACGGACTTAGATTTGAAACATGTTTTAAATCTATCCGTCGAACTCGAGTCTGGTCGAAAAGTCCGCTCGTCTGTATGCTAGTTCGACGGACAAAAAGCCACGCTAGGGCAGCTATTGGCTACTGGCTATGAACTTCCTTGTTTTAGTCCGGTCGTATGTCATCACGTACGAATTCGACGGACTTTGGTGGATTGTGTGTAGGCAAGTCCATTCATTCAGAAAGTCCATCGTAAAGTCCGTCGAAAAGTCAGCCGGGCAAAGTCTGCCGTAAAGTCCGCTCGTGTGTACGCGGCATTATAAGCAGCCTGTTCACACTATAGCACTGTGGGAAGAAATACATTCCCATGCATGTTAGTGAATGCAATGCACTACACACTACTTTCAATGGTGCGATGGGGAACCATTCATTCTGAATGACACCCCAACGCACCTTGCTGACAGAGATATGCTGCACAGCAGCAGTTTTTGATGTGTTGAAATATATCTGAACACACACATAAACCAAATGTTTTGTTGCACATTCTCCTACACTGTCATTTCCTATGTATGTATGTACTACCCCCAGCTGTACAATATGTCCTGGCACATTTTGACACTGCAGTGAAACTGTTATATATAGCCTCTGCTGGGACATGCACTTGTTCCCAGGAGATTCCTGCAGAGAGTCCATGTCAACCATAAGCTATATTGGTGGAGATGAATGCCTTGACAGCAACCTACTATCAAAATGTGGCACTTATTAGCACTTATTAGCAGCTCAAGTGTCTGCACAAAGAAGCAAAAGCTCCATCTGTGATGATGATCAAATACCTGCAGATCTACTATACTATGTGTGATGGGCAGAAAGATAACATGGAATTTGTATAGGTTCTACAGTATTTCAATTGTTGTGTTGCCTGTTCTCTGATCACCAGATGTCTAGGGCTCTGCTGTCCATACCTCGAAAGTATCCATGAACTTGGATTAGCTGTTATGCTGAAATTTTTAAGAGGAAAGATTTTTTTTTATACTTTTAAATGTTGGTTGTTATATATTTTTTTATCCCTAACATAGCTAAGTTTAATAAATAAGAGAGGGATGTTTTACGGTTGGCCAAGGTTTTATAAGTAGGTTTATATGTGGTCAACTACATCACCCCTTATACTATATTTGTAGATTGAAACACCCGGGGAGTGGGATTTAAGGGAAGTGGACAGATTTGTGTTATACTTGCAACCTGGACTGTAGCTGGTAACTGCTGTGGAATGTCTTCCTTTGTTGCGGCTGTATTATCCTTCTGCGGTGTGGACAGGGTTAAACAGAATATACCTAAATGCAGAAGCGCAGCAACCATTTTTAAGGAGACCGCAGTGCAGGGGACAGCCATCTTAGTTGGGTCTGGATCAATCCTGGAGGATGGTGATTGGCTAATGCAACAAAGCAAGAGTGTGTATGGAGGCTGCTGAGAGGAAAGGAGGGGGGAAATAAAAAAGGTTAGCAGTGGTATTGGAAAAAGACTGTGCTGCTGACTGAATAGAAACATGTCATAGCTGACCACAATGACTGCTAATCACACAAGACCGCCTCAGAGACTGGGAACCTTCTCTTTTGGAGGCATAGTTGCCAACAGTCCCGATTTTCCCGGGACAATCCCGATTTTGGGACCCTCGTTCCGATCGGAGGCCGTCCCGGTTCGGGATTTTGCCTTTTTTGCCCAGGGAAATCGGGAATGTTTGCTTTTGCACTTTTGCAGCAACTGGCTTCAACAAAATAGCCAGCGGCGCCGCTGCTAGATCGTTCCCCTTGTGTTCAGTGGAGAGAGGAAGGGGGCTTGATCCATGCAGCCAATGAATTAGCTTCTCTCTTCACAACACTGAAGCCAGGGTTAGCTGCATGGATCAGGCCCTCCCCTCACCACTGAACACACGGCGCCGGCCGCTTGTGGAATTTCTTCTGCTCTTGTCCCTCTCTCTCAGTGTAAAGCCCAGGCAGTGATGTAACTGTAATGTAATTAACTATATACAGGAGGGGGGTTAACTATGTACAGGAGGGGGGATTAACTATGTACAGGAGGGGGGATTAACTATGTACAGGAGGGGGGGTTAACTATGTACAGGAGGGGGGGTTAACTATGTACAGGGGGGTTACTATGCACAGGGGGGGTAACATGTATGGGGGGGTTACTATGTACAGGGGGTAACTATGTACAGGGGTTAACTAGGGGGAGAGGGGTAACTATGTACAGGGGACGGGGTAACTATGTACAGGGGGGTAACTATGGCTCTGCCTGGGACACTGATGTAAGGACTGAGGCTGAGAACACTGGTGTAAGGACTGACTCTGCTGGGGGCACCTGATGCAAGGAGGACTCTGCTGGGGACACCTGATGCAAGGACAGACTCTGTTGGGAACACCTGATGCAAGGACAGACTCTGCTGGGGACACCTGATGTAAGGACAGACTCTGCTGGGGGGCACCTGATGCAAGGACGGACTTTGCTTGGGGCACCTGATGCACGGACGGACTCTGCTGGGGGCACCTGATCCAAAGACGGACTCTGCTGGGGACATCTGATGCAAGGACGGACTTTGCTTGGGGCACCTGATGCAAGGACGGACTCTGCTGGGGACACCTGATGCAAGGACGGACTCTGTTGGGGACACCTGATGCAAGGACGGACTCTGCTGGGGACACCTGATGCAAGGATGGACTCTGCTGGGGGCACCTGATGCAAGGACGAACTCTGCTGGGGACACCTGATGCAAGGACGGACTCTGCTGGGGGCACCTGATGTAAGGACAGACTCTGTTGGGGGCACCTGATGCAAGGACGGACTCTGCTGGGGGCACCTCATGCAAGGACGGACTCTGCTAGGGCACCTGATGCAAGGACGGACTCTGCTGGGAGCACCTCATGCAAGGACAGTCTCTGCTGGTGGCAGGCGATGTGGCAGGTGACACGCTCAGGGATCCCACTGATTCTGCATTATGGTGAGTTGAATGATTTCATTTTATATTGCAATGTAATAATAGAAATAATGCACTTCAATCATCCCAACACCATAACAACCATGGTGCCGGGATGATTGAAGTGCTAACACCAGGTGTTTGGAGTATCTTTTATCTGCTGATTGTTAAACTTTATAGAATACACACATTTCTATTGTTGTGTAGGATCTGGGGCTGCTATCCCTCCATCCCTCTCTCCCCCTTTACCCCCTTTCCCTTTCCATCCCTCATTCATCTCAGACTCTAACCACACCCCCTTTGAGCCACGCCCACTATTTAGTGTAAACCACGCCCATCTTTCGCTGCGGCGCTCTTTGCGTGCCACATCCTTTTTTTTTCCTATGCCACGCCTACAAACGCATGCTCTGCCCCTAATTATAATACGACTCCGCCTACAGCCAAAAAAGTGTCCCGAAATTTTTTTTTACACTGTTAGCAACTATGTGGAGGGTGTGTTCAGACCATACTAGAGAGAGCACTCCCACCCAGGGGCGGACTGGGCCTGGGGGGCAGGGAGGTATTTGCCCCCGGGCCACTCTGATGCCCCATAAAAAGGCTGCACCCCTTGTGCCAGAAGTGATCAGCTGTCCATTGTGGGGAAGATGAAAACAAAAAAGGCTGCACGGGGATCACAGGGTGGAACTGGGAGGAGATGGGATCTTCCGTTGTGACACAGCTTGGAGCTGAAACGCCGCCCGCTGTCAAACAAAGTTCCGCCTCCTTGACCGGCTCCTATGATAGACAGCACACTGGTCCAATGCCGGAAATTTGAACTAGTGTGATTGCTATTATAAGAACTGGTCCAGGAGGCAGGACTTTGACAGTACAGTACTTGCAACTCCGTCTGACTGGTTAGATGTTGAATTTTTTTTTTTTCACAAGAAAAGATGTTGAATTGTAAAAGCAGGGGCAAGCCTGCTCATCTCACAGGTTTGCTAATCCAACAGAAGTTTACTGCTTTTAAAATTCCACATCTAAACATTCCTACGGAGTTCTAAGTACTGTATTTCACTATATAAACTCACTTTACTGTTAAAAATAAGTGTAAAATGCAAAACTCTGGTGGGTGCTTTCCCCTTCTCAGTGTATCCTTACTATGGAGGAGTGTGGGGTGTAGCAAGATGGCGTTGACGAAACATCACTTCCGTTACACATTCTGACGGGTCGCCTAATCTGATGAAACAGGGGCAGGTGGACATCTTGTTACACCCACCGTAGTTTTGCATTTTACACTTTTTTTAAACTGTAAACTGAGGTTAAATACAGTACCATAGCTCCCAACTGCCCCTGATTTGGAGCAATGTCCCTCTGTCCCTCATCCCTCCTCATTTGTTCCTCATTTTGGTCTGATCTATATAGTTGTATACAAAATGCACTTTTTATCTTTAAAAATGTGTTTCCCAGTGCTAAACCTTTCATCCAATTCTAAATTGCTGCATTTGTAAATTTTAAAAGCCAATATAAAGGAATAGTAGTGGTGAAAAAAAAAACTCTTGTGAATTTAAAGCGGGGTTCCCACTGCTGACTTTTAATAATTGGACACTTACCTGTCCCAGGTCCAGCGATGCGGGAGTTCGAAGCCCCGCTCGTCCCCCCCCTCCGCTCGGCAGTGCCGGCAACTTAACTCTGGGCGCCCGGCTGTGACACCCACTGCGCATGCACGAGCCGCGCCGCGCACCGTCACTGGCCGCGCGATCATCTGGGACCGGTCACGTGTCCCAGATGATTGACAAGAGGGAGGGTGGAGAGGTGATCTCCCTTCCTGCGCTGATGGAAGTGACGTCAGGAGCCCAGGCACCAAAGGAGGCAGACTACGAGGGACCCCTTAGCAACAGGCATTTAGAGGTGAGTAAAAAAAAAATTTCTCCAAATGTTTTTTTTAGATTTTTTTTAAGCACATTAATATTTTTTTTTGGGGGTGGAACTCCACTTTAATTAACCTTTTGTTTTGGTTAATTCTACTTTAAGAGGGTGTGGCAGGGGGCGTGTCCTAGTGTCCCTCATTCCCATCTCAAAATGTTGAGAGGTATGCAGTACTTAGAACTCAGTTTGACTGTTCAGATGTTAATATTTCAAAGCTAATCTCACAGGTTTGCTAATCTGACAGAAGTTCGCTGCTTTTAAAATTCGACATCTAAACTGTCAGACGGAGTTCTAAGTACGTTATTTCACTATATAACCTCAGTTTACAGTTAAAAATAAGTCTACAATGCAAAACTCAGGTGGGTGTAACAAGATGTCCGCTTGCCCCATTCTCAATGTGTATCCTTACTGAGGACGAATGCAGGGTGTAGCAAGATGGCGGTGCACGAAACGTCACCTCCGTGACATATTCTGACGGGTCGCCAAATCTGACGAAACACCTGCTTTATCGCCCTGGAAACTGTGGCGTACGACGGCTACACCGGAAATGTTAAAGGGAGCTTTGGTCCCGCCCCTTTCCCCACAATGCACGGCGGCTCGTTGTTCTTCCTTGCTGGATGTATGAGCGGTGTCTGTAGAGCTGGCTGACAGAGGAGGTACAGTATTCGGTAGGGAGGGGGTGTTATATATGGATGCTAATCAGTTCATCTCTATCAAGTTCTCATATGAGATGCATTCAGGACATGTGCCTGTGTATTGTGAGTGCTGCAGACCATATGTGACAGTGTGTAGGGATCACTCCCATTCTCAGGTGACCCTTTCCCTTATTTCCAGGGACAATGTGTGCTTTATGAGGGATGTCCCTGGAATCCTTTTCCCTTTATAAATGTTCCTGGATTTATATATAAATCAGTGCTCATTTAGGGCTTGCTCACCCCAGGGCCCATAGAGAACAATTGTGCTGTGTTCACACCAGACAGGTAGGGTACAAAAATATCACGTCTTCATTTTTACTCGCCACACATTACCGCAGCGTGCCCCAACCCGCTTTGGTGCATAGAACCGAATGAGGTGTGGTTTTGTGATATGTCAATAAAGTTACCAGGAAAAAAAAAGTACAATGTCTTGTCACAGTGCGTTTGTAGCGCCCATACGCAACATACAGCAACCCACATGTGTTTTAATTAGCAGACTGGTGCGAATGAGCCCCAAGCCCACATATACATCTAACCACAACAGACTGATCACATCTCTACCTTCGTCACTCGAAACTCCACAAGGTACATGAGTTGTTTTTTTTTGTTTTTTTTTGTGGAGCTGTCTTGTGTATTTTTGGTCCCATGATATTAAAGCTTTTGTTTTTTTGTTTTTTTTTCACCACTTCACCACAATGTAATGCAGATGGTGTAGGCAAAGCGGCGCACCTGTGCGTTGCTGCCTACTTTTGGGTTTAGGGCGCGCATATGCGTGCCACCAGCAGTGATTGTACACAGCGGGAGGCTGTCAAGTCCCAGCCAATGATTCACAGCCCGGACCTGCTGATCAGCTGTGTACATTCACATCCCAGAGCTCTGTGTTGACAATCAAAAACAAGAGATGAGAGATGAGAAACTTTAGAGATCTATTTGTAAAAAGCAGCACACGTTACACAGACACATCTAACCCTTTGATCGCCCCAGATGTTAACCCCTTCCCAGCCAGTATCATTAGTACAGTGACAGTGTATATTATTTTTCCTGTATTAATGTCACTAGAGATGGTAGGTAGTGTCCCCCCCCCCCAGTGCCAGTTAGTGTCAGATTACTCACCGCAGTTATAAGTCAATGACAGGGTTTGACAAATTATGGCACAAACCACTTGAGGCCCATTAACATATGTGAGCCCTTACCTTGTAAAGCGGGGGTCAGCAACCTACCAGTAGATCGCGGTCTGGGATCGCTGATCCCCCATCCTGGAGCGTCCAAAAGAGTGCCATGCAGAGGGACTACTTGTAAAGTTAGAGCTGTAGAAGGAAGCAAGAGCCGCATAATCTGATGTCTCCTCTGTAGTGCCGGCTCCTGTCCCATGCGGAGTGATACCAACTGCACTCCATCTCTTATCCCGGCTAGTGGTCTCCAGAGAGGTGCCAACAGCAGGAAAGAAGAGATCTTCAGGTCAGTGTAAAGGAATACACCGGGCATAATAGTATAAGGCTGCTTTCACACTGATGCACTGCGGGTTACCCACAGCACGGGTGAAGGGCAGTTTACCTGCGGGTTTGCTGCGCTTAGCCATAGACTTCTATTATAGCCTGCGGGTTTGCTGCACTTAGCCATAGACTTCTATTATAGCCTGCTGGTTTGCTGCGCTTAGCCATAGACTTCTATTATATCCTGCGGGTTTGGTGCAATTTCTGAATGCGGGAGTTTTTATGCGCTTTCAGAAAGTTCACCACACCGGCAGGATATAATAGAAGTGTATGGCAAAGTGCAGCAGGATATAATAGAAGTGTATGGCAAAGTGCAGCTATCCCAGGAAAGTCACAGATGCACTGCGGTGCAGGTAAACTGCAGCGCATCATTGTGAAAGCAGCCTTATAGGGGGCTCAGAACAGTAAGCTTTCGTTCACATTTGCATTTTGAGGGGTGGTAAACCCCCATAGTTAAGATGTGTTTTTACTACCCCCGCACCCACCGAACCTCCTTTAGCTGCAGTGGCCAGGGGTTTACATGTCACAGCCACAGCAGGAGTTATATGCCCTGTCATGGTTGGTGGGTGTAGCACCTGCCAAGCATGACCCAGTTAAGTGAATGAGGCTACTCTTGAAGTAACCTGTGACCTTGTGCAATACAGCAAACGGGCTATAGCAGGCAGTGTTGTGTTGCTTTCTCACCACCTGCCCTAATCTCTTGGACCCCGCAGAAGCATGGAGTTGCGGGGCACTTGCAGAGTGGCTCCATTTACTTGAATGAGTCGCGATTAGCAGGCGGTAGCACCCACCAAAAGCGTCAGGGGGCTTAATTCCTGCTGCGGCATGTGTATACCTTTTGGTTGCTGCCTTAGCTGACGGGGGTAGAGATTGGGGACAGTAAACTCAACTGCAGCTTTTTACCACCCCCTAACTTTAGCTGTAAACCTAAGGGTGCCATTGTGGAATGCTACTACAGGCCTATTCACCAGTGCAGGAGGCACAGCTACTCCTCAGAAAAGCGATCCGAGTGTGTTTGACAAGAGGTGAAGAGGGGATATGTTGCCTCCTCACCATCTGATTTAACCCCATGATTGCCATGCAATGCACACGATTGCGACATGGTAGTGCAGCAATTAGAGGTTTAAATCGGGTGTGAGGAGGCAACACTGTGCCCGGGGATCTTTGATTTCTCCCATGTTGTTCAGGTAGATCTCCACCTCTTTAGGGTTGCCTACCCCTGTTGTAAAGCAACCCATTTAGTGCGCCTAGCATGGTCAGTTTGAAATAGGAAAGCAGGTGGACTGGCGGGATCACCAGGTATTTTTTTCCTTTACACATAAAGGAAGCAACACAAAGAATAGGATACTTTTTCATAATGCATGGTACAGCAGGAACGTATCAGGATTATGAAATGTTGGGATAACATACACTTAATAAATGTAGAGTTTCATTCAGCTTTGCAACTCAGCTGCTGCATATGTCTTGCTGTGGTGTTCTGGGGTGCGCTCCACTGGCACTCCCAGAACCATGACCAAGCTGTCGCCTACTGAAGATTGGGAGCTGATAGGATAGGCTCCTGATTATGTCATCACTGTGCAGCCAATCGCAATGAAAGCATGATGGAAACCCTTCCTATTGGCATCAGAGCCTACTTGGGGGGGGGGGGGGGGGGGGGACACCTGCCAGCAGCAAGGGGTCAAGGCCCAACTATACACTTCTTTGGTCATGTAATGTGACGGGTCTCTTTTTTTTTTTTTTTCCCCTCTGGAGGTGGACAGATCCTGAATGCTACATAGAGCAGATTGGCGTAAAGATAGTTTCATAGTAGGTGAGGTTGAAAAAAGACACAAGTCCATCAAGTCCAACCTATGTGTGTGATTATGTGTCAGTATTACATTGTATATCCCTGTATGTTGCGGTCATTCAGGTGCTTATCTAATAGCTTCTTGAAGCTATCAATGCCGCTGAGACCACCGCCTGTGGAAGAGAATTCCACATCCTTGCCGCTCTTACAGTAAAGAACCCCCTACGTAGTTTAGGGTTAAACCTCTTTTCTTCTAATTTTAATGAGTGGCCACGAGTCTTGTTAAACTCTCTTCTGCGAAAAAGTTTTATCCCTATTGTGGGGTCACCAGTACAGTATTTGTATATTGAAATCATATCCTCTCTCAAACGTCTCTTCTCCAGAGAGAATAAGTTCAGTGCTCGCAACCTTTCCTCATAACTAATATCCTCCAGACCCTTTATTATCTTTGTTGCCCTTCTTTGTACTCGCTCCATTTCCAGTACATCCTTCCTGAGGACTGGTGCCCAGAACTGGAAAGCATACTCCAGGTGCGGCCGGACCAGAGCCTTGTAGAGTGGGAGAATTATCGTTTTATCTCTGGAGTTTATCCCCCTTTTAATGCATGCCAATATTCTGTTTGCTTTGTTAGCAGCAGCTTGGCATTGCATGCCATTGCTGAGCCTATAATCTACTAGAACCCCCAGGTCCTTTTCCATCCTAGATTCCCCCAGAGGTTCTCCCCCCAGTGTATAGATTGCATTCATATTTTTGCCACCCAAATGCATTATTTTACATTTTTCTACATTGAACCTCATTTGCCATGTAGTCGCCCACCCCATTAATTTGTTCAGGTCTTTTTGCAAGGTTTCCACATCCAGCGGAGAAGTTATTGCCCTGCTTAGCTTGGTATCGTCTGCAAATACAGAGATTGAACTGTTTATCCCATCCTCCAGATCGTTTATGAACAAATTAAATAGGATTGGTCCCAGCACAGAACCCTGGGGAACCCCACTACCCACCCCTGACCATTCTGAGTACTCCCCATTTATCACCAACCTCTAAACTCGCCCTTTTAGCCAGTTTTTAATCCATGTACTCACCCTATGGTCCATGCCAATGGACCTTATTTTGTACAGTAAACGTTTATGGGGAACTGTGTCAAATGCTTTTGCAAAATCCAGATACACCACGTCTACCGGCCTTCCTTTATCTAGATGGCAACTCCCCTCCTCATAGAAGGTTAATAGATTGGTTTGGCAAGAACGATTCTTCATGAATCCATGCTGATTACTGCTAATGATACCGTTCTTATTACTAAAATCTTGTATATCGTCCCTTATCATCCCCTCCAAGAGTTTACATACTTATGATGTTAGGCTAACTGGTCTGTAATTCCCAGGGATGTATTTTTGGGCCCTTTTTAAATATTGGTGCTACATTGGCTTTTCTCCAATCAGCTGGTACCATTCCAGTCAGTAGGCTATCTGTAAAAATTAGGAACAATGGTCTGGCAATCACTTGACTGAGTTCCCTAAGATGTTGCGCCACTTCCTGTAGCATTCTCCCATGAATCCAGGGAAGGGTCTTCACATCCTGGATTTACAGGAAACGAGTTGAGTAATGCTTGGTGTCATGCAAACCAGAAGAGAAGTGACGCTGAGCTGGTGAATCAGTGGGGGGTTGGGGGCAGCACCTGAGGCAAGGGGAGTATTGTAGCTAGAGCTGCTTTTTCATTTTCCTTTTTCCCCCAAAGGTGGAATATTCTCACGCATTACATTTATATATGTTTTAAGCCAAAACTTTTTACAAGTTTGCAAAAAGTAGAGAATGGTTAAAACCCCACAGTGCTTCTTTTTCTGTCGTATATGTTCAACTGGGGATTTTTACCTTTATTTGCTGTCCCATTGACACAAAAGGAAGTTAAGTGAAATCCTCTTTAAGCCCCTGTTTACATCTATGCAGCTTCAAAGTCACGTGACTTTGGCAGCCGACTATCCGTTGCGGCTTGCTGACATTCATTGCAACTACATTAACAAAAGTCAGTTCAAGTCGCACAAAAATAAAAGCAGAATCCTTCTAATTTGCTGCGACTTGAGTCGCACCAATTAGAACTGTTCCATTGCCGGCAATGTGGTGTGACTTGTCATGCAACTTTTGAACTCTCAAGACGCGCGACAAGTCAAACTGGTGTGAACTAGGGCTTGGATAGTTGTCACTGGCATGGGTGTCCCAATTGGAATATTTTCAATCAATTTCAAAATTTTGGATGTCCTGTTTCTTTCAGGTCTGGTGACAATGGGCAAAATTTTAGTATACATATTGTGTAGGATATGACCTAAATTGATTTGTGCTGTTCATAAACCTTTTTTATCAATCAACAGGAAAGTGAATACTATGGCAGCTGCTACCATAGTGCACGATACCTCCGAAGCTGTCGTGCTATGTGGGTCGCATGGGCTGTACCTAAAGCCCATCTCCAAGATTGTTATCAGAGTGGCACTGCCTCAGCTAAAGCAACCTGGAAAATCCATCTCAAACTGGGAAGTGATGGAGCGTCTTAAAGGCATGGTGAATAACCACCAATTTTCAACTTTACGAATCTCCAAAAGCACCATGGACTTCATCCGCTTTGAAGGGGAAGTAGAGAATAAGGGTTTGGTGAAGGCTTTTATAAGTGCTCTGGATGGTAAGAGTATAAAACTGAGTGGGTTCTCCGACATCTTGAAAGTCAGAGCTGCTGAGTATAAAATAGATTTCCCCACCAGACATGACTGGGACTCTTTCTTCCGTGATGCAGGAGACATGGATGAAAATATGCCAGGAGAGAGACCAGACACAATCTATTTGGAAGGCCTTCCATGCAAGTGGTTTGCTGTTAAAGACTGTGGCTCTGAGAAGCCAAGTGAAGAAGTCCTCATAAAGGTCTTCAGCATCTTTGGAGAAATCAGGAATGTAGACATCCCCATGCTTGACCCTTACAGAGAAGAAATGACGGGTAGAAGCTTTCATACATTCAGTTTTGGAGGACACTTAAACTTTGAAGCTTATGTACAGTACAAGGAGTATATGGGTTTTATAAAGGCCATGAATGTTTTGCGTGGCATGAAGCTAATGTATAAAGGGGACGATGGCAAACATATTGCTTGTAATATAAAGGTGAGTTTTCTAAGCAGGACAGCAGGCTTTGCTTGTTCACATAAGTAATCTTGGTAATAATAAATATTACAATTGAAAAATGTAGATTTCTGTGCACAGCAGTGTTAATTTCGTAGGCGAAAATATTTTTGTTGCTAGCATTTTCACTATTTTAGTTGTCTAAAATACGACTAAAACTAAAATGTGATTTTAGTCAAAAGACTGGCCAAAACTAAATTGAAATTTAATGTCAAAGTGCTGCACCACTACATAAGAATAAGTAGGGGCATCTACTAAGCTGCTGAAAGAAAAAAAAAAACAAGTAAAAGGCTTTTCTTATTTTTTTTTCCCTATTATTCAATGTTGGTAATATACAGTATTTAGGTAATATGTGCATTCTGTGCAATGGCATTACAGCCAATAGAGTTTACAGTTTTTGGGGTTTTTTTGTTATATTTTCAAGTTGCACTTCTGTTTGTCGAAAAGCATCATTTTTTTTTATATTTTAAAACTTGGTTTTATTTATAAAGATGTTATATATCACAACGGCTAAATCTGTCTCTGTAGAGCATGTTCAAACCTTAAAGTGGTTGTAAAGGCAGAATGTTTTTTATCTTAATGCATTCTATGCATTAAGATAATAATAAACCCTCTGTATGTATTAGCCCCCCCTAATACTTTCCTGAACCCCATCTCTATCCAGCGATGTGCATGAGTGCCTCGGCAATGCGGGACTCTCCCCCCCTATTGGCTGAGACACAGCAGTGGCACCATTGGCTCTTCCCGCTGCTGTCAGTCAAAGTCAGTTAACCAATCAGGAGAGTCAGGGGGCAGTGCTGAACCATGGCTCCATGTCTGAATGGACACAGGGAGCTGTGGCTCGGCTTGGGTGCCCCCATAGCAAGCTGTGGGGGCACTGGACAGGAGGGAGGAGCCAGGAGCACCGAAGAGCGATCCGAGAAGAGGAGGATCAGGACTGCCCTGTGCAAAAACATTTCACAGAGCAGGTAAGTATAACCTGTTTGTTATATTTAAAGAAAAAAAACAAGACTTTAGTATCACTTTAATATCATAAATAACATGTTATTAGATTTTTACTCCAGGAGTATATGAGTTTGGCAGTTCTAGAGAATTGTAAACGATCACCTTATAAAACAACCCATTCAGTTTAAAATAGAAATGAAAGGCAAAACATTTTTGTATAGATATAGAAATACATTATAAATACCTTATTTCTAGGGCTGCAACTAACGATTATTTTCATAATCGATTAGTTGGCCGATTGTTTCGATTAATCGGTTGATAAGCTGATAAAAAGTGTTGTGTATAATTTAGTTAATATGTAAAGTTTTAAAAAAAGGCAATTTATTATTAAATATCTCTATACAGTGGTAAATATGAATAACTATATGGTTAGGGAGCAAAATATCTAATCCACTCTGAGAATAACCGACAGAAGAGATATACTGCATATAATATTAGAGAAGAGATATACTGTACATGCTATTAGAGGATATATACTATTAAAAGGGTGAATCTGGTAAATATCATCAGACTCGGATCAAGTTATTTATTTTTTTTTATTTAAAAAACAATGTCTTCCTTAAAAAAAAAATGGCATTTTAAGAATGTTCGTTCGATTTTTCTAATCGTTAGTGGGGTCAAATTGACATTCATTTTCAACCACGGTGACAATTTGGAAATAGAAAACTTCTTGGTCAAAGGAATTTTCAGACGGTGTATGTGGTTTTCGTTCATTTTAAAAACACAATGTTAAAAACAAGTGAAAATTTCAAACATTCTTTCATTCAGCGAATGTACAAAGATTTTTCGTCTGAATATTCTCTTCGGAAAATTGATCCGTGTGGCCAGCATAAGGCTCGGTACACACCTAGGCAGTTTGCTTTTGATGTGTTTCTGCGGTGATTTTTGCTGTGCGTTTTGATTTTTGCACACGTGATTTTGCTGCGATTTGCATTTTTGCATCTTTTTGGCCAATTTGATGTTGGGCAGATTAAAGAACACAAATTGCTGCAAAAACGCATTACATGCTTTTCTGCAGCTTCTACATTGAAGTCTATTGAACCAAAAAAGCACCGTTTACGTAAAGTCCCTAACCCCTTCCAAATATGCAGCGGCTGAAAAAAGCAATGATGTGAACGTGTCCCATAGGAAACTATGTAAATGAACTGTAGTGCGTTTCTGCAAAAATCACCAAAAAACACATAGATGTGAACCAGGTCTAAGATGTTTAGTAACATAATGGGGTTAAAAAAAAAACTAATATTAGCCCTTTTTAGTACAAAAAAAAGCAGATAATCGCTACTGTAAGGGGTTCATTTTTTTACTGTAGAACTGTGAAAGTAACATTTACAGTAGCGGTTTGCTCTTTTTGCACTATAAAAGGCTCAATTTAAATTTTTTAACCCCATTATGTTACTGGCCGATTAATCGATTATGAAAATAGTAATCGATTATTTTCATAATCGATTAGTTGCCGATTAATCGATTAGTTGTTTCAGCCCTACTTATTTCCTATTATTTTTTTTTATTTTTTAGACGTTATCACATTTCTTCTCTTCTCAGCTGCGTAAGAGCTGGGGGAGGAAAAGCAGGAGCACACTGAGCTTCCCAGTGAATGGCTGTGCAGCGGGGGTATGTCAGGACAAGTCTGATCATTGAAGGAGAATACACTGCATTCCCAGCATAGCTAGAGAACAGACCACGGCGTACTCTCCTGCTTAGTGTGGTCAGTTCTTAATAGGAAAGCAGAGGGACTGGCAGGAACTCCCAGGGATTTGACATAAAGGAAGCAATACAAAGAGAACAGGATACTTTCTAATACAAGTACTTGGTACAGCCGGCACATATCTGGAATATGAAGTTTTGGGGTAACAAACGCTTTAAATAATGCATTGCATTAAACCCGTTAGATTTTAGTGAACTAAAATACGACAAACAATGCAGATGACTAAAATTCAAGTAAAACTAAAATGGCATTTTAGTCAAAAGACTATAACCAAACTAAATTTGACGTCAAAATTAACACTGGCGCACAGGTTAATTGTAATAGTGAACACAGTCTTGTATATTTAGTTACTCTGGGAGAAATTGCAGGTAAATACAGTGTTGAGGATGGGGAATACAGCAAAGTGTATAGACAACAGATCATATTGCACCATGTATAGAGTGGAACCATGGAAAGATTTGAAAGTGTAGAACGTACAGTAGTGTTTGTAGCTCTTCACTTCTGTAATAACTTGCCATTCCTTTGGGAGAAGTTGCTAAGTATATTTGTATCTCCGCCATCAGTCCCCAGTGTCACTGGCTGCTGTTAATTACAAAGCCAACAATCATCTGGCTTAATGGCACCAAATTAGGGAAGTCTAGAAATAAACCGTAGGGTTGTGTATTCTGTCTGATGTGATAATTACAAGATACATTTTTTTTCTCATCCATTTAGGCTCCATGCATACTGGGCTTAAAAAAAAAAAAATGGCAGTTCACTTGGTAGACAAAACAAAAAAAACGGTCATATAGAGCGTTTTTGTACACAGTTTAGGAAAGTTTAACATTATTGAGCTGCTTTTACAGGCAAAACACAAAACTCCTGTAGGAGCAGTTTTTAAGCCGGTGTACAGGAATCTCACCACATTCCTGCTCAAATCCCAGGTAACATTACTCGGTATTGGCAAGTACTTGACCGAAAGTATCGGTACTTGTACTTGCCGGTAAAACATCGGTGCAACCCTACTTTCCCTTATCGTCTTTCAGGACAGCACTTGAGAGAGTGACTCCTCCCCTTGCCAACAGGAAACACCTCTTCCACCAAACTTTAAAAGGAGGCTCCTTTCCACATCTTGTCAGTTTTTGTGTTTCCTCCGGAGGGAACACTTCGTGGGGAAGTCAGGGCTCTCAGGTGCTGCTCCCCCCGGTGGCAGGGGCCTGTCTGGGCACATAAGGCAGTTTAGTTCTTACTGTGCACCTGTGGTGAGCATCCTTGGGTATAGGACAGGTTGTCTCATTAGGATGGTTTCTTCTTTTGTCTCATGGCAGGCCAAGAGCTCTGATCCAGTGGCAAAAAGAAAATGTCCTTCATGTAAATCCAAGCTACCTGAAGGATGGAAGAAGACGTTATGTCAAGCTTGTATTGATTTGCTAGTTAAAGAAGAAGCTTCTTCCGCTTGCAGCGACTTGATTGCATCTGTTAAAAAAGAACTTGATGCAACTATTCAATCATTTCGCTCTTCCCTAGCAAACCCATCCCTGAGTCAGCCTACTACCTCACAGTCCTCCCAAGGCTCACTTATAGTCCCGGCGGTGGAGACTGAGGCATCTCCTACCCCAGAGGGACATTTCCCCTCTCAATCTGAGGATTCTGATGAGGGTGAGGAAGGAGAAAATTTACCTTCAAGATTTAAATTGTCTTTAGAACAGGTAGATGGCCTGTTAAAAGCAATCTATACCACACTGGGTCTGGAGGAGGAAAGAAAGGAGTTATCTCTGCATGATAAAATGTATGCAGGGCTTAGCGAGCACAAAAATCGCAATTTCCCAGTGCACTCTGTTATTTCTGAAGCTATTAAGAAAGAGTGGGCAGAGCCAGAGAGAAAGCCTTTCTTTCCCAAAGCCTTAAAAAGGCGTTTTCCTTTTGACGAAGATCCAGCGGCGGTTTGGAACAAAAACCCCAAACTCGATGCCGCGTTTTCCCAGGTCTCGAGGTCTACGGATTTGGCATTCAAGGACATGGGGGTGTTGAGAGATCCCATGGATAAAAGGATGGACCAGGTTCTAAAAAGGGCTTGGCAATCTATCATGGGAAATCTTAAACCTGCTATGGCAACTACAGTGGTATCCAGAAATATGGAGTTCTGGTTAGAGCAACTTAAGGCCCATATCTCAGCAGACTCACCAAAACAAGAGATTTTGGATTCATTCTCAACTCTGTCGGCCGCTGTCGCATTTATATCTGATGCATCAGCGGAATCAATTAAAATGACAGCTAGATCTGCTGCCCTGGCCAACTCAGCCAGAAGGGCTTTGTGGTTGAAAACTTGGCCGGGGGACGCGGCATCCAAAAACAAGCTGTGTGGGATACCGTTCCTGGGTGACTTGCTTTTTGGGCCTGACTTAGATGCGGTTCTAGATAGAACAGCGGATAAAAAGAAGTCTTTTCCCATCAAAAAGAAAAAACAGCCAGTTAAACGTTTTTTTCGTTCCCAAAGGGCTCAAGAACAAAACAAACCCCAGGAGAAAAGAAAAAATTGGGCTTCGCAGAAGGGAAAGGGAAAAGGAAATGTCCTTTTCCATCCTCCTGCAGCCTCCGGTAAAACGCAATGACTTGTGCGTACCGGTGGGGGGAAGGCTGCAAGGTTTCCTTCCCATTTGGGCCAGCATGACAGAAAGTCTATATATTTTGGACATGCTGTCCCAAGGTTACAGGATAGAGTTTTCGGATCGCCCGCCAGAAAGATTCTTTGTAACAAACCTACCAAGGGATCAAACACGGGCTCTGGCCATGAAGAACCTTTTAAGGGATCTGAGGCACCAGAGGGTAGTGATACCAGTATCCCCAGAAGAACAGGGTCAGGGTTTCTATTCTCACATCTTTCTGATAAGAAAACCATCCGGAAACTTCCGTCTTATCCTCAACCTAAAACCCCTGAACAGGTCAGTCCTATACAAAAAGTTTTGTATGGACTCAATTTTCACAGTCAGAAGCATTCTGACAAAAGATTGTTTTATGGCATCAATCGATCTGAGGGATGCTTATCTTCATATTCCTGTAGCACCTCAGTCCCAGAAGTTCCTGAGGTTTGCGGTAAATATGGGCAAGGAGATTATACATCTTCAGTTCAGGGCCCTTCCCTTCGGCCTGTCGTCAGCTCCTCGTATTTTTACGAAGATAATGGCGGAAGCTCTCGCCCCTCTTCGACTCCAGGGGATTGTGGTATTCCATATCTGGACGACCTCCTCTTTTTTGCCCCATCCAGGGAAAAGTTGCAGGAGGATTTGAGCAAATCCCGCAGTCATTTGGAGTCAATAGGGTGGATAGTGAATGTTCAAAAATCAAATTTCATCCCAGCTCAGCAAGTACTGTTTCTGGGTTATTTGATAGATTCAGTGGAGCAAAAGATTTTTCTCCCAGAAGAGAAAAAGATCAAGGTCCAAAGGGTAATAACGGCACTACAAATAAATCAACTGATTTCAGTCCGAAAGGTTATGTCGGCTCTGGGGACATTAACCTCTTCAATGCCAGCCATCCAATGGGCAAGGCTGCATTTCAGGACTCTACAGAGGTTCCTTCTAAGGACCTGGAACCACAGGATGGAGAGTTTAGATACAAAAGTAAAGATTCCCACCAGAGTCAAACGTTCACTTTGGTGGAAAAGTCAGGTGGTACTGCAAAAAGGTCTTCTTTGGTCTTTTCCGACCGGGAAAGTGGTCACAACAGACGCCAGTTTGCAGGGATGGGGGGCCCACATGGGTCAGGCCTTAGCGCAGGGAACATGGTCCCAGTTCGAGGCCCAAAAATCCTCAAATTGGAGAGAGCTGAAGGCGGTTGCTCTAGCATTAGCTTTCTTCTCTCAAAACCTCATAGGTTGCCATGTCCAGATTTTGTCAGGCAATGCCACGGCCATAGCCTACCTGAACAAACAGGGAGGCACAAGAAGCAGGGCTCTTCACTTACTGTCAGTAGAGATTCTGGAGTGGGCAGAGAACCACTTACTATCTCTATCCGCAGTCCATCTAAAAGGCACATTGAACGAAGTAGCGGATTATCTGAGCCGACAGAAAGTTCAGGAATCAGAGTGGAGTCTGAACAGGAAGGTGTTTGCATTAATCACCAGTGTTTGGGGCCTTCCGCAGGTAGATCTGTTTGCTTCAAAACAAAACACGCAGCTCCCGAATTTTTTCTCCCTTCAGAGAGACATTTGCTCTCAGGGGATAGATGCTCTGGCACATCCATGGGATTTTCACCTAGGGTATGCTTTTCCCCCATTCAGGTTAATCCCTCTAGTGTTGAGGAAAATACTAGAAGAGAGAGTATCAATAATTTTGATTACTCCATATTGGCCAAAGAGGGCTTGGTTTTCCACGATTCTTCAGTTGGCAATAAAACCATGTTGGCATCTTCCGCTCAGTCAGGATCTATTGACTCAGGGGCCAGTGCATCATCCAGATGTAGGCAGGTTAAAACTCACTGCCTGGTATCTGAGGAGCAGTTAATGAGAAGCAAAGGCTTTTCTGAACGTTTAACTACGATGTTGCTGTCCAGTAGGAAAAAGGTAACCAGGGATATTTACGCCAAAGTATGGAAAGTCTATGTTTCTTTCTGTCATTCTGAACATAGGGAGGTTAAAGATCTAGTTTCAGTGCTGGAGTTCTTGCAAAACGGTGCAGACAAGAATTTGGCGGTCAGCACCCTTAAGGTGCAGGTGGCCGCCTTGGGAGTTTATCTGGAGAGATCCTTATCTTCAGAAACTCTGATCATGAGATTTTTCAAAGCACTTTCCAGGTCTAGACCGGTCCCGGTGAAGCATTTCCCAAATTGGGATCTCTCGGTGGTTCTGCAGGCTCTGGCAAAAGAACCATTTGAGCCTTTACAGGCCATATCCCTAAAGAATTTAACTTTGAAGACTATTTTTCTGGTCGCAATTACTTCAGCAAGAAGGATTAGTGAACTGCACGCTCTATCAGTAAAAGAGCCTTTTTTATCAGTTTTTCCTGATAGAGTTGTCCTTAAAGTAGATCCGGGGTTTTTGCCAAAAGTGGCAAGCTTTAGTAACAGGTCTCAGGAGATTACTCTACCAACCTTTTCTGCTAACCCTTCGGGTGCAAAGGAAGAGCAGTTTCACAATTTAGACGTAAGACGTATCCTATTACAGTATTTGGAAGTAACAGGAGGGTTTAGAGTTTCAGATTCATTATTTGTTCTTTTTTCTGGAAACAAGAAAGGTCAACAAGCATCAAAAGCATCATTGGCTAGATGGCTTAAGACAGCTATTTCTGTAGCCTATTCTCAAATGGGTTTATCTTCCCCGCTGGGAATTAGGGCTCATTCAACGAGAGCCCAGGCCACTACATGGGCAGAAAGAGCTGGTGCCACCCCAGATCAGATTTGTAAGGCGGCTACGTGGTCAAGCTACTTAACGTTTGTCCGTCATTACAGACTGGATCTCCTATCAGCAGGTGATCAGGCTTTTGGCAGAAAGGTTCTGCAGGCTGTGGTCCCTCCCTAGGGGGGTAAGTCTCTCTTATCCTCTCAAGTGCTGTCCTGAAAGACGATAAGGGAAAATTCAAGTTAGACTTACCGGTAACTTGTTTTCCTTGAGTCTTTCAGGACAGCAGCATCCCGCCCTATTGTTTTTACATATATATACTGTGACTAATCATATCTCGATTATGTGTTCCAGTTTGGGGCCGGAGGTTCTCTACTACTACTGACAAGATGTGGAAAGGAGCCTCCTTTTAAAGTTTGGTGGAAGAGGTGTTTCCTGTTGGCAAGGGGAGGAGTCACTCTCTCAAGTGCTGTCCTGAAAGACTCAAGGAAAACAAGTTACCGGTAAGTCTAACTTGAATTTTCCACCATATAGTATCCATAGGTACTAAAAAAAAAAAAAAAAAAAATCAAAGAGTCCATTCACTCTGATCCAGTCAGCTCTTATTTCTCCAAAAGTGAAGTATCCTTTTTTGAGTACAATATAAAGAGGGAATTCAGGCAGAAGGGTGGAAATATGTTCTGTGTTCATTTATTGTATTCATTTTATTTTTTTTCTAATTAGCGGAAAAATCAGAACTAAATACATTGTCAGCAGGCATAATTCATTTTACAGAATTTGTTCTTTTTCACTTCAAAATAAAATAAATGGAGATAACAAAACATTATTTTGCCTAAATCTTTGACCTTTTTCAACTTGCAGGTTTCCTTCGATAAAACAAAGCATCTTACTGAAACATCTATTAAAAAGCGTCATCTTGAGCGGCAGAAATTGCAAGAACTTGAACAGCGGAGAGAGGAGCAGAAGAGAAAACAGAAGGAAGCTGAAGAAAAACAAAAAGAAGAGGAACGGTAAGGGTCAGATGAACAAAACATTAGCAATACAGGAAACTGTTTTATTATTTTATCATATGTTACACCTATCTCTTTCATTCGTGCCAGAAGGTGGGCAACAAAGGCACTAGTTTAACCACTTGTGAACCGCCCGCAATGTACTGCAGACAGGCGGCCTGTGCAGGCAAAGCAATTATCGGGGTACGCCGCTGCTTGCTTCTGGGTTTACACCGGTTGTACACAGCGGGAGCCTCTCAGCAAGTCCCGGCCAATGATTCATGGTCGGGACCTGCTGATCGGCTGAGTCCAATCACAGCCCAGAGCCCTGTGTTGACAATCAACACAAAGCTCTGTATGGAGGGAATGATCTCTCTCTTATCCCTGCGAAGCAGGAATAAGCAACGAAGAGTTATGTTATTAAAAGCAGCACACATTACTAGAGGTGCACATCTTCACTGGTTTCTCGATTTGATTACGATTATCCTGTTAACAAATCAATTAGGTTGAATATATTTTTTATTGAATTATTTTTCAAATCAAGCAGTAAGGGATCCAAAATAGAAAGGGGGGAGGGGGGATAGTGGTAAACAAATACCACATAATGACATGTGTAACATTAAATAACATAAACCAAATATGGTGAATCACAATCAGTAGATTGTGCACAGGGGCATATACAGAAAAGAAAAAGTCAAGAAGGGGGAAAAGAGAGGGGAGGGGGAAATAGATACAGTATGCGGTATGTATCTTCCGCAGAATATTCTACCTGCTGAACAACTCTATGGTGAGAATCCGGGCTATAGCATCCACTATATGTAGTCCACTGCAACAAATTTTAATTCACCTTGGAGATACCTGGAGAGATGGTCTCTTTAGGCAGAAAGTCTATCCGAAAACACGGTGGAAGGAGACTAATGGATCATGACTTACCACAGTTTAAGATGTTTGTCCCATGTGTCTTTTTCTCTTGCCTGCATCTCTTCAATGAGCATGATGTTGTTAATTTATGTTAATCCACCTATGGGTAGGGGGCAATGGGGAGGGGGGGGGGGGGGTGGAACTGCCTCAGTTTTCCAAAACTTACCAAAAGTAATGAGTTGTTGTGCCGCTGACACGAAGAACCTGAGAAGGTTCATTTTCTGGAATTTAGCTGAACCGGGAAAGATGGATAAAAGTCCCGCCGACAATACCATACTGATAATGCCACTAGGTTTAGCGGGGAGATCATTGACATGGTGCAGAATTTAGCATTATATCCCCATAGTAGTGCACGGAGGTCTACTGGTGCCATATCTTGTTCAACCGCTGTGGAGAGTTTGGTCAATGGGCGGGGAAACCATTCGAGTAATCTGGAAATATTAGCTGAAGCGTGATAGATTTCAAAGTCCGGAAGACACAATCCCCAATTAAGTTTGTGGGAGCATAGCACTTTGTATCTTAGTCTGGAGGGGTGATGTTGCCATAGAAATTTGATCGCCAGGGAGCGCAGCGCTTGGAAGAAGGCTGCCGGCAGAGTCACGGGGGGAGACTGGAATAAGTATAACCATTTTGGGAGAATATCTATTTTGAGGACATTTAATGCGACCAAACCATGATATCTTAAGATGGTGCCGTGATTCTAGGGATTGCCTGATTTTGGTCATTAGAGGGCTAAAATTCAGGGACTATAAGTTATGTAAGTCTCCTGGTATTTCCGTCCCCAGGATTTTAATTGATTTAGACTGCCAATGAAAAGGGAAATTGTTTTGGATCTTGGTTAGAGTAGGAGCTGGTAAAGAAATGCTTCAGTTTTGGCTATGTTCAGTTTTTAAATTACTGTGAGACTCGAAAGCGCTGAAGTTCGTGTAAGGAGGAGGGAATACTAATATGGGGTTGCATGACGTATACCAGTAGGTCATCCGAATAGAGAAAGCTTGCACTGAGTTAAGGGCATGGATATGCCATGAATAGAATCACTGTTGCGTATAGCATGTGCCAGATGTTCTATAGTTATGGCAAATAATGGTGACAAGGGACAGCTTTGGTCCCATTATTTATCTGGAAAACTTCAGATGGTTGGCTGAGACCCTCGCCAAGGGAGTGGAATACAGTGACATAATAGTTTGGGTCACAGCCCTATCTGTTTTAGGGATAATTGAAGAAAAGACCAGTTCATCCTGTCAAATGCTTTCTCAGCATCACGAGCCAATAGACAGCTGGGGATGTGTTTACGTTGTGCGTATGAGATTAAATGGAGTGTCTTTGTCGTGGTATCCCTAGCCTCCCAACCAGGGATAAAACCGACTTGATCGGAAGTAAAGGGGCTACATGGTTCACAATAATTTTCAAGAATAACTTGAGGTCCACATTCAGAATTGAAATGGGTCTATAGTTACTGCTACTCGAGTGATCTTTTCCCGGTTTGGGGATAACTGCTATTTGTGCTTGAAGTAACTGGGACGGCAAAGGATGAGGCTCAACTATCTCCTCAAATGCTTGTGCCATCGCGGCTAGAAGAGGGGCAAAGGTCTTATAAAGGCGGGGCGTGTACCCGTGCAGGCCTGAACTTTTGCCAGTTTTTTTAAGGCTCTTGATTACAGATAGAAAATCTCAGGTAGTGATTGGCCTTTCTAGTTCTTCAATAGCGTTAGGTGGGATCTCGGGCAAAGTGGTGCCCTTTTATGCATTTAGCCATTCCCGACAAGTCTACTTTGGGGGGGAGTGCCAAAGGCGTGGCCAAGTTTATTATTGGAGGTGAGGATATGGGAAATATGTTGCTTTTGTTGTCTTGGATGAATAACCAGTGCCAAGTGTTTGCCACATTTATTGGCTTGAGTATAATGCAGGCGTCTCGCTTTGTCACGCGCTGTCAAGGAGCACTCCGTCAGCAATCGTAGGGGATCTCTTCTAGCGTTAGATAGCTCTGCCAGGGTTGTAGGATCTAGAGTGCGCTTATGTGATGCCTCTAGAGAAGAGATGAGGGCAAACAGGTGTTTGATATCTGCTGTGCGGGCATGCTTCAACCGAGATCCATGTTGGATGAAGATGCCACACAAGATGCACTTCAGAGCTTCCCATTTGGTCATAGGGGGAGTTGTATCTGCAGTATGGGTTTGTATGAAGTCCCTAATGGCCTTAGAGATCGCAGTCATACAAGTCTGTGAGGGGATTGTCGTTTAGTCGCCAGGATTGTCTATGTGTAGGGAGGGGCAGCCTACCCAAAGCTAGGCGCACTGAAGCGTGATCAGACAAATTAATTCTACTATATGAACCGTGTGCTGAAGAGAAAAACGTGTAATCTCTCTCCGTGGGGTGCAGTACCCTCCAACCATCCACCAGGGAGAGATTGGAAAAGACAGAGCGTATCCTAGTTAGTGTGGATGGCGAAATGTGCGACATGCCAGAGGAAGAGTCCAGTCTCGGTATAAGGGCAACATTCAAATTCTCTCCCCCCCAGCATCAAGTTGAGGGTCCCAAAAGCTTCCAAACGCATACCTCCTAACTGTCCCTGATTCAGAGGTGCTGTCTCTGATTTGAAAGTCCCTCTTTCCTCCTCACTTGTCCCTCATTTTGGTCTGATCTGTATAGTTGTGTATATAAAATACGCTATCTCTCAGAAAATGTTTTTCTCAGTGCTAAAACTTTCATCCATTGTCTAAATTGCTACATCTGTAAATTACAAAAGCCAGTATAAAGGAGCCACTATCTCATCCTTATTTCACCCCCTCTTTCAGATAAAAAGCGGTGTCCTAGTGCCTATGCTTTATATATTTAAAAAAAAAAAAAAAAAAGATTTCTACTTGTGTTAACAGTATCTTCCAGTGATCACATGACTCCAGACTCTCAGCTCCTTTCCTCCCCTTAGAGCTTAACAGCGATAAGATGACTCCAGGCTCTCAGCTCTCCCTGTGTAATATCTCCAGTGGGCGGGGCCGAGATTCCTCTGCTGACATCAGCCAGGGAGGAGAGGAGAGGAGCTGAGCTGAGAGCCTAGAGTCATGTGATCCCTGAAAGATACTGTTAAAACAGGTAGAATTTTTTTTTTTTATAAAGCATAGGCACTAGGACACAGCTTTTTATCTGACAGAGGGATGATAATACAGGTCCGTTAGTTTTGAAGCAGTGGGGAGAGGAGCAGATCAGTGATGGTGAGAGATGACAGGCAGGGAGGGGGAGGACGACAGAGGAGACAACATAGCTGCAGATGGCGTACGTGCCTCCGTCATATGCTGCTGACAATGGTGTCGGGGCTCAGCATCCCTGATATATTGGAGTACAGAGGGGAGGGTAGAAACTGGCAGGATCAGCGAGGTATTTCAGGTGATGCAGGGGGCCAAAATACACAGCACAAACACTGTGCTGTATAACATACTTTAAAGGAACAGGATCTTTATTTTTTTTTTTTTTGGGGTTAACAAACGCTTTAATCATTTTTTGTACAATTCTCCTTTGGGGGTGGTGTGGCAGGGGGTGTGTGCCTACATACTTTTGCCAACAGGTGTCCCTTATTCCCATTTCAGAAAGTTGGGAGTATGCAAACGCACTGTCACAGAGGAGAGGAAGTTGAGCTGTTCCTAATTGCGAAGATATATATTAGCAATTGTAAATATAGTCTAAATATGTAAAACGTGAGCCTCCACTAACTAAAATGTCTAAATGGCACTGTAGAACAGCTGCAAGCGTTAAACACATCTCATAAAGCCATGCAGATATAAACAAAATAAATACATATGCTGCGCTTCCAAAATAAACTCTACACATTCAGTGTATGTGATAACCAAAGTGCATAAAAAATCATACAGTGAAAAACACAGTCTCTACCGACTGTAAATAGTGACAATAGTGCAACAAATAAAAAATATATGTAAAAATATGTAAACTTCAGAATGAATAAATGATAAACAAATATGCTAGTATAAAGTGCTAACGTGCATCCATGTGGTAAATAATTATACCAAAATTAATAATGTCCATAGGATCATATATGATATATAATTTGATCCACTAGAGAAGGATATAAAGAAAAGTGCTTCTGTGTGCATATGTGACATCCAGTAATATCAATTCAGAGGTGCTTTAAAGTCCATGCGATTCGGAAACTGCTGTGTGGATAATCCAAAGCAAGCTGCAGTTATCACACTCAGGTGCTCCCCCTGGGTATTAAACGCTCACCTCAGAGCGTGTGATTTTGCACTTAAGCTCAGTCATAACACGCCTGTGAACCACCTCTGGGCACTGCAGTCTTGACCAGACTCCTGGATCCGTCAACGCAATACCTCGGTTTAGTAAAAAAAGGACTGGATGGTGTAAAATATAGTTTGAACAGTTTATTAATCACATTAATACTGTTTGGGTAAAGCATTGCATGACTATGCACTTACTAGCTAAAGTAGCGTATTGCTAAAGAGCAAAAAAATGGCTTGGTCATGAAGGGGGTAAAACCAGTGGAGTACATTTACTAAAACTGGTGCACTCAGAATCTGGTGCAGTGGTGCATTGTGGCCAATCGGCTGCTAACTTCAGCTTGTCCAATTAAGCTTTGGCAAAAAAACCTGGAAGCTGATCGGTTTCTATACAGAGTTGCACCAGATTTTGCCTTCTCCAGTTTTAGTAAATGACCCCCTATTGCTTTTTTTTTTTTTTTTTTTTTAATCTCCTGTCTTAAATACTCTGACTGTGACCTCGAGCCCTGACCCCTTTTATTTTTTTTTTTTTTTTTTTTTCCTTATGCATTAATATTTATCACACTTTTCATATTTACTTTCTTCTCTTCTGACTAAGAGAAAATGATAGTGTAGAAGAAAGCGAGTACTGCTGACTTGTCATGTGAGTGGAAACTGGTTCTCCAGGCTCCTGATTGTTGGTACAAGACTAGCAACTGTAGGTGACAGCTGGTCTCCGTGCTGGGAGCATGCTATGGAGCAAGTTTACATCACAAACACTGATGCACATATATGCAGTGTCTCAGAAGAAGGCCCACCTCTATGACGCTGCATATTTGTATTACATCGGTGTCAAGCTTAAAGCCAAACTTGTGTTTTAAATTTGCTGAATAATCTCTTTGTGCATTAGTTATGGGAAGGCCTACATTTTGCTTTTTTTTTAAGAAAGCAGCTGAAGTAAAGCATCCTCCTAGTGTGTTCTTTGTAAGAACTGCAGCAGTCTGAGTCAGAGCTATGCAATTTACAAGGAGAATGTTTGCTAAGCTCCGGCTCTGACCTGCAGGTCATAGATTATGCAATTTTCTTTCTGTTAACCACGGGTTGAAGGTAAGAAAATTTCACCATTCCCCCATTAACACTGTCAATGTTGATGGGGGAATCCCTCCTGTAACGCTATTGTTCTGCTAACAGGGAGCCTTCCCCATCCGCAGAATAGTGATCACTGTTGACAGTGATAACCGCTGGCAGTGATCGGGAGAAAAAAAAAAAACATCAGGCTGGTTGTACTGAAGTTGATCGATTGACTTCAGTACAAACGGCCTGCTCATAGTTCCTGCTGAACCGGCCAAATTTTGATATGTCTTTGGCCAACTTTAACGAGCATAGCAGTCGTCTCTAGCATGCTGGTTGGTAACAGGATTTACCCTGACTGTGGCTTTTGTTTAGATGCACAGAGTTTTAGCTTATTTATACACTGGGCAAAATAATTTAATCCCTGTAGATTTTGTAACAAAGAAATGAAGGGTCTATATTTTTTATTGTAGGTGTATTTTAAATGATAGAGACAGAATATCAACCAAAAATCCAGAAAAAAACACAATACAAATGGTATAAATTGAGCTGCAGTTCAGTGACTAAAATAAGTATTTGATCCCCAAGAAAAACACGACTTAGTACGTGGTGGAGAAACCCTTGTTGGCAAGCACAGAGTTAAGATGTTTCTTGTTGTTGGTGACCAGGTTTGCATACATCTCAGGTAGAGCTGCACGATTCATCTCCAAGAATCGTTATTGCGATATATTTAATTTTTTTTTTCCCGTTGCGACCTTGACAAAAGTGTTTCACAATTCTTTCTATGCAGAGAATTCTCTCTGCTCTTCTGAAGCCACAGCCATCAAAAGAAAGGAAGAAAAAAAACGGACAGTCTGCCAAGAATCAAAACATTCTTTAGCAGTGGAACTAAGTATAAACATTGTAACAATTTGTCAAAGGAATAGACTAATGCCCCATACACACAATGAGATTATCGGACGAATGATTGTCCGTTTTTTTTTTTATTGTATGCTAATCTCAGATCGAATCTGATGAGTTTACTAAAGTCACGAAAATTCCCGCACAACAGAAATAAAATTCGGAAGTGATGTCATGTGTTGTAATGCATTTGTATTGCATTTTCGAACTATAGCTGTACTGATTAAACGAAAATCGTACGATCTGGCATAGTGCGAAAAAAATTTTCGTGCATGTCCGATAGAATAATATCGGATGAACTGTCCTGATCAGCTCTCGAAAGCTCTGTACGAACGATCCGATTATCGTACGATCTAATCAAAAGCGGTATTTTCCATACGATTTTCTGATCGTGTGTACGGGGCTTCAGTGTGTAAATGAGGAATGTTTAACCACTTAAACACTAAACCTTTTTCTGACATTTGTTGGTTTCAAGTTAAAATCATTTATTTTTGTTAGAAAATGACTTGGAACCTCCTCACATTTTATAGATTTTTTTTTTTTTTTTTTTTAGTAGCGACTCTAGAGAATAAAATGGTAGTTGTTGCAATATTTGTGTCACACTGTATTTGCGCAGCGGTCTTTCAAATGCAATTTTTTTTTAAAACATTACTTTTAATGAATAAAAAAAACAAAAAAAAAACAGTACAGTTAGCCCAATTTTTTTGTATAATGTGAAAGATTGTACGTCGCAAGAATCGTGATCCTTTTTATTCTAAGCAAAAAAAATTGTGATTCTCATTTTGACTAGAATCGTGCAGCTCTAATCTCAGGAGGGATTTTGATCCACTCTTCTTTATAGATCTTCGTTAAATCCTTAAGGTCTCTTGACTGTTGCTTGGCAACTATAAGTTTCAGCTCCCTCCATAAATTTTCCATAGGATTAAGGTCTGGAGACACTCCATGACATTAATGTGCTTCTTCTTGAGACACTCCTTTTTGTTGCCATGACAGAATGTTTTGGGTCATTGTCATGCTGAAAGACCCATCCACGACCCATCTTCAGTGTTCTGGCTGAGGGAAGAAGGTTCTCATCCAAGATTTTACAATACATGGCCCCTTCCATTGGCCCGTCAATGCAGCAAAGTTGGCCTGAACCATTAGCAGAGAAGCAGCCTCAAAGCATAATGTTTCCACCTCCGTACTTGACTGTAGGGATGCTGTTCTTGGGGTCATAGGCAGCATTTTCCTTCCTCCAAACACGGCGAGCCCCCCTCCTCAAGAAGGCACATGTACAGTCATGCCAATGAACATCTAAATGATTCAGAGAAGTATTTGGAGACAGTGTCGTGGTCAGATGAGACCAAAGTTGAGCTATTTGGCATTAACTCGACTCGCTGTATGTTGATTTATGCAAACCTGGTAACCAACTACAAGAAACGTCTTACCTCTGTGCTTCTCCACCAAGTACTAAGTCATGTTTTGCTTGGGGATTAAATACTTATTTTACTCACTGAACTACAACTCAATTTATAACATTTGTTTAACTGCTTACAGACCGGAAGATTTAGGTGCAGGCCATTTTTTGCGATACGGCACTGCGTCACTTTAACTAAAAGTTGCGCAGTCATGCGACGTCGTACCCAAGCAAAATGTGTCCTTTTTTTTCCCCACTTTTTTTTGGTGGTATTTGATCACCTCTGCGGTTTTTTTTTTTTTTGTTTTTTTTTGCGCTATAAACAAAAAAGAGCGACAATTTTGGAGGAAAAAAACAAAACTTTTTTTACTTTTTGCTATAATAAATATCCCCTAAAATGTTTTTAACTGCTTGCCGACCGCCTCACGCACATATTCTGCGGCAGAAGGGCTCGTACAGGCAAAATCACGTACCTGTACATTGCCCTTTAAGAGGCGGCCAGCGGGTGCACGCGCGCAGCCGGCGGTGCGTTCGCGCCCGCGGCAAGCTTCGTGAGTCGGGTCGCGGGCCCCGCGGGGATACCCGCGATCGCCTCACGGGGAGGAAGAACAGGGAGATGCTGATGTAAACAGCATCTCCCCGTTCTGCTTAGTGACAGTGTCACTCGATCTCTGCTCCCTGTCATCGGAGCAGAGAACAGTGACGTCACACACACAGCCCATCCCCCTAACAGTTAGTAATCACTCCCTAGTACTGATTTAACCCCTTCCCGCCCCCTAGTGGTTAACCCCTTCACTGCCAGTGTCATTTACACAAAAATCAGTGCATTTTTATAGCACTGATTGCTGTATAAATGACAATGGTCCCAAAAATGTGTCAAAAATGTTCGATGTGTCCACTATAATGTCGCAGTCACGATAAAAAACGCTGATCACCGGCATTTAAAAAAAAAAAAAAAATTATTAATAAAAATGCCAAAAAACTATTCCCTATTTTGTAAACGCTATAACTTTTGCGCAAACTGATCAATAATCGCTTATTGCGATTTTTTTTTTTTTTTTTTTTTTTTTTTTTTTACCAAAAGTATGTAGAAGAATACGTATCGGCCTAAACTGAGGAAAAAAATTGTTTTTTTTTATATATTTTTGGGGGATATTTATTATAGCAAAAAGTAAAAAATAATGCGTTTTTTTTCAAAATTGTCGCTCTTTTTTTTGTTTATAGCGCAAAAAATAAAAATCGCAGAGGTGTTCAAATACCACCAAAAGAAAGCTCTATTTGTGGGAAAAAAAGGACGTCAATTTTGTTTGGGTGCAACATCGCACGACCGCGCAATTGTCAGTTAAAGCGATGCAGTGCCAAATCGCAAAAAACGCTCTGGTCAGGAAGGGGGTAAATTCTTCCGGGGCTGAAGTGGTTAAAAAACAAATTTCTTCATCAGTTTAGGCCGATATATATTCTTTTACATATTTTTGGTAAAAAAAAACGCAATAAGCGTTGGTTGGCGCAAAAGTTATAGCGTCTACAAACTATGGGAAGGATTTATGGCATGTTTATCACTTTTATTTTATTTTTTTTACTAGTAATGGCGATGATGTGCGATTTTTAGCGGTCCTGCGACATTGCGGGGGACAGATCGGACACTTTTGACACGTTTTTGGGACCAGTGACATTTGTACAGCGATTAGTGCTATAAATATGCACTGATTACTGTGTAAATGTCACTGGCAGGGAAGGGGTTAACACTAGAGGGCGATCAAAGGGTTAAATGTGTTTCCTAGTTATTGTTTCTAACTGTATGGGGATAGGACTGATTGGGGGAGGAGACATATCGTTCCTACTTACTAGGAACAAACGATATCTCCTCTTCCCTGACAGAAAAGGGATTTGTGTGCTTACACACACAAATCCCTGTTCTAGCTCTCGTTCCCGCAATCGCGGACCTTCAGCGGCTCTTAAAGAGGAAGATCTACCCGTACGGCGAATGAGGGAATGTGCCACTTTGCCGACGTATATCGGCATGAGCCGGTCAGCAAGTAGTTTTTTTTGTTTTGTTTTTTTCTGGATTTTTGATTGATATTTTGTGTCTCTAATTTTTAAAATACACCTTTTGATAAAATTTAGACCCTTCATTTCTTTGTAAGTGGGCAAACTTACAAAATCTGCAGGGGATTAATAATTTTCCCCACTGTATACAAAAAAAATCTTTAAATCAGTTGTATTTAACGATATACATACTGTACCTCAGAGGTTTAAACCAGCCCCGTTTTTAGAAGTCAAACCTTGCCTTATCTCTCCCATACTGAAGACACACCACATCAGTGCATACCCTGCAATATAGGAACATACTAATAGTGTATAAATAGATTCAGTACAACCAGATCTTGGTGGATACATTGCACCTTTCTCTGCAGTCCTGAAGGAAAGCGTGAGAACTGATCTTGCAGCAGCATTTGAGAGATTATTAAAGCTATTCTAAATGCTTCTAGATTGATCTGTATACCAGGTGACCAAAAACATAAATAAAATAAAAAAATCAAACCTATATGCTGTAAATGCTGTTGGGGTTGCAAGTATTCCCATGAAAATGTATTGGGTACAAGGCCTGCCTGTCTGCAAGAGATTTATTGCATCAAAAGCATTTAAAGAAATGTCATGCTTGAATGAGACGTTGTGTCTGTGTGGTTAGGATAATTTCTGACAACAGAAGTCCCCATAGACTTTCTATGGGGACGATTACTTCACTTAAAATGATACAGAGCTCAGGGACTGGGAATGTGGTGACACGCTGGGGAAAACCAAGATATAAAAGCATCAAATCCAACAAAGAACACTGTGTAAGCAACAGATGGGCTTAAATTTACCTCCTGTACTAATATACACATATATACCTGCTGGACTCTTTATTCTTTTTTTAGTGTTGAGTTTTCTGAGTTGCTTAACTGAAGCAAAAAAAAAAAAATAAAGTCCACCCTACTAAAGCATTAGTAAATTATTACTATTTTTATTTTTTTTTAGCATGGGAGTTCAACCTGTGACCCAAAATTCTGCCATTTTGACATGCTCTGTAGTGAAAAGTCCTATAGATGGAAAAGATTTTTGTTTATATAGTGGTGTACATATTGGTAATCCACTCAAGGTCCTCCTCACAGCAGTTTTAACTGCTACAGGGCGGTACCTCTGCGCTGGATTGCGTATATATACGCGATGTGAGCACAGCGGCAGGTACCGCGGACTGCACCCGTCGATCACCCGTCGATCATCGAGCAGAATTGCAGCTCTCCTATCTAAACAAGGCAGATCACCGTTCTGAGAGAAGGGAAGGCATGGATCCTGTGTCTCTGCAAAGCAGAAAATTTAAATTTCTTCAACCCTCTATTTGCCACTATTGCTGGGACAGCTTGATCTTTTTGAAGTAAGTTGAAAAACAACTGATTTACTAGCAGGATCAGCAGGTAATAAATCATATGTGATATAACGGGGTACCCTTGGGAGAGGGGCCAAAACAAAAGACTGCTTTGTTATTGCTATTGACAGACTGCATCATACTTATCATTTTATATTTTGTCCATGGTTGCACTTTAGAGCTGAACTCCATCTTTTGTTAGACTTTACAAAGTTTGTTTGGCCCAGCTGGACTAGCCTGAGGCCGCTGGATGTGCGGTATAAACTGTATGTAGCTGAGGCCTGGGTTCGAGCCGAGGCTTCCTGATCTTATACCTGGAACACAGCAGCGCTCAACCATTCAGAGAAAGCAGTGTATTCTAACAATAAATACAAAGCTTCCTCTGAGTGGTCCAAAGGTTGTGACATCATCAGCCCGCCTCTCTGACTTAGTCAGAGGAAGCTTTGTATTCATTGCTAGAATACACCACTTTCTCTGAATGGCTGAGCGCCGCTGTGATAGACTCTTCTGTGTTTTGGGTATAAGACGGGAAGCCTCGGCTCTAACCCAGAACACAGTGCAGTATGCTGTATGAAGCCTCCACTACATACAGTGAATACCGTACGTCCTGTGGCCTCACATGTTAGTGAGGGACTTAAAGGGGTTGTAAAGGTAAAAATTTTTTCACCTTAATGCATTCTATGCATTAAGGTGAAAAAACTTTTGACAGTACCGCCGCCCCTAGCCCCCCCGTTTTACTTACCTGACGCCTCGAATCTTCGCTGCTCGTTCTTGTCATCTTCGCTGCAGCTCAGCCTGGTCGCTGATTGGCTGCAGTGGATGGATTGAAAGCAGCGCAGCCATTGGCTCGCGCTGCTGTCAATCACATCCGATGACGCGGCGCGCCGGGGGTCGGGGCCGAGTGATACAGCGAGCGGCTGTATCACGGGAGCGCGCCCGCAAGCACTCACCACAGTGCGAGGGAGCTCGCATTAAGGTGGTGAATGCTTGCGGGGAGAAGCTGAAACAGCCGCCGAGGGACCCCAGAAGACCAGGTTCGGGGCCACTCTGTGCAGAACGAGCTGCACAGTGAAGGTAAGTATACCATGTTTGTTATTTTAAAAAAAAAAAAAAAATTACCTTTACAACCGCTTTAAGCCGCGTACACACGAGCGGACTTTCCGGCAGACTTGGTCTGGTGGACCGGACTCCGTCGGACAATTCGATCGTGTGTGGGCTCCAGTGGACTTTTTTTTTTCCCCAAAAGTCCGACAGACCTAGAAATAAAATATGTTTCAAATCTTTCCGACGGACTCAAATCCAGTCGAAAAATTTGCCCGTCTGTATGCTAGTCCGACGGACTAAAACCGACGCTAGGGCAGCTATTGGCTACTGTCTATCAACTTCCTTATTTTAGTCCGGTCGTACGTCATCACGTACGAATCTGTCGGACTTTAGTGTGATCGTGTGAAGGCAGGTCCATTTGTTCGAAAGTTCGTCGGACCAGTCCAGTCGAAAAGTCCGCTTGTGTGTACGCATTAGTTTGTTTGAGCTAAGCTGTAAAGTGTAACAAAAGATGGAGTTCAGCTTTAATGCTGGGCAATAGTTTCAAGTTTAGTTTGTAGTTATAGTTTAAATTTGTCTTGTGATTCCTTTAGGGTTCACACATGTCCGGTGCGAATTGCATGTCTGCTTTTACCTCAAATTTTTGTTCTGCGGTTCAGGTGCGTTTTTGATGCAGTTCTGATGCAAATTTGCAAGGCTCAGGACCGGATTTTTGTCACCGCTTCAATTTCAGTGTTGGCCAATACATAGTAGATAAAGGGTGTCAACTTTTTGTAGAAGGAGAGCAATCTGTGCTGAAATCCTGAACACACCTGTGATACACAAGCGTTCCCATGGATCTCGATGAGCATGGAATTCGCCCCTGAACCGCACCGCAGTGCTCAAAAAATGCACAGGACCCTTTTTAAATTTGTGAATATCTTCATTGGAAATCAATGTTCTTGCAGGGCATGCAAATGAAATACGGTTCAAAAAGCATCCAATTTGCATATATGTGAACCGGGCCTTATGGTACTAGACAAAGTACTGGGATATGAGAGATCTGTGTGTATCCTTAGGACACCAATTTGGTAATATGATCTGCTAGATATTGTTGGTTTAAACCCCATTGGTATTTATGTAAGGTGCAGACATGAGCAGATGGCAGTTCATCCTATTGGGATTGTACCTAGTATAAGCTGAACTGTGTGTGGGGTGGGGGGGGACTGATTGCTTCTGAATGAAAGAAAGCTTTATCCATAGAGGGGGTGAGATATTCAGTATGTACAAACTTTTTTAATTGTTTTCCATGAATATGCGGCAATGACTAACATTGATTGATCGTTTTAGAAAACAAAAAGAACTAGAAGAGATTGAGAAGGAGAATAAGCGTAAAGAGAAGATCAGACGAAAGGAGGATAAACAACGAGAACGAGAAGCTCGCAAACACAAGAAAAAGCTGCAAAAACTGCAAGCAGAGGAGCAAAAGAGATTGCAGGAGAAAATCCGATTTGAAGAGAGAAAGCTCCTATTGTCTCAGAGGAATTTGCAGTCCATCAGGTTAATTGTGGAGCTTCTAAGCAGAGTGAAGGTGAGCGAGTGGTTTCTGTTACATAATGGATTTAAAGAACTGGCTAATTCATGGTCTGCTTCTACAATCGCCAGGTCTTTAGAGCTATTGTATTAAGATGGTACGATGCGATGAAAACCGCTCATAATGATTAATCTGATTTGATACACACTTTGCTGGTAATAAGGAATACACTATATTCTTTTATATATTTTTCTAATTTATGATGTTCAGTGCTAGAAATGTAAAAAAAAAAAAAGTTTTTAATTTTATATGGATATAGGTATATATTTACCAGTTGCAATCAGCAATAGCAGACACATCTCTCTCCCTCTTTTCTAGCACAGATGGGTATGCATGTAATTAGTCTAGAGAGGCTTCCACAAAGCATGCAAGTAGTGGGCGATAGGCCTGTGTCATAAATGCACCTGTAATAAATGTTTATTTTGTAAAAATGCGATTTTTGCACACAAAATAAGCGTCAGGTTTCAAACTATAAAGCCTAAAAAAAAAAAATCTAAATTGACCAAAAGCAGAATCATTTATCTCCTAAATTAATTCAGTACTTAGGAATGTATGCATTTTATTAAAACAAATCTCTACATTTGCTGGAAAATGTTATTTAAAGTTCTAATAAAGCTTTAAAAAAAAAAAAAATGCAAGGTAAAGGCATAATGTGCTAGTATGCATTGCGTACTAACACATTATGAAAGACTTACCTTGAAACGAAGCCCTCCAGCAGCGCACTGTCACTGATGCAGAGGCTTCCATCTTCACCCGATCTTCCTTCTGGGTTCGTGGGCTGTGGCCATTTGAATGCGCATGCATGGGAGTCACATCTGTGGCACTAAGCTCTGAAGAACAGTACAGGTATGCCGTTCCCCCAAAGCGCATGTGCCAGTGATGCCACCAGCTGCAGCTCCCTAGAGTATCTTCTAAACAGTTCATGTTTAAGAGAGATTCATTTTTCGCACAGGTAAGCTTTATTATAAGCATACCTGTATATTAAAATCAAAATACAGATTTTACTACCACTTTAATGTGTATATAATCGTTGCACAAGTCATTTTGCAGTTTAGGCTGGCTTCACACCTTTGCATTGGGGCAATACATGATCGGCGCTTGCATGGCACGCCAGCGTACCTGGCACATGTACCCTAATACACTTGCGTTCCAGTGCAGCACAACACACTAATGGTAAACTGTGCAGTACATTAAAGCAGTAGAAAACTTCGCTTTTGAAATTGAGACTTACCTGTAGGTACAGTGAATATCTCCTAAACTTGTGGTGTTTCAGAGATATTCACACTGGATGCAGCTGGTGACGTCACGGGTGCATGCGATCTGAAGGTACGGCATACCTGTGCCATCCATGCAGAGCTCTGTGCCGTAAACCGTGACTTGCATGTGCAGGAGTGATGTCATCACTGCTCAGCCATTCAAAGGACTGGAGCCAGTGAACCCGAAAGGAAGACCGGGGGAAGATGGAAGCCCTATCAATAGTGACCACTCATCACTTGAAGGCTTCGTTCTAAGGGAAGATATCATAATGTACTATGGGATGCATGCTAGCACATTTTTTATTTTTTGAATGGCTGCGGTTTACTACTGATTATTTAACGTTTGTTTTTTTTGTTGCGTTGCTTTGGCAGCCAATTGAAAATGAATACTGCACTTAGCATGTTCATTACCACAATGTTGCGTTTTTGATGCGTTTTGCATTTTTTTGGCAAATAGGAAAGTATAACAGTTCTGTTCATGCAGTACCACTCTGCGACTTTATACTCTCTGGCACTCAAGTAGCATCAAAGTAGTGCAGGAACCTTTGTGTTCAAAGTCGCATGTTAGGGTTAGGGTTAGATGTTAGGGTTAAGTGCTAGGGTAAGGGCTTAATGTTAAGGTTAAACGCTAGGGTTGGGGTTTCATGTTAGGGTTAAGGGTTAGGGTTTAAGGCTATTGTTAAGGGCTAGGGTTAGGGTTTCATTTTAGGGTTAAGGGCTAGGGTTGGATGTTAAAGGATAGGATTAGGGTTTAATGTTGGGGTTAAGGGCTTGGATTAGGGTTAAAAGGTAGGGTTAGTGTATAATGTTAAGGGCAAGGGTTGGGGTTAGGGTTTTAATGTTGGGGTTAAGTTTTAGGGTTTGGTTTGTTGGGGTTTAATGTTGGGGTTAAGGGCTAGGGTTTAATTTTAGAGTTAAGGGCTAGAGTTAGAGTTTATTTTTGGGGGTTAAGGGTTGGGGTTAAGTGCTAGGGTTATAGTTTAAGTTAGGGTTCAATGTTGGGGATAAGGGTTAGGGTTAACTGCTAGGTTTAGGGTTTAAGGTTAGGGTTAAGGGTTAGCGTTTGTTAGGGCTTAAGGTAAGGGTTAAGGTTTAATGTTGGGGTTAAGGGCTAGGTTTAGGGTTTAATGTTAGGGGTTGGGGTTAAGGGCTAGGCTTAAATGACAGGGTTAGCGGTAATTGTTAGGGTTGGCGGTATTTGTTAGGGTTAGAACGATATCCCTAACAATTACCGCTAACCCCAATGATTACCCCTAAGGCTACTTTCACACCGAGGCGCTATAGCGCTAAAAATAGCACCTGAAAATCACCTCTCCTGTCACTCCAGTGTGAAAGCCAGAGTGCTGTCACACTGGAGTGGTGCGCTTACGGGACGTTAAAAGAAAAAAAAAAGTCCTGCAAGCTGCATCTTTGAGGCGCTTTACGATCGGTGTATACACCGCTCCTAAAGTGCCCTTGTCCATTGAAATCAATGGGCAGCGCCTGCAATGTGCCTCCACAGCGGCGCTTTGCGGGCACTTTTAACCCTTTTTCGCCCACCAGCGGGGGTTAAAGGTGCCCTGCTAGTGGCCGTAAAGCGCCGCTAAAAATAGTGGCGCTTTACCGCCAACACCCCAGTGTGAAAGTGCCCTAAGGAAAAGCAAAAGAGAGAGGCGCCTCTGGGTGCAGACTAAAAACAAGGTTTATTTCATAAAAAGGTAATAATCATCAAACTCACATGTTGAAGGTCGTCAGTAAGCATAAAATAGTAATCAATACTGAGGAGGACATCATCCATCTAAGGTACAAGACAGTCAAGGACAACTCCTAGCAGGGGGCTCTGCCTGTGTGTGAGGAGAGGTACCGCTGAGATGTAAGGCCGGCCGCAGCGGTGACAAGTCACGGTACTAGGCAGAGAGCATGGAAGACTGTAAACATCCGGCGAGGAGTGATGACGTCATGTGTCGAGCGACGCGTTGCAGGGCGTACGGGCTGTGATAACGTGACAGCCGCGCCCCTTCATCAGGCTGAGGATGGATGGGATAGGGCGGTTTAAGACAACCAGAGATTGTGGTGATTGGTGTGGGTGAGGAAGGGAAGGGGCGGGACCGGGAAACAGGAAGTAACCAGAGAAACGATCAAAAAGTGTCAGCAGTGGAGTGTAAAGTGTAAGTGTCAGCAGTTGAGTGTAAAAGCATGACAATGATGGGGAGGCAATTATGTGAAAAGAAAAAGAAAATGATGTAAAAGAGAGTTGAATAGGAATGAGGAAGATATATTGAAAAATAAGATGAGAATGGTAATAATGGTAAGAGTAGAAAATGTATGTAAAAAATTAAGAATAAATACAAAAAATAATAATAAAAAATAAGATAAAAAATAAATTGATAATTAAAAAATGAAAATAATGAAAATTAAAATTGAATTGGGTTATTTTTGAAAATTGAATTTTCATTATTTTCATCATTTCATAATTTTCAAATTTTAATTTTAATTCCCAATTCAATTTCAATTTTAATTTTCATTATTTTCATTTTTTAATTATCAATTTATTTTTTATTTTTTATCTTATTTTTTATTATTATTTTTTGTATTTATTCTTAATTTTTTACATACATTTTCTACTCTTACCATTATTACCATTCTCATCTTATTTTTCAATATATCTTCCTCATTCCTATTCAACTCTCTTTTACATCATTTTCTTTTTCTTTTCACATAATTGCCTCCCCATCATTGTCATGCTTTTACACTCAACTGCTGACACTTACACTTTACACTCCACTGCTGACACTTCTTGATCGTTTCTCTGGTTACTTCCTGTTTCCCGGTCCCGCCCCTTCCCTTCCTCACCCACACCAATCACCACAATCTCTGGTTGTCTTAAACCGCCCTATCCCATCCATCCTCAGCCTGATGAAGGGGCGCAGCTGTCACGTTATCACAGCCCGTACGCCCTGCAACGCGTCGCTCGACACATGACGTCATCACTCCTCGCCGGATGTTTACAGTCTTCCATGCTCTCTGCCTAGTACCGTGACTTGTCACCGCTGCGGCCGGCCTTACATCTCAGCGGTACCTCTCCTCACACACAGGCAGAGCCCCCTGCTAGGAGTTGTCCTTGACTGTCTTGTACCTTAGATGGATGATGTCCTCCTCAGTATTGATTACTATTTTATGCTTACTGACGACCTTCAACATGTGAGTTTGATGATTATTACCTTTTTATGAAATAAACCTTGTTTTTAGTCTGCACCCAGAGGCGCCTCTCTCTTTTGCTTTTCCTTAGGATTGGAATGTGGCTTCATTTCTTGATGAAGGCAGCCCTGCTCGTGGACTTATCATTATTAACTGGACCCTTGAACTCCTCATGTCCACATGACAGTGAGACCTTACCCTATATATGTTAATGAAATACTCAATTTCTCTACTTTGGACATATACATGTGGACATTATCTATCCATTTAATGTAATGTGAGACTGGAAATATTTCAGTTTGTTCCCTATCCCTTTTGTTCTTACTATTGTTGTTATCGCCAGTTCTTTGCGCCTTCACTTGCATATATGAAAGTGCCCTAACTCTAACCGTAACCCTATTGCCCAACCCTAACATGTGACTTTGGACACATAAAGGTTCCTGCACTACTTTGATGCTATTCGAGTGCCAGAGATTGTAAATTTCGCATCAGTCGCACTACATGAACAGAACTGTCATACTTTCCTATTTAAAAAAAATACCCAAACTGCAGCATCACAAGTCGTGGTTTTTAATGATATTGCAGCGTGGAAAGAGCACAGTCTAAATGGGAATGGGACAGGGGGCGGAGACATGATTGTGTAGTGCTGGGTGCAGCAATTTCTTCAGAACAGAGAAAAGAATAAATCTACAAAAAGTGTAAAAGCCTTGACATGTACACATTTATGTAGAGAAGTGGAGAAAGGGTTCTCATCCCTTTGTAAGCTCTGAATACTGCGGCTCAAGCTAACAAAGCTGCTTTCTTAGCTCTAATCGGCTGAGCAGAGTAGCAAAGGAGCAAAAAATGTTGAGTATGAGCTGCTGGGAAGGGGGATAATTAAAGTGTTGCTAAACCTAGAACCTGCATTCACTATATCTGGTCTCCCACAGAACACAGAACATGGAAATGTAGATATTTTAGTAAAATGAAACTGCTAAATACCTTTTCTCATCAGCGGTATATAGCAGTCTTATGACTTCTCTGTGTCTGACTGAGCACTGGTTAAACCTTGTAGGAGGAGTTATCCTTCTCCTATGACTGTCCTATGAGGCTACATGACCCCCTGACTTTCTGTCTGGACAGTGCTGTTTGGCCCTGTGCTGATCTCATGCAACCTCTCAAAAAAAAATACCCTCTCGCAATAAACACCAAACTGAGCATGTGCAGAGTGCCCCCAAGGCTCTGTACTATCAGTAGAAGGATTGGGGACAGTAAAAGAAGGGCTTTTTTACACAATGTGAAGGATTAACCCCTTAGGTTCCACAGTGAATATAACAAGCCTGCTTTACTGCATATACAGACTGATTTTACTGTTGTGGGTTTAGTAACACTTTAATCAAAGCTGCTGCTTTATCATAAGGTAGATATATACTAATTTTAAATTGCTTAAAAAACATACCCTATATTTTGCCTTTTAAGGGAACTTGTGCATTTTCTTATGTAGTTCACAACAGGTTCATCTTAAACCTGTCCCCACCAGCTGCACATACTGTTTCCTTTTACTCCCCAACTGGTCTTTTTGCCACTGGGAACACATGTGGGAATCCCTGTGTAAGATCCTAAGCTTCCACTGGGATGAGGACTCTCTCGTCCCACCCATGTGACAGCACTGGGTATCTAAGTGGCCAATCAGAATACACCAGCGCTGTCATGTGGAAAGGATTGAGTCACGTGGTCTCTTATACCCAGAAGTAAAGACGTATTCTTTTCCATCCTAGCAGCCTAAGCAAAGGGAAGTGTAAGCATCTGATAAGTACCAACATTAAAATGATCCAGGTTCTATGACTTGCATGAGCAAAGCACAGATTCTGTTTAATATTAGTTTTAAAGGGTTTGTAAACCTTAGGTTTTTTTCTTTAATAAAAATAACAAACATGTTGTACTTACCTGCTCTGTGCAAGGATTTTGCACAGAGCAGCCCTGATCCTTATCTGGGGTCCCCCTCTGGCACTCCTGGCTCCTCTTGTCCATCGGGTGCCCCCACGGGATGCCGCTTTCCATGGGGGCACCTCTGTGGGTTTGCTCCCAAGTCCAGCTGCTGCATCCATTGACACAGACAGTGGGACTCGGCTTCGCCCCCCCGCTTCACAGGATTTCATTGACGGCAGCCAATGGCTCCTGCTGCCATCAATTTGTCCAATGAGGAGAGCAACAGCGTCTGGAGTCGCTGCGCTCGTGGCTGGATTGGATCGAGCTCAGGTAAGTAAAAGGGGGGTCTGGGGGGAGCCGCAGCATAGAAGGTTTTTCACCTTAATGCATAAAATGCATTAAGGTGAAAAACCTTGAGGCTTTACAACCTCTTTAAAAATACAGTGAAGGTGACTCTCAAAGTTTTTTTTATACATTTTAAGTGTCAAACCAACTGTAGCAAATTATGTTGGTGTTTGTGAGTAAACTCTGTGCAATTTTCTAGAATTGAAAATAGCTGGCACCTACAAAACGTACCTGGACACACTTTGCAGAATAATCCATGGGCTCCTATGTTGACAAGGTATTGTTTCCTTGTAGCTCCGCTTTGGAAATTGGAATGAAAAATGAAAGCCAACCTTGCATGAAGAAAATGACATTCTACTAGTATTGGAACATTTAAGTTAATACAATGTCTGCTCAGGTGTGTCTTTTTAGCTGAAAATTTCTATATGAAAAGTGTTTGTGGTAATTTGTAGTGTTCATAGAGCAGTGTACATCAGTAAAAATTAAATGTGCACTGCTTGTTCCAAACAAATGGAACTTAGTGGGAAAAGGAGAGGTTTGGGGAATCATAGATGACGTTACAAGGAGGCAAAAAAACACAGTAAGAAATTATTTCATGAAAAGTAGAATATGGGAGCCATTAAGAATTGTATGTGTGTGGATTATTTTTGAAGAATAAGGATATTATTTTGAGTCTATTTAGGAGACCTGTAGGGCTCAAAAACCAAGAGAAAATAATTTACAGAAATCATGGCTTGTATAGAAACCTAAAGTGACACTAGCAGCTCTGATTTGTAATTCTGGTATATTAACCACTTGCCAACCAGGTCATAGACAAGAGGTCATCGGTCAGAAGTGGAATATCAGGGTTATGGCTGCAGCAATATGCCACTGCCCCACTTTTTTTTTTTTTAGCCGGCGAATCTCTAAGTTAAAGTGGTTCGCGCAGCAGATTCGCTGCTGGATCACTTTTAAAAGTGGCGGGAGGGGTTGCCTTGGTGGTTCTCGGGCTTGCCTGGATGACCGGTAGCCCTGAGAACCGATCCAGCGGTTGCGGCGGCTGGTAACAGAGATGAGCGGAGGAAATGGTCTAGGAGGACTGGAGCAATGTCATGATGTCTCTTCTGGTTCAAGTGTTTTGTCAAAATAGCCAATTCCAATCACGTAACTTCCGGTTACTGTAAACCATCAGTAATTGGAGATTGTGACAACTTGCTGTTTTGACAAAACACCGGCAGCCATGTACACGAAGATTTTGCTGTTTTGACACAACAGCGGGTAACGAGAAAAAAAGTTGTCGCCGCCTTGTAGGCGGCCATTTTGTTGGTTGTATCGGAGCGGACTAACAATATCCACTCATAATATCATTTACCGGAGTGTACACGGTTGCTGGTATTGTGTCAAAACAGCAAGTCGTCGATCTTCAATTGATGGGTAATGCCCCGTACACACGGTCAGATTTTTTTCGGCGGAAAATGTGTGATAGGACCTTGTTGTCGGAAATTCCGACTGTGTGTAGGCTCCATTACACATTTTCCATCGGATTTTTCGACACACAAAGTTTGAGAGCAGGCTATAAAATTCTCCGACAACAAAATCCGTTGTCGGAATTTCCGATCCTGTGTACACAAATCCGACGCACAAAGTGCCACGCATGCTCAGAAAAAATAGAGATGAAAGCTATTGGCTATTGCCCCGTTTATAGTCCTGACGTACGCGTTTTACGTCACTGCGTTCAGAATGATTGGATTTTCCGACAACTTTGTGTGACCGTGTGTATGCAAGACAAGTTTGAGCCAACATCCGTCAGAAAAAATCCATGGATTTTGTTGTCGGAATGTCCGATCAATGTCCGACCGTGTGTACGGGGCATAACAGTAACCGGAAGTGACGTGATTGGAGATCTCAATGAATTAGCTATTTTGACAGAACACCGCCACTACGTAAACGAGGCCTTTTTTTTTTTTTTTTTAAAGCATTAAATCCTTTTTTTTTTAAATTTTTTTATCTAATGCTTTACATTTTAGAGGAGAGATGTGGGGTTGACCCCTGGTTTTGTTCTCTAGGGTTTCGGCAAAAAAAAAATAAGTGTGTGTGTGTGTATATATGTATGTATGTGTGCATATATATTAATAAATAAATATATATATATATATATATATATTATAATAATTTTTTTTTTATTATTGTTTTATTTTTTTCATATGTGAGAGAAGTGTCTGAATTGGCCCGATAGGCAAGTGGTTAACCTGTTAAAGTCTTTGCCTGTACCTAAGGTTTGCCTTTCAATGCCTAAGGCTGCCTACCCTCTCTCCCAGTGAAATTGCTGGGATGACAGCCAGGCTTCTCTCTGTCTCTAACACTGACTTTTGTGATTTAAAATGAAAATACGTTGTATGTGAGCACCACAAACCAAAAGTGCTATTTAGGCTCGGTTCACACCTCAGCGATGCAGGAACCCTATTACTCCACTGCGGGTTCCCACATCGCATGTCTCCCCGGGGGCAGTTCACACTGCCCTATGCTAACTGCTGGAAGTGTTAATTGAAAGTTTGACACCCCCAAATCAGTTTGCAAATCGCAGTGCGAACTGCAAACTTGGACAGGAATCGGAGTGCAGTGCAAATCGCATTTGATGTCTTACATCACTGCATTGTGAACCAAGCCTTAATCCATTTTTAATATTCAAAGCAAACTCACCCATTCATGTCTAAATGTTTTATTTTGCTGAGAAGTCGCTTTGAAAAACACCCCTTAGCATTTCTAGCCGCAGCCATCTTGAGTAAGGGCAGATGATTCATGTTGCAGTTACTCCCTGGAATCCATCGCTCATTTCTCGGTCTTAGAGCCGATGGGGGACAGCTGCAGCATTAAACCATATAGGTGAGTATGTACTGAATGTTTGTTTGTTTATTTATTTCTCACACTTCTCCTTTAAAACAAAGAAGCTTGCAAATCGTGTTTGCACACTTAATTTATAAATATATTGTAACACGATTGTTATACTGTATTTTGATTAGTGCTTAAAACCCTTAGGCCTGGTTCACACTGATGCGCTGTGATTTTGTTCTGTTTTTTGTCCTTTGTGAGGTGCGATTTTACCGCAAATTTACTGTGATTTTACCGCGAATTTCAGGAGTTGTACATAGCTGCGATTGATATTCTAGCCAATGGAATCCCGCTTTAAAAAAAAAAGGTGTTAACTTCCTGTGTACTTCCTGGTTTTTGTGGAGAGTAGTGTGGTGGAATTCGCACATATGTGAACCCTCAATGCGATTCAAGAACGATTTACATTGATGTCAATGGAGACTAAATTCGCAACGCAGTAAACTCGCACAAGACCCTTTTTTCAATCGCATTCGTAGAGGAATTGCAACGCATGTATGTGAACCACCGTCATTGAAAACAATGACTTTAGGGATGACATGCAAATTTAAAGTGTTTTTGACGCATCACGTTCGTCATGAACTCGCATCAGTGTGAACTGGGCCTAAATCCTTTCTAACCCCAACTTTACCTTTTATCAGTCCTCTAACTTATTTAGCAACTTCTATTGTTTGCTATTGGCTATTTTTTTTTTTTATAACCATTCAAATACAAAAATAAAAAAAATCCTATTCCACATTTGTAAATAGCATTGCGATGTGGTTTTCTTAGAGACCTTGTTGCTAACAGAAAAGTAATCAGCTTTATGTAAAAAAAAAAATACGTGCCTGTCCAGACGACGATGACCACTCCAATCCTTGCTTATTAAAGTGGTAGTAAACTCTGTACTACAACTTGTACCTACAGGTAAGCCAATAATAAGGATTACCTGTAGGTACTGTGACTATCTCCCAAACTTACACTGCTTAGGAGATATTCAGAGTGTATGCAGCCAATGACATCATTGGCGTATGCGCTCTGAAGGTCCAGCTTACAGTGCCGGACCTTCAGAGCTGTGCCAAAAAGGCAGCTCCCACGTGCATGCATGGGTGTGACGTCATCGTGGCTCAGGCCACTCACATAGCCAGAGTTTGCGAACTCAGAAGACAGACAGGGCGAACATGTAAGCCCTCTCATCGGTGACATTACAGCGCTGGAAGCCTTCTTTCCAAGGTGAGTATTTCATAATGTGCTAGTAGGTGATGCATACAGTACTAGCACATCTTGCAGGTGTTTTTTTTTTTTTATTATTATTATTTTTTTTAAATCGGTGGTTTACAACTACTTTACAGCTTCGTACACACACTGGGCATACTATCGTATCCCTGTGCAGGGCCGTGTTTTTCCACATGGGGATGCATTCCTGTGCAGGCAGCAGCTGGGACTGTCTACATGGGAATGCATGGAACATATGTGCATCTCCAGCCCTGTACGGGCATACAGGAAACAAGTCCTTACAGAGAATCTAACTTTCAGGTGGGTGTGGGATGCCTGCATTCTCTACCGCACACTGACACCTTCTGTCATTACAGGATGCAGGGCAGCAAGAGTTGTGGGGTTGACGATCCTCTCTAATGAGTGGGAATTGCAGGTTTCTGGATTTCTCTTTCTCTATACATAAAGCAGACAGGAGCTGTTTGGAGTATTTCACATGCACTGTATAGACATTGTCTTTTTTGTGTTTTGCAGGCTGCAAAGATTCGTGAACAGGAGGAAATGGAAGCAGAAAGGAATCGCCTTCTCCAGCTGGAAGAGAGAAGACGACAGCAGGAGACAGAGCTAAGACGAGTGGAAGAGGAGAAGCAACGTACCTTAATTTTATTTCGCAAAGAGAGAGAACTGAGAGAGAAGCTTGTGAGCAGTTTCCTAAACCGAAATGTGTGTTCTGCATCTCAGTTAGGAGAGGAATCCCAGCAGCCACAGTGTTATCCCCTGGCAACCAATGAAAATCTTCCCCGAGACTACTTAAATGCTTTCACATCTACCTCAACACAAACCCAATCAGAATATGGGTCACTCAGGCCGCACATTCACTATGCAAACTCCAACGTACATGTTGTAAATGGCGTCTGTCTGGAAGCCGCTGCACCCCAGGAGTGTAAAATTAGTGATGTTAATCCAGCTAGACCATTGTACTCTCTCACCAGCATTCTCGGTAATAATATCCTACATAATCATTCAGCAAGTAAAGATCCCGCTTTATGGCTAAAAGAAGTCGAAACTCTCCAAAGCAAAGGCGAGCCGTATGCTCATATTGCGTCAGACCTAACCAGCAGACGTTCGCGCTCTCAGGACAAAGAACACAAGCCTAAATTAGAACAGAAGCGAGACTTAAGTAGAGAAGAGGACGATCATAAAAAAGCTAAGAAGCTCCACAAGAAGCATTCCGCTAGAGACTGCAGCCCACACACAAGAAGCAGTAGCCGGAAACATAGTAGACACAGAAGCCGAGATCTAAAGTCAAGGCCCAGTCATAGGCAGGAGAGGCATTATCGGAGATCGTATAGTAGAGATAGGGGTTCTTGCAGTAGCTAAATACAAGCTGCTCCCTGCAGCAGTTTTCTGCATGTAGAACTGTTGGCCAGTTTAGACTCTAAAATGTTTAGTCTGTGGTCTGTAGAGCCAGCTGTACATAGTTTATAATGCTACTCTAATATTTTAGTTTTCTGTTTGTTGGGTTTCCTTTAAAGGGCCAGTAAACCAAAGCAACCATTAGCCTATATAAAGAGCTACTGAATAAAAGACATCTGTAAAACTGCACAACCGTACATTATAGCCCAACTACAGCAAATGATGGGGAATCGTTGAATAAAAGGGTGCTTCTGTCGGGTTTCCCTCATCCTCTTGGCATGAAATCCTTCGGAACCATGTATTTACAATTATGTATAATACAATGCAGACAGACATTGTAGAGCCTGTAATGAATATTATGCTTCAGGCTTATGAACAAGGCAACTTAGTTACCCTCTGAGCAGATTTTAGGAAAGTGGGTTACATCAGTCAGCGCATTAGCTTTGCCATAGATCAGCGGGGTAGACAAGTGAAATGCTGGCTTTCCGGCTTCTGACTGCATTGTGTTATCCTGTAAATATTAGAATTAGGAATTTGGTGATCTTTTTTATTCAATGAGACCTGGACAGGATCTGCCTGAACCTTGTAGCCACTAAGGGACAGTTTTTTGTTTTTTTTAAATACTTAGAACACCTTTAGAGCTGCGTGCGTGATTTTCAGTAAGGCTGGCCATGGACTGATCGAATCTGGGCTGGTTCAGCAGGAACCGACCGAGATTCGAACTGTGTATGGACAGGCTAAATGTACCAAGTTGATCAATCAACTTGAGTACAACCAGCCTGTCGGAATTTACTTGCGATTATCGCTAGTGGCTGCTATAGCTGCTTGCGATACACTGTCTTTTACCGGCGGTGATGGCTTCCAGAGCCCCCCCTCCACCCCATCCATGGGAGAATACAATGTCTCAGCAGGAGGGATTCCACTGTTGGCACTGTCTGTGTTGATGGGGGAATCAAGCAGATTTCTTTCCCGCAACCTGTGGTTGCAGGTAATAACTTTGCACTGTCTATTGCAGGCCTAACTAGTGAAGTATCGAGTGATTATTGAAGAGGAGCGTTCAAGTTAAACAAATGGCTCCCTGTGGTTTAAACTACACAAGAAAAATGTAGTAATGGTTAATCTTGCAGGATTGCACAGAAGTCCAATTGTGTAATAAATCTATATAGTGCATAGCTCAGAGGCTGCCTGTGGCTGGAGTCATTTGACATTGGTACTTAAATGATCAAAAAAACTCCTTCACCAAACCTCTGACTACTACAGCCTAAAAAAAATAAAATGTTTGATCACTTTTTGTTAAGCTGGGTATAGAGGAAATTCGTCTGGTTCATCAGGAACCGTACATTTTCAGTGCATGTGTACCGCTAATATGTTCAGCAACTGGCTTCTGCTGAATAGTCCTGGAAAACCAGTCTTCTTTTCAGATCGGCTGTCTGCGCAAGGTATGTGCAGCACAGTGATTATATCATTGCTATTTTCTACAAAGTAATATCTGGGTTTGCAAAAGCATTTGGTGCATACAAAGTTGATTATGTCCTTTACGGATATTGAATTATATATTTAAATGAGTTTGTGTGCTTTAAAGATATATTTTTTTTAATTATAAAAAAACGTCATACTTGCCTACTTCATGCAGTGGTTTTGCACAGAGCAGCCCAGATCCTCCTCTTCTCGGATTCAAGGCCCGGGAGAGGCAGCGACTTTCATGCACCTCTCTGGATCGCGATCAAGCTCAGGTAAGTATTGTGAGGGAACGCCATACTGAAGGTTTTTGACCTTCATGCATGAGGGTAAAAAACCTTCAGCCTTTAGAACCACTTTGAGCTTGGAAATATATGTATTGACACGAGCATCAGAAAACCACCCTTGTAGTGCTTACCTTAATTTAATAACAGAGTAAAAGCCTGCACTTGGATACTTACTAAAACGAAAGATATTTTAATTCATGACAGATTGTCTTTAAATGTATCAAAGTGTAACAAGTATGGAAAATTTATTTATAATCTATTTTTTAATTATTGCTTTTTATGTTGGGCAGCACATGTTGGGTTTAGTTGTCCTTTAAATAGGAAACGGTATGGTTCAAATATCAGTTTGTTAAAAAAAAATTAAGTAAAAATCCTTGTGGATTCTGTTGTAGGGACCATATAGGCCTGCAAAAAGTTTCAGGTCCATGTAATAAAGTATTTCTTTTTCAGATTTTAAAAAACTGAGACTCCTGTCTGTTTTAATTAAAACCAACCTAACACCAACATGGGTATTTATAATGGAGCGCATGATGGGATAAACTAAAAGTAGAGGTCTCCACGGCGAATACAACATTCCAAAGTGCTTAGTAGACCCAGAGATGTAGGCAGCTGAATTCATATACAAAATTTGACTTTTCCTGCACATTAGGTTTAGTCCTGTCTCCTGATAATCCCTATTCTGCTTAGAACTTTAGCTTTTTGTATCTAGTGATTGAATGACACAAGATTTTCACTGAAAGTAACCTCTTCTTTGTATTCTTCATTATATGGTCTGTTTGGATTGCCCAGATATGTGACAGCATTTCTTCAAAGCTGTACATTCAAAATCTGTAATAAGAGAAGAATTGAGGCTGCCACTGTTAATCTCTTGAAAATGCTAGTTGCCTGGCTTTCTCTGCCCTCATTACAATCATCTACATTTGTAAATGTAATGATTTAGATTGAAAAAATACATTAGCAGTTTTTTTCTTAAATATCTGGCAGGAGTTCAGCTTTACACACAGCTACAATTGGGACCTTAAAGCGATATTAAAGGCAGATCTTTTATTTTAAAACTAATAAACATGTTATACTTACCTGCTCTGTGCAATGGTTTTGCATGGAGCAGCCCTGATCCTCCTCTTTTCGGATTCCTCAGCAGTGCTTCTGGCCCGAGTTCAAGCTGCTTGCTAGGAGGGCACCCGAAAAAGGCTTGCTCCCAAGCCGCTGCTCTGTATGTCCATTCACACACTGAATGCAGCTCAGCCCTGCCCCCATTCTATCCTCATTGGCTCACTGGTTGAGATTGGCCGTAGCGGGAGCCAATGGCTATCTGCATGTCTCAGCAAATAAGGAGGAAGAGAACCAGGAGAGCCACTGCACATCGCTGTATCGAGAGGGGGCTCAGGTAAGTATTAGAGGGTGACTGCTGAGCAGAGAAGTTTTTTTTTTTTTCTTTTTTTTACCTTCACGGATAGAATGCGCTCAGAGAAAACAGGGGTTTCCAACATTCCTCCACTCCATAACCACCAGGGTCCTCCACCACTCCTTCAATGAATCAAGGTTGGTCCCTTTACTATGTCCTCCTTCCTCATACAACACACATGTAGGCCATGGGAAAAGCAAAAAGGAACACCACAGCATAAAATGCTCTTTCATTTTTAAAATAAAAAATAAGGCAGCTGGGAGCTATGACCTTACTAACCTATTCTATTAGGGCATTTTAAACCATACAATCACATGCACTATCCCAACCGTCAAATCTTTAAGTAGATAGAATATGGCAGTAGGAAGCATCTGCGCATACAACTACATTATGAAATGAGGAGTGAGGGTTATTTATTAGCACCACATGGGGATAAATCAAACTATAGGCAGATGCAGCATGCATATTTGTCCAACCTGTAGGTGGTGTTGCACTGCTTGTCTAGGTGGAGAGTTGTTTTGCGAGAGAAATGGTCATCCGTTGAGGATTTGAACAACTTTGACAAGGGTTAAATGGTATTCGCTAAACAACTGGGTCAAAGAATTTCCAAAGTTGCAGCTCTTGTGGCATGTTCTGAGTCTGCAGTGGGCAGGTCCTACCAAAAGTGGTCCAAGGAAGGAAAACCGGTGAACTGGCAGCAGTGTCCTGTGCGGCCAAGGCTCATTGATGCATGTGGGAAGCCCAGGTTAGCCTGTGTAGTCCAATCCAATAGAAGAGTTACCATAGCTCAAATTGCTTAAAAGGTTCATGCTGGTTTTGATAGAAGAGTGTCAGAACACACAGTGCATCACAGTTTGTTGCGGCTGTTTAGCCGCAGATCGGTCAGGGCGCCCATGCTGACCCATGGCCACAACTAAGATCATCTACAATGGGCACGGAAGCATCAGAACTGGACCACAGTAGCAATGGAAGAAGGTGGCCATCTCTGATGTATTCAAAAAGGGTTTGAGGAGCACATCAATTAGTTGTTTTTTTTTTTCTTGAAAGCATGTGAAGAAGGGATTTTAATGGTGCCACAACACATGAATTATTATAAAAACATTTTTATTTAGATCCAAATTTAAAAAGACATGGGGCTAACAATTGCTGCCCAATAGAACATTTCATAAAATTGTTTTATGAAATGTTCTATTGGGCAGCAATCGTTAGACCCAAATTTAAAAAGACATGGGGCTAAATAAAATTTTTTTTTTATAATTCATGTGTTGTGGCACCATTAAAATCCCTTCTTCACATGGAAATGTAGGCCACACCTATCCCTCTTTTAATACCAAATTTTACCCTTTAATGAATAGACACTCGACATAACTTGGTGTATAATTGGCCGCGGCACGTTTATTGGTGTAAACTTTAGATAACTTAAAATTCTCACTTGTAAATAATAAATATAAACAGCTCAGTCTTCAGGACTCGAGCAATACTGGATATCAATAAACAAGTCCACCATTTAAATGTAAAGGGTGATAAAACCACATAAAGTGCCTGTGACAAGGGTGGGGAGCTTATTGCTGTGCTCTGACCAGCTGTGAGGAAATTCCCATGGGGGACCCCTTTTATATACAGTGGGGCAAAAAAGTATTTAGTCAGCCACCAATTGTGCAAGTTCTCCCACTTAAAAAGATGAGGCCTATAATTGTCATCATAGGTATACCTCAATTACGAGAGACAAAATGTGGAAACAAATCCAGACAATCATATTGTCTGATTTTTTAAAGAATTTATTTGCAAATTATGGTGGAAAATAAGTATTTGGTTACCTACTAACAAGCAAGATTTCTGGCTCTCACAGACCTGTATCTTCTTCTTTAAGAGGCTCCTCCTGTCCTCCACTCATTACCTGTATTAATGGCACCTGTTTGAACTTGTTATCAGTATAAAAGACACCTGTCCACAACCTCAAACAGTCACACTCCAAACTCCACTATGGTGAAGACCAAAGAGCTGTCGAAGGACACCAGAAACAAAATTGTAGACCTGCACCAGGCTGGGAAGACTGAATCTGCAATAGGCAAGCAGCTTGGTGTGAAGAAATCAACTGTGGGAGCAATAATTAGAAAATGGAAGACATACAAGACCACTGATAATCTCCCTCGATCTGGGGCTCCGTGCAAGATTTCACCCCGTGGGGTCAAAATGATCACAAGAACAGTGAGCAAAAATCCCAGAACCACACGGGGGGAACCTAGTGAATGACCTGCAGAGAGCTGGGACCAACGTAACAAAGGCTACAATCAGTAACACACTACGCCACCAGAGGCTCAGATCCTGCAGTGCCAGACGTGTCCCCCTGCTTAAGCCAGTACATGTCCGGGCCCGTATGAGGTTTACTAGAGAGCATTTGGATGATCCAGAAGAGGATTAGGAGAATGTCAGATGAAACCAAAGTAGAACTGTTTGGTAGAAACACAATTCGTCGTGTTTGGAGGAGAGAGAATGCTGAGTTGCAACCAAAGAACACCATACCTACTGTGAAGCATGGGGGTGGCAACATCATGCTTTGGGGCAGTTTCTCTGCAAAGGGAACAGGACAACTGATCCGTGTACATGAAAGAATGAATGGGGCCATGTATTGTGAGATTTTGAGTGCAAACCTCCTCCCATCAGCAAGTGCATTGAAGATGAAACATGGCTGGGTCTTTCAGCATGACAATGATCCCAAACACACCGCCATAGAAACATAGAAAACATACATAGAAAACCTTTGGAGGGAGTTGAAAGTCCGTGTTGCCCAGCGACAGCCCCAAAACATCACTGCTCTTGAGGAGATCTGCATGGAGGAATGGGCCAACATACCAGCAACAGTGTGTGACAACCTTGTGAAGACTTACAGAAAACATTTGATCTCTGTCATTGCCAGCAAAGGATATATAACAGTTTTGAGATGAACTATTGATATTGACCAAATACTTATTTTCTACCATAATTTGCAAATAAATTCTTCTGAAAAAAAATCAGACACTGTGATTGTCTGGATTTGTTTCCACATTTAGTTGAGGTATACCTATGATGACAATTACAGACCTCTCATCTTTTTAAGTGGGAGAACTTGCACAATTGGTGGCCGACTAAAAAATACTTTTGCCCCACTGTAGAATGTTCCCACTGGTCATGTGACCTTTTGGAACATTCCAATGTGGTCATGTGACATTACCAATTCTACTCCAATGTCACATGACCCTTATTTTCCCGCCTGACTTGCTACCCATTTTCTTAAATTGACCATGACTCTTATTTAATAAAAAAGACAGCTGTCCGTGGAGAAGCCCCATGTCCATGCTGTTTGGGGCAAATTCTTTAGCCCTCTCAGACCATGGAAATGTAGGCCACACCTGTCCCTCCTTTTTAATACCAAATTTTTCCTTTTTAATGAATAAAGACACTCAACAACGTACCTTGGTGTCATTTTATTAATACATAAAATTCTCACAAATAATAAATATAAACAGCTCAGTCTTCAGGACTCGAGCAATACCGCATATCAATAAAACAAGTCCCCGTATGCCGGGCTTGAGTTTTCAAGGCCAGCCTACCCCACAACCACGGCCAATTTAATGCTATTCTGCAATCCCACATTGAAAATTTCTAACCTTATATTCCATCTGCCCTGTATAAACCTTCAAAACCTCCCTCTAAATCCCTATGCCTATAGGAAAAACCCCCGATAAGCGGCATGAATTTTTCCATGGATCTATTTACACCACGCCTGATCTTTTCCAAATTTTTAAGGTGAACATCTTTGTAGCCATAGGAGCCTTGGAACTATTTCCAAAAAAATGATAGTGGTATTCGGGGAAGACAATTTGAATGTATGTAGATCACACTTTATTGCAAACATCACATCTAGGGTTTTAGCTTTCCCTACATCGTTTCCCCCCAAGTGGATGATTAGGATATCTGGGGCTGGACACAATTCCAATAACTTGGAGAGATAAAAAGACAAATTTTAACCATTTTAGACCACAAATTCCTCTACATAACACTCAAAATTTCTCAGGATCCATTGACTAGGTGTTTATTAGATTAAGTGTATAGCAACGCATCCTGGATCTTTTGTTAGCTCAAAAAATAAAGGAGTGGCCCAGGATCCAAGTCATTCTTCTATTACTTACAAAAAGAAAATTAAAGAGCGCGATCAGGTCTGACATAAATGTTAAATCGTTGTGATTCCCACCTGCCTATTTTTTTAATTATTGCGTCTATAAGGCCCATTTTTGCAGTTTCCATTGCTGCTCCGATCCTAAATGAGTGGGATGTGAAATTAAGTGCTTGTAATGCCGCGTACACACGACCGGACTTTACGGCATACTTGGTCCTGCGGACTGGAGTCCGTCGGACAATTCGATAATGTGTGGGCTCCAGCAAACTTTTTTTCCCCAAAAGTTCGAAGGACCTAGAAATGAAACATGTTTCAAATCTTTTCGACGGACTCGAGTCCGGTCGAAAAGTCCGCTTGTCTGTATGCTAGTCCAACGGAAAAAAAACGACGCTAGGGCAGCTATTGGCTACTGGCTATGAACTTCCTTGTTTTAGTCCGGTCATACGTCATCACGTACGAATCCGTCGGACTTTGGTTGATCGTGTGTAGGCAAGTCCGTTCATTCGGAAAGTCCGTTGTAAAGCAAGCATGACCCTAACTTCAACATGCATTTTTTTGAGAACCATGTTGAATTGATATCCTGTAAGGGGTGACCCATCCAAATGAGCCAAAAAATTTTCTTCACTGGATGGTCTAATTGCTAGATACTCATTTACAGTTCTTTAATGGACAAATTTCATCTTCTCCGCAACTTTAAAGAGTAATCCATACACCTTTTACCTGTTTTGTCTGTTTTGGAATTTGCAATAAATATATTAAGTCCTGCCCTGTGAACCATTACATGATGGAACAACAGGCCAGACACAGACTTTTTGTTTTTGGGTAACAATTCAGATATTCTCATAGCACCAAAGAATGCTAATACAAAGGTAGTTTTAAATAAAATCGGCTCAAATCCCAAGAAGCATACCATTTTTGTAACCCTACAAATTCATTTTAGCAATGAGATAGAGATGGGCCTTCTAGTATCTGGGAAAGAATGTTTCTTTTTGTAACCTATCAGGGCGTGTTTTATAGAGAAGGATGTACACTGAGGGAAGCCTTGCAATTTAAAGAAAAAGGATACCCCTGCTAGTATCTTAGCAATCTGGCTATAGGATAGTTCTGCCTGCATTAGGGTACATAAAAATATTTGAATGTTTGTCTCTAAAGGAGGATCAAATTGCAGCCCAAATTCCCTAGTGATTTTATTCCACTTTTGCCATGCGGCCGAGTATTTGGCCCATGTGCTATTAGGATTTTGTTGTCGGAATGTCCGAACAAAGTCCGACCGTGTGTACGGGGGCATAATGCTACAACTAATGGGAATAATTCGAGTAAAACTATACTCCTAGTGGCTTTCATTTGTATCCATCTTTCTGGTCATGCACTACAGCACCAGTAACTGCACCATATTGCAGCAAACCCTAAAGATCCAGCTGCTTCCGTGTATAGTTCCATATCTGATGAGAATACAGAGTATATTTGAAAAATTGAATGCCCATTATACAAGTCAAAAAATTTCATTCATACCATGAGGTCTTCTAAGATCCGTTGTTAACCTAATGTGTGAAAACAGGGATTTAAGCCCTGACATAGCTATATATAGCCTTTGCGGAAATATTCTGCCCACCGGCATAACTCTGGTTGCAAATGCTAGTCGCCCTAATAAGGATTGAAGCTCTTTTAATAAAATTTTTTTACGCCTTAACATCCAAGAAATCATAGTTATAATCTCGTTAACTTTATTCAATGGTAGCTGAAATTCTAATAATTCTGTGTCTATTCTTATGCTTAAAAATTCAATGGATGTGGATGGCAACACAGTCTTTTCATCAGCCATGGGGACTAAAAATTTTTTTTGTGATTGAACCAAACAATTGCAACATGGATAAACAAATAGGAGATTGGGTAGGGCCAATAAATAGGAAGTCATCAAGGCAGTGTAATATGCCATCATGACCGGATTCAAATGACCTATTGAAGGAATGATGCAAATTTCTCGAAATACACACATGAGATACAACAGCCCATGGGGAGGCACGTCGTAATAAAATGTTTCTTCGAATACCATGCCAAGTGAATTATAAGAAGCTGGACTAATTGGAAGCAATTTAAATGCTGCTTTAATATCTGCTTTAGCGAGTAGCACAGCTTTCCCAAATTTCCTGATATGCTGAACAGCCTCCTGAAATGTAGAGTATGAGACGGATGTTAGCTCCTCATTTACAGTGTCTTGCAAAAGTATTCACCCCCTTGGCATTTTTTGTGTTTTGTTGCCTCCAAAACCTGGAATTAACATGGATTGTTTGAGGATTTGCATCATTTAATTTACAGAACATGCCCACAACTTTGAAGATGTTTTTTTTAATTTTATTTTATTGTGAAGCAAACAACAAATAGGACAAAATGACTTTTTCTGTTAATGTGCATAACTATTCACCCTCCTAAAGTCAATACTTTGTTGAGCCACCTTTTGCGGCTATCACAGCTCCAAGTCGCTTTGGATAAGTCTCTATGAGCTTGCCACATCTTACCACTGGGATCTTTGCCCATTCCTCCTTGCAAAACCGCTCCTGCTACTTCAAGTTGGATGGTTTGCGCTTGTGAACAGCAATCTTTAAGTCTGACCACAGATTTTCTATTGGATCAAGGTCTGGGCTTTGACTAGGCCATTCCAACACATTTACATGTTTCCCCTTAAACCACTCAAGTGTTGCTTTAGCAGTGTGTTGGGTCTTTGTCCTGCTGGAAGGTGAACCTCCATCCTAGCTTCAAATCACACACTGAGTGGTACAGGTTTTGCGCAAGAATATCCCTGTATCTAGCACCATCCGTCTTTCCCTGAACTCTGACCAGTTTCCCAGTCCCAACTGCTGAAAAAGCATGATGCTGCCACCACCATGTTTCACTGTGGGGATGGTGTTCTTTGGGTGATGTGTTGGGTTTGTGGCAGACATAGTGTTTTCTTTGATGGCCAAAAAGTTCAATTTTAGTCTGATCAGACCAGAGCACCTTCTTCCATCCATTTTGGGAATCTCCCACATGCCTTTTCGCAAACTCAAAACGTGCCATTTTGTTTTTTTGCTGAAAGTAACGGCTTTCTTCTGGCCACTCTGCCATAAAGCCCAACTCTATGGAGCGTATGCCTTATCATCGTCCTATGTACAGATACTCCAGTCTCTGCCGTGGAACTCTGCAGCTCCTCCAGGGTTACCTTAGGTCTCTGTGCTGCCTCTCTGATTAATGCCCTCCTTGCCCGGTCCGTGAGTTTTGGTGTGCAACATTGAACTAAAGGCTGTAATGTAACAAAATAGGTAAAAAGCCAAGAGGGTGCCGCACGGCATCTTCACCCAGCTCCAGGCACCTTCTCAGCCATTCCTCTCCTCCGCTGTCCCCTGTCCACTCCAGTACCCTGCGGATGAGGGTCTTCATAGTCAGTACAGCAGTAACTCTAGTATTAAAGCTCTTTTGAGCTGAGCTTGTTGCTGTACTCTGACCAGCTGTGAGGAAATTCCCGCAGTGGACCCCTTTTATATAGATGAGCCCTGCTTCCAGAATGTTCCCACTGGTCATGTGACCTTCTGAAACATTCCAATGCGGTCATGTGACATTCCCAAATCTACTCCAATGTCACATGACCCTTATTTTCCCCCCTGACATACTACCCATTTCCTTAAATTGGCCATGACTCGTTTAATAAAATAAATAAATAAATAAATAAAAAAAGACAGTTGTCCGGGGGCGGCCACATGTCCATGCTGTTCGGGCCAAATTCTTTAGCCCTCTCAGGCCATTCATTCAAAAATTCTATTATCCTGGGGTGAAGATACCTTTGATCTATGGATGTAGGTGACTTACTCAGAGAGTAATTAATTAGAGGTGTTGACTTGGCCTCCAAATTATTCAGATCTCAATGCAATCAAGCCACTGTGGGATGTGCTGGAAAAATAAGTCTGATCCATGGAGACTGCAGTTTGCAACTTACATGACTTAAAGCATCTGCTACTGATGGCTTGATGCCAGATACCACAGCACACCTTCAGAGGTCTAGTGGACTCCATGCCTCAATGGGTTATGGTGGGTGGTCAAAATGTTATGGCTGATCAGTTAACCTAGGAAGACCCCCATAGTTTGGTCATTGCTGGGTTATTTTTGAATTTCTGTAGTTTTGTTTGCATTACACCAATGCTGCCACTAGAGTGAGCTGTTGTTTCTTTAAATATTTCAAATCAGCTGAATGACAGGTAGTTCTATGTGAATAACTTGTATGTAAAGAGTATAAAAATGACTCGCTGTAGAAGAGGAATAATATATACACTTAGCAAAAGGTCACGCACACATAAGTTATAGCTTTACATTTTATTTTCTATGTGAATTCCAGTCTACCATAGCAATCAAACAATACAAAGCATGTACAAGTGAGAGCTTCTACAGTCTTTTCCACAGCTAATGAAGGAAATACTTGGGTAAGAGTCCTGCCAAGCATATTTGACACCCGGTGGATTTTTTTGAACAATTTTTTCAGTAATAATCATGAAATTAAACTTGCATTAACCCCCAAAACAAAAGGGTCATTTATTGCAGCTTACCAGGCCTTACATGTGGTGGCTGCATTTGTTTTTCTTTTTTAGGCTCCTTTTCTATATTTCACCTGGTGATCGAGCCAGTAACACACTTCCTGTCTTAACACACACTATCAGATTTTCTGCTGAGTTTTTCCTTCAGATTTACAAAAACCATATAATATGAGGTCAAACCTTAGGAGTTTCATTGTGTATAGGGTTGCCACCCGTACGGGATTGACCCGGACAGTACGGGTTTGGCAACTTGTGCCCGGGTTTCTGTCGTCTGGAAACCCGGGCACAACTAATATTTAGTACCTCTGTCTGTGTCCCGTCCTCCGCCCCATAGCTCTGTATTTATTATGTGGCCGGGGCGGCTGTGCGGCGCGTGCCTCTCTGCTCCATATCACAGACCGCCGGTGTAGCCTGTCTGTGTAAGAGGCGAGCAGCCGTGAGCTCCGACCGACCTCACGGTCCTCATCTCATGGAGCCTCGGCCTCGCCCTCTTCCTGCTCCACCACAGCTGGGGACCGTGGGAGACGAGAGGTGACAGGGGAGCCCGAGACCTTGTCAGCACAGCGGGATGCGGGAACCCAAAGGTATGATCGCAGCCCCCTCCTCTCTGTCAGCCCCCCCCTCTCTGTCAGCCCCCCCCTCTCTGTCAGCCCCCCTCTCCTCTCTGTCATCCCCCCTCCTCTCTGTCATCCCCCCTCCTCTCTGTCAGCCCCCCCTCTCTGTCAGCCCCCCCCTCTCTGTCAGCCCCCCCCTCTCCTCTCTGTCATCCCCCCTCCTCTCTGTCAGCCCCCCCTCCTCTCTGTCAGCCCCCCCTCCTCTCTGTCACCCCCCCATCCTCTCTGTCATCCCCCCCTCCTCTCTGTCAGCCCCCCCCCTCCTCTCTGTCACCCCCCCTCTCCTCTCTGTCATCCCCCCTCCTCTCTGTCAGCCCCCCTCTCCTCTCTGTCAGCCCCCCCTCCTCTCTGTCAGCCCCCCCTCTCCTCTCTGTCATCCCCCCCCTCCTCTGTCAGCCCCCCCCTCTCCTCTCTGTCAGCCCCCCCTCTCCTCTCTGTCAGCCCCCCCTCTCCTCTCTGTCAGCCCCCCTTCTCCTCTCTGCCAGCCCCCCCTCTCCTCTCTGCCAGCCCCCCCTCTCCTCTCTGTCAGCCCCCCCCTCTCTGTCATCCCCCCCTCCTCTGTCATCCCCCCTCCTCTGTCAGCCCCCCCCTCCTCTCTGTCAGCCCCCCTTTCCTCTCTGTCAGCCCCCTTTCCTCTCTGTCAGCCCCCCTCTCCTCTCTGTCAGCCCCCCTCTTCCCCTCTGTCAGCCCCCTCTTCCCCTCTGTCAGCCCCCCCTCTTCTCTCTGTCAGCCCCCCTTCCTCTCTGTCAGCCCCCCTTCCTCTCTGTCAGCCCCCTCTTCCTCTCTGTCAGCCCCCTCTTCTCTCTGTTAGCCCCTGTAGCCCCCCTTCCTCTCTGTCAGCCCCCTCTTCCTCTCTGTCAGCCCCCTCTTCCTCTCTGTCAGCCCCCTCTTCCTCTCTGTCAGCCCCCCTCTTCTCTGTCAGCCCCCCTTCCTCTCTGTCAGCCCCTTCTTCCTCTCTGTCAGCCCCTTCTTCCTCTCTGTCAGCCCCCCTTCCTCTCTGTCAGCCCCTTCTTCCTCTCTGTCAGCCCCTTCTTCCTCTCTGTCAGCCCCTTCTTCCTCTCTGTCAGCCCCTTCTTCCTCTCTGTCAGCCCCCCTTCCTCTCTGTCAGCCCCTTCTTCCTCTCTGTCAGCCCCTTCTTCCTCTCTGTCAGCCCCCTCTTCCTCTCTGTCAGCCCCCTCTTCCCCTCTGTCAGCCCCCTCTTCCCCTCTGTCAGCCCCCTCTTCCTCTCTGTCAGCCACCGCTTCCCCTCTGTCAGCCCCCCTCTTCCCCTCTGTCAGCCCCCCTCTCCTCTCTGTCAGCCCCCTCTTCCTCTCTGTCAGCCCCCTCTTCCTCTCTGTCAGCCACCGCTTCCCCTCTGTCAGCCCCCCGCTTCCCCTCTGTCAGCCCCCCTCTCCTCTCTGTCAGCCCCCTCTTCCTCTCTGTCAGCCCCCGCTTCCCCTCTGTCAGCCCCCCGCTTCCCCTCTGTCAGCCCCCCTCTCCTCTCTGTCAGCCCCCTCTTCCTCTCTGTCAGCCCCCTCTTCCTCTCTGTCAGCCCCCGCTTCCCCTCTGTCAGCCCCCCGCTTCCCCTCTGTCAGCCCCCCGCTTCCCCTCTGTCAGCCCCCCTCTCCTCTCTGTCAGCCCCCTCTTCCTCTCTGTCAGCCCCCCTCTTCCCCTCTGTCAGCCCCCCTCTTCCCCTCTGTCAGCCCCCCTCTTCCCCTCTGTCAGCCCCCCTCTTCCTCTCTGTCAGCCCCCCTCTCCTCTGTCAGCCCCCCTTCCTCTCTGTCAGCCCCCTCTTCTCTTTGTTAGCCCCTGTCAGCCCCCTCTTCCTCTCTGTCAGCCCCCTCTTCCCCTCTGTCAGCCCCCCCGCTTCCTCTCTGTCAGCCCCCCGCTTCCTCTCTGTCAGCCCCCCTCTCCTCTGTCAGCCCCCCTCTCCTCTCTGTCAGCCCCCTCTTCCCCTCTGTCAGCCCCCCGCTTCCTCTCTGTCAGCCCCCTCTTCCTCTCTGTCAGCCCCCTCTTCCTCTCTGTCAGCCCCCCTCCTCTGTCAGCCCCCCTTCCCCTCTGTCAGCCCCCCTCCTCCTCTCCCCTGTCCCCCCATACTACACCAGGAGACCTCCCCCACCCCCCAAAATTACACTGGGAGGCTCCCCACCAAACATTACACACTACATATACACTATATTGTACATTACACACTCTGCACTATATACACTATATTGTACATTACACACTCTGCACTATATACACTATATTGTACATTACACACGCCTGCACTATATACACTATATTGTACATTACACACGCCTGCACTATATACACTATATTGTACATTACACACTCTGCACTATATACACTATATTGTACATTACACACTCTGCACTATATACACTATATTGTACATTACACACGCCTGCACTATATACACTATATTGCACATTACACACCTGCACTATATACACACTATATTGTACATTACACACCTGCACTATATACACTATATTGTACATTACACACCTGCACTATATACACACTATATTGTACTTTACACACACCTACACTATATTGTACATTACACACGCCTGCACTATATACACTATATTGCACATTACACACTCTGCACTATATACACTATATTGCACATTATACACACCTGCACTATATACACACTATATTGTACATTACACACCTGCACTATATACACTATATTGTACATTACACACCTGCACTATATACACACTATATTGTACTTTACACACACCTACACTATATTGTACATTACACACGCCTGCACTATATACACTATATTGCACATTACACACTCTGCACTATATACACTATATTGCACATTATACACGCCTGCACTATATACACACTATATTGTACATTACACACCTGCACTATATACACACTATATTGTACATTACACACCTGCACTATATACACTATATTGTACATTACACACCTGCACTATATACACTATATTGTACATTACACACGCCTGCACTATATACACACTATATTGTACATTACACACGCCTGCTCTATATACACTATGTTGTACATTACACACGCCTGCACTAAATACACTATATTGTACATTACACACTCTGCACTATATACACTATATTGTATATTACACACTCTGCACTATATACACTATATTGTATATTACACACTCTGCACTATATACACTATATTGTATATTACACACTCTGCACTATATACACTATATTGTATATTACACACTCTGCACTATATACACTATATTGCACATTACACACCTGCACTATATGCAATTGGCTACACCCACTGTTCACCGCTGCGCGTGCCGCATTACTACTCCCCTAGGGCACACAGAGGTGTCCCAGGTATTTTACAATCTCATTGTGTATGCTACAAAAAAAATGCCAAGCCCCGCTGAAGTGTTCGGGTTTGGCTCGAAGAAAAGGTGGCAACCCTAATTGTGTATGCAATCAGGCAGGCCCTTGCACTACATGGTTTTGGTAAATCTGAAGGAAAAACTCAGCAGAAAATCTGATAGTGTGTATGGGGCTTAAGGGTGTCTACATTCTGGATGAAGTAGTAAAGCAAACACCTTTGGACAGCAGCATTGTCAGTCTGGGGGGAGGGTAATGTTTGACTAACAGATTTAGATGGACTTAACTAAAAAAAAAAAAAAAAAAAAGTGAATAAGAGCTGACTATTGTAAGCACCCCTGTCGATGTTAAATGATGTGTGTCAAACCTTTACCTGCTACTTTGTCTGGACAGCTTGGTCTGTCAAAGGAAGTTGTAAAACAAAAGACCTACTAGCTCTTTTGTTTTTCACCAGGTGAAAATAAAGGAAAAAAAATCCTCCAACAGAAAACAAATGTAGTCCCCACATCTAAGAATTGGTGAGCTATAATGTAATACATTTTTGTCTTTTGGGTTTTAACCAGTTACCAACCGGCCCATAGCCAAATGACGGCTTGGGGTGTCATTTTTGGTATGTACATGCTATGTGTTAGAAATATTGTATAAATGGACAACTTTGTGTTAAAAAAAAAATGCGTTTTAACCACTTCCCGCCCACCGGCCGTCATACGACGTCCTTGACTTTGTGCAGGGATCATTCAGATATCAGCTTTTTCAGCCAGCGATTCCCTACACCATAAGAATGATCTTAGCGGCTGTTCCACTGCTTGATCGTTCTTACGGGATGCGAGAGGAGACGCCCCCCCCCCCTCTCGCCGCCCTCAGGTGCTTCTACCGACTCACCGCTAAGATCGAAGCCAGGATTTTTTTTTTTTTTTCAGGCTTCCCAGCCTAGAGGTGAGATGTGAGGTCTTATTGACCCCATATCTCACTGTAAAGAGGACCTGTCATGCCACATTCCTATTACAAGGATGTTTACATTCCTTGTAATAGGAATAAAAGTGATCAAAAAATGTATTTTTGGACAAAAGCATCAAACTAAAATAAATAAATAAAGTAAAATGAACAATAAAAAAAATAAAAAAAATTTTTTCCCCCTGTCCCTGTGTGCTCGCATGCAGAAGCGAACACATACGTAAGTCACGCCCACATATGAAAATAGTGTTCAAACCACACATGTGAGGTATCAATGCGATCGGTAGAGCGAGAGCAATAATTTTGGCCCTAGACCTCCTCTGTAACTTAAAAAATGTAACCGGTAAAAAATTCTAAAGCATCGCCTATGGGGATTTTTAAGTAGCGAAGTTTGGCGCCATTCCACGAGAGTGTGCAATTTTGAAGGGTGACATGTTAGGTATCTATTTACTCGGCATAACTTCATCTTTCACATTATGCAAAAACATTGGGCTAACTTTACTGTTTTGTTTTTAAGCACAAAACAGTTTTTTTCCCAAAAAAAGCGTTCGACAAATTGCTGCGCAAATACCGTGCGAGATAAAAAGTTGCAACAACCGCCATTGTATTCTCTAGGATCTTTGCTAAAAAAACATATATAATGTTTTGGGGTTCTATGTAATTTTCTAGCAAATAAATTATGATTTTTACATGTAGGAGAGAAATGTCAGAATTGGCCTGGAAGCTACAGAACGCCTGAAGGTGCTCCCCTGCATGTTGGGCCTCTGTATGTGGCCACGCTGTGTAAAAGTCTCACACATGTGGTATCGCCATACTCGGGAGTAATAGCAGAATGTGTTTTTGGGTGTAATTTGTGGTATGCATATGCTGTGTGTGAGAAATAACCTGCTAATATGACAATTTTGTGAAAAAAAAAAAATCTTGATTTTGCAAAGAATTGTGGGAAAAAATGACAACTTCAAAAAACTCATGCATCTTTCTAAATACCTCGGAATGTCTTCTTTCCAAAAATGGGTCATTTGTGGGGGCTATTTGTACTTTTCTGGCATGTTAGGGTCTCAAGAAATTAGATAGGTCGTCACTACTTCAGGTGTGATCAATTTTCAGATATTGGCACCATAGATTTTGGACTCTATAACTTTCACAAAGACCAAATAATATACGCCGATTTGGGTTATTTTTACCAAAAATATGTAGCGGTATAAATTTTGCCCAAAATATATGAAGAAAAATTACTAATTTGCAAAATTTTATAACAGAAACGAAGAAAAATGCATTTTTTTATAGAATTTTCGGTCTTTTTTTTCTTTTATAGCGCAAAAAATAAAGAACCCAGCGGTGATTAAATACCGCCAAAAGAAAGCTCTATTTGTGTGAAAAAAGGACAAAAATTTCATAGGTACAGTGTTGCATGACTGAGTAATTGTCATTCAAAATGTGAGAGCACCGAAAGCTGAAAATTGGTTTGGTTATTAAGGGGGTTTAAGTGCCCAGTGGTCAAGTGGTTAAAATACTAACAATGACCAAAACAAAGAGTCATTTTCTGTATTTGAATGTTGTGTATATACTGTATAACCATGGCAAAATATTACATTCAAGGGTTTAATGTTCCGCTGCAGAAGAATAGTAATGCAGTCCTTTTAAACTGTGGTGCATTGACAATACATATGTTGGTGGATGTTCAGCCCCTTTAAGGTTTAGTTCCACTTTTATGAGATTCAGGTAACTGGCCTGTCTGTCATTGGCCCTAGTAATGAGCTATTTGAAAACAGGTGAGTGAGGCTAAGGGGCCACATAGTAAATTGATAAGATTCCTGCTGTTACATATTCTAGTTGCTCCATTGTTTGTGAGTACTCCAAAGGTAGGAACTACAGTACCTTTCAGAATGGGAGAACTAGACTGAAAGGACACAGTCACCCTATTTTATTTGTACTGATTTAGCACTGGTGTACTTTAAAAGGGAGATGTTTTATGCCGCTCTAAAGGAAATGTTTTTCCATCCAAATAGAACATAGAAAAAGTATGTTCACTAAATTATCTTACAGTTCTATCTTCTGGAGTAAACCCTAAGTTCTGATCTGATCTCAACTGGACAGTCTTTCTTTTGGGCTGGGATGGAGAAAAGAGTGTATGGCATGTTCAGCTTTGGTCTGAGAACTGGTGTTGACTCTGACCTAGAAAGGAGAAAACTAAATGTAGAAGATTTCACTCATAGGCTATCCCCTATCCCATTTATTTGTAGAAAGAATCAATCTAGGCTAGGTTCACACTATTACAGTATCCCCACAGCCGTGTTTGCACAGACACAGCAGCCTATTCATTTGAATGGGCTGCTGCACCTGCCAGAAACACATGGAAAAGGTCCTTGCATCTTTTCTAAAATCACAGCTGCAGGGAAACCGCATAGCGCTATGCGCTTCCCATCATGGGAAAACATGCTACGGTTTCCAGTGCGTGGATGTGCCATTAAGAACTAATGACACTCCTGCATGCCCACTAACAGCAGTGTGTTTTTTCTGCGGTTGCGGGAAAGCATGCGATACACACGCAATTTTGAAACCTGCATAGATGTGATTTTAGCCTAAGGACAGCGGAGGCTGTGCTGGAGGAAGGAGCTCACCTCCAGTGGCTGAGACCTGGTTGCAAAAACCTATAAGTGTAGGTTTTGGGCCTAATATAATTAAACAGTACCCTGTGACCACAGTGTTCTCATTCTCAGGCACAAAGAGGAACAGACCGTAGCACCCAGGTTGATCCGGACAATATATAGGCAACGAATGGCCAATATAATTGAAAAATAATCAATGCTAATATCAAATTCTGTATTAAAGCGGAGTTCTACCCTGAAAAAAGTTTTTTTGTTTGTTTTTTTTTTTAGAATTTAGCAGCTACTAACACTGTAGCTGCTGACTTTTAATATGGACACTTATCTGTCCAGGAAGCCTGCGAGGTTGGCCCCCAAGGCCGATCAATCCATTGGATCGGGTGCAGGCGCCGCCATAGTAGCTAAAGGAATGCATGCACGAGTCGCGTGGTGCTTTCTGAATGGCCCTGTCATCTTCTGTTACGCACAGGTCCCAGAAGGCAGTGGGGGAAGGAGGACGGGCAGAGCCAGAAGAGGACATGACGTACCTCGCTGCGGCGGAAGTTTACCGTTAAACTACTAAGGTAAGTGAATAAAAAAACAATCCAAAAACGAGGGGTGGTCTTTCCTTTAAGAACAAGTTCTAAAGTAGGGTGGAACTCTGCTTTAACGCCAAATAAATTTAACTTTGGCGTTTAAATTTTACTCATACCCATTAAAGTGCTGATGCTGTAAACAAATTCACCACTCTACCTTTAGTATTCATATACTATGAAAACAGTAAACCATGAAATCCCCTTTAAGGGGATATAATTCATTAACTTAAAAGTTCAGTTTGGTGCTTATTTAATGCTTATTTTTTATGAAAGTGCTGTCCAATCAATAAGAATGCCCTCCAAATAATGTGTCCATGCTCCACAAGAAAAATGATGTACTGCTTCACTCCAACCTCCACAAGAAAGTGCCATGGCCCTAAATACCCAACAAAAGTGCTCACTCATCTAATGTAGTTGACCCCCTAATATTATGAAGATCAGTTAGCACTTTATTTTAAATGAGGTTTCCAACACTCCACCATTCCAAACATAGGGCCCGTTGTCTCAAACACAGCTTCTGGCAACAGAAGAGGAAATCGACGAGATAATATCATTGCGAAACAATGTTATTTAAAATAGAACACCTAAATTTTGGACCCAGTAAGCCCAGCTCAACCAAATTTCAGGAATTGCCTCTGCTCTAAAAAATGCTGAGCTGGCATGAGGCAGCAGATGTGATGTAGGTGAAGTCCCGCCTCTACGTATTTTGTCCCCAGACCGACATAATAAGGAAGCTTGGAATTGGGTTGAGCTAGACATATTGGGTGTCAGATGGGGCACTGATCTATGTAGGTTGTAACATACGTGGTGGTGAAGCCTGAAATGTTGAGGAAGGCCTCTCAGGCTCTGGAGTTCCTGGTAAGGTGACAGAAAACGCCAGAGCTCAGAGTGGCACAAGTACCTGTTAAATTTCTTGCTGGCAGGTGCTAGTGTGTGTCTCGAACACAGGGATAACAGGACCAGAAATGCTGGCAGAGGAACAGGAGCCAGTGAAGAATGCAGATAGGCTGGTGCGGATGCAGGATAGGCACAAGACAGAGTCGGACAGCCTGGGTCAGCAACTAATGAGCAGACCAGGTTCAGAGGGCAGGCAGGAGAGTAGTCAAAAGACAGGCCAGGACCGGTAACAGCAGAACAGATGAGAAGGAGCAGGCAGAAGGATATTCCAGGGACAAGCCAGGGGTCGGTACAGGAGGTGTTCAGGCCAGAGTCCGAGGCAGTATTAGGTCGGCAACAGGAGAATAACAGGAACTGGTAACAGGAACACAGAAACGTAATAGACAAAACGGTATGGACACACTGCATTTGTGCGGTTTAAATAGCCTTTCTGGTGCCAATGCACACCTGCTCACTTACGCACCCACTAACTGGCCACGGGCAGGATTTCTTAGGCTTGTGCATCTGCGCACACGAATATTCCTTTCCTGACGTAAGTGCACTGCTTACACAGCACTGCATACATTTTTATGTGGTCTACTTTAAATAAATTTGTTGCACAATAATTTTTTCTGTGGATTTATTCTTCTGTTGCTTGATGCTGTATATCGAGCCAAGAAAAAAAAAAGCTGCTGTAGCAACGTTAGGCTGATATAACATCAGCAATCCAGCAACAGGATCACTAACTAACCACGTACTGTTTAATATGGATTTGCTACCTTTGTGGCTGGATCAGTGAGATGTTGCTCCTTGACTAGTGACTGAGATTCAGTAATGTTTTGGGCCAGTGAGGGTGTGACTCCATAGAGTAACTTGAAGCCTCTCCTCTCTGATTTTGCCTCTGGTGATGTGTCGACAGCAGCAAAATTGCCAAACTGTCACAGCCATTGGTGTCATTCCCTCCAATAGTTTACATACTATTGATGTTAGGCTAACTGGTTTGTAGTTCCCAGGCATTTATCCTGGCCCTTATTTAAATACTGTTATCTCGTTAGCTTTTCACCAGTCATCTGGTACCATTCCGGTTGTTAACGGTCTGGTTATAACATGCCTATGAAGGTGGGCAGAACCATTGCTGGTTGCTAGAGATTTCTGACAGCTGGAAGGGGTCAGTGTGAGTTAAAAATTAATGCCATGTGAAATATCTTTTTCACAGAAGTAAAAGTAGATCATGGCCAGTAATGTATTGACCTTCTGGCCATCTACGTGTTTCGAGGATAACTGGCTAAGTTCATCATCATCTTTTCAATAAGGAAAAGTCCTAATGCAACAGGAAAAAAACACCAAATTATTAGGAACACGTGAATATCATTTTCACTGAAGTAAAAGAAGATCATGGCCAGTGATATATTATATTGACCTTCTAACTATCTGCACGTTTCGAGGATAACTGACTAAGCCAAACTTATCTTTTCAATAAGGAAAAGGCCTAATGCCACAAAAAATCAGGTGAACATCTTAAAATTATTTGAAAACCCGAATATCATTTTCACTGCATTAAAAGAAGGTCATGGCCAGTGATGTATTGACCTTCTGGGTATCTACGCATTTCAAGGATAAATAACTGAGTCAAACCTATCTTTTTATTAGAGCAAAATTCCACCCAAAAACTGAACTTCCGCTTTAAATGATGGTGACCCCCTGACATGCTACATTTGGCATGTCATTTTTTGGGGGGGAGCGGATTCCCAGTTTTTACGGACACCTGGATCCCACTTTCTCCTCTGGCTCCGTGGCCTGGAAGGAAGTTCTCCTCTCCCCCCTCCATCCCTGCAATCTTCTTGGACACGTCACAGGTCCCAGAAGATTGCCTGACCATTTAGAGTGCATGGCTTGTGCATGCGCAGTGCGCCCGGCTGTGAAGCCACAGCCAGGCGCCCACAGTTAGAATGCCGGCGCCGTGGGGAGGAGGGGGAGAGGAGCAGGTTACATAAACCCGCATCGCTGGACTGTGGGACAGGTAAGTGTCCGATTATTAAAAGTCAGCAGCTACACTTTTTGTAGCTGCTGACTTTTAAATGGGTGGAACTCCGCTTTAGGGAAAAGGCCTAATGCAACAGTAAATCTAGAAGAAAAAAAATGACAAATTATTTGAAAGTGTGAATATCATTTTCACTGAAGTAAAAGAAGATCATGTCCAGTGATGTATTGACCTTCTAGCTATCTACACGTTTTGAGAATAACTGGCTTAGTCAAACTTATCTTTTCAATAAGAAAAAGGCCTAATACAACAGGAAATCTAGAAAAAAACACCATATTATTTGAATAGGCGAATATCATTTTCATTGAAGTAAGAGAAGACCATGGCCAGTGATGTATCAACCTTCTAGCTATCTACGCATTTCGAGGATTGCTGACTAAATCAAACTTATCTTCTCAATAAGAAAAAGCCCTAATGCCACAAAAAATCAGGTGAAAATCTCAAAATTATTTGAATAAGTGAATATAATTTTCACTGAAGTTAAAGAAGATCATGGCCAGTAATGTGTTGACCTTCTAGCTATCTATGCATTTTGAGGATAAATGGCTAAGTCAAACTTATCTTTTCAATAAGGAAAAGGCCTAATGCCACAGAATATCTACTGACAATTTCAAAATTATTTGAAAACGGGAATATCATTTTTAAACTAAAAGAAGATTATGGCCAGTATTGTATTGACCTTTTAGCTATCTATGCATTTCAAGGATAACTGGCTAAGTCAAAGCAATCTTTTCAATAAGGAAAAGGCCTAATGCCACAGGAAATCTAGTGAATATCTCCAAATTATTTGAAAAGAAGAATATAATTTTCACTGAAGTAAAAGAAGATCATGGCCAGTGATGTATTGACCTTCTAGCTATCTACACGTTTCAAGCATAACTGGCTTAGTCAAACTTATCTTTTCAATAAGGAAAAGGCCTGCCTAATACAGCAGGAAATCTAGAAAAAAACACCAAATTATTTGAATAAGTGAATATCATTTTCACTGAAGTAAAAGAAGATCATGACCAGTTATGTATTGACCTTCTAGCTATCTACACGTTTCAAAGATAAATAACCAAGTGAAACCATTCAATAAAGAAAAAGCCTAATGCAACAGAAAATGTAGTAAAAAGTTCCAAGTTATTTGAAAAGGTGCATATATTATTTTTAGTGATGTCAAAATAGATAACTTCCAATGTATTCGATTAATCTACTCCTTTCAAGGATAAATAACCGAGTCAAAGCTATTTTTTCAATAAGGAAAAGGCCTAATAAAATTATTCCTAGCACAAAGCCCTGCGATCTGGCAGTCATGATTGCAGTATTTTAATACAGGTAAAATGAATAAATAAATTGAATTTTTTTAAATAATTTGTCGTCTTTCAGGGGGTTGAATTGAACGCTTAAATCAACATTTAACCCATACATGATGAAAGTTAAAAATGTGGTTAATAAAATTTAACATCTAGGACAGGATGTCCTAGTTATACGCTGCTCAAACTTGAACAACAACTACATTTCTTGTTGCACTAGTGAAAAGACACTCAATTACTTTTTTACAAGGTAAGTGTTTGTTTCAAGTTCCTACATTTATTATTTGTATAATCACTTTCGAGGCAGCTTACAGGACACAGATAGAGGGTCCTTTGACCTATTAGCTGCTATCCTGTTAGTCTTGTATTCCTAAACTGTGCCTGTTATATAATGCTGATTGTCTGCTTAAGCTTCCAGAAGGCCACCAACTCATGTTACATATTTAAAACTGTTACTGCATCTTTTTTACTTTTGCAATATAAGATACATTAGTTATAAAGCCATTACAGAACCTGCTTTCATATCACAGGAGAAATAAAGCTATTCAGGCATTTTCCTAGCATCTTATTTCTCGCCATCTTGGAGTCCTTCAGGTGTTTTTTTTAGCAAACTCCATGCAGGCTTTCATGTGTCTTGCACTGAGGAGAGGCTTCCATCGGGCCACTCTGCCATAAAGCCCCGACTGGTGGAGGGCTGCAGTGATGGTTGACTTTCTACAACTTTCTCCCATCTCCCGACTGCATCTCTGGAGCTCAGCCACAGTGATCTTTGGGTTCTTCTTTACCTCTCTCTCTCTTTACCTCTCTCACCAAGGCTCTTCTCCCCGATAGCTCAGTTTGGCTAGATGGCCAGCTCTAGGAAGGATTCTGGTCGTCCCAAACGTCTTCCATTTAAGGATTATGGAGGCCACTGTGCTCTTAGGAACCTTAAGTGCAGCAGACATTTTTTGTAACCTTGGCCAGATCTGTGCCTTGCCACAATTCTGTCTCTGAGCACTTCAGGCAGTTCCTTGACCTCATGATTCTCATTTGCTCTGACATGCACTGTGAGCTGTAAGGTCTTATATAGACAGGTGTGTGGCTTTCCTAATCAAGTCCAATCAGTATAATCAAACACAGCTGGACTCAAATGAAGGTGTAGAACCATCTCAAGGATGATCAGAAGAAATGGACAGCACCTGAGTTAAATATGAGTGTCACAGCAAAGGGTCTGAATACTTAGGACCATGTGATATTTCAGTTTTTCTTTTTTAATAAATCTGCAAAAATGTTAACAATTCTGTGTTTTTCTGTCAATATGGGGTGCTGTGTGTACATTAATGAGGGAAAAAAATTAACTTAAATGATTTTAGCAAATGGCTGCAATATAACAGAGTGAAAAATTGAAGGGGGTCTGAATACTTTCCGTCCTCACTGTATATACATACATATACACAGACAAATGATCTCCATAGCTCTTAAAATGTATTCGATGGAAGAAGCTGGTTTATGAGCCAATAGAAAGTTACTTTCTAGTAGTTAAAAGTAGTAAATACTGGAAGTAAAAGGAAACATGTATCACCATTTTTATGAATATACAAAAAAGTATAAAATAACAATTACTTTTTTCCTAGATTCTATTCAGTTAAAAGTTTCTCCGTGCTCACTGAAAGCCAGTGGGCAAAGATGACTGAAGAAACCCCTTTTGAATTTGCTGGAAATAACACCATCGATGGCACAATAATGTCTGCTTTATCCAACCACACACTGCAAATGCTGCAAAGTAAAATGCTGCAAAATGTCTTACCAGCAATGTACTTATTCATCTTCCTTGTCAGCACTCCACTAAATGTAACCAGTCTGTGGATTTTCTGTCGGAGCCAGTCAAAGAATCCAACAATGGTGTTTATGATCAATCTTACTGCAAACGATTTGGTCTACAGCTTGACGTTCCCATTCCTGGCTGTCTATCACCTAGAAGGAAATAACTGGCCATTTGGAGACATCTTCTGCTCTCTAACAACTATAATGTTCTATGCAAATGTGAACTGCTCCATTCTAACAATGATGTGTATTAGTGTGGAGCGCTACGTGGGCATTGTGCATCCTCTGTGTTTTCAAAACTGTATGAACATCAGAAAGGCATTCATTTTAAGCTTGTTGATCTGGTTGCTAGTTTTATCAATTGACATACCTTTACTTTATACTAAGATGACATTCTATGTGCATGAACTGAACATACTTACTTGCTTTGATATTTTACCTAAAAATATGTTTTCTTCTCATGTGGCTTTCTATTTGTATTTCGCATGCCGCTTTCTGGCATTCTTTGTTATTCCCCTAGTAACTATGGTAATTTGTTACTTGTTAATCATTACGACTCTTCTGCGTTCACATATAAAGCAGTCTACTGTTCCCAAAAAGCAGACAATTTATACAATAGTAGTGTTGCTCTTAGTACTGTTAATATGTTTTGTGCCAAATAATGTGATTCTTATTGCTCATTCGCTTCCATCAACCAAACGGTATACCCTATATGTGGAGTGAAACCATTCAATAAAGAAAAAGCCTAATGCAACAGGAAATCTAGTAAAAAGTTCCAAATTTTTTGAAAAGGTGCATATATTATTTTTAGTGATGTCAAAATAGATCACTGCCAATGATGTATTCGATTAATCTACTCCTTTCAAGGATAAATAACCGAGTCAAAGCTATTTTTTCAATAAGAAAAAGGCCTAATGAAATTATTCCTAGCACAAAGCCCTGCGATCTGGCAGTCATGATTACGGTATTTTAATACAGGTAAAATGAATAAATAAATTTAATTTTTTTAAATAATTTGTCGTCTTTCAGGGGGTGGAATTGAATGCTTAAATCAACATTTAACCTATACATGATGAAAGTTTAAAATGTTCAACTAAAAAAAAAAAAATGTGGTTAATAAAATTTAACATCTAGGACAGGATGTCCTAGTTATATGCTGCTCAAACTTGAACAACAACTACATTTCTTGTTGCACTAATGAAAAGACACTCAATTACTTTTTTACAAGGTAAGTGTTTGTTTCAAGTTCCTACATTTATTATTTGTATAATCACGATCGAGGCAGCTTACAGGACACAGATAGAGCTGCTATCCTGTTAGTCTTGTATTCCTAAACTGTGCCTGTTATATAATGCTGATTGTCTGCTTAAGCTTCCAGAAGGCCACCAACTCATGTTACATATTTAAAACTGTTACTGCATCTTTTTTACTTTTGCAATATAAGATACATTAGTTATAAAGCCATTACAGAACCTGCTTTCATACCACATGAGAAATAAAGCTATTCAGGCATTTTTCTAGTGCTTCGAAGACTATATCAGTCTTAGACAACGCTGTTTGAATTTCTTAAAGTCATCGTCTATATGGATGGAAGTCATGGTCTGTATGAATGGAAGTCATGGTCTGTATGGATGGAAGTCATGGTCTGTATGGATGGAAGTCATGGTCTGTATGGATGGAAGTCACCGCCTATATGGATGGAAGTCATGGTCTATATTTGGAGTAGAGAAGCTTACTTCCCAACTAGGTAAAAGGTTATACAAAATTTACTAAGAATATTTAGGTGAAGTTCAACTCTGTATTATTGAGCATCTGTATTCAGTCTCTGGTGGAACTCTATCCACTAATTCTTTTCCTCCTTCAGTCACTTGTTTTTCTCGTTTTTTTGTTCTGACTACTTCTCTCAGTTACTTCTCTTCTTCATTTTGTATTTCTCTCCAACATATTGGTGACCCTTTTTGTCTTAGGCCACTTTCATGCCAACAGCAAAAAGGCATAAGTCAAAAGTATTTTTGATGCTGGGAAACAGCATGTATTAATCTGAACGGACTTATACAAATAAGCACCTTGTTTTCAATTGCAATAGATTGCTTGGAAAGTTGTCTGCAGAATGTGCAGTAGGTCACACTGTGTACTAAAGGTCTGTACTTATTGCTACCCCCATGGGCTCCACCCTTGGAGAGCATTTATGGCACAACCGATAGAAGAAACAGAAGTACGTAATAATGTACGGTCAGTTAAGATAAAAGTGTATCTATACCCAACAGCAACAATTGAGAGTTGTGCTAATTACCAGTTCTTTAGTATGTTGACTGCATTAGTTTTCTCCCCCCCCTTTTTTCCCTTTATTTTAACCTGGTAATCCTGGCATTAACTCAATTCCTGTCAGAGAGTGAGAATTGTACTGGGCAGGGTTGTCACCTGAGGACAGGAAGTATGTTAGGACTACACAACCCCTCTCTTCTCCATAACAGGGGAGATGTTTTGTAGTATAAAGAGATAGTTGGGAACAATGCTAACTGATAACAGTCCAGATGCAGACAGTACAGGGAGGTATCAGCTTACAAGATTATTTTTTTTGTGTGCACTTGTCTAACAGATATTATAAAATGCTTTCAATGTTAAATGTAAGGCAGGCCTTAGGTCATATGATTTGCTTTTATGCAACCACGGGTTGTAGGAAAGAAATTGCTTGATTTCCCCATCAACACTGTTATTGTTAATTGGGTAATCCCTCCCCTGGAGCTATTGTTTTCTTCCTGGCTGGTGGAAACACGAAGCTGCCCCTGCCGGGAGGACACAGTGATTATTGCTAGTGGCTAACCGCATGTAAAAAATCTGACATGCTGGTTGTACCCAAGATGATCAATGGATCAACTTGGGTACAATCAGCCTGCCCATAGATGGTTTGAATCTTGGCCTGTCCCTGCTGTTCTAATCTATGGCTGGCTCAGCAGTCTAAAAGGGAGCAAATAAGAGAAACATGTTGTCAGAGTTTGCATACACTTTAATGATTTATACATTTATTTTCAAGGGCTCGTAGCTGCCTTGAAAAATTTGACCTTTTGTTTAATGCAATACAATTACCTTTGTGCCAAGAGGTACCTAAACACATTTACTTTATTGTGATTATATCGTTAGTCTATTTCTCATGTTGTTATAGTTGATTTGGTTTTCCAAAGAGATATTATATTTTTCTATTGACTGCAATGCTGCATAGATCATATTTTTGAGAAACTGACACAAACAATGCTACTAGAATACAGAGTGTGTGTGTCTGTGTATATATATGTATATACAGTGGGGACGGAAAGTATTCAGACCCCCTTAAAGTTTTCACTCTTTGTTATATTGCAGCCATTTGGTAAAATCATTTAAGTTCATTTTTCTCATTATTGTACACACAGCACCCCATATTGACAGAAAAACACAGAATTGTTGACATTTTTGCAGATTTATTAAAAAAGAAAAACTGAAATATCACATGGTCCTAAGTATTCAGACCCTTTGCTCAGTATTTAACAGAAGCACCCTTTTGATCTAATACAGCCATGAGTCTTTTTGGGAAAGATGCAACAAGTTTTTCACACCTGGATTTGGGGATTCTCTGCCATTCCTCCTTGCAGATCCTCTCCAGTTTTGTCAGGTTGGATGGTAAACGTTGGTGGACAGCCATTTTTAGGTCTCTCCAGAGATGCTCAATTGGGTTTAAGTCAGGGCTTTCAGGAACAGTCACGGAGTTGTTGTGAAGCCACTCCTTCGTTATTTTAGCTGTGTGCTTAGGGTCATTGTCTTGTTGGAAGGTAAACCTTCGGCCCAGTCTGAGGTCCTGAGCACTCTGGAGAAGGTTTTCGTCCAGAATATCCCTGTATTTGGCCGCATTCATCTTTCCCTCGATTACAACCAGTCGTCCTGTCCCTGCAGCTGAAAAACACCCCCACAGTATGATGCTGCCACCACCATGCTTCACTGTTGGGACTGTATTGGACAGGTGATGAGCAATGCCTGGTTTTCTCCACACATACCGCTTAGAATTAAGGCCAAAAAGTTCTATCTTGGTCTCATCAGACCTAAGAATCTTATTTCTCGCCATCTTGGAGTCCTTCAGGTGTTTTTTCTTTTAGCAAACTCCATGCAGGCTTTCATGTGTCTTGCACTGAGGAGAGGCTTCCGTCGGGCCACTCTGCCATAAGGCCCGACTGGTGGAGGGCTGCAGTGATGATTGACTTTCTACAACTTTCTCCCATCTCCCGACTGCATCTCTGGAGCTCAGCCACAGTGATCTTTGGGTTCTTCTTTACCTCTCTCGCCAAGGCTCTTCTCCCCAATAGCTCAGTTTGGCTAGATGGCCAGCTCTAGGAAGGATTCTGGTCGTCCCAAACGTCTTCCATTTAAGGATTATGGAGGCCACTGTGCTCTTAGGAACCTTAAGTGCAGCAGACATTTTTTGTAACCTTGGCCAGATCTGTGCCTTGCCACAATTCTGTCTCTGAGCACTTCAGGCAGTTCCTTTGACCTCATGATTCTCATTTGCTCTGACATGCACTGTGAGCTGTAAGGTCTTATATAGACAGGTGTGTGTCTTTCCTAATCAAGTCCAATCAGTATAATCAAACACAGCTGGACTCAAATGAAGGTGTAGAACCATCTCAAGGATGATCAGAAGAAATGCACAGCACCTGATTTAAATATGAGTGTCACAGCAAAGGGTCTGAATACTTAGGACCATGTGATATTTCAGTTTTTCTTTTTTAATAAATGTGCAAAAATTTCAACAATTCTGTGTTTTTCTGTCAATATGGGGTGCTGTGTGTACATTGAGGGAAAAAAATTAACTTAAATGATTTTAGCAAATGGCTGCAATATAACAGAGTGAAAAATTGAAGGGGGTCTGAATACTTTCCGTCCCCACTGTGTATGTGTATATATATATATATATATATATATATATATATATATATATATATATATATATATATATATATATATATATATATATATATATATATATATATATATATTTTTTTTTTTATATATATAATTTCTTAAATTGTCAATGATAATGTTGTCATTATATTAGTTAGTGCCTGTTTACAGTTAGAACCCAATGGGGTAAACAGGGATGTTACTATACTGTTTATGTATGCTTTATTTGATCATTTGTATGACTATTGTCCATTACTTTGATTGAGATTAGTATGTAAATGTTTTACTGCTATACCTGATTGTTATATACTAGAACCAGCTGGCTTTAATTTTTCTGTTATTTGTATGGAAATTTCAATAAAAATTCTTTAATGATAATAATATATATATATATATATATATATATATATATATATATATATATATATATATATATATATATATATATAATTAGTGTGCGTAATTTGATAGCATAAACACACATTTTATTTTAGAGACAAATTACATTTAATTTTGCAATGTGCACTACAGTACGTTTTATAAGACAGGAAAATCCCTCAGCCCTGATAAAAACGTCACTTGTTTTTTCATTGTGTATATAATACATAAGAAGCATAGAGGTGCTCAGTCTAAACAAAGGCTATTTGTAATTTATTTGTATTTATTACAGGTATTTATATAGTTCCGCCAATTTACGCAGTGCTTTACATACTACACATTCATATCAGACCCTAGTGCTTCAAGGCAGAAATGCTAACCACATACTACACATTCATATCAGACCCTAGTGCTTCAAGGCAGAAATGCTAACCACATACTACACATTCATATCAGACCCTAGTGCTTCAAGGCAGAAATGCTAACCACTAAGCCACTGTGCTATTATTTGTAATAATGTGAGGGAAGATGACACCCATTGACAGCATAACTGACATAATTCAGAATGGTGTCATTTTTCATGTTTAGGAAGTAGTATTTGACACTTACACTGGGTTATGCTGATAGTGAACTTGCTTACAAATACATTGTCAGATTGACCCTTTTTATGCTTGCCAGTAAAGTTGATGTTTTATACATATTTTTTATTTAATTTTATAAAGCATTATTTTACAAATAAACATTGAACATCAGGTGCATGATTGATACACACGTTTACAAGGCATTTTCTGCATGCTTTGAGGCACTCTGGGGGAGATTTACTAAAACTGGTAAAGCTGCGCATGGATGCAGCTTCTAACTTCAGCTTGTTCGATTAAGCTTTGAAAAAAAAATCTGGAAGCTGATTATATGGTTATTATGCGCAGCTGCACCAGATTTTGAGTACTCCAGTTTAAGTAAATCTCCCCCTCCTATGTTTAAATAATAATTCCAGACATGGGTATTTTATAGATAGTTACATTGGTCCAGCTTGGACCAATGTGGCTATATATATACTATAACTGACTGATTCCCTGGAATCCGAAAATCACAGAAGTAGACCCTGCTACTGTATTAGCTTCCAGGACCTGCACTTCTGCATTGTGAACATAGAAGGTCAGCTCCTCAGCACGGGCCCATTCAGCGAAAGCTTTGCATTTCTGAGTGAATGCAAAGCATTCTCTGATTGGATGAGGTGAAGGGTGTTGCATCACCACCCCACTTTTCCACCTCATCCAATCAGAGAATGCTTTGCATTCATTCAGTGCGGCCGACTTCTGTTCTGTAAGCTGCTCGGCGCGAGACCCGGAAGAAAGTGGAGATTACTGGAGTAACTTTGTCTACATTATCCAGTGGCATCGGCCAGGTATGGTATACACATTGTTACATTGGTCCAAACGACATATTTACATAGTTGGTAAGGTTGAAAAAAGACACCAGTCCATCCAGTTCAACCTGTGTGCGTGTGTGTGTTCATGTCAAAAATATTTTCCCATATCTCTGTATACTGTGCTCACTATGATGCACGTACAAGAGTTTTTTAAAATAATCAATACTTCCTGTTACACATTCCTACCACCCTGACAGTGAAAAACCCCCTACACAGCTTGAGGTTAAACCACTTTTCCTCCAAATTAATTGAGTGGCACTGTGTCTTCCTACACTCCCTGAAACTTAATTGTTTTTTTCCTATAGTAGAATCACCATTGAGCTATTTGTATATCGCTATCATATCTCCTCTCAAGTGTCTTTTCTCCAGGGAGAATAAGTTTAATGCTTGTAGTTGTTCCTTGTAACTGAGGTCCTCCAATCCCCTTATTAATTTTGTTGCCCTTCTCTGGACTCTCACCAGTTCCAGCACATCCTTCCTGAGGATTGGTGACCAGAACTGGACGGAATACTCCAGATGTGGCCATACCAGAGTTTTATAAAGTGGCAGGATTATAATTTTATCTCTTCTTGAGTAAATTCCCTTTTTAATGCATACTAATATTCTTCTGGCCTTGCTTGCAGCAGCTTGGCATTGCATATCATTGTTGAGTCTGTCATCTACTAGGACCCCAGATCTTTTTCCATCCTGGATTCCCCCAAAAGTTCTCCCACTAGCGAGTAACTTGCATTCATATTTTTAACCCTCAAGTGCATTACTTTACATTTTTCAACATTAAACCTCATTTGCCATGTAGTTGCCCACCTCTTTATTTTTTTGAGGTCTTCTTGTAAAGGTTCTATTTCATGCTGTGAAGCTATTGCCCTACTTAGCTTTGTATTGTCAGCAAAACCCGAGATTGAGCTATTTATACCAACCTGTAAGTCATTTATGAATAAATTAAATTGGTCCCAGAACAGAGCCATGGGGTACCTCATTTACCACTCCAGACCAGTCAGAGTACACGCTATTTATCACTGCCCTTTGGACGTGCCCCTGTATCCAGTTTTCTATCTATGAACAAACCCTAAGGTCCATGCCTACTTACCTCAGTTTGTAAATTAAGCATTTATGGGGGGCTGTATCGAATTCTTTTGCAAAATCCAGATACACCACATCCACAGGCCCTGCCTTATCTAGATGGCAGCTTGGTTCCTCGTAGAATGTAAACAGATTGGTTTGGCAAGAATTACCTTTTTTTTTTTATTAACCCATGCTGATTACTACTCATGATACTATTCTCATCAGCAAATTCTTGGATATATTGTCCCTTATCATCCCCCCAAACAGTTTACATACTATCAATGTTAGACTGTCCAGCCTGCACCAATCTAACTATGTATAAAAAAAATCCATGCTCAGATTTTTTCTTTAACCTTTAAAGCTGAAAGGGTCAGTTTGGCTTAACTCTACTAGTAGAGAGGAGATAGGGGGGGACCTTTCTTTTCCAGACATTCTGCAGAGTATGTAATCTGATCTCCATAGCTCTTCAAATGTATTCGTTGGAAGAAGCTGGTTTATGAGCCAGTAGAAAGTTACTTTCTAGTAGTTAAAAGTAGTAAATACTGGAAGTAAAAGGAAACATGTATCACCATTTTTATGAATATACAAAAAAGTATAAAATAACAATTACTTTTTTCCTAGATTCTATTCAGTTAAAAGTTTCTCCGTGCTCACTGAAAGCCAGAAGGCAAAGATGACTGAAGAAACCCCTTTTGAATTTACTGGAAATAACACCATCAATGGCACAATAATGTCTGCTTTATCCAACCACACACTGCAAATGCTGCAAAGTAAAATGCTGCAAAATGTCTTACCAGCAATATACTTATTCATCTTCCTTGTCAGCACTCCACTAAATGTAACCAGTCTGTGGATTTTCTGTCGGAGCCAGTCGAAGAATCCAACAATGGTGTTTATGATCAATCTTACTGCAAACGATTTGGTCTACAGCTTGACGCTACCGTTCCTGGCTGTCTATCGCCTAGAAGGAAATAACTGGCCATTTGGAGACATCTTCTGCTCTCTAACAACTATAATGTTCTATGCAAATGTGAACTGCTCCATTCTAACAATGATGTGTATTAGTGTGGAGCGCTACGTGGGCATTGTGCATCCTCTGCGTTTTCAAAACTGTATGAACATCAGAAAGGCATTTATTTTATGCTTGTTGATCTGGTTGCTAGTTTTATCAATTGACATACCTTTACTTTATACTAAGATGACATTCTATGTGCATGAACTGAACATACTTACTTGCTTTGATATTTTACCTAAAAATATGTTTTCTTCTCATGTGGCTTTCTATTTGTATTTCGCATGCCGCTTTCTGGCATTCTTTGTTATTCCCATAGTAACTATGGTAATTTGTTACTTGTTAATCATTACGACTCTTCTACGTTCACATATAAAGCAGTCTACTGTTCCCAAAAAGCAGACAATTTATACAATAGTAGTGTTGCTCTTAGTACTGTTAATATGTTTTGTGCCAAATAATGTGATTCTTATTGCTCATTCGCTTCCATCAACCAAACAGTATACCCTATATGTGGCCTACAAGCTTTCCCTAGCTTTGAGTGGCTTCAATTGCTGTTTGGATCCCTTTATTTATTACTTTGGATCCAAAGAGTTTCGACAGAATGCAAAGAGTAAAATGTATTTTCTTTTTCATAAAAACAACACAGACCAAACTATAAAAACCCACACAAGTGAAGTTATCACTTTATCTTAAGGTATTATCAATTTATCTTACACTGATGGATAAAAATGTATATTTTTTGTCGGGGGGAGGCTGTTAGGGTTATGGATCTGTAAAAACCTAGAGTTTTGCTTTAAGGAACCAATACTGTGCTGTAGCTTAGTGGCACGGGAATGAGTTTCATTAGCAACACAACTCTGCCCAAGTAAAATGTAATTTTTGCTGGGAAATCTAGCCCCACTATGGCAACCATTTTATTGTTCTATAGAAGAACTATAAAATGATAAAATGGAAGCTACATGAAATATGCAAAAATGTTTTTTTCATATAATAATATATTATTGATATTGTGTACATTTTAGAGTGTATTTAGGATTACATTTTTTTAATTGTTATCAACGCTTTTGTAATAAGGCATAAAACATATTAAAATGTGGCTTATTTGAGTATGAATATTTATTTGAAGGCATACATGGGATGTATAGTGCAAATATTACAGTATATCTTGATTCAGGTGTGTCATGTCATTTTTTTTTCTTTTTTAGAGTAGATAGAGTTTTTTTTAGAGGGATAGAGTAGAGAGCAATTAAAACATCAGTTTTTTTTATTGTTATTCAGGAAAATCGTCAACAGGGGCATAGGCAGAAAAATAAAGAAATCTGACAGGTGTTGCATATTTACATAGTTAGACTGGTTGAAAAAAGACACAAGTCTCATCTAGTTCAACAAATAAAAGGGAATTTTTTTTTTTTTACAATCCTATAAAAACAATCCTATACATATAGTTTCGTTATTGAAGTCTGCAATGCTATTAGAGATAACTGTTGCCACAGTGCCAGTAAATTGCGGGAACCTCCGCAATGGACCTGGATTTCAGTAAACACCTGATAGGAGTTCTAATCCATGCCTAATATAAAAAGAAAAAAAAAATTTTGACTGGACATATACTTTTTGCTGTTTATGTTTTTGTTTGAGATTGGTTTGGTACATTTTCATTTGCATAGCAGTTGGTGAGTCTGTTGCTTGTCTTTGTTGTCTTTGTTTCTTCATTTTCTTTTTCATATAGCCTTCCCTAAAGCCTTCTGTGAGATGTTTACTGCTGCCTGTCACCACTTTATGCTGATTTTCTTCCACTTCCCGTCCAAACAGGTGGTGAAGCATATTTCAGTAAAAAGCTCCCATGGATTCTAACCCTACTAAAACATTGTATTTTTAAGGCTTTGTCTCCATTACATCTTCTTCCAGTGACCTGACAGGAACTTACAGTAAGGTAAATCTTCTTAGTAGGTAATAAAAAAAAAACACACACACACGTTTTCGTTGGGGTTCTGCTTTAAGGCAGAACTACAAAGGAGACACTGGGGTTAATTCACTAAAGACAAATCCACTTTGCACTACAAGTGCACTTGGAAGTGCAGTCGCTGTAGATCTGAGGGGAAGATCTGAAATGAGGGGAAGCTCTGCTGATTTTATCATCCAATCATGTACAAGCAAAAATGCAGTTTTTTTTTTTCCTTGCATGTCCCCCTCAGATCTACAGCGACTGCACTTCCAAGTGCACTTACAATGCACTTGTAGTGCAAAGTGGATTTGCCTTTAGTAAATAAACCCCATAGTCATACCAGATACAGTATTTACAATTCTGTATTGGGCTTTGACTCCTTAATGAGAAAATATTATACAACCCTATTATTTTTTTTATTATATGTAATATCAGTAGTAGTGGCAGTATAGCCTAGATCAGTGTTTTTCAACCTTGTTTTAGTCAAGGCACCCTTTAAGACCCCTTTCACACTGAGGCGCTTTACAGGCAGTTTAGCGCTAAAAATAGCGCCTGTAAAATGCCTGAAAAGGGCCTCTCATGCCTCCCCAATGTGAAAGCATGAGTGCTTTCACACTGGGGCGGTGGGTTTGCAGGACGGGAAAAAAAGTCCTGCAAGCTGCATCTTTGGCGCGGTTTGGGAGTGGTGTATACATTGCTCCCAAAACACTCTGCCCATGGAAATGAATAGGCAGCGCTGCCGAAGCGCCTGCAAAGTGCTGTGGCAGCACCACAACATGGGCGCTTTTAACCCTTACTTCGGCCACTAGCGGGGGTTAAAAGCGCCACTAAAATGATGGTAAATCGCTGCTAAAACTACCGGCGCTTTACCGCTAACGCACCAGTGCTCCAGTGTGAAAGTATTTTAATCGGTTTTAGTGGTAGTGGCGCTTATCTGTGGTAAATTGGTTTTGGTGCTTAATAGTAAGGCCACTCCAAATGATGTCTTGATGATGAAGCGCGTAGGGTGGAGCCACAGCGCCATTGCATCACTTCCTGTTTTTTGAACCTTCGGGAATCACAGACTTCTCGTTTCTCATTACTCGTGCAGTTTTTAAACAATGTAAGTGCATATTTACACGTTTGATGACCAAATAAATTGAGTTAAATGGTATTGCACTACTGGGTGTTACTTCTTTTACCTCTGCATATTGTGCATAACGAGGCTGTCAGAGATAAACACCACCGGAGGTTTGTTCGAATATTTCAGTACACCGTGGTGTGGCTGTGGAGGCACTATACCCCCTTGAGGGGAGAGCCCTCTGGTAAGCGCATCATATAGAAAAGAGCACAGAGTGAAGCACCTGCACTAAAATATTTATATTGAGCACAGAGAGGATTAAGAGGCACAAGTCACCTCCTTTGTCTGTCAGTGAAGAAACTTCTCTTATGCCACGTACACACGAGCGGAATTTCCGTCGGAAAAATCTTGAATGGTTTTTCCAACGGAATTCCGCTCAAGCTTGGCTTGCATACACACGGTCACACAAAAGTTCGCTGAACTTTCGACCATCAAGAACGTGGTGACGTACAGCACTACGACAAGCCAAGAAAATTAAGTCCAATGCTTCCGAGCATGCGTCGAATTCTTTCTGAGCATGCGTAGGAATTTTGCGCGTAGGAATTGGTACAGGCGATCGAATTTAAGATCGGAACTTTTTCAGACTGAAAAATTGAGAACCTGCTCTCAATCTTTTGCTGGCTGGAATTCCGTCATCAAAAGTCTGATGGAGCATATACACGGTCGCATTTTCAAACCAAAAGCTCTCATCGGGCTTTTGATGGTGGAATTTCCGCTCGTGTGTACGAGGCATTAGTCTTGCATTTTTTCAATGGACTGTTTATCAAGCTCTGTGTAGTTTCCTTGAGCTTTCTGAATATTAACTAGGACATTCAAGATACCCCCTTAATATTTATTGCAGACACACTGTGATGACTTTTTATTTTTATTTTATTTTTTTATGGCATACACACTGTGATTATTTCTATTAATTATTGATTAATTTCATTGGTTTAGACCTCTGAGACTGTTTATTTTGATTCATTTCTTAGACTGTTTATTTTATCTATCGTACACAGACTGATCAATTGATTGATTCATTTATACACACACTTTCTTATTTAATTTATGTTTTTCCGCTTTGCACATGTCACTCATATAAGCACCACAGATGGATAGCACTCGGCACTTTACTGATTAGTTACTAGCATCACAAATTTGGTCTACTATTATCACTATTAAGCACCAAAACCAATTTACCACAGAGCAGCGCCACTACCACTAAAACCGATTCAAAAGCTTTCACTTTAGACCCTACTTATGTAGGTGTCATAGTTAAGGCGGCAGCTCTTACAAATAACACCATTATGGAACAAAAACACCTTTTTTTCACACCAGTGTGAAAGTAGCCTAAAATTCTACACAATCTTGAGACACCCTGTTAAAAAATGTAAAAATTAAACTACTAGTTTTACATAACACAGCAACATCCACACATGTAGGACACCCAGCATTAGGGGCGATTTATTCTTCCAAAGCGAATACATTTTGTATACTGGCACTGACCAATATTTCAATGTTTCTCTTCTCCTTCAGTTTCTCTCGCTTACTCAGCTAATGTGACCCCAATGCTGATGGAGTTTTCTAGCATACAACCTTCCAGAGCCTAAGTCCAGAAGAAAAGGCTATGTGTGCCAGATATTTACCATCTCCTCAACAAACATCACCATACCAGACCCATGGTGATAGGCTGGGTTGTTAAAGTGTTACTAAACCCAGTAATATGAAAATAGTTCATCCACCCCTCCGCAGTGCCCACAGCTTATAAATCTTCTTTTTACAATAAAATTCTGCCACTATACACCTTTTTGGATGATCTGTATACCATGGTCACGTGATCAATTGCAGGGTTTCCCCAAATGCTGAGTGTTCAGGTAGGAGGAGATTTCAACTATAGCCTCATGCTGTTATGGGAGGCAGATCATCCATGAATCAAGATGTTTACTGGGCATGGAGGAGAAGGAGGGAGGGACTGGGCTGTCATTTAGGATCTGTATACATGCCCAAATGTGTAATATCAAACCATGTGACCTGAAAAGCTCAGCTCAACAAGAAAATGTTCTCTCCTGCAATAGAGACCAAACTGAGCATGTGCAGCTTTACTACTCTGATTGTGTCTTATCTGGCCTTGCCAAGAGAGACCCTGCAGGAGGGGGAGGATCTGTGCATACAGGATCAAAGAGCCTTTTTACATAATGCAAAGGGTTAACCCCTTAGGTTCCACAGTGAGTATAACAAGCATGCTATTCTGTATACACAGACAGATTTTACTGTTGTGGGTTTAGTAACACTTTATAGATTCATGATACATATTGTTAATGAGGAACTGAACTCCATAAATTGTTCTCAAAAAGGCAACCAGAGAGCAAAGCGCTACTCACAGCAGTGCCTGGAGGCTTCCTGTAGCTGGTCTTTTTCCCATTAAAGGCTTATGATACCTTAACCTGCATTGTGTCTCTGTGTGGGGATTGTAATCTTGGTGGAGGCAGAAGTTTGTTTTTTCATATCAGTGCTTTCCCTCTGAAAACAGAAGATGTGATCCATGGAGGGAGAATAATGAAGAAGCAGCAGGGGTGGTGCAGAAAGTACTGATCCACAGAATGAATAAAGCGGAAGGGGAAATTCCTGTGCTGCAGGACTTCCTCCAGCACCGAGAACAGTGAGCAACATATAGTTATTTAATCAAATTTCACTCCACATCTACTGAGACTAGTGGACAGGACTAGTTAATCCTTCTAGTAGGACAGGAGAGCACATCACTTATGCCTGGTTTCCACCGAGCAGATCGGTTCGGTACGGTACGCTATTTTGGGTGTTTCCATTATGAAAGCGGTCCATACAACCAAACCGAACCGTTCCATTCAGGGTCCTGCTTCAGATGTGGGGCCATAGAAAATGGAACGGTTCGGTTAGGGCGGAGATACGATACTTTACACTGATTGGTGGACGTGTGACGCCATGACGGCATTTTTTCTAAACCCACGTATGGCCCCTGTCGGTCTGACTTGCAATGGAAACGCTTGCCTGAATAGGCCGGACATTCTAGGCCGTCCAAACCGATCCGACCGGTGAAAACGAGGTATTAGGTGACACCAATCCTGCATCTCAAAGTTTTTATTTTCCTCCTCCTCCCATTATCTGAATAGCCTTTTAGGTACAACTTAAAGCCATTCACTGGGAGCTTAAAGAGGAGTTCCACCCAGGGGGGCCGCCAAAAAAAAAAAAAATTAAAAGTCAGCAGCTACAAATACTGCAGCTGCTGACTTTTAATTGGACACTTACCTGTCCCTGGGTCCAGCGATGCGGGGGATCGAAGCCCCGCTCGTCCCCCCCCTCCGCTCGTCGGCGCCGGGCTGTGGCTTCACAGCCTGGCACCCACTGCGCATTTGCGAGCGGCGCTGCGCGCCGTGATTGGCCGCTCAATCACCTGGGACCTGTAATGGGTCCCAGATGATTGACAGGAGGGAGGGAGCAGAGCGGAGCCCTTCCTGTGCCTGGGGGGAAGTGATGTCACTAGCCCAGGCAAAGGAACAGGCAGACTACGAGGGACCACCTAGCAACAGGCATTTAGAGGTACCGTAAGTGAAAAAAAAAATATCCAAATGTTTTTTTGTTTTGTTTTTTAGAATTTTTACAGGTATTTTTGTTTTTTGGGTGGAACCCCACTTTAAACATCGAGGTGACAACGCCACCCCTGCATTGCAAGACAGAGGAAGCATATTAACCCTGATAAGAAAGTAACAAATATACATTTTTAACTAAATTTTATTTTATTAAAGCTAAAGAAAAAATGTTTAGCTATTAGGGTTACATGGTACATTTCCAGCAATATTTACATCTATAGCTTTGGATTTGCATACACTTTTATGCCTGCAATGCAGCATACACTTTTTATCCTATGTGCTACAGATATTGTTCAACAGAAAGTAAAATAAGACACATTGTGAAAGGCCCAATACATTTACATAGCTGTAATACTTCAGAATCACTCATTTTAGGGCCGGTTTCTCTCTATGTTGTTAAAGGAATGATGAGTACCAGTCGCTTTGGTAGACTTGAACAGATTTATTGCAGACTGCACAATATGGTAAGGAGGATTAGGAACAAACCAGGATACCCCAAGCACAAATTGTCTCATCTACCAAATTCTCAAATCCGAAGACTAGTAGAAATCTTTGCAGTCTTTTCTACAAAAAATATACTACAAATACAGTAAAATAGCCACTAGGTGGCAAAAGAATGATACAAATAATATTTGATTATAATGCCTTCTGGAGACTATACCTTTCCAAATTTAATTCCAGTGGTTTTTTTGGTGTGAACTTTTGTTCCATATTGTGGAGTGATTGCATTGTTGTGCACATTTGATTTAACAGCTGCTGTTTTCATATTGCTTTGCACTTATTTTCTTACATTCACAATGAAAGCGTTGATGGCTAATGGACAAGAAACTAGAAAAAAAAAAACAGTTTTACTATAGACTTTTTTTTTTTTTTTTTATTACAGATTTTATTTTTTTTCCCCACAAAATGTATTTTATATAAAAATGTAATTATCAAAGAAATCAAAGAATCGCAGAAATATCAAAAAATTATTCTGAACAAAAATGGTACCATCCTCGTGCAGAGAAAAGCATATGAAAGCTTTCTCAGGTGTAGTATTGTGTTCTCTGTGAAAGACATCAGTATATGTGAGGGCCATGTCACAATGGGAACTTTATAGCAGAGATCTGTAGCAAATCTCTGCTTATTTCCTTTGTTGATTTGGAGCTAGATGTAGAGTTGTTACAAAATCACTTGCGCAACATAGGCCGAAGTGTTATCCCTGTTTGATTTAAATTCATACCAAAACCAGACATCCCTGAAATCTACATACTAAAGTTTTCTGAAGGTAACGTAATGAAGTTTACCAGATTTTTTAAATGAAATCCACCGACAACACCTGTGACCACGACCCACTTTTAATTACCAAAACATAACCATGCCTCCATTTGTAGCCCAACCCACAAAACCACACCCCCATTTTTTTCACACCCTAAAACAATTGGTCCTGGTCAAAGAGGCAGACAATCAAGGTAATGAAAGTTATGGTGAATTTTAGGTGTGATCAAATTGTGGTAGAAGTGGCAGGGGCTTAAAGGCGTATAGTTAAATAAGTAATGCACACAGTACAAGGGTCATAAGTGCGTAACACAGAGAATGCAGGGATCACTAAATAACGCACTGAGGGAAGGGGTCAGTGGAAGGTAAAGCACAGAGTGCAGGGGACATGAGTAAGTAACATACAGAGTGCAGGGCTCAGGAGTAAGTAACACACAGAGTGCAGGGCTCAGGAGCAATACACAGAGTGTAGGGGTGAGAAGTGTGTAACACACAAAATGTAGGGGTCAGAAGTAAGAAACAAACAGTAAACAAGGGTCAGGAGTACATAAATCACAGGGTGAAGGGGTCAGGAGCGTGTAATGCAAAGCGTGCAGGACTCAGGAGTAAGCAATACACAGAATGTAGGGGTGAGAAGTGTGTAACACACAAAATGTAGGGGTCAGAAGTAAGAAACAAACAGTAAACAAGGGTCAGGAGTACATAAATCACAGGGTGAAGGGGTCAGGAGTGTCTAATGCAAAGCGTGCAGGGGTCAGGAGTAACCAGGTCACAGGGTGCGGGGGGGGGCAAAGGTAAGCAAAGTACAAAGTGTGGAGGGGGGGGGGGGCAGGTCCAGGCTGGGACAAAATATAGGCCTGGGCATTTTAGAATAAAGAGCCTATTTTCTTTTTTAAACCAAAACCTTACTGTAAGAGGAGGACCAAGACCCCTGCAGGGTGGCAGACCAGCACAGCACCAGAGAAGAAACATAAAGACAGTATCTGGCTATAACCATAGTGTATCCTAAACTTGTTGCATATCCTACGTGATGAGTGTAGCCTGTTATATCTTTATTCCTCCTCCGATAGGTTGCCTAGGTTACCAGCCTACTGTCCCTCCCTGAACATATGAACAAAAAACCCTGGAACCAAAATTTAAGGACTTTAACAGTACCACTTGAGTATAATAAAAATTCTAAATATTTATTGTGCAAAGATTAAAAAGCCCAGTGTGCCCTATGGCCCGCCAGGCCTGTGTTGGGGGTCAAGAGTGATGCCCTGTACACATGAGCGGAATGTCCGACAGGAAAAGTCCGACGGGAGCTTTTCATCGTATATTCCGATCGTGTGTATGCCCCATCGGATTTTTTACGTCAAAAATTCTGATGGACCTAGAAAGAGAACATGTTCTAAATTTTTCCGACGGAACCAATTCCTATCGGGGGAAACCGATCGTCTATATGCTGTTCCGACGTACCAAAAACGTTGCATGCTCTGAAACAAGTACGAGACAGAAGCTATTGGCTACTGGCTATTGAACTTCCATTTTCTAGTCCCGTCGTACGTGTTGTACGTCACCACGTTCTGGACGGTCGGAATTTGGTGTGACCGTGTGTATGCAAGACAGCTTGAGCGGAATTCCATTGGAAAAACCTTCAGAGTTTATTCCGACGGGAAATGTGTACAGGGCATAAGTAACACACAGACCAAACTTTGGGAGACCAAAATTGAAAGATATTTTAAGGCGATTTAAATGAATGCTTTGTTGTTATGAGTGTATACTCTCATACAGCTGCCCAGAGTTAGACCCCAAAGGTAACATATTTCAGAATTTGTACGTTTATTTGTTTCTGAAATTTCACTTTAATATACTTTGAACAGTACCTTGGCTCAGCTACCCCAGTGTGATTTGATAAGTACAAAGTTGGGCCCTCACCCTCCCTGATCAAGAGTCTCCACACTATGACTCTTTTTCGCATGCATAGAAACGTGTGCCTTGGGTTTAGGGACAAATTTCCTTTTCTCCTGCTTTCAACTGCACAGATGCAACCCAGCAGTTGCACTGCTTAGGCACTCCCCCAGTATGGTGGTGCCTGGTCAGTTGAAAAGAAAGAGAAACAGAAAGCCTGACTGTGAGCGGGGCCAGGTGGTTGGTACTCAAGTTGGAAAAATGGCACTCAGAGCCCAAGGAAAGGTTGCACAATAATTATTTTGTTGACTTGCAGGTAAACAGATAACAAGTCTGACAGCAATCGGCAATCACCATCACTAGTAATGTAGCTGCAGTAACTGCACAAAACTTTTGACTATATAGTTCCAAACAGTATGGTATCAGTGAACAACACAGGTGCAGAAAGGCTAGTAGTAGTGCTCTAAGCAATGTTATGGGCACATTGGCAGGTTAACAGCATAAAAGTTGTCACTTTGGCTTCGCTTACATTACTGGAGCAGCATCTGCATAGGGGGTAGCTGATAAGCAGTGGCAGTGCAAGCAGCACTTAGAAGAGTGGTGCATGTCCTATGACACTGGAGACCAGATGATAGCAGACAGCAGTGTCCCTATTTTGTCCATCCTTGCACAGGAACATTTCCCTAGGGCTAATTCAGTGTTTCTAACAAGCATATTTCCTCTCCCTACCCTAGTTACTTGCAAATGTGTACTAAATACAGCGAGTCACTGCTATTTATTAACAGTGCCCACACTAAAGATGGCTACCTAGGTCACCCAGTGTTGCATTGTCCAATCGGACCACTTCTCCCCTGGTGATACCTATGGAGTCAGCAGAGGAAAAATGTTCCTCTCATCTTCCAGTTCCTCTGTACAGCAGCTAGCAAAATAGCACCACCTACACAGGGTAAACTGCACCAGCCTACACGTCCGCCACCCAAGATGGATTTCTGTATAAGCAGAAATGGAGTCAAAGCATCATACTGGATTGGTGCCTGCACAGTGGCATTGAAAAAACTGCCATGGATATCAATAGGGACATCAGATCTGGGATTTTCCCCCGGCAAACGGAGATGAATGATAACGAAATCTAGTAGCAATGTGGAACAAAATATAGTATGATATGAGCATAAATTAATGGTTTTCATGACCCTTCCCCTGTGTCTATAAATGAGGAATCAACCTCTTAGTATTTAGATTCATTTATTTTTTTGTGCTTTATTGTTTTAGCCCTCTCACTGTAACCTGTCTAGTTGTCCTTTCTTATTCCTTTGCAAGATTTTACATTATACAGACCATGTTTTTTTTTCCATACCTTGCACTGACAATGGTGAAACAGACTGAACAATCTATGAACAAATTGCATGATATAGGTTTACAATGTTAGACTCAATCCATGCTTTTAACTAGTTGTTGTGGATGTGCAGATAACTATTAAAGTATAAAAAAAGCTACACCATGTAGAAGCACATCAGAGTGACATCACTCTGCCTTCCCATTAAAACCTTGGAATCTGAAGAAATCTGCAGCACATTGCAGAACCCTATTTTAGAATTGGAGACTACTATATAGTTGCTGCAAACTGGGATGTCTGAATAAATGAATAAACAGTTTGTTTTTGATGTGCGATTGTACTGATAATCTGTAATATAGGCAGTGCTGTATTTTATACTAGAAAATATGATTTTTACTATCGTGAGCATGGAAAGGATAGTCTGTCTTCACTAATATTTTGTATCTGTCTGCCAAGTTTGTGAAGAAATGTGTTCTGACATCTTTCTTATCGCAGTTGGAATTCTGCAAGATTTAGCTGGTTTGACTATTTGGGTGCAACTATGTCTTGCATTATGTGTTTACAATAAGCTGGACATGTTGTAATGTTAAATGTCATATCAAAGGTTGTGTAATTTCTTTCTGCACAATCTCTATTTTTCTTTGTACTGTATAGTAGTTCAAAGTGTAACTCTAGTGCAGAGTGTTTCCCCTTTTCACTGCTCCCCTCACCCGAGCCTAATGAAACAAAAAACACATGCATAACTTTTTCAAGACAGTCTTCTTTCTGGTCCAGAGATGTGACGGGTCGTTCCAAGTGTGGATTTAACATCAACTCCATGGGCCTGTGTCAACGGGCTTTTGTTCACTTTAGGCTTGCTTCTCTCACCATACAAATCTATGAGAACGCAAAAGCAGCTTGAAGCAGTCAAATACACCGGTCAGTAAAAATGGAATGTTACCGGAATGCTCTCAAACTGATGTCACAAGACTTCCAATCTGAATTTGCCTATTGATATAATCCCAAAGCCTATTGACACATTCCCTAAAGCAAATATAAATTTCATTAGATTGATTAGGTCCACATCAGTCATGGCTGGTGCTCCATCAGTCAGAGGGAGAGGCAGACAGACTTGACCACAGACCGCCCCCTGTCGCTCCAGCCCACCACCCCACACTAACCCCCGTCGCTCCAGTCCGCCACCTCATACCATTGACAACAACGCTCACCCCCCAGTTGCCAGCTCGCCCTCTCGCCCGCCAGGCCCCTTCTGCTCCGCACTTACTGCTGCTCCGTGCAGGTCACGACTGCGGCCGCGGCTTCCCCCTCCATCTCCTCTGTGTCCTGGCCATCGCTTCTCCTCCCAGCCAAACGGGTCTTCAGACTTCCGGCCAATGGGGTCTTAAGACTCCAGGAAGACATTAGCGAATATAAATTCACTAATGTCACACAACAGGGTGAACTCTGCGCCCTGTGCCCACCCTTTTTGAAGCCAATTAGAGCCTTGGGCTCTAATTATTTGCTTCTAAAAAAAAAATCCATAGAAATCCATGCGACCGATGCCCTGCATGTAGATTAGGGGGCCGGGCACATGGATTGGCCTGTGCATCCCTAATGAGCGGCTGCCACTGGTCCACACATTAGTAATATGTATAGCTTGTTTTGACAAGACCTAATTAAATCATGTTAAAAAAAAAATACAATTATTCACTCAAGGAACATCCATCACTTTAAAATGATGACAGCATAACTTGAGTGCCATGTACAAAAAATTGTGTATAAATCAGGGATAAAATTAGATAAAGCAGATTAAGTGTCCCAGTTTGTAAATTGAATGCCTGGCTAGGATCCCGCCATAGAAAAACATAACCCTCTTGTGTAACAATGCAGTTGAATAACCACAATGTTGTAAGTATCCGGCAGATATTCTAAATAGTATTTCTTACACCGCAGTACAATGTTTTTTAGCAATTACAGTACACACATAGCATGTAGTTCTGATAGCATTCGATTTTTACTTTAATTCAAATGGAAATACTAAAACCTGCAAATATTTTGCAGCAAACACCAAAGCTTCATGTCAAAGCTCATAAAATTGTATCTTTTTTTTGGCAATTTTACAATAACATAATGAGGCAATGATGTGTTTTCATCAAAACAGGATTACCTGCTACCTGCTCTTCTACAACCATTTTTAGGCTACTTATACATTTTCAGATACATATGGGGCCACAATAATCATATAGGATTTGTCACAGGAATGGAGGGGACATCTTCCAATGGGGAAATGTGTTGTAGTGACCCTTGTCTGGGAGGGGCTTTCTCTCATTTTGGAAAGATTTCCTTTCCCTGTTGTGTCTACAGCCGTCCATTAAGGGTGCACATGCACCGCCTCCTCTATCCACGCCACCCCCTATATGAGTAATGGATAGATTCATGCATAGCATCCCCTATTCATGCATCTGGCCCCTTTCACCCTTTCAGGATGCCGGGCGCATGAATTACAGTGGTGAATTACATTGCCCGCCTGCTGCCCCCCCCCCATGGGGGTGGGGGGTGGCTGTTTGCCTCCCCCTCCCAAAAGAAAAAAACAGCAACCACCACTGGTCTACAGGACAGAAAGTGAAGGGAAACCTCTTGAATGGATTGGATGACAAATATCATCTAAGATTCCAGTAACTATTACTGTTCTTATTTTGGACAGTATAGCTGGAGCAGACACTATGAAGGGCCTTATTACTAAGATTTATATGCAATTATTATCTGAAATGCTCTCTAGCGTTACTGTTTTATGTGGGAAAAAATTATTTATGTAGGCATAAATCAATGTGACTCTGGGGGATATATGGGACCAGAATGTACAGCTTGCCTCAATATCTCCTACTCACAGAATAACTCAACTTTTTATTCTGTATAAAGCTTATCGTACCACGGAGCTGCTGCACAGGATAGGCAGGAGAGGAAACTCTGAATGTGCAAGATGCGTGCAATCTCCTGGTTCCTTTATGCTCCTTTTTTGGAAATGTCCAAAGTTATTTCGGTGCTGGTAGGACATGCTGGACTTGATAAACCCATGTATATGAATCCAGATTGACTCTAGACCCTATTTTATGTCTCTTGGGGTATGTACCCTAAAAGCATGGATCGTGATCAGATAATGGCTACCATGAGATCTTTTTTTTTATAGCCCTTAAGTTGATAGCCTCTCGCTGGGTTTCACTCAATCCTCCTACTTTAGGGGACTTAATTTGGGAAATGGATAAACATGTATAACACGCACCGGCGTATAACATGCACCCCAATTTAGGAGGGAATTTTAAGGAAAAAAAAACTTTTAGGAGGGAAGTTGAAGGGAAAAAAACTTACATTTAAATGCCCATCATTGCAGCCTTCTCAGTGCAGCCTTGCCCCAGTGCAGCCATGTCAGTGCAGCCTTCCCCAGTGCAGCCTTGTCAGTGCAGCCATGTCAGTGCAGCCATGTCAGTGCAGCCATGTCAGTGCAGCCTTGTCAGTGCAGCCATGTCAGTGCAGCCATGTCAGTGCAGCCATGTAAGTGCAGCCTTGCCCCAGTGCAGCCTTGCCCCAGTGCAGCCTTGCCCCAGTGCAGCCTTCGATCCCCTGTCCCTGCTTGATGGGCTTCAAAATCGCGGACCGCGATTTGAAAATGGCGCCGCCGGCGCCGAAATACACAGAGCCGGTCCTCGGCTCTTTCCGGCGGCTCTCGTTTACTTTCGGTTTCACTCGTAGCCCCGAGCGGAGCTATTCGAACCTACTCGGATAGCTCCGCTCGGGGCTACGAGTGAAACCAAAAGTAAACGAGAGCCGCCGGAAAGAGCCGAGGACCGGCTCTGTGTATTTCGGCGCCGGCGGCGCCATTTTCAAATCGCGGTCGGCGATTTTGTTATTTTGACAGCTCGGGATCGCAGGGGATCGGCGTATAACACGCACCTGCGACTTTCCCCTGATTTTAAGGGGAAAAAAGTGCGTGTTATACGCCGATAAATACGGTATATACTATCTGTATCTATATATATTTCTGAATATTTCTGAACATTTCGGAAATATTTCTGATTATTTACTAATATCTATGAATATCATAGGAAAACTAGATGTTGTTGTTAGGAACGATGATTTGACCTTGATTTTTGTTGTTTATTTGTTATAAAATGTAAAAAAATAAAATCTGAATAATAAAAAAAACTATTCCTATATTACAGTGCAACCTTTCCAAATAAATTGTATAATTCAAATGACAAGCAAAAAGTAGCAAGAATATCCTCTGTCCACACTCACTATATGTCAGATTAATCTTATCAGAATTTGGTTATACTGTCCTCAAGCACTGTACAGCATAATTAAAAGAGAAGTGTAGGAATAAAAAAAACAAAAAACAATCATACTCACCTAGATGGCTGCGGCATCGAGTCCGCTGCTGCAGCTGTTCCCCACTGGCTCTACACTGAGAACTGAGCAATCAAAGACTGTTAATTGCTCATTTCTTGGTTCTGATCTGAGCACAGAGCTGTGAATGTCAGTTACCTCTCTGTGTTCTGCCCCTCCATTGGAGCGTCGGACTGTGGAGGGGATGGCTCAGGCTCTTAGCAGTGCACTGAGAGCCCGCTGTTGGTGGAATCTGAGTAAAAGTGGTGCAGAACTAAGTGCACTCATGTGGCGCATAGGAGAAGTATAGCCAAAAGAGCTTTGGCCATACTTCTCCTTTAAGGTGCCTATATCTGGCTTGATGTTACTGTAATATATAAATGGTAGGCAGTTAGTGCAGTGTGTGAGACCACATCTATCAGTAGACTGTTACTATGACACTTCTACTATGCCTTTGCCCTCCTGAACAAAAGGGTCATCATAATCTAGTATACTGTATGTTTGACAATTACAAGGTCCAAAAAATATAAAACATCATTGGCCTTATTCAACAAAGAGTGTTAAATTATTAATGCAACAATTGAATTCCAGGTGAGGCCTTTTGCAGATGTAAAAGCAGCTTTAATAAGCTGTTGGAGTTATTTTAAATTTGGACCTAATAACTTTTTAAAGTGGTCTATATGTATCATAGTGGAACAGATTAAACCTATTTTCTAGGAGATGGGTGTGAGGAGCGGACGTGTCTGAGTGAGTGCTCCACCCCCACAGGAATCCTGGGCAGAGAGCACGAACGGAGCAGCTGATCAGCCGGCCAGCTCACCATGACGACGCACAGACAGGCTGTGCTACAGCCAGTTGGAGGAGACGGAGCTCAGCGGACAGAATCCGAGCCTATCTATCCCCCCGCGCTTCAGAATCGGGACCGGAGCGGCAAACGGGGAGACAAGAAGAGAGAAAGCACAGTGATTTAAACGCTAGTGGCAGCATGGATCGAACGGAGCGGGGGCCCTCAACGCTGAGCCATGGAACTCAGGTGGCAGGACGTGGTCTCATGGAGCACGGTAGGAGATCTCCGGCAGCAGGAAGGGGGAGGAAAGCCCCTGAACAGAGTACCCCAAGGAGCCAGACAGGGTCCACGGAGGATGGGAGAAGATGTGAGGGTCCCCGAGCAGGGTCATCTAATGCCCGGCGGGGGAGCCCCAGCATGGAACCATGGCAATAATGGGTATAAGGACATTAATTCCTTAAACAAACAAGATCTACGGGCACAGGAACAGGGTAACTCGGGTCACTTAGAGGCAGATGGAGGGACATTAGAAGCTCCATATTGTGTTGAGGCCATATCAGTAACAGGTGGAGATGCCCTAGCTCCAAACTTGGGTCAGATGGCCACACAAGGTCAACAAACAGTGTCCGACATGGGTCCCGGTCCTAGTTTGCAGGGAGACAATCAGACCCTAACGGTAATTAATCCAAACTCAAAAGATGGAGAAAGGTGGCCCCCGGGACTAAATAGGCGCACAGAGGACTCCAAGATGGACATCAGGGAATTATTGAGGGCCCTCCCTACAAAAACGGATATTCAGCAATTAATAAGTGTGGTGGAACAGTCATGCCTGCAAGCTGTGGAGGGTTTAAGGGAAGACACATGGCCTCTGGGACACAGAGTTGAAAAAGTGGAGAATGACCAGGAGGTCATGGTACACGCAGTGGCGGATGTTCAAGACGCTATTAAAAATCATGAAGATGTGCTAAACTCCTATAGAGATCAGTTAGATGACTATGAGAACAGGGACAGACGACAGAACATCCGCATAAGGGGGTTGCTCGCATCAATTCAAACGCCTGAATTGGTCTTAACAGTTCAAAAAATATTTTGCCAGATTTTGGGGGACTTTGCACCAGAAATCATAAAGATAGATCGGGTCCACCGGATTCCATCCCATAATGCTCAGAAGGTGGAGACACCAAGAGATGTCATTTGTAAAGTGCATAAATATGCAGTGAAAGATAGCATTATGAAGATGGCTCGTAGTAATGCCCTGTACACACGATAGGATTTTCCGATGGAAAATGTGTGATAGGACCTAGTTGTCGGAAATTCCGGCCGTGTGTGGGCTCCATCACACATTTTCCAAAGAATTTCCGACACACAAAGTTTGCTATAAAATTTTCCGACAACGTTGTCGGAAATTCCGATCCTGTGTACACAAATCCGATGCACAAAGTGCCACACATGCTCAGAATAAATTAAGAGATGAAAGCTACTGGCTACTGCCCCGTTTATAGTCCTGACGTACGTGTTTTACGTCACCGCTTTCAGAACGATCGGATTTTCCGACAACTTTGTGTGACCGTGTGTATGCAAGACAAGTTTGAGCCAACATCCATCGGAAAAAATCCATGGATTTTGTTGTCGGAATGTCTGATCAATGTCCGACCGTGTGTACAGGGCATAAGCCCGAAATTGTTTTTGATGGTATAAATCTAGCTTTATACCCAGACATATTGCGCCGGACTCTCTATCAACGTTGTTTAGTACCCCCTTGTTAGAAGCTTTACGCTCAGCGGAGGTTAAATACAGGTGGGGGTTCCCATTTAGTTTGACGGCCTCTAGGAATAGTAAAACAGTAACCCTACGCACTAAAGATGACTTAGAGTCGTTCGTGGAAATTTTAGATCTCCCCTTGGAGGACTTTACAGATTGGAGAATAAATCCTGTAGGATCTCTTTCAGAACAGCCTGAGCGATGGCAAGAAATTACGGCAAAAAGCCAACGTGGAAATCGCTCAAGAAGACATAGATAGACCCACACAGAGACTACCTAGATGAGAGGACGTATATGTAAAGGGGGGGGTTCCCTTTTTTTTCCCCCTCAAACAAGGATGGGGAAAGATGGTATTTAATTTTATTGAGATCAAGAGGGGCAGGGGAGTGACATGTTTAACTATAAACAAAATGTAAAATGCAAAGCAAAATGTATTAGGTATATGCTTATGTATTATGTGAAGAGATTAGGGGGTGTTGATTTTGGGTGGGGATTTTAATCTTACACTAGATCCAAGTATGGATACATCAACAGGTAGAACTGTGTTGTCCTTTAGAGCCTTAAAACATGTAAAGCAACTTTTACGTTCTCAACATCTTGTAGATAGTTGGCGGGTAACGCACACAGGAGTTAAAGACTACAGTTATTACTCTAAAATACTTGGTATGTATTCTCTCCTGGATTTACTTTTTGTAGACCAATTTTATTTGGAGAATGTCCTCAACTGTACAATCGAATACATAACCATTTCAGATCACGCCCCTATAACCTTGACCCTTTATCCAATTCAAGTAGAACATACAGAGTGGACTTGGCGGCTGAATGAGTCATTATTAGATAAAAAAATATAGTGGAGGAACTATTCCTTAAAATAAAAGCATATTTTGAAATAAATGTGCAAGGGGAAGTGTCAGAACAAGCTGTGTGGGAAGCACATAAAACAGTCATTAGAGGGGAGTTGATAGCATATGGTTCGTATATTAAAAAAGAAAGGAAGAAATAAATAAATTATTTATTGGAGAAAATTAGTGTACTGGAGAAGAAACATAAAAAAAAAACCTTGCCCCCGTAGATATTCAGCAATTAGAGAATTTGAGATTCGAGCTTTCACAATGCCTGGATCGTAGAGTTAAAAATAAAATTGGGTATTTTGCTAATAGGTTTTATGAACAGGGGAATAAGTATGGGCGGCTATTGGCCAAACAACTTAAAAAACAACAGGCATCTAGACATGTTCATAACCTATTAGTGCAGAATAAAAAGATAGTTGAAACGCAAGCTATAGCGACAGAATTTCGCAGATTTTACGAGGCACTATATAATATTCAAACGATGGACACTTCGCAATCAGGGGATATAGAGAGACAACATAGGGAGGAGATACGGGATTACATCAAAGACGCATCAATGCCCACATTACCTAATACGATCATAGAAGAAATAGAACGCCCAATTACAGTAGAAGAGCTGAGTGGAGTGATAGCAGCCTTGCCATTAGGTAAGAGTCCAGGGCCGGATGGCCTGACAAACATATACTATAAAAAATATCTTTCAGTATTAGCATTACCGCTATGTAATTATTTTAATTCAATTAATGCAACCAATCCATTACCTCCAGAAGCCCTATTGGCCTATATAACGGTACTTCCGAAAGGGGGGAAAGACCCCCAACATTGTGCCTATCTCTCTACTCAACTCTGATACTCAAATCTGATACTAAACTCATATGCCGCGTACACACGAGCGGACTTTACGGCGGACTTTGCCCGGCGGACTGGATTTCGTCGGACAATTCGATCGTGTGTGGGCTCCAGCGGACTTTGTTTGCTCAAAAGTTGGACGGACTTAGATTTGAAACTTGTTTAAAATGTATCCGTTGAAATCGAGTCCGGTCGAAAAGTCCGCCGTCTGTATGCTAGTTCGACGGACAAAAAGCCACGCTAGGGCAGCTATTGGCTACTGGCTATGAACTTCCTTGTTTTAGTCCGGTCGTACGTCATCACGTACGAATTCGACGGACTTTGGTGGATTGTGTGTAGGCAAGTCCGTTCATTCAGAAAGTCCGTCGTAAAGTACGTCGAAAAATCCGCCGGGCAAAGTCCGCCGTAAAGTCCGCTCGTGTGTACGCGGCATTAGCGAAGATCTTGGCCCTTACACTTCAAAAGCATATGGGCGAACTAGTTCATCCAGACCAGACAGGATTTATGAAGGGACATGAGGCGAGGGACAACACTATCCGAGCGCTTCATGTTCTTCATTGGAGGCAATATGGCCCTGATAGAGCTCCAAGGATCATACTGTCAATGGATGCCAAAAAGGCATTTGATAGGGTAAATTGGGGCTTTATGATAGAAGTGTTGAGGGGGGTGGGTCTGGGTGAACGTATGATGGGATGGATAATGGCTTTGTATACGGAACCAAGAGCTAGGGTCAAGGTGAACGGTACACTATCAGAATATTTTAATATACGAAATGGTACGAGGCAGGGGTGTCCATTATCCCCATTAATATTTGCGATGATACTGAAGCCCTTCCTTCGTAAGATTAGAGGAGATTAGAGGAAACAGAGAGATATTAGGAACGTATATTGGATCTGATGAACATAAAGTATCAGCCTATGCAGATGATTTACTCTTTTATCTCTCCGCCCCACAGACATCCCTACCAGCACTTATGTTGGAAGTGCATAGATTTGGTAACCTATCTAATTTTAACATTAATTTTGAAAAATCTATTCTCCTACCTAGTCATGTCCCTTCAGTGCTGGCAAGGTCTTTGCAACATCTATATCCGCTCATTTGGAACAAAGACTCTTTGGTTTACTTGGGGGTACACATTAGTGCAGATCAGAAACTGCTATACAATCTTAATTATGGCTCTCTTTTGACAGAGATTTTAGGAGATATGAAGAAGTGGAAGGGCCAGTATCTGACATGGTTTGGGCGAGTAAGCGCTATAAAAATGAATATATTACCCAGAATAATCTATATATTACATACGGTACCGTTTACTTTACCAGAGACCCTTTTTAAACAAATACGAAAGTCGTTTGTGGCTTTTGTGTGGAACGATAGAAGACCAAGATTGGCATATGACATTCTGCGAAGGAGTAAAGCAGAAGGGGGAATGGGACTACCAGATATCTCACTGTATTAGAAGGCCATGTCTTTAGTTCGGATCCTGAACTGGCGCCGTGACTCTGAGAAAAAACGATGGGTTTGATTAGAAAAGATAATGGCAGGGAGGAACCTGGCAGGGGCCCCTTGGATTCCAAGTTCATCAAGAGGACTTTCACAGTGGGCATCACCATTGACACCGAATTCCTTTTTAGTATGGGATAATTTGAATAAAATGGGTTAATATGCTCCTCAGATGTCCCCTCTGGCTCCACTGGAGGGATTCCTTTGGTTCCCACCGAGGGAGGAGACAGGTCATCTGGGGGCATGGGGTCAGGATGGAGAATGGAGAGCATTCTCAGAGGTAGGGAGTTGAGACAGAAGAGCGCCTACTCCAATCTATATGGCCATATGGTGTGACCAAATCCCCATAATTTTGAATATGTTCAGATGTTTTAAATAGCCTTACAGGATTTAAATGTAATTTTTGTATGTGTGCGCTGTAATCTTTTGTTCTGTTTGTATGGTCTTATAGCTGCACCATCTTTAATGAAATGCATTTTTAGGGTGTGCCCCCAAGTCTTTGTTTGTCTATTGTATGGTCCTGACCAGATCCCTTGGGCTGGAGCACCCCATCCCCCTGCCATTACCTCTAATTAGTGCCCTTCTATGTTATAGGAAGAGTCCTTTAGTTCTCTAATAAAGAGGAGTGTATTTCTCCCATGGTTGAGAAGCAGGATCTTTCATTCTATGAAATAGTGTAGGACCCACTGGTAATGGGGTACTTTGACGCAGTTGTGGGCTTCAGCACTATATGACCATATAGAATGACCAAATCCCCATATTTATTAATATGTTCAGGTGTTTTAAATAGCCTTGCAGGATTTAAATGTAATTTTTGTATGTGTGCTTTGTAATCTTTTGTTCTACTCCAGTCTCAGACGCATCAACCTCAAGAATGTGCCAGCATAGGAGCTGAAACGAAGGCAGCCTTGAGAGACTCAAAGGCTTTAAGAGAATCCAGAGACCAATTCTGTAGGTTGCCGTCCTTCCTGGTCATATCAGTCAGATCCTGGTGGCCTTGTTTTACAGGAATATTAGTGCCAGCATAGTTCTTTCAGGTGGACTGTTTATATAGGGTCCCTGTTGTTAGGATCCCTGGTCATATCAGTCAAGGGGTTGACCAGAGAAAAGAAATTACGAATACATTCCTGATAATAATTGGCAAATCTAAGAAAACATTGTAGCGGACGTAGACCTATGGGTTCAGGCCACTGTAGAACTGCAGTTTCTCTGGGTCAGTAGAAATGACATAACCCAGAAATTGAACCTGTTCACGATGCAACTTGCACTTCTCCAACTTACAATACAGGTTATTATCTCTCAACCTCTGTAGCACACGGGAGACATCTGTGTGGTGGCTCGCTAAGGATTTTGCATATATGAGAATATCGTCAAGATAAACTACCACATATCGCTGCAACATATCTCAGAGGACATCGTTGATGAATTTCTGAAAAACTGCAGGAGTGTTGCAGAGACCAAATGGCATTACTAGGTATTCATAATGTCCGGTCCTGGTATTAAAACGCAGTTTTCCATTTGTCTCCCTCCTTGATCCTCATGAGATTGTAAGCCCCTCTAAAATCGAGCTTTGTGAAAACCATTGCTCCCTTGAGGCAGTCAAATAATTTTGTAATCAATGGAATTGGAAAAGTGTTCTTAACCGTGATGCGATTGAGACCCCTATAATCAATACAAGGTCTCAGTTCACCACTCTTCTTTTTCACAAAGAAGCTAGCATCAGCAGGAGACAAGGATTTGTGGATGAATCCCCGAGAAAGTGAACCAGCAACATACAACCCCTGGCAAAAATTATGGAATCACCAGTCCCTGAGAATGTTCCTTCAGTTGTTTATTGTTGTAGAAAAAAAGCAGATCACAGACATGGCCAAAAACTAAAGGCATTTAAAATGGCAACTTTCTGGCTTTAAGAAACACTAAAAGAAATCAAGAAAAATAATTGTGGTGGTCAGTAACAGTTAGATTTATAGAACAAGCACAGGGAATAAATTATGGAATCGCTCAATTCTGAAGAAAAAATTATGGAATCACCCTGTAAATTTTCATTACAAACACTAACACCTGCATCAGATTAAATCTGCTTGTTAGTATGTAGGTAAAAAGGAGTGATCACACACAAATGGGAGGAAACTGGAGTCAACATCTGTGACCGAACTGTAAGAAACCGCCTAAAAGAAATGGGATTTACATACAGAAAAGCTAAAAGAAAGCCATCTCTAACACCTAAACACAAAAAACAAGGTTACAATGGGCTAAGGAAAGGCAATCACGGACTGTGGATGATTGGATGAAAGTCATATTCAGTGATGAATCTCGAATCTGCATTGGGCAAGGTGAATATGCTGGAACTTTTGTTTGATGCCGTTCCAATGAGATTTATGCAGACGACTGTCTGAAGAAAACATTCAAATTTCCACAGTCAATTATGATATGGGGTTGCATGTCAGGTAAAGGCACTGGGGAGATGGCTGTCATTAAATCTTCAATAAATGCACAGGTTTACATTGAAATTTTGGACACTTTTCTTATCCCATCTATTGAAAGGATGTTTGGGGATGATGAAATCATTTATCAAGATGATAATGCATCTTGCCATAGAGCAAAAACTATGAAAAAATTCCTTGAAGAAAGACACATAAGGTCAATGTCATGGCCTGCAAACAGTCAGGATCTCAATCCAATTGAAAATCTGTAGTGGAAGTTAAAGAAAATGGTCCATGACAAGGCTCCAACCTGCAAAGATGATTTGGCAACAGCAATAAGAGAAGGCTGGAGCCAGATTGATGAAGAGTACTGTTTATCACTCATTAAGTCAATGCCTCAGAGACTGCAAGCAGTTATAAAAGCCAGAGGTGGTGCAACAAAGTACTAGTGATGTGTTGGAATGTTATTTTGTTTGTTTTTCATGATCCCATAATTTTTTCCTCAGAATTGAGTGATTCCATAATGTATTCCCTGTGCTTGTTCTATAAATCTAACTGTTACTGGCCACCACAATTATTTTGCTTGATTTCTTTTAGTGTTTCTTAAAGCCAGAAAGTTGCCATTTGAAATGCCTTTAGTTTTTGGCCATGTCTGTGATCTGCTTTTTTTCTACAACAATAAACAACTGAAGGAACATCCTCAGGGACTGGTGATTCCATAATTTTTTCCAGGGGTTGTAGTCCTCCATGTCTTTATCCTCCGAGACAGACAAAAGACCCGGCCACGAGGGTGCAAGGCACCAGGTTGAAGGTCAATTGTCCAATCATCTGACCGGTGTGGAGGCAAACTACCAGCTTGACCTTTGTCAAAGAGATCGCTAAATTTGCGGTACCCTCTGGCAAGGAGCAGAGTGAAGAGGTGCTGAAGACCTTAAAGTGGATGTAAACCCAATTCATGAAATTTGACCTGGGCACGTATCTTTCTGCTGCTCCATTCTTCTGTTATCAGCATGATAACTTCTGAAAATTTCCCTTTCAACTATGATAAAACCAGCCTGAACTTTGTGTCAGGACGGGTGCTAATAGATTAGCAGAGAGCTGGTCTATTCACAGCACAGCTCTGCAAGTCTCTGCCTATGTGGAGAGGGGGTGTGTGCCTTTGCTCCAATCAGCTGTCTCACAGTGTATGGCAAGAATCCACACCCACAGATGAATCAGGAAGAGAAAATTCTAACAGGACGTGCACTTTTTAAACAGTATATAAAGCTGAAGACAGCAGATATACATGTAAAACTTATGTAGGAGGATTTGTTTCATCTCTGTGTATCATCTGAGGCTGTTCACTTCACCGGGTATATGTGAGGGTTTACATCCACTTTAACCACTTTCTGAAAACATGTATTACTGCATTGTGGCGACCAGGAAAAAACCTCAGCATGATGCCAATCAAAAGAGGGGTTGTGCCTCTGTAACCAAGGATAACCAATGACCACCTAGTAATGAGGTGAGGAAATTATTTGAAATTGGATTATCTCACGGTGAAGAGGCCCAAGGCCATGGTCAATGGAACAGTCTCATGAGTCACATGGGCAGGCTGTAAAGGTCTCCCATCAATAGCCTCAATGGCAAGTGGTTTGGCACGAAGCTGCGGCAGAATTCAAGTGCTTAGACACAAAGGCACTATCTTTTTTTTTTTTTAAGTTTAAATACTGTTTATTGAACAGTACAAAGGTATTAAATTGGCAATCGCCAAAAAAGATATCACAACAATGTAAATAACATTAGAAGCGAGGTATACATGTACCTGAAGCAGAGTCGGGCTCAAAATAGATGTGTAAACTCCTATAAACTCTAGGGCATCATCAAACACTCTATCTTCCAGAGAATGGCTGTCCGAGGTCAGGATAGGGGAGCTAGAGCTCGCAGATACCAGGACTCCTCTAGAGTAGGCCACGCACCCCGAGTGGGAACCTGCTGTGCGTGGACCAACCGAGTGGAGCACTGGGGGTTCAAAGAGACCTTCCCTGGTCCCATCCTGAACCCACGGACAACCCATCGTTGAATAAGACAAAAACTCTGTCGTAACGATTATTAACATTATGAGCCCAACAATAATGTAAGAAATAATAAGAAAATAATAATAATAATAATCGTTACGATTTATACTGGGGACTATCCCCAAAATTAGAGGTGGTACATGCTGAACAACTATGTTGTGGATGTTTTCATTCTGAGAGAGTACAGCATTAACAAGCAATTAAAGGAAGAGAAAGAAGGGAAGGAGAGTTCTGCAAGGTCTGTTACTCTTAACCTGTGCAAATAACACTTAGTGGGGTTTAGAAAGAAGACTGTAGGAGGAAAGGGAAAGAGGGAGGAAGGATAGAGGGACATAAGCGGGGGAAGAGAGGAAGAGGTAGGGGCGTGTTAGGAGCAAGAATCCTCGCAGAGAAAGAGAAGGGCCCGGAGCCGCCTAGTACCGAGGGGCTACCTAGAAATTATTTAGAATCAGGTAAGAAGTGATATACCCAAGAACCGAGCCCAGGGTTCCCAAATGAGTCTGAATTTATCAGAGGTGTCTAAAATTCTGCTCGAGACCTTCTCCTGCGCCATAATCCAGGAAATTTTCTGTTTGGCCTGGCGAAGGGATACCAAAGGTTTTTTCCAGGCGTGAGCTAGCGTTATCTTGGCCCCAAGCAGGATGAAGTAAATCAGAGACCGAGACAATTTAGGTACTTTCGGGATGTTGTCATTTAGGAGAGCTATGCAGGGGCTTTGTTTGACTGCAAAGCCTGTGGATTTGCGGATGAGAGAAAAAATTCCATTCCAATACCCTCTAATTTTGGGACATTCCCAAAAAGTGTGAAGTAGGGAGCCTATATGGCCACAACCTCTGAAACAGAGGGGCGATGAATGTGGATAAAATTTAGTAATACGAGTGGGTACCAGATACCACCTGGTTATGACTTTAAGCCCTTGAGGCGCCCTTGAGGCAATTCAGTTCGCATTTGTAGCGCTCTACAAATCCTTCATTCATTCATTCATTCATTCATTCATTCATTAAGATCTGCCTCCACCAGAGAGGAACTAAGCATGCCCTTAAAGGATCGGGAAAAGCAAGTATGCCAAGTATCCATGTCCCAATCCAGTAGCAGATCCCGCTCCCATTGCAACATATAATTCGCTTTCTCCCGGGGCTCCACTAGTGCAGAGTAGATTAGGGAAATCCCTCCCCTTACACCCATGGCTGAGGAGCACCAGAATTCGTAGGGAGTAACCGAGAGCGGGGTTGCTGAGCTTTTCCAGACCCCACGCAAAAAGTGTGATAATTGGTAATAGCGGAAAGTCTCTGATGCTGGCATCTCCAGTTTAGAAATGCAGTACTTAAGTGAAATAGGACCAGAGTTAATGAAGAATTGCCCAATTCTGTAAAGGCCCTTATCGAGCCACCACCTAAAAGCCTCGATGTCCATACCCGGCGGGAATTGTGGAAAATGTGTGCCAGGGGGAACCAAGGGGAGGTCAGGTAATGTCTTTTATATAGTGTATCACACAGGGCCATTGAGTGAGACAAAGAGGGGGAAAGAATCAGAGGTCTGTCCTTTTGTGGTCTCCATACCAGTAAGTCTAGAGTATGGTTGGGAGTGGCCTGTCGTTCTATATCCACCCAATCAGGCCTAGGGCCTTTAGAGTAAATAGCTGAAAATTGGCAAAGTTGTGCGGCTTGATAATACCACCATAAATTAGGGAGTCCTAGGCCCCCTTTTTTCTTTGGCCGGTATAGCACCTTTTTGGAAAAGCGATGTCCCTTCCCCCCCCCAGATAAATTTTGTGATTGAAGCCTGTAGTTTGTCCAGTGTGTGTTTTCGGATGGGAATAGGGAGGGAGTGAAAGAGATATAGGTTTCTAGGGAGTAATGTCATTTTGACCGAATTTATTCTACCTAACCAGGACATTTTATACCAGGCCCAATGCGAGAGATCATCTGAGAGTTTCTTGAGCATTGGGGGGTAATTGTGGTGGTAGAGACGTTCTATTTTCGCTGATAAGAAGATACCTAAGTAGGGTAGGGAAGAATCGCACCAGGAGAAGGGGAAGTGGGTCTTGAGCCTCTCTACCAGGTCTTGGGGGGTAGAAATATTCAGAGACATTGATTTGGCCATCTTGACCTGAAGTCCCGAAATGCAGCCAAATGAGTTAAGTAGTTGTAGAATGTTGGGGGTGGAAATGAAGGGGGAGGTGACAAACAGGAGGACGTCATCGGCAAAGAGGGCGCATTTATGAGTCTTTTGGCCACATTGCACTCCATGAATGTCAGGGTTTTGTCTTATGGCCAGAGCCAAAGTTTCTATCGCTATTGCAAATGGGATCGGCGAAAGAGGGCAGCCTTGTCTAGTCCCCTGCAAAATAGGGAATTCTTCAGAAAGATAGCCTTGTATTTTAATGCGTGCTTTAGGGGAGGAATAAAGGGACGACATGGTGGTAATGAAGTCCGGGCCAAAGCCCCATTTCCGTAGAACAGTAAAAAGGTATGGCCAAGTGACCGTGTCAAAGGCCTTTTGGAGGTCTACAGAAAGGACATATCCTGGTTGAGAAGGCCCCCCATCCCATGACGATTGCATGAGGGAAATTAAGTCTACCGCTCTCTTGATCTGGTCCGGCCCCTGTCTTCCGGGGATAAACCCCACCTGGTCCTTGTGGATATAGTTAGCAATGAAGGAGGCCAGTCTGTTTGCTAGAATTTTTGTCATAATCTTTAAATCATTATTAATCAGCGAGATTGGCCTATAGTTGCAAACATCACTGGGGTCCTTGCCCTGTTTGGGGATTACTGATATGTATGCCAAGTTGGCTGTTGGTTCCAGGGGGGATCCCGCGTGAAGAGAATTAAAGAGACGAGCCAGATAAGGAGAGAGGGCATCTGAAAAAGCTTAATAATAATGTGCGGAAAAACCGTCAGGGCCTGGGGCTGATTCTGTTTTGAGGTTCTTTATGACTTCGTGAATTTCCTCCACCCTGAAGGGAGATTCCATAATGAACCTATGAGAGTCCGAAAGTTTAGGAATATCGAGGCTATTCAGTAAGGAATCAATGGAGTCTGAGTTGTTAGGGTTAGGGGCTGAGTAGAGCTTGGAATAAAAAGCCTGGAAGGTTTCCAAGATCTTTTGGGGGTTTTGGGTGAGAGTTCCCGACAGGGATCTGATCTTGGGCAGAGAGAAGGTTTTTATTTTGGGAGATAGTTTAGCTGCCAACTGGGGACCAATTTTGTCTGCTTGAATATAGAATCTGCCAAGTCAAATGTTTATCTGCATTAGATGTAAGGGCCAGATTAAGTGCTACTCGGGAAGCTTCCAACTTGGTCAGGGTTGCGGGAGATGGGTCAGCTTTATGGGACTTACTAAGGGAATGGAATTCCCTTTCAAGTTGCAAAATATCCGCTTTCCTTTCCTTTTTGAGTTGAGACGCCATTTGGATTATTTTCCCTCTCTGAACGGCTTTGTAAGCTCCCCAGAGGACACTTGGAGAAATATCTCCTGTGTCATTGAGACGTAAAAATTCCCTAATTTCTTTTTCTAAAATTATGCAGTGGACTGGGATGGATAGTAGTAATTTACTTAGGCGCCACTGTGGAGGCCCAAAGGGTGAGAGGGAGCAAGAGATTTTAAGTGTCACTAAGGAGTGATCTGACCAGGGGACACAAAGGCACTATCTATGAACAGCCCTGCAGCCCCAGAGTCGATTAGAGCCTGTGTATCGATGGGCGACTCCTTCAGGATAACTGGGGACACAACAACGCCACCTAAGGTCTGTCCCCTCAAGGTGCGGGGCTTTGTTGGGCGGGTAGGACAAGACTTCAAAATAGTGACCTACCTGGCACAATCTCTCCCTCCTCCTAAAAGGCCCTCTCCTTCGCAGAGAGACTTGTAAAGCCCAACTGCATGGGTTCTACTTTACTGGCCGACTCGGTACCAGAAGGCATGGGAGGTGAGGGAGGCAAGGGTGGGAATGCAAAGCTCAGAGTTAAATGTACAGGAAGCTTCCACAAGTGCTCCTTAAAGGAAGGTCTTGAGTCAATGAGAATGGCAAACGTGGTTTACTTCTCCAGATCCATAGGTATGTCTCGGGCTGCTATCTCATCTTTAATGTTATCTGAGAGACCATGAGAAAAAGCAGCCACGAGGACCTCATTGTTCCAAGCAACCTCTGCTGCCAGAGTACAGAATTCAATGGCGTAATCAGCAACAGTTCTCGTACTCTGTTTGATGGACTTGAGGCTGTTGGCAGCAGAAGTGGAGCTAGCGGGAACGTCAAATACCCTTTTAAAGGATGCCAGAAACTCAGGGTAACTCAGGACAATGTGTTTTTGCATCTCCCATAGAGGGTTTGCCGAGACCAAGGCTCTATCAGAAAGCAAAGACATAATGAAGCCTACTTTGCTTCTGTCCATGGGGAAGCCTGGGGCTGCATCTCAAAGTATATCCCAACCTGGTGGAGAAAACCTCTGCATTGAACTGGATTGCCCCCAAATCCCTGGGGAAGCGGAGCAGAACCAGACGTACCTCTTACAAATTTAATATTCGAGGCGGGTGCCTGCACAGAGACTGGAGCAGCAGCAGGGACAGCTGGCAACACTGGTTGTACCGGAACAGCCACAGCGGGAGGATCCAGGTGAGCCGTGCGAATCAGGAGCATCTGTAACGCTATGGCAAACTGATCCATGCGGGGGTCCTGCTCATTCAATCTGGAAAAAATATTACCAGTTGGTGGATTGCCTGCATCTTCTAAATTCCGTGCCTTTGCCTACTCTCAGGAACCATGAATCAGACTGAGACAAAAATGCAGTAAAAATCACACCTTTTAGCCACTTCTGGACCAGCTCACACCGATATACGTCAGCACTTTGAAGAGGGATATCATTATGGCAGCAGCTAGCTACCATAACCCTGGTATCCTCTTCTTCAGTGAGCGGTCAGTTAAAAGTAGTCCCTGCGGTGGATTCGTCGTGAGATCACTTTTATCGGTGGCAGGAGAGGGCCCTCCTCCCACCGCTCTCTGGTGCCCTCCGTCGCTTAACGGAGTCGTCGGTAGTGACGGAGGCGATTGCGTCCTCTCCCTGACTTGGTATGGAGATGAGTGAGGGGAAGATGGCCCCACCCTTCTCCATATCAAGGTGAAATCCACCACCTTCCAATAAAGGTGGATTTCAGGTTCTGAATAAGGGTCTGAGTGGAATTTTAAAGTGAAACTATACCCACTTCCACTCCATTGATGTGCTGTCCTTTATCACCTTGACACCTGACATCTTTAGCCAGTCTCCTTTCAGGTTCTGACCTTTAGTCACTTTTATTGGCTGGGACAGAATGATGTCACTCCCACACATCCATGGAAGTTCATCTATCTTGGCAGATGCTGAAATTGTACATTGAGTTGTGTGTGCTGTATATGCATTAAGGTAGGAACATTTTAATTCAGAATTATTAAATTCAATTAAATTAAATTAAAATTGTAATTAACTATTAAATTAAAAAGCATGTCTGTTTGCACATTTTTATTTTATGAGTAAAGTTCCCTTTTATTGTGTACATTACTACTGTTCATGAAAATTGGATTGTTCTGTAACACCACCTAAAGCTTTTAGACCCCCCTCAAGAATGTTATTTAAAGGCGAACAAAAGTGTGTATTTTCAATGTTATCCTCAAAGCTGGTTCCTACGGCAGTGCCCATCTCCCCTTGTCCTTTTTTCTAGCCCATTAAATAGCCAGACAAAAAAATTTGCCCTTGATGTACTTGTAACACCTTCCTAAGTAGATTGCTAGGTGGTAGGTAAATTTTTTTTTGGTTTTTGTAATCAGTGAAATTAACTTCAATTACTTTGGGCTGTCTAGAGTTCATTGGCTTGATTGCTTCCTCCTGTTTTCACAGGGAGGGGAGTGTTAAATAGGCAGCATAAATATTTATGTGTCAGCCAATCCCTGGGAGGTGTGCCCAGCAGGCGACTGGAGAAGAGATTAAGTAGCATGGGCTCTAGAAAAGCAGGGGAGCAGGGGCTTCCCACCCCCCCCCCCTCAGGCATTTCTGCTGATTCAAGCTGATTTCATCAAGGTTCCAGTCCAGCTGTGGCAGAGCAGGTGTGGAAGGGGGGGCATCTACTGAATCATCTCCGACACCCTAATGCCCCGTACACAGGATCGGACATTGATCAGATATTCCGACAACAAAATCCATGGATTTTTTCCGACGGATGTTGGTTCAAACTTGTTTTGCGTACACACGGTCGCACAAAGTTTTCGGAATTTCCGCTCGCCAAGAACGCGGTGACGTACACCACGTACAACGAGACTACAAATGGCCATTTCAGAACCAAGCGCGGCACCCTTTGGGCTCCTTTTGCTAATCTCCTGTTAGTAACAGTTTGGTGAGAGACGATTCGCGATCTTTCAAACTCGTGGTTTTCAGATTGTTTTCTGCTGTTCAGTTTGTGCTTGTGGGTTTGTATCTGGTCTTCAGTGCGTGCAGCGAGTACCATTGACTTGTCATTGTGTTCTTGTTCGTTCGTTACTGTTTTTCAGGTCGCTCTTCACAGGCCTTGCTGTTCTTCAGTGCGTTCTGTTACTTCGTTCTGAGCAGCCGACCGTTTTCTAGCCATGTTGCGTATACGTACTCCTCGTAGAGTTCGTGCTGTGCGGGGGCTTGGTGTTGGGGTCCTTACCTTGACACAAGCCCAGTCCATGAACAGGGTGGGGAGGAGTTCATGGACCAAGAATTGGTTGCTTCAGCGTGACCAGTTCTGTCACATGCCTTTGCTCCGTGAGATCCGTGAGAATAATCCTGATGATTTCAGGAACTTTCTCCAGATGACGGACCCCGTATTTCACCGTTTGTTGGCTTTGCTGACCCCCTATATCAGCAGGCACGATACCTGCATGAGGCAAGCCATCATTCCGGAGCAGGTGGCCACCCTGCGGTACTTGGTGACGGGGAGAAGCCTGCAGGACTTGAAGTTCTCGACAGGCATCTCCCCCTAGGCTCTGGGTATCATTATCCCGGAGACCTGTTCTGCCATCATTCAGGTCCTGCAGAATGTGTATATGAAGGTAAGATTTGTATCCTTTAATATCACATTTTATTGTATTTAATGTTTAATAATATATTGTATTTCATTCCTCATTCCCTAATTACCATGATTGTAATATGCTGTGAATGTCCCCTTTGTTCTCATGCATGCTGGGTTTTTATGGGGTTTTTTTTGTCCTTCATACATATTTGCCTTCACTTACCTCCCCAGCATGGTCTCCTGCCCCTATATTCACCTCATGTAGTCACTTAACAATGTATTTTATCAGCTCCATAGTAGTGCTTTATCCCAAACACCCCCTAAAATTTTAAGAAATGTGATTGGTGCTTAAAATTCATGCAGAGTTCCAGAGTCTTTTTTTGGGGGGTCCCCAAATCATTTGGAACCCTCCCTCCCCCCAACTGCTAAGTCAGCTGATACCAATTCTCTATCTATCCTCAATCATCCATCTGCTGACTTTGCCAAACCCATACACACTATACCCATCTCTTTTGTGGCCAGATGTATGGATGAATTCCCCAAAGCATGTAGTGCAAGGGCCTGCCTGAATACTTTCAAATGGTACTGTTTCAAGTTTATGTATTCTATTATTATCTTGATAGGTAATAGCAGAATGTCCAAATGTGCTAAAATGTGTACAATGTGTATGTATATCTTTGTATTATGACACTTATCACCTGTCCAGTGGGCTGCCAATAGTGTAACTAAGGAGGGGCAGGCTGTGTTTCTTTTAGCAGACCCTGACCGAAATGTGGTGAGTCCTAAAAAATTGCGTGATTGTGTAACCTTACAAAGCACTGTTGGGTGTTATTTACTAAAGGCAAAGACACTTTGCACTACAAGTGCACTTGAAACTGCACTGAAACTGCACTTGTAGGGCAAAGTGGATTTTCCCTTAGGAAATAAACCCCATTGTCACAGAAAACACCAATTCGAGCACAACAAAAGTGTTGGAGCGTTGAGACAATAATCCACACAATCTTGATTTACAATCTTTTTAATACCAGCACAATCACATGTGCATTTCCAAAAGGTTTTTAAAACAAACCAACATGTTTGTTGTATAACAATTTTTGGGGTCACATTAGAAAAAGTAGAAATGTCCATTTAAGATAAAATAGGCATGTGTAAAACCAACAAGAAAGACACAAATTTAGAACTTACAAAGTTCACATTTGGTAGAACTTGAAGGCAATATCAGACATGAGTATTTACAAACTGTGTTTGATATTGCGTTCATAAGGGGTGAAGTCACCCCTCGAAAAGCCAAATTTGGAAGATGCACACAAATTTACAAATGTCAACATGTGCTAGCTGCCATCACGGGGGATCAAGGGACGTGTTTTGGTGGTGCAACCCATTCCTCTCAGCTTCTTTATTATTGAGGAAGGGGTTGCACCCCCAAAACGCGTCCATTGTTCTCCCGTGATGGCAGATAGCACATGTTGACACACTGTATGCCTCTTCAAAATTTGGCTTAGCCAAAAATTTCCACAAAAATGAAAAATATTTTTTGCACAACAAAAACACGAGGGATTTTGGGGGGTTTTAAACTCTCCCTAAAACATCATTGATGTTCTTCATTTTTTGCTGAACATCATTGATGCTTTTCACAATGTTTTCCAAGTCCCTATTATACCCTATGATCTCCCCAATCAGGATCTGTGCACTTTCAATGGTGAAAGGATCTGGATCCACAACATCACGATCCCCTAAAAAGATAGAAATATAAAAACACCATGTATTATAAATATGGCGGCATCCATCTCTTACTTGAGTTAGTGGTCGCAGACACTCACCTGTTGTGGTGACAATTTCTACCACGTCTTCCTCCTCCTCCTGCTCTGCTTGTCTTGGGTGGATTTCCCCTTCTTCCAGAGGCCGAACGAGAAGGGGCGGGGAAGAGGCTAGAAAGAACGTCAGGGGCGGGCGGAGTTACACGCATGCACAGTGTATATAAAGCATAACACGCGTGCATAGTACGTATGATCTGTGTGCGGAGGATAGAGTATCGGAAGCGCCGATCGTGAAAACGAAGGTAAGATCTAAACTTGGGCCTATACTGCTTCTAAATTGAGGCCTATATTGTAACAAGCTTAGGAGAGTTTCGCCTGACATTTAGGGTTTGTCTCGTGTTGTGTCTTGCAGAGAAAATGGATGCCTTCAATGACCACAATTTCCTCCCCCTGTTCATAGACAAATACAGGGAGCTGCCCTGTCTGTGGCAGGTGAAACATCCACATTATAATAATAAATAAAAGTGGCAGGCAGCGCTGGAGAAACTGCTGGAGTTGGTGAAGCCGGTGGTCCCCACAGCAACCGTCCCCTATTTAAAAACCAAAATTGGTGGCCTGAGGAGCACTTATCTTAGGGAGCGCAAGAAGGCCACGGATTCCCAGAGATCCGAAGCTGCAGCAGATGACAGTTATGTCCCCAGGCTGTGGTACTATGAGAGACTGCGATTTCTGTCAGACCAGACTGAAGTCAGGGAATCCCTCTCCACTCTTCCTTCCACTCTTCCTTCCACCCTATTTTCCACCCCAGCTGAGGCTTCCGATGTCCAACCTGGGACTTCCAGCCAGGAAGAAGTGGAGAAGCCCAGCTGGAGCCAGGTATAGAATTCTTCTACAGATTTCTGGGCAAGAAATAAATTATGTTTACTAGATGTTATTAATGATCACTAATTGCTGATTTAATAAAGTGTTTTACATATCGATAGTAGTGGGCACAAAAAATTTGAACAAGAAAGAAAAATGCTGGGCTCAGAATGATAGTCTGTTATATTTGTTTTTTTTAAATCAAGAAAGTTTTTATTGCTCTTGGAACATATAGTATCACATTACAGTTAGGTTATCACATTCTGTTTAGTCAGTTATATGTTATACATACATTCAATTAAACCTTTTTTTTCCCCCTTGTTAACTAATTAACATATACATGTACCACTGAAAATCAACAAATATAGCTTTAATAAATTCCTTTTTAACCATTATATCTGTTGTTGTCTTTCTTCTCCTACCCCCTTCCTTATTCCACTATCTCATATCATTAACATCCATGCTATTACTCCATGAATCACACTGTATCTCCTCTGTCCACATTCCCAAACATCTCTATATACCTTTAAGCAATCTCATTTGTACCAGCTCCACAGGACTTATACCTGGGGTATCTAGCCATGCATCCTATAGCTTGTCAAATTTCCCTGGGGTCCCTCTATGCTGATATATGTACTTTTCCATAACCAGGGTATTACCCATTTGTTGGATCCACATTTTAACCATCGGTGGTGTGTCTGATTTCCAGTGTAAAAGTATTGTTTTTCTTGCCTGAAATAGGGCTCTGGCAAAGGCCATTCTAGTTATATTCTCCGGGATGATCTCCTCTAATACGCCCAGAAGGCATCTCAGCGGATCAAGAGTAACATTGGTTTGAAAAACCCTATTGAGTAAGGTCATGACCCCTGTCCAATATCTATGGAGTTTGGGGCAACGCCAGAGTAGATGAATCAAATCGCCTGGCGCATTTCTGCATCTGTTACACAGTGGATCTTGTAGCCTCCCCATTTTGTGCAGTTTTACCGGTGTATAATGTACTCTCAGCAAAATATGCAGTTGGGAAACTTTTTGTGATACGTTTAATGAGCATGCATTGACCGCTTGAAGGGCTTCCTCCCATTGCTCCCCTGTAATGGGTCCTAAGTCTTCCTCCCATTGTGACATTGCCTTCATGGGATGCCCCTCTAGAAAAGAGGATAGAAGCATGAGGTAGCATTGAGATATTATCCCCTTTGTGTCTGTTGCCTCTTGTAATATGTGAAAAATAGGGGTGGGTGATTGTACCCACTCCCCTGCCCTGCCCTGCGCCCGCACTGCGTGTCAGAGTTGTAGGTAGCAAAACAGCATAGTAGATGGTAAAGTATATTCAGACTGCAAGTCTGCAAAAGATAGCAGCCTCTGTTATATTTGTTAACATTCAATTTGCAACAGTCATGAGATGAAAATTGTGTGTGATTGATGATTAAAAAACTAAAACTATGTCCCTTTTTCATACACAGGAAGACCTCAGCCAGAAGGAGGCTGTGGAATGTGGCACACAGGAGGAGGCTGTGGAATGTGGCAGCCAGCAGGAGGCGGGGATTAGTGGCAGCCAGGAGAAGCCTGGGACCAGTCGCAGCCTGACTGAATCGCAGGTTCCTCCCCTCCGCCTTCCATACAAAAGACCGAGGAAGGGGACTCACATGCAGGATTCAGCACTCAGGCTCATTCAGGAGGCTTCTGCATCCCTCAGAGTCTTACCCACTTCTGAAGAGGCCTTTGCCTGCATGGCTGCCACCAAACTGCAGGGCATGCAGGAGGGTCAACGCAAGCTATGTGAGGACCTTCTGTATAAAGTCCTAAGTAAGGGGGTGAGTGGCGAAATAACACCCAATACCCACCTGAGTGAGATGGCCCATCCCCCTCCTCCTCCTCCTCCACAGCATGGAAGGAAGCATGGAAGAAAAATCAGAGAGTGATGGCCCTGGGTTCAGTCTGGTCTGACAAAAGATGCAGTCTCCTGTATGACCACAACCTGGGGACAAGTATGTCATCTGCTGCTTTCCGGATCTCTGGGACTTCTGGACCAGACTGCACTACCTTAGATAAGGACTCCTCAGGCCACCAATTTTGCTTGAAAATAGTTGATGTGTGCTCTGGGGGTCAAAGACTTCACCAATTTCAGCTGTTTCTCCAGTGTTGCCTCCCTCTTTGTTTAGTTCTGAGCCCTTAATAAAGGAATTTTTTTTTTCATTATACTTGCCTATGTGTGTTTTCCTTCAAAAATGACAGTTTGTTTGTGAGGAGGCAGGTACATTTCAAAAACACAATGTGAAATTAACAAGGGACACCAACACCAAACAATCTCCTTGAGATTAAATAATACAAGATATCAATGGTGTTGTGGTAACTTGACACACAAAACACACACAAAAATATTATGGAGTAAAACACAAAAAAACAAAAAAAAAATCATCAGCCTTGGAAAAAATACAAACACACAAAAAAAATGCCTTGACCAAAAAAAAAAAAGAAATATTTAAAAACCAATAAAAAAAAATTGGTCAGATGTGACAAATCTAAATATATTGAGGGAATTACAATAAATAATAAAGAAAGAAGTTTGTGAGAAGTCTGTGTGAATATGAGCAGCAAAATGACTTCATTCATCTCACATTATAAAGAAGAAGAGAGTGCGCTGTATTAAACAATTTCAAACATTGCAGCCTGATGAAAGTGCTGTATCCATTCCGAACGCTAATTTTACCAGACCGAGCTGTTCCGGCTCGGAATTTCTTCTGAGCATACGTGGTACTTTGTGCGTCGGAACTGGCCACACACGGTCGGAATTGACGCGATCGGATTTTGTTGTCGGAAAATTTTATAGCCTGCTCTCGAACTTTGTGTGTCGGAAAATCCAATGGAAAATGTCCGATGGAGCCCACACACGGTCGGGATGTCCGACAACACGCTCCGATCGGACATTTTCCATCCGAAAATCCGACCGTGTGTACGGGGCATAAGAGTTCTGATGGATCCAGTCTACATAATTTCAATGAAAGGCACCTGGAGGGAGCTAAGAGTGGGCAGTTGCCCCATGGCCTCATGAGTACTAACTATAACACAAGATCCTGGTGGCCTTGTTTTACAGGAATATTAGTGCCAGCATAGTTCTTTCAGGAGGACTGTTTATATAGGGTCCCTGTTTCTGACCTCCTTTTAAGTCCCTTGAGGGGAACTGTATACTGCAGCTTAGCAGGGAGAGTTGTTCAGAGAAGCTTTTTTCAGAGTGCCCACTCATTATTGTGTCCTGTAGTCTGGAGTATCACATACTCTTCACCCCCTCCTACCGTTCAAGTTATCAGTAATAAATCACCAAAAAGACATTCATCAAGACTACTTTCTTGTGTCAGTGTGCTTGGAACTGGCGCTTTGGTGACTTGACAGCCCCTGCAGTAGTAGGAAAGAACCTTTGTCATCATCGTTATCTGTGTCATCCTCACTTTCAACACACGGTCTGTTCGGGGACTGCGCTACATACTTAATTGGGGTTGACAGCTTTAGCGTGTGCATGCTTTATGCTGGATTCACTGAACCTCCTACAAACTGAAACCAGGTAATTTGCTCTTCCATAATGATGACTTTGAGGGCTTTTCCCCATTCTGGGGCAAGAGAAAAGAAGACTGATACATTAGCTGCTGTTAGACCATAGATAAGGTGAGTTTCTGTCTCTATTAGGTTCCTCCCTACACAGAACAAGCTTTACAGTATATCCTGCAAATGCTAGGATGGGGGTCAGGGCGGGTACAGACAGGTTGTATTTTTTGGACCACCCACATTTAGCTTTAAGGTGGAAATCAAATCTATGCATCAATACTGGAGATAGATTAAAAACAATGTTCAGCTTTTTGCTGTTTTCTTCCTCTCTGGGGATAAATTCGGAAATCCTTCCAACAGAAATGTATATATCAAGAAACACTATTTTTCACCAGAGTGAGGAAAGTTCAGAACTTGTGTTGTACAGTTTTTTTTTCTGTTGCCTGTGCTCTCAGTGGGGAGATTCTTCTCATATTTTTTCTAGCAATGATGGTCATTAGGACAGGAACTGATGGGAAATATCCTCAGCATTTTATTACCAGTCCTTGTGGAAGTGTCCTCTACGCTAAAAGGTTTACCATACTTTCATATGTGAATTACTTACACTTTTGTGGTTTTTTTAATAGCTTACTTGCATTATTAGTTTAGTGGGCTAAGAGTTTTACAGCATGTCTATAAATGTTCTTATTTATCTTGGTCATTGTAAGTTAGTCACATTCAGGGGAACTTGTTCTGTTATATAAAAGATGTTTCACCACTCATCCAAGTGGCTTCCTTAGTTCTACTGGGTGTCAGTTAAAGAGTATGTAAAGCCATTTGCTATCCTTTAGATTGTAGGCTCCATAAGCAGGGCCCCCCTATTCCTTCTGTATCAAAATGTATTGTAATTGTACTGTGCCCCTTTATATTGCGCAAAACTGTTGGCGCTATATAAATCCTGTATATTAATATAAGATTTTCCTTCTATTTGTGTTCTAGTGACAAATGCATGATTTTGAATTTCTCATCACTTTCTGTCTTAGTAACAGTGGTCACTGAAACAAATAGTAATTCTACAAACAGGGGTTATAGACAGCAATACAAACCTGAATACCTACTTAAAGTGGTTTTAAAGGCTGAAGATTTTACCCTCATGCATTCTATATTACATTTACACCTCCTGCATGTTTTTACACAAGCAACATTTGACTTAAAACCATGGTAATTGGACTAAGTTACTTGTGTGTCTATAAATGTTGGTGTTTGTTGATAAGAAGGTCAGCAGCCTAGCAACATAGGAAAGTAGAGGCAGCCCTTTAAAGTGTAAAAGCAACATTGTAATGTAGCAGTTGCTTCATGTTTCAGACAGATATGTCCTTTTTTAAAGTCCAACTCCAGGCAATTTTTTTTTATACAAATGGACCCAAGTCACGCTATAAGATAAAAAATGGCTTGGTTACAATACTCACAGTCAATCCGAAGCAGTCTTCTGCAGTATTTATCTATGGGCACAAAAAGTCTTTGGTCTTCTGGGTTGAATTATGCTTAGCGAACATACTATAGTTGAATAGTCATCATGACCTCACCCCCTAAAGGGGCATCAGAACAGTCCCTTTCATTCATAATGCAGAGAGTGGCACTGACGTGATAACATCAGTGGTGCTTTCCACAACAGCAGAGGTTTATCATCGGCTAGAGAAGAGGTAAAGAGAGAAAAGACCCAGTATGTAACTTGGTCAACCTGAAGACATCTAAAAAGTGTAAATATAAAAAATAGAAAAACATATACAGTATGTGAAGGGCCCTGTGGGAATCAGAGTTCAGTGGGAAAAGGGGGGCTAAGCCGAAATTGGGCCTTTAAGTGTTAGTTCACCAAAATTATGAACTACCCTCCCCCTGGTCTCTGCTGCAGTTACCTCTGGGATCATACAGTTTCACCATCCACACAGCCTGCTGAAGCAATCCTGGGGTTTGGAAACAGTGCTGTTCTTCCTCTTCTCTTTCTAGGGATGCTGGGACAGATCAGAACGTTTCTGATTGATCAGCACCAGCATATGACTGCTGCGTGGAGAGTGAAACTGTATGACCAACGGAGATGAGTTCAGTGGGTAACAGGGGGGTGTGTAGGGTGTTAGTTCACCTCTTATTTTTTTCTGAAAAGTTGAACTCTTACTTTAAGCATTGATATGTTCCAGACTCTAATTAGAACTTGAGGAACAAACATGAATAAATGGTGACTCATTAATATCATAGAGCAAGTCCAGCTGAATGTCGCTAATCACTACTAGCTATTTTACCAACAATTTAGTGCTACAGGAAGCTCACAATGAAAGACCAGTATCTGATTTTTACTGATTGCAAAAGTATGCTGTGTCTGCAAAAAATTTTTTTTTTGTGATTTCTGTTTTTTTGCTGCTTTGCCACTAATATGCAAAAAAAGAGGGTTTGGAACTTTAAATGAGGTAGATCTAGCATGGCTAAAAGATGAGTCAATGTAACAAGACATGTTTTATTCATTAAAAAACATGAAATGGCAATATGAGTACATACATAATAAGCATAACAATCACATATTATTGACCAGATATTTATAAAAACAATCATAGCAACTTGGAGATGACTTATTCAGGTATCGGACAATTGTCCATAGTAAAGAATCGCTTGAAAAGCAGCGTGGTGGGGTAGCTTGGGAGTGGATGAAATAAAACCATCTAAAAAGAAAATGGTGCATCAAAATTGGCCCGACGCACGTTTCGTGGTTTCCTACCACATCATCATCAGGGGCGAGTGTACCAATGTCTGTAAAAAATCATAAATAAAACGATATGGTCCAAAGTTACACCCAAACACAAGGGAGACTATATATGTAAAGGAGGGGAGAAATGAACTCATCCCACTAAGTACTTACATGTCAATTAAGTCTAGACCATGTGAACATGAAAACTGGTGGCTGCTTGAAATGTTCATCCCGGGAGCTGAGGAAGGGGCCCACAGGAGAGCTGGATGCACACAATGATCCCCAGAGAAAAGGAAACAGGTGGTCAAAAAGAAAACCATTTGGGCTCCAATGCTGTAAACGTGAATAAATCAGGTAGACTATGAGTATATGAAGGTGTATTATATTATTGAAAAGTATTAGGCAGTAAATGGAGCCCAACACCAAGATAAAATGTGGATACAAAGGAAGTGTGGAAATAGTGAAAAAAAGGGGGCATACCTGCTCAGAGGGAAAGGAAGAGTGCAGAGGATATAGGAAAAATTATGAAGGACAGCCAATGCTGTCTTCAATCAAACATTGAAAAGCATAGGCAGAAAGCCCAGCCAGGTGATTACCTAAAGCTGTGACAGAGAACCATGATCCACAGATCTGTGCAGTATGCTGCTGGAGGTGCTACCACAAGAGCTAACAGAGTGAAATGGGGATCCTTATGTGCTCAGCATGACCAAATGGGCTCCTCCCAGCGTTACGCTGGCACAGCAAAGAAAGGGGGGGAAGGCCCTCCTGCCGGAGCGACTGAAGCTGCCCATGACAGTTCAGGTGAGTTCAGTGTGTAACAGAGGTGGGAAGGGTGTGGGGTGTAGGGTGTTAGTTCACCTCTTAATTTTTTCTGAAATGTTTAAGTCTTACTTTAAGCATTGATAAGTTCCAGACTATAATTAGAACTTGAGAAAGAAACACAAATAAATGGTGATTCATTAATATCATAGAGCAAGTCCAGCTGAATGTCGCTAATCACTACTAGTAATTTTACCAACAATTTAGTGCTACAGGAAGCTCGCAATAAAAAAAACAGTATCTGATTTTCACTAATTGCAAAAGTAAGCTGTGTCTGCAAAGGTTCTGCAAAAAAATGTTTTTCATGATTTCTGTTTTTTGCTGCTTTGCCACTAATATATTCAATTCCCTTAAGTTGACACATTGCACCCAGCGTGAGCCCGCACCCTTCCTGTGAGAGATGTGAGCGTTTCTATCACAATCTTCCAACGTGTTTGTTCTTATTTCTAAACTGCCCTATTCCTACTTTGTGATATGGTACATAAATATCAAACTGGATTATTAATGCTTTGTTGCAGGAACACCTATAAAGTGCAGGTACTAATGCGCAAACCAAAATAAATAATAAGCTAAGTACTGTAGCTGCCAACATACATGGTGTTCCGACACAGTGCTAATAATGTAAAGAATAATGTGGCGCTTATTCAAAATGTAATGTGATGTATCTACAAACGCAGCGATAGATCAATTGAACAAATAATAATAATACTGGATGTGCAACTATACACAACAATGAATGAATACTGTTTTCTTCATAAACAATAAAGTGCAATATTCCAAAGTGAACAAATAATGAAAACGCTGGATGTGCAAATATACACAGCAATAAATAAATATAATATCATTTTCTTCGTAAATAATAAAGTGCAATGATTTCAAAGTGACAATACAGTGAGAAAACATGATAGACGTGCCTATTCTTAGAGTTCATAATAAATAAAGTGCTTGTGCAGAAAACAAGGGAATTCAATATGTCCCAATGCTTCCACCATCCGTAGTGCGCTAGTGGTTTGCCCCAGCCTCTCATCTTAGACAAAGACCCCTACAGGTCAAGTAAAGCCTCTGTATAAATGTAGCTCCAGGTTCCAAGGCAGTGAAATTCTTTCTCCAGGAACACCCAGCCAGATAGATAATATACCTTGCACTGGCGATGTTGATCTCTTTACAGATCCTTCCTTCCCATCAAATGTAGTTTACATGGAACAAACAGAGGTCTCCATGGTGTAGTATTCAAGTACTTCCGCGACCGGAAGTAACGTCACCCGGTTCCTCCCGACGCGTTGCATCACTGATCAGGTGACTTCATCAACCTTACACTGATCACGTGACCTTACACGGCCTGTCAACTATCACAATGCAAGTTGCCCCCTACTTTAGGCAACAATTCCGTTTTTTTTTTTCAGCCAGCCTACTGTAGAAATCGCCCGTTAGAGCATAAATAGCAACAAAGAAAAAAAAAAAAAGAACCTTGAAAATCATTGTGATTTCTCCACATTTCCTTTTCCTGGGAGAACACATGGATCTATAGCCTTTTTTATTGAAGTTCTTGTGTGCCTCACATTGTGCTAGAGCCCTAGCAAAGGTGCGCAGTGAGGACATCTCCACTTTGTGCTTATGGTAGGCATTACTTAGTGGCAGTCTCTCAGCGCTCTTCTAATGCCCCGTACACATGATCGGACTTTCCGACAACAACAACAACAACAACAACAAAACCGTGGAATTTTGTTTGAAGGTTGTTGGCTCCAAATTGTCTTGCATACACGCGGTCACACAAATGTTAGCCAACAATTACGAACCTAGTGACGTATTAGACATACTACGTGGTTTTTCAGCTCTTTAGTGCCACCCTTTGGGCTCCTTCTGCTAATTTCATGTTAGTAGAAGTTTGGTGAGTGTTGATTCACACTTTTCTTTTTGCGTTTTTCATTTAGCGCTATTATTATTATTATTAATATCACTCATTCATCAAAAAAAAGGCTTTGAAAGTTTGTTTACAATAACTCCATCAGTATCACCAGCAAAGCAGCGTCATTATTATCCCATTAAAGAAGAAGAGAATTGTGCACTGCATTTGGAGATTTCCTAAATTGGCACGTCACAAATGTTAATTCTCCATTACGAACGCTAGTTTACAAGACCAGCCGCTTATGCTTCTGAGCATGCGTGAATTTCTGTCTGACGGACTTGTGTACACACGATCGGAAATTCCGACAATAAAAATTTGTTGGCGGACAGTTTTAGAACCTGATAGCCAACATTTGTTGGCGGAAAGTCCGCCAACAAATGTTCGATGGAGCATACACACGGTTGGACTTTCCACCAACAAGCTCACATCCAACACTTGCTGTCGGAAAATCCAATCGTGTGTACAGGGCATAAGAGTTGATCTGTGTGCTCCTTTTCTGCTGCTTTAGGGTCTGGTCCAATGATACCCTCTGCCTCACATTGCTCCACTCTGTCTCCCCTGGACTATTTGGACTGTGACTACCCAGGAGTAGCCCACTTTTCTATATCCCTTTGTGACTGCTCTGCATCAAATTTTGGTGACCTTGGGATAGTACCTTCATCACTGGCTTCCCCAGGCTCCCCTTTCTCCGATGCAGGTAAAGAAAGGACGAAAGGCTAACCTATGTTTGGGGGGAGTGCCACATCCAGTAACCGAGACAAAAGTATAAAGGGTTCCCCAAATGGACTTTAACCACCTCAATACCGGGCCAATTCTGACACTTTGCTCCTACATGTAAAAATCATCATTTTTTTTGCTAGAAAATTACATAGAACCCCCAAACATTATATATGTTTTTTTAGCAAAGACCCTAGAGAATACAATGGCGGTTGTTGCAACTTTTTATCTCACACAGTATTTGCGCAGGAATTTTTCGAACGCGTTTTTTTGGGGAAAAAAACTGTTTTGTGTTTAAAAAAAAACAAAACAGTAAAGTTAGCCCAATGTTTTTGCATTTTGTGAAAGATGAAGTTACGCCGAGTAGATAGATACCTAACATGTCACGCTTCAAAATTGCACACGCTCGTGGAATGGCACCAATGTTCGGTACTTAAAAATCCCCATAGGCGACGCTTTCAATTTTTTTACTGGTTACATGTTTTGAGTTACAGAGGAGGTCTAGGGACAAAATTATTGCTCTCGCTCCAATGTTCGCGGCGATACCTCACATGTATGGTTTAAACACCGTTTTCATATGTGGGCGGGACTTACGTATGCGTTGGCTTCTGCGTGCAAGCACACGGGGACAGCGGCGCTTTAAATTTTTTTTTTTTTTTTATTGTTAAATATATATTTTTTTTTTATTTTGACACTTTTTTGAAAAAAAAGAAATTGATCACTTTTATTCCTATTACAAGGAATGTAAACATCCCTTGTAATAGCAATATGACATGTCAGGTGCTCTTAACATCGCGCCCGGCCTCCGACGATCATAGAGACTCCGGGGACCATCTGGCCTGCCGGAAATCTCTATGATCTACATCCGGCGCCGGCGGATCCACTCTCCACCTCACCGATCGTAACGGTGAGTCGGAGCAAGCACCGGAGGGCGGCGGGAGGGGGGGGATGTCCCCTCTCGCCTCCCATAGGAACGATCATGGCTGAAACTGGCAATATCTGAATGATGTCTGTAACTACAGGCATCATTCAGATATACCCGCCCAAAGCCCAGGACGTCATATGACGGTGGGCTAGTGGTTAAAGGCACTCAATTCATATTGTGTAGTAAAAGTATATAGCAAAGTATACAAAAATGTGGGGGCGTGTCCGGATGTAGTGGGAACAGGACGTGTTCCAGAGGAGCTCTGCCGATCCTGAATGTATCCGTAGCCATCCTGCCATAAAAAATAACTATTGAGCCTCCAACTGCTTCCTCACTACTGCCAAGCACCATCTGCAACAGGGCCAGTAGGTATTGTGGAGCCCGGCCGACTGATAGAGTTTCTGAAGGCCCTCGGCTGGCTCCACACTCCAGAAGCGGTCCGCCATCTTGAGGCCTACGGAGCCTCCGCAATCCCCGAGCTCGGGTGCCGCGATCGGCGGGAGGAGAGCCGCCGCACTCCACACGCCAGTGCCATCCGTCAGTGGGAGGAAGCGGGACTCGGAGGGGACACGCAGGAGCACCGGAGGAACCTCAGAGGCCCTCGGCTGGTTCTACATTCCGGACGCCGGACGCCATCTTGAGGCCTACGGAGCATCCGCAATCTCTGAGCTCAGGTGCCGCGATCCGCGGGAGGGGAGCCGCTGCACAACCCGTGAGAAGCAGCGAGACAGATGGGCAAGGAAGAACATCGGAGGAACCACAGAGGCCGATTCCGAGCACCCGCGGCCTGCACCCAGCTTGCGGCCTACAGGACTGACCACAACCTATATCCTAAGGTACCTGTCCTTGGAGGTGGTGTATGGCTGCAGATCTGAACGGCCGAGCCTGAGCCGAGCACTGCCCAACACTAAAGTTTACCCCATCCAGCAGTGGAGGGCATCTGGGCATGAGAAGAGGCAGGTCTGGTTCCGGGAAAACAGGTGGGCATACCCCTAAAGCTTCCTCACAGCAGAGGTCACAAGCCCCAGTAGGCCTGTCTAGCTGCACGCACATGGCATCTCAGACCATCCCCCCAGATCCGGGATCGGACGAGGATCGCTTCCAAGCCCTTATGCTGGCTATCTCTGGCTGTCAGAACACCTTAATGGCCAAAATTGACACCCTGCAAATGGAATTTGGGCTAATGCGTAGGGACATGGACAAGATGCGGGATCGCATGAACGAGGCGGAGCGGCGTATTAGCGACTCAGAGGACGCTGTTCGGGACAACTGGGCCTCCATCCATACCCTACAAGCCAAGGTAAAGATTCTCGAATTGCGGGCTGAGGACAGTGAGAATCGCAGCCGTAGGAACAATTTGCGGCTTCTGGGCCTGCCGGAGGGTTCTGAGGGTCAGGACCCCATGGCTTTTATGGAGATCCTGCTTCGCACCCTACTTCCACAAGCCCCAGTTTCTCCGCACTTTGTAGTGGAACGAGCGCACAGGATGCCGCCTGTGCGGGGCCCTCCTGGGGCCCCACCGCGTACCTTCATCTTTCGGCTGTTAAATTTCCGTGACAGAGACTTGGCCCTCAGGGAGGCCCGGAAGATATAGGAGCTTCCTTTCGAAAATACCAAGATTATGATGTTTCCAGACTACTCCATCGACACCCAGCGGCTCCGCAGATCCTTCGACCACGTCAAGGCACAGCTCCGTCTGAAAGGCCTAAAGTACAACACGTTGTTCCCGACTCGCCTTAGAGTGATCGATGGAGAGTCCTCTCGATACTTCAACTCGCCGGAGGAGGCCTCCCGCTGGCTGGATACCTTGCCCCAAGCTCGGAGGGGGCAGGAGTAGTATCTACAGGAGTGCTTGTGCAACTGCCCAGTGATGCACCCTAGTGCCTTAGCTATGATTCTCCCTAATATGGATGCCCGTCATCATCAACGCCTACCGAGATGAATGTTTTCTTTATTTTTCTACTTTTTGCTACCCCCCCTTTTTTTCTTTTTTTGCTCCCACAGCTTCAATGCCACTCCTCCCCCCCCCTGTTCTCTGCTCTGTTTCACTGAAATGTGCCTGTTGGCGATGGCGAAGCTGCAGTAGTGGATAGCTTCCTCCTGTTTTTTTCCCCCCGGAGCACCGCTGAGATCTACATGGCTGATTTATCTTCTATCCCCTTCGTGTACTTTGACGCTATGGTAGAACAGACACACTATACTTTTTGATTGAGAGGAATGTTGATTGATGGAGGAGAACATTACCCTTCGGGGCCTTATATAACAGTCTATGGGTTGTATATCACTGGTCTGACCAAAGTATGTGCCCCTAGCTGCAGCTAGGTGTTTTTATTTTTATTATTATTTTTATTTTTCTAGTTCACATCTTGCAAGGATCCCTATTACGTCTTTTTTTATTCTCAGGATACGGGTGGATGTCTCTGGAGTGCACTGAACTCTGACCGCCCCTGTGTTTGTTTGGTGGTTGTCTGGGGGTTGTCTCTCTGCCTCATAGGAGACTTTCCTAGGCCTTAATAGGTCTTGTTTTGGGTATATGCACGCCGAGTTCCACAGCGGTTGTGCGGGATGGGAGGGGCTTGGGTTTATATGTTAGAAACCATTACAAGTTTTTGATTCATTGTTTTTTCCCCTTTTTTTCTTTTTTTCTGTTGACCTTTTTTAAATTTGTGTTTGTATGCAGTGTATTCTATTGGACGCCCCTCCGGCCCCTTGTTGGGTATACTGGCTGGTTGTCCAATATTTCAATGTTGGATGCTGTTTCTGTTAGTAATTGTGCTGCCCCCTCTGGATCGGTTTGACGCTTGGTCTCCCTTAAATTATTTACACCCTGGGCTGACATGACCACTCTAAGACTCATTTCATGGAATGTCCGGGGTTTGAATGATAAGATCAAACGCTCCCTGGTGATGACCTACTTGAAAAAATACACGCCACATTTTTGCATACTGCAAGAGACGCATTTGGTGGGCCGTAGAATCCTCTCCCTTAAAAAACCCTGGGTGGGGCACTACCATCATTCCACTTATTCAGGATATGCCCGTGGGGTAAGCGTCTTGATACATAAGATGCTATCCTACACCCTTCTCGACGTTAAGACCGATCCAGAGGGTAGATATGTCCTGATGCATGTTGTAATTGATAATACTGAAATGCTGATTCTGGGATTATATATACCTCTACCAGCTAATGTGGCCTTGCTTAAATCTCTGATTCCTATCCTTGCCTCCTATTCCACTGACAATTTAATTTTAACAGGGGACTTTAATATGACTCCCGACCTATCCATGGACAGACTTTCCCGGGCACAGGCACTGACTCTCCCTTACAGAAATGGGCTTCCCTCTATGGTCTGACAGACGTGTGGCGATGGAGATTTCCTGATGAGAAGGCCTTCACTTGCCAATCAGCCTCTCACCGCTCGCTGTCAAGGATAGATTTGATATATGTCAGTGGGGGGATGCTTCCTAGGGTACAGGAGGTGGCCATGCTCCCTAGGGGCATATCAGATCATGCCCCTATGCTCATGTGTCTGCAAACTCAGACCCCTCCAGCGGAGAGACTCTGGCGCCTTTCGCGCTACTGGATCTCCGAGGAGGCGGTAGAAGAGGAGATTTCGGACTGTATCTCTGAGTACTGAGTGACCAATGCTGACTCCACTACAGTGCCTCTCAGGTGGGATGCATTTAAAGCTTATGTTCGGGGATGTTACTTAACCGCTATCGCCCAAGCCCGCAATAAGGCTAAGCTGTCGTTAGAGCAGGCAGAAGCTAAGGCTTCAGAACTGGAATCTAATTATATAATGACACAAAATCCGATTACCCGCATAAATATGCAGGCTGCCTACAGAGAGGTAATGCTTCTCCGGGTGGCTGGAGCCAAAAAAGAACAACTGACACAGACGCAGCGCATCTTTGAGCAGGGGGAAAAGACGGGCCGGTTGCTGGCTTGGCTGGCTAAAGAACAGGAGCCGATGACCACCATCGCCCGCTTGAGAGAAACGGATGGCACTGTGATTACAGATCTGGTGCTTTTCAATGCCCACTTTGCCTCTTATTATAGCTCCCTCCAGAGCGGACTACTCCAGACCGGAGCTTGACTCCTTTCTAGATCAAATCACCTTCCCAACCCTTACAGAAGAGGCCCGCTCCCATCTAGATAGCACCATTACTCTAGCGGAGATTAAACTTGCATTGAGTGAACTCCAGGCGGGGAAGACTCCTGGGGTCGATGGCCTTCCGCCCGAATTTTATAAGCAGTATGGGGAGCAATTATTACCCAGGTTACATGAGATGATGGCCAAGGCCTTAGAAACAACCGACCTTCCCTATGGCGGTTATAGTTGTTATTCCCAAACAAGGCAAGGATCCCGAATTATGTTCATCATATCGCCCCATTTCCCTCTTAAATGCAGATGCGAAGATTCTCACCAAAGTCATGGCTAGACACCTAAACTAGGTCATTTTTACACTAATACATGAGGACCAGACCGGCTTTATGCCAGGCAGGGGCACGGATATTAACCTTCGTAGACTGTATACTGTCCTGGGGGCCGGGGGTGCCCTTGGCCGTTTCGACGCAGTGGCCTCCCTGGATGCAGAAAAAGCATTTGACTCTCTAGAGTGGTGTTACCTATGGGAGGCCCTGCGTCGGTTTGGCTTTGGGCCTTAATTTATTTCTTGGGTGCAGGCCCTGTACGAGTCTCCCAGGGCCAGGGTGCGCACGGGATCGACTCTTTCGCCAACCTTCCGCCTGTATCGGAGTACCAGGCAGGGTTGCCCATTATCCCCTGGCCTCTTTGCACTTGCCATCGAGCCTATGGCTATTCTTCTGTGCTTCTCCCCCCTGGTCAAGGGTATACCACTGGGATCAGTTAAAAAAAAAATCACCTTATATGCTGATGATACCCTGCTGTATCTTCGGAATGAAACAGACTCCTTGGGGGCAGCTTTAGCCTTGATCAACACTTTTGGGAGGTTTTCTAGAATCCGGATTAATTGGGGGAAATCGGTGATCTTCCCACTGCACCCAGAGGAAGCTTCTGTGCCACCGAACACTCCCCTGCAGAAGGTTTCACAATTTAGATACCTGGGAATTGAGATACACAGAAACCTGGCCCAGTTCATCCCTCTTAACCTGGCTCCGGTGATGTCGGCCCTGACTCAAAGATGCGCTGCCTGGAGGTCGTTGCCCCTTACTCCAGTTGGAAGGGTCAACCTTATTAAAATGTCGATGCTCCCAAAACTCATATATTTTTAGGCAAACCCGGGTACATAACTCACAGGCATTTTTCAAAAAGCTTGACAAAATGATCATCTCATTTGTGTGGAACGGCAGCGTCCCTACAATAGCTTCAGCGACCCTTCAGTTGCCACTAACGCTGGGAGGCCTGGCTCTGCCGTGCTTTCTTAAGTATTATTGGGCGGCGGTTCTGGTCACAGTGAGATGGTGGCTGTCGGAGAGCCCCGCTAACCCTGCCTCAACTTTGGAGGCGGCGCTGTTGGAGTCTTACTCCGAGCTGAGAAACCTAATTCACCGGGGACCCAAATCTAACCCAAACATTACCCCATCGATGAGAACCACACTTAAAGTATGGGAGACTGTCCGAACCAAGACTCAAAGGTCTAATAGCTGGTCCCCTAGGACTCCGTTATGGGGGAACCCGCAGTTACCACACTTCCAGACGATCCCTGACCCGGTACTATGGGCCCGTTACGATGTAACAGTGTTAGCTGACATATCTTCCCCAATCGGTTTGATTTCATTTGATGAGTTGAAATGCCAGAAGGGCTTACCTAACAGTGTGTTTTTCAGGTACCTACAGCTCCGACACGCCTATCGCTCCCAATATCCCACACCCCCGGTGCTGGTGACCACTGGCATTGAGCGCCTATTGAGCGCGCCAGAGGAGACTAAGCCCCTTTATACTCTACTCTGGCCGTACTAGATATGTCCAAGGTCTCACAGCTGTTCCTGGTGTGGCAGAGAGATGTACCATCGCTGGCGGATGATGACTGGGAGGAGGGCATTCAGCAGTACCTCCCTCTGGTGATATCCACCTGTGATCGGTTTATTCAGCTTAAATTTTTACATAGAGCATACTTCTCACCACAACGTCTAGCTAGATATATCCAAACACCAGCCCGATTTGTACTAAATGCTCTTTAGAGGAAGGATCGTTCTTTCATATGGTCTGGTCATGTCAATATATACAGGCCTTTTGGAGGGGAGTAGTGGTCGTAATCAATTTTGTCAGCAAGTTATCGTTACCGTGTGATCCAATCCCACTGTTGCTGGGAATAGTGGATAATTTACCGGCCCCACAATCGAAGAAGATATTTGTGTTTTACACGGCCTTTTACGCTAGAAAGGCAATCCTGCTTAGGTGGAAGGGGACTGAACCACTGACGGTACAACAGTGGAAAAAGCTCATTAATAATGCTCTCCCACTATACAAACTGACATACCTAGGCTGCAACTGTCCGAAAAAATTTACTAAAATATGGGGCTCTTTGGTGCGTGAAGAACAATTGACCCTTGACTAAGAATGGAGACCCAAGGACACCCGCACTGAGCCCTTCGGGGCTCTGGATGGCTTAGTTTGAATAGGTGAGGCCACGCCCATCCCTTATGCATCTTAGCTTTAGGACTTCCAAATCAGGGAGACCGGTTTTTGCATATTAATGAACAGACTGATATTGCACAGGTATAGGCATCTTATCTCCCCTTTCAGAAAGGATGAAGGAGTTTTCATGGATCGAGCTCCCAATTCCTCTTCCCCCCTCCCCCTCCCTCATCCCCAACTTGATGCTTCTACTCTGGTTATTAATATTTGACTACTAGAAGGTTAATGATTAACACCCACATCTGCTGTGTTTGATTTCACTGCGTATTGTATGTACATTATTTTAGTTTCTCCCTCTTTTTTTTGTTGTGTTTGTTTTTCCCTTACCTTTGTATTATTTCTGTTCTGTTACACTTGCTTTATAAAATAAAAAACTTTCTGTTAAAAAAAAAAGAAAAAAAAGTATACAAAAATGTATAAAAATACATAAATGTTATTTATAGAAGTATATTAAAAACATTTGTAACGAGACATTGATTAATCTATACAGTGCATATAGAACGCCATAAAAAAGTATGTAACGAAACCTCCTCACTCCAATGAAAACAATTTAATTATTGTTAATAAATCCATGCAGCAAGTATAAAACCACTGACGTGTTTCGCACTGTTATAGCAGGTGCTTATTCATAGCTCTTCTGTGGCACAGCTCACAGGCACCACAGCCACCACAGCCACCACTGGCCTCTCTGGGGCAGTTCTGGACAAAGCATCTTTAAGTTAGGCAAATGTAGGGGGTTCCAGCTTCCCCATAGTGGACCTCAGCCCGCGGCTGCAGGTGTAACCTATGATTTTCAGTTCTGACCTCAAAGACACATCAACTCCTTCCCGCTTGACAGTTGTGGTGGAGGCATCTGAAGCCTCATGCCTCACCCACCCCTCGGTGCAGTAACTTATGCTCCAATCCATCCAAAAGATACTTGGTAGCAGGTCGATAGACAACAAATCTAGAATCACTTCCCTGCAGTGCTCACATCAGACCCAAGCCTTGATTACAGAATTCAGCTTCCGGCACCTCATGCACGCAATCCCCAAGTGCTCTGTCCCTCTCACCGTGTACAGGGCCAGACATCCGCTGTGTGGCAGGTTCACTCTTGTGTCAGCAGCTCTCCCCGGAGTTTAGCCAGCCAGTCAGGACGTCCCAAGGAAGTTGCAGTCCATGCCGCCATCACAGCCCTGGAACAATGTAAAAAATTATCTCCTGTTGTGCACAAATCAGACATAGAAACACCCCAAATACAAAATTTATAGTTGGTTGCTATGGGCGACTACAGGGATATCCTGTAACTCGAGACCCAGGCTTAGCCCCAGAGGGGCTGCTAGAAATATACAGGTTACATGCACATGCTCATGCACACCAACAATAATGGCTCAGTCTAGGGGATATCTTTTAAGAATTATTGCTGAAGAACAATTAATGGGAGCATAAACTTCTTAGTAAAAAGTACTAACAGGTGCAGACACAAACTACAGTCCAAAATCAGGTTTTACTCATAATGTCCCAGGAGCTGTCTGCATTCACAGGTAGATTCTCAAAGAGGAGGATATAGATCCTTCTCCAGACTAGGACTTCAGGATGGTGCCTTCCAGCAAAAATTAATCAGGGATCTTCTTCAGGCCTGCAGGCCAGCTCCTGCTAAGGCCCAGATTGCAATTCTTCTTTCTCTTTAGCTGCCTCCCAGGGAAAGCAACCCCAAAAGGACTGGAAACCTCCCTCAAGAGGAAAGGACACTCTGGAGAGGCCTCCCAAACATTTACCACCTTCCCTGTCATCTTCTTGATGCCTGGGGATTGGCTGGGGCATGATAAATATTCATACTGGTCATTTGATTCTCCTCGTCCTATATTCTGAAGGCTTCTTCCAGAAGCAGGTGGGAGATATCAAACACCCAGTTAGGAAACCTCGTATAGACAAAAACAACCAATTGCTGCTCACATGATTACATTTAATCTAACAACCTAACCAGAGGAGGGTGCTACACAATCCATGTATATTTTTATGTTATCATGTTAAAAAAAATGTTGCCAAGAGGTGCCTTCGAGGGAAGAGGTAATGAAGTGGAGTACCCGCTTACTCACTATGCTCAGATGCAGGTACAGACTCATTTAAATCTTTTTCCCATAACTCCCTGGGTTCCTGGACACACCGAGAGGAGATTAATTTCTCTGTTTCCCTTCCATCAACATCCCATTGCGACCATACCTGAACAGTCACAAGTAGATCTGTAGCCAGATGAGAGGCCCTCCACTGTCAGAACTGGCAGGCATATTCTAGAAGCATGCAGCTTCTTCAAAAGACCCAGCTACTAAGGGAAAACCCAACCTACAATTGCTACCAGGGTACTCCAGTTTCAGTGGTGTAGCCTTTGTCCTTGGGCCTTGGATCCCTCCATCTGTTCACATGTGTTATCTAAGATACCCTGGATTTACTGTGAGAGACATTGTCTATGAGAATAATTACAAGTGTATGCATGCTTTGCTATTCTGATCCTGTTTTGCATTCATTTTGCACCTGTTTAGTAAAACAGAAGTTACAGTTATAATCAGCTGTCTGATTATTCAGCCGATAACACATCCTGTTACACAACTAGCAGCTGATATCTAGAATTTACTTCACAGAACCTTTAATTAGATACAATTTTGAACATCATCATTCATCCATAAAGGGTTAGTCCAAAGCCCCGTACACACGGGCCGAATGTCAGATGACATGGGCCATTTTAATAGAAACCAGCCCCTGTGTACTGCAGCCGGTCCAACAGAAGTCAGCCATTCAGTCGGCTGCTGTCGAAGGGACATGACCAAAAATGGTCTGCTTCTCTTGTGGCCGGGGGAGGGCGCTTCCCCCTGTCAAAACACAATAGAACAGCAGGGGAGATCGCTGTACTAACATCAGATTGTCAGTACAGAGCCTCCGACCTGAGCTGTCAGTCTTTTTTTGTTCAGCCTGAAGGGTTGAACGAAAAAAGAAATAGTAGTGTGTACTAGGCTTTACTCTTCAGCTTTTAAGAAAAGTGCTACTTTGGCGTTCCATACCAGTAGGCCATTTACAGGCTATCCACAAAAACTTCAAGTAGCAAAAAGGTGAATCCCCCCCCCCCCCCCCGTGTAAATGGCAGAATGTTACAACTGTGTTCCTAAAACAAAAGGAATAAGTGCACCAACTCATTTAAAGACCACTGTAGACACAGCAGTTGAGCTTAGAGAGGAAGGGACCACTCACTGTGCATGCGCAGTCTTTGAACAAGCTGGTACACTTGATGGAATAACACAACAACACCTTTTTAACAGCTGGAAAAGTGGATTGTAACATGCTTGGGATGCTGCAGTACATAGGGTGTTTAGTGGAAAATATCCCTACAGTAACCCTTTAAAATACAGTATACGTAGAATTTTCTTAATTTCGGATATCGTAGGAAATGAGTAAAACCTCCTCTAAATAACCAGTAACCACCCTCTCTCATCACTCCCTGAAGCTCCCTGCCTTTTTTATTATTATTATTATTATTATTTAACCTGCTGAACAAAATAAATCAATACATTTAGTAGTCTAAATTGATAAAAATGTCAGGGAGCTACAGGGATGAACAGATTCCTCCATCCACACAATTGAGGTGGATAGAAAAATCTTCCACGCTGAGACATGGTATTCTGACAGGGGAACTGTCCCCTGTCAGAATACACTGGTCAACAGTGCCTGCAGCCCATTGGCTTTCCAACTTTCACACAAGCCTGCTTAACAGAAGTCGATCATTAGATTTACTTCTGTCGAACAGTAGCAGCCACATGTGGATCAAAATTTGGACGGTTCCTGCTGAACCAGACGATTTTCTATTGATCTATGGTGATTTTAAGAGTAAGGACTACTCACTGTGTTGCTTTCCAGTCAGGAGGTGTGTCCTTGAACAGTGGTGGGTGGTGCTCAAAATTTATGGGGGGGGCGCAAACAAACTGAAAAATTCAGAAAAAACCCCATCAATTGCAGCCTCACTGTGCCATCAATCGCAGCCAATGTGCCATCAATCGCAGCCACTGTGCCCATCAAACGCAACCACTGTGCCATCAAACGCAGCCACTGTGCTCATCAATTGCTGTCACTGTGCCATCAAACGCAGCCACTGTGCCATCAAACGCATCCACTGTGCCATCAAACGCCACCACTGTGCCATCAAATGCAGCCACTGTGCCCCATAAAATGCAGCCACTGTGCCCATCAATTGCCGCCACTGTGCCATCAATTGCCGCCACTGTGCCCATCAATTGCCGCCACTGTGCCCATCAATTGCTCCCAAAAATTCTAAAAAAACCCCATCAATTGCAGCCTCACTGTGCCATCAATCGCAACCAATGTGCCATCAATCGCAGCCACTGTGCCCATCAAACGCAAACACTGTGCCATCAAACGCAGCCACTGTGCTCATCAATTGCCGTCACTGTGCCATGAAACGCAGCCACTGTGCCATCAAATGCAGCCACTGTGCCCCATAAAATGCAGCCACTGTGCCCATCAATTGCTGCCACTGTGCCATCAAACACAGCCACTGTGCCCATCAATTGCCGCCACTGTGCCATCAAACACAGCCACTGTGCCATCAATTGCCGCCACTGTGCCCATCAATTGCCGCCACTGTGCCCATCAATTGCTCCCACTGTGCCCATCAATTGTTCTCACTGTGCCCATGAATTACTGCCACTGTGCCCCATCAAACGCAGCCACTGTGCCATATCAAATGCTGCCAGTGTGCCCCCCGCCGGCCCGCTGCCTGCACTTGCCTGTCTCGGTGGGACAGCTCCTCAATGTCTTTTCCCGTCCTCTGCTATGATTGGACGCTTGGCATCCAATCATAGCAGAGCCAATCAGCCAATCAGGTGACGGGTAACAGATCCGGGCACCTGATTGGCAGAGAGCCGGTTTAGTGCTAGGAAAGCGACTATTCATTCACTTTTCTAACACAGCTGAGTGACCTGCTGGGGGAACTTTTTGGGAACAGTTTGGAGATGGCCCCTTCCTGTTCCAACATGACTGCACACCAGTGCACAAAGCAAGGTCCATAAAAACATGGATGAGCAAGTTTGGGGTGGAGGAACTTGACTGGGATGCACAGAGTCCTGACTACAACCCTATAGAACACCTTTGGGATGAACTAGAGCAGAGACTGCGAGTCAGGCCTTCTTGTTCACATCAGTGTCTGACCTCACAAATACGCTTCTGAAAGAATTGTCAAACATTCCAGTTGGTACGCTCCTAAACCTTGTGGATAGCCTTACCAGAAGAGTTTAAGCTGTTATAGCTGCAAAAGGTAGGCCAAATCAATATTGAACCCTATGGACCAAGACTGGGATGCCAATAAAGTTCATGTGTGTGTAAAGAAGGCAGGCGTCAAAATACTTTTGGTAATATAGTGTGTGTGTGTGTAAGTGCCTTTAAAAAATGTTCATACCCCTTGAAATGTTCCACATTTTGTAATGTTACAACCAAAAACATAAATGTATTTTATTGGGATTTTATGTGATAGATCAACACAAAGTGACACACATAATTGTGAAGTGGAAGGAAAATGATAAATGATTTTCTAAATTTTTTACAAATGAATATCTGAAAAGTGTGGCGTGCATTTGTATTCAACCCCCCTGAGTCAATACTTTGTAAGACCACCTTTCGCTGGAATTACAGCTGCAAGTCTTTTTGGGTACAGTATGTCTCTACCTGCTTTGCACATCTAGAGAGTGACATTTTTGCCCATTCTTCTTTGCAAAATAGCTTAAGCTCTGTTAGATTGGATGGAGAGCGTCTGTGAACAGCAATTTTCAAGCCTTGCCACAGATTCTCATTTGGATTTAGGTCTGGACTTTGACTGGGCCATTCTAACCCATGAAAATGCTTTGACCTAAACCATTCCATTGTAGCTCTGGCTGTATGTTTAGGGTCATTGTCCTGTTAGAAGGTGAACCTCCACCCCAGTCTCAAGTGTTTTGCAGACTCTAACAGGGTATCTTCTAAGATTTCCCTGTATTTGGCTCCATTCATCTTTCCATCAACTCTGACCAGCTTCCCTGTCTCTGCTGAAGAAAAGCATCCCTACAAAATGATGCTGCCACCACCATGTTTCGCGGTGGGGATGGTGTGTTTAGGGTGATGTGCAGTGTTAGTTTTCCGACACACATAGGGTTTAGCTTTTAGGCCAAAAAGTTCAATTTTGGTCTCATTTGACCAGAGCACCTTCTTCCACATGTTTGCTGTGTCCCCTACATGGATTCTCGCAAACTTCTTATGGCTTTCTTTCAACAATGGCTTTCTTTTTGCCACTCTTCTATAAAGGTCAGTTTTGTGGAGTGCACGACTAATAGTTGTCCTGTGGACAGATTCTCCCACCTGAGCTGTGGATCTCTGCAGATCCTCCAGAGTTACCATGGGCCTCTTGGTTGCTTCTCTGATTAATGCTGTCCTTTGCTGGGCCTGTCAGTTTAGGTGGACGTCCATATCTAGGTAGGGTTGCAGTTGTGCCCTACTCCTTCCATTTTTGGATGATGGATGTGCTCCGTGAGATGTTCAAAGCTTGGGATATTTTTTTTATAACTTAACCCTGCTTTAAACTTCTCTACAACTTTATCCCTGACCTGTCTGGTGTGTTCCTTGGCCTTCATGATGGTGTTTGTTCATTAAGGTCCTCTAGCAAACCTCTGAGGGCTTCACAGAACAGCTGTATTTATATTGAGATTAAATTACACACATGTGGACTGTATTTACTAATTAGGTGACTTCTGAAGGCAATTGGTTCCAGTAGATTTTAGTTAGTGGTATCAGAGTAAAGGGGGATGAATACAAATGTAGGCCAAACTTTTCGGATATTTATTTGTAAAGGATATGAAAAAGAAGGGACGAGAGGCTAACCTAGGGTATTAAAATAGTGCCACATCCAATATAAAGGATAAATATAGAAAAGAGTTCCCCTGGGCAGACTTTAAAGGCACTTAATGTTTGACTTGAATGGGAATGTATATACAACAGTATAAAGATAAACAAATTTTATTTATAAAAAAACATTAAAAACTATGCAACAAAACATAGACATATCTGAGTACTTCATTTATATCATTATACAAAAAAAATGGAAAGATGAAAAAAGAGAAGCTCTTCTCACACCCAACGCGTTTCGGGATATAGTATAGTCCTTCTTCAGGGAGGCAGAGAGAGAGAAGAGAGGAATTTATATAATTTGTAATGATGCAATAGTTGTTACAATGTTTAGTTGAATCACATTAAAAGGTTAGAATCAAAATAACACCGGGTAATGGTACTGATAATTTTGCTTTCTAGCAACAAAACGTTGGCATCAGAAAGGTCTTTTAGTGTGTACCGAATCGTATTGTCCTTAAATTGAGGGAGTTCCCCCCGGGAGCGCACATTCCACGGCAAGATGGCGGCCAAAGCGATATACAGGGGCAAATGGAGTCCCTGTATATGCAGATAAGATGGTAACAAGCAATGTTACCATCATAGGATCAAAAAGGAACCGATTTGGTAACTTAAACAAAGTAAATGAGAGAGACCTGCCACACGTCCCAGCATCAGGCTGTCCAGTGCCTTCTTTTTTCATCTTTCCATTCTTTTTGTATAATGATATACATGAAGTACTCAGATATGTCTATGTTTCGTTGCATTGTTTTTAATGTTTTTTCTAAATAAAATTTGTTTATCTTTATACTGTTGTATATACATTTCCATTCAAGTCAAACACTAAGTGCCTTTAAAGTCCGCCTAGGGCAGTGGTTCTCAACCTTTCTAGTGCCGTGACCCCTTGATAAAATTTCCCAAGTTGTGGGGACCAGTAACAGTAAAATTATTTTCGTTGGTCGCGTTTGCTGGCACAGTGGCGACAATTGATGGGCACAGTGGTGACAATTGATGGTCACAGTGGCTACACAGTGGGACGTTTGCTGGCACAGTGGCGACAATTGATGGGCACAATGGCTGCGTTTGGCACAGTGGCAACAATTAAAGGGCACAGTTCCTGCATTTGCTGGCACAGTGGCAGCGTTTGCTGGCACAGTGGCGACAATTGATGGGCACAGTGGCTGCATTTGATGGGCACAGTGGCGGCGTTTGCTGGCACAGTGGCGACAATTGATGGGCACAGTGGCTGCATTTGATGGCATGGTGGCGACAATTGATGGGCACAGTGGCTGCACAGTGGCGACGTTTGCTGGCACAGTGGTGACAATTGATGGGCACAGTGGCTGCGTTTGGCACAGTGGCAATAATTAAAGGGCACAGTGGCTGCTTCTGATGGCACAGTGGCTGCTTCTGATGGCACAGTGGCTGCGTTTGATGGCACAGTGGCGACATTTGCTGGCACAGTGGTGACAATTGATGGGCACAGTGGCTGCGTTTGGCACAGTAGCAACAATTAAAGGGCACATTGGCTGCGTTTGATGGCACAGGTGGCGACATTTGCTGGCACAGTGGCAACAATTTATGGGCACAGTGGCTGTCTTTGATGGCACAGTGGCGACAATTGATGGGCACAGTGGCGACGTTTGCCGGCACAGTGGCGACAATTGATGGACACAGTGGCTGCGTTTGGCACAGTGGCAACAATTAAAGGGCACAGTTCCTGCGTTTGATGGCACAGTGGCAGCGTTTGCTGGCACAGTGGCGACAATTGATGGGCACAGTGGCTGCATTTGATGGCACAGTTACAGCGTTTTAATGGGGGTTTTTTTTTCTGATTTTTTTCAGTTTGTTTGCTCCCTCACTACTGATTTATATATAAATGTCCCGGTTGGTTCCTCAAAAGTGGTTATTCCGTGCCAGTGCTAGATATACAAAGTGTATAGCACCCAAACATGTATCTAGCACTTGCACGGAATAACCACTTTTGAGGAACCAACTGGGACATTTATTTATATATATATATATATATATATATATATATATATATATATATATATATATATAAATGTTAAGTACCATAATAAAAAAAAGTTGCCTTATCAGCTTTTCCTGTGTGTCTGACTTAGCAGAAGTCACAGGTGTTCTTCTACTTCAGCAAGTGATGTTTCGTGGCCTCCCTCTTGGTACACTCGTCCGCAGCAAGCGGACTTCAGTGGGTGTAAAAAGATGTCTGCTTGCCGACTTCTAAGTCTAAGCCTTACTGCGGACGAGAGTACCAAGATGGCGGTGACGGAACGTCACTTCCGTGCAGTCCCTCCTCTCCAGGAAGTGACATCTCGCTGGCCGAGACGGACGGACTCCGGCAGTAACTTCGGGTCTGTCTCGGCCAGCATCTCGGCCAGCATTCGCGACCCCCTGGAGAATGGGCAATCGACCCCCCAGGGGGTCGCGACCCCCAGGTTGAGAACCGCTGGCCTAGGGGAACTCTTTTCTATATTTATCCTTTGTAAAGGAATTGAAAACCATTTATCAATTTCCTTCCACTTCACAATTATGTGCCACTTTGTGTTGGTCTATCACATAAAATCCAAATGAAATACATTTACATTTTTGATTGTAACATTACAAATTGTGGAAAGTTTCAAAGGGTATGAACACCTTTTCAAGGTACTGTATTTACTGTAATATACATATCTACACACATACACACACATGCATGCATGTGTGTTTGAGCCTTGGTGTGCACACCCTAATGCAATAGGCTATGCACACCTATGATTAACTGTCTGCCTTGCATTTAACTGTTATTCCTCACAGTAGATGTCCTCTTGTTACTTGCAGAGAACTAGGAAAATAAAGCATGATAGAAAAAAAAATAAACATTTTATATATATATATATATATATATATATATATATATATATATATATATATATATAAATATTTTTTTTTGTCAAATGTTTCATTCGGTAATTCATTTTCATATTGCACCCCACTTAGAAATACAACACTGCCCTATGATGCCACTCACTGAGTATTGCTTCATTGTGACCAAACAACAAGTTCAGTTGAGTCTTCCCTCCTTTGAACCACGCCTCTTCTGCCAGCTAAGAAACAACTTCAGTTGAAGAAACTTAATTTCCTGTCTTCTTTAAAATATTTTTCTCTCACATTTGATGACAAGATGACAAGGCTTCTTGAGTTGCAACTGTGCTCCATGCTGGGTAAGCCGTGATTGCTCGATCTTATCAAATGCAATGGTTATTTCTTTTATTACCATTTTAATTTTTTTTTTTTTGCATCTTGTTTAAGTTTCAGCTTCCTCTTTTAGGAGCTTGGTATCTACTACATGAATCTTTATTCTTTCTGAACAAAGCAGCCTTTTATGTTAGTAGTTTGTATACAAAACTAGTAAACTTTGCTTTCTATGCTGTCATGTGCTTTTGTTAGCAGCTGCAGCACTCTGCAATTAAGACTGCAGAAAGAACAAGATTCAATTGGTAATTAAAATAATATATCGTTTAGTCATTAATAGAAGCATTACCGTAAGAGTGGTTTCAATATACTGTTCAGATTTTTGTTGTTTCGCAAGGCTTTTTGCTGCCTTTTAGTGCTAAAGTATCCATCCTGCAATTTATTACGTGTTTAAGTATTTTGTAGTTATTCTTTTACTATTGCCAGAGTCAAATGGATTTCACTTATATTATTACCACCAGTGTTATCATTTACAGGTGCATTTCTGCAATAGTGTTCATTTCTTTTAAGCCCACAAAATGCATATATCAAAATAGACTTTGAAATACTTGAGGATGTCAGTTTACGCACAATAAAGCACAAAGGGCAAGCTATGGCTTATATTGTATAAATTATTAAAGATTAGACTAAATAATGGAGGGAAATTGGGGTATGTGCATGAAAACAAAATTGGAACTGTACCAATTATTAGATTTGACTTTTACAGAGGATATTAAAAAAAAAAAGGATTTTATTTTAATTTGTCCAATTTTAAGGCAGCAGCCCATTTGTTGAGTTTGTTTTTTAACCTCTTCCGGCCCAAGGTACGTCATATGACATCCTTGACTTTGCGGGGTTATATGTGAATGATGCCTGCAGCTACAGACATCATTCATATATCGGCTTTTTCAGACGGCGATTCCCTACACTATAAGAATGATCATAGTGGCTGTTCCGCCTCTTGATCATTGTTACGGGCACTTTTGATGATTGATTTATTCAGTTGCTATTTATTTATTTATATAATGCTAATTTATATAATATATAACTTCCATGTTCACACATTTATTTGGATTGTATCCTAAAGGTGAACTGATCGTCACTTGTATGCACATTTGTTTCTCAATAGCGCGATTCAATATTTTTATATTATTTACTTTTGTCATTGTTACGGACACCCCCCCTCCCGCCGCCCTCCGGTTCTTCTACAGACTCACCGCTTCCATTGGTGAGTCGGAGACAGAATCTGCCGACCCCAGATGGTAACCATAGAGATTTCCGGTGGACCATATGGTCGCCGGAGTCTCTATGATCGTTCGGAGGCCAGGCGCGATGTTATGACTTCACGCCCGGCCTCTGCATTCAAACGAATGGCGCCGCCTCGGCTGGGAAGCCGAGATCGTTTTTTTTTTTTTTGGCTACCCAGCCTAGAGGTGAGATGTGGGGTCTTATTGACCCCATATCTCACTGTAAAGAGGACCAATCATGCCATATTCCTATTACAAGGGATGTTTACATTCCTTGTAATAGAAATAAAATTAATCAGATTTTTTAAAGTGCCCCTGTCCCCGTGTGCTCGCACGCAGAAGTGAACGCATACGTAAGTCCCGCCCACATATAAAAACGGTGATCAAACCACACATGTGAGGTATCGCTGCGAACGTTAGAGCGAGAGCAATAATTCTAGATATAGTCCTCCTCTGTAACTCAAAACATGTAACCAGTAAAAAATTTTAAAGCGTCGCCTATGGAGATTTTTAAGTCCCGAAGTTTGGTGCCATTCCACGAGCGTGTGCAATTTTGAAGAGTGACATGTTAGGTAACTGTTTACTTGGAGTAACTTCATCTTTCACATTTTGCAAAAAAATTGGGCTAACTTTAATGTTTTTGGTTTTTTTTAAAGCAAGAAACTGTTTTTTTTCCCAAAAAAAAGTGTTTGAAAAATTGCTGCGCAAATACTGTGCGAGATAAAAAGTTGCAACGACCACCATTGTATTCTCTAGGGTCTTTGCTAAAAAAAATATATAATGTTTGGGGGTTCTATGTAATTTTCTAGCAAAAAAATGATGAATTTTACATGTAGGAGAGAAATGTCAAAATTGGCCTGGATGGGAAGTGGTTAAAGCCAAGAGTTTGAAGATCCCTCCAGAAGAGAAAAGGAAACCAATGTATTGTGCAGGTTTGCAGAATGCTGTGCACTGTACAGAATGCAACACCTACATGTTTTTCAGAGAGCCCAATACGTTTTTGGTAGATCCTGGTGGATCAAATCACAGGTGGACTTCTTATGATTCTTGGGAATACCAGTGGTGAGATCCAGACCCGGATTTAGGCCTTTTGGAGTCCGGGGCACTTTAAGTTCAGGGGGGCTCTCAACATAGAAATTAAATTTTATGACAAAAAAAGTGAACTGAAATGAATGACAATGATATATAGTTTAGGTTCTGAAGACGACACTTGTCTTGTTTTTTTCTCTCTCAACTTTATTGACTGTTATGCCCCATACACACGTTCAGAAATTCCATCAAAAAAAACTTGGATGGTTTTTCCAAGGGAATTCCGCTCAAGCTTGCCCTGCATACACACGGTCACACAAAAGTTCTCTGACTTTTCAACCGCCAAGAACGCGGTGACGTACAACACTACGACAAGCCGAGAAAATGAAGTTCAATGTTTCCGAGCATGCGTGATTTTTTGTGCATCCGAATTGCATACAGACAAACGCATTTTCAGATAGGAACTTTTTCCGACTGAAAAATAGAGAACATGCTCTCAATCTTTTGCTGGCTGGAATTTCGCCAGCAAAAGTCCGATGGAGCATACACACGGTCGCATTTTCCGTCAAAAAGCTCTCATTGGAGTTTTGCTGGCGGCATTTCCGATCGTGTGTACTGGGCATAAAAAAAGACAAAGGTAATTGGAACATGCAAGTCATCACAGTTATGCATCACACTACAATATTTATAGCATTTGCAAAATCTTGAACTAACTCATCAAACTGTATGATATTGAGGAGACTGCTCCTGACAGCCAGTAGGCACAGAGCACGTAGCCTTTCATGGGTCATCGTAGTTCCCAGATAATTCTTTATCAGTGTCAATTTGCTGAATGACCTTTCTCATAAACAACTAGTGACCATCATGCTCAAATATTTTCTAAGAGCTTTATTAATACCTGGAAAGGTATCATCAAGCCCTTGATCATGTACTAAAACTGCCTGTTGAGATGGAGTGAGACCTGACCGGAGCTTGGCAAAGGCTGCAAACTGGACAATTTACTCAACAAACCTTCTAATAAAGTCTCAAGAGAAAATAAGTAAAATGTTTTTATAAAGGAAGTCTGGGGCCTCCTCTGACAGGGGGGCCTGGGGCAATTCCCCCTTTTGCCCCCTTATAAATCTGGCACTGGTGAGATCTCTGTACTACGTCCTAAGATTTATCCACCTGCTGTGGATGTAAGTTTAGGATCCTATACTGCCTGTGGAGTTCTCTTTTTTTTTTCATCAAAAAACGAAATGGCAGAGCCAAACTTTCCAGCAAAGACAGCTCACCACTAGAGATGCCAAGAACAAAGCTAGACTGAGGGGTACACAAGGAGACGCCAGTGCTTGAGAAGGAGGGAGAGGGGTGCAAAAGGCATCTGCAACCTATGCTGCTAAAGGAATTCACAGCTCATGGGGGCATGATTGTGGTACTGTTATTGGCCAAGAAGTATAGAAAGCCTAGGTGACTGAGCCCACTAGATTCCTCCTATCAGTATGAGAGGATTGATTATTTTAAAGGGGTTGTAAAGGTAAGTGTTTTTTCACCTTATGCATCCTATGCATTAAGGTGAAGAAACACCTGGCAGTGACCGCCCCCTCCAGCCCCCCGTTTTATTTACCTGAACCCTCGAACTTGTCCCACGGGGACCTGCCATCTCTCAGCTAGGGTGGTTCTCGGCTCTTGATTGGATAGATTGAAAGCAACTCAGCCACTGGCTCCCGTTGCTGTCAATCAAATCCAATGACGCAGCCGTTCGGGGGCGGGGCCAAGTCCTGCATTCGGCATCTACGGACGCTGAATGCTGGACTCAGGAGCACGCCTGCAAGGTAACCCCCCAGGGAGAGCGCTTCTCCCAGGGGGTTATCTAATACAGGGAGGAGCCAAGAAAGCTGCCAAGGGACCCCAGAAGAGCAGGTTCGGAGCCACTCTGTGCAAAACGAGCTGCACAGTGGAGGCAAGTATGACATGTTTGTTATTATTTTTTTTAAAAAAAGGAACCTTTAGTATCACTTTAAAGAGTAAGCCCACCAAAGATGAATATTACAATTTTGTGGTAGATGATAAAGAGTTAAACCACATGACAATTTAATTCGGGGACTCTGTCAGTCAGACATCTGCACTTGAGTTCCTGGGTCTGCACACTTGTGGCTATTATTAGGGGTTCCCACGCTTCTTGATCAGTTTTTTATTTTGTATTATGGAGATGGCAGCAGGTGATTCTGGAACACACAAAAGTGAGTGGGAACACCCAAAACTCCCAGAAGTCGAAACTATGGCAAGCAGATCTCACTGTTCTTGTATCTAGGAATAAGAAGAAGCCAGGGGCTTGCTCAGTCTTCTGGTCTCTACACATAACTAAAATATTAATTTGGGTGGACTGCCCCTTTATTACTGAAATAGTGAACTAACTCAATTTTCAGTTCTGTTTTAAAACATAGTTTATTTTGCTTCAGTATTTTTCACTATGTGCTCAGTTTTAAAGCTGACAATGCATTGCATGGGTATTACAGCAGAATTGGCCTATGTTGACTTCATTTATTAATAAGCACTCAGTCTTTCAGATAAAGTCAATTCCTGCAACCATTTGATATGTGTCTCAGTGTTTGAATATCAAATGGCCAACATAGGCACTTACGGTAAATATATATAATCATAAATACATTAGTTTGCCCTGATTTAATAGTTATGTGACCTACAGTATATCAAACAGTATAATGAATATATACAATAAACAAAGAACATATAATTCAAATACATATAATAGTCCAGAATGTGCTCAATAAAGGCACGTGTGAAAGTGTACACATAGAATCTATATAAAAAAAATGAAAATTTGTAGAATGAAAAAATTGTGAATTGAAGAAAGTTCCATATGAAATTCCATGCCAGGTGAGAAAGGGATCCAGGGACAGCAAATGCGATACCCAGGAAATATCTACTCTAGGGGCTTACCAGAAAGCCAGCAACCCCTCTTACTCAGGGAGGTCAGAGAGCGCTCTATCAATCAATGGATCTAATAATGGAAACTTGAATATCAAATTGGGTGACTCCAGGCAGCCAATTCACAGGTAAAGCCAGACAAGTGACTCCAAATAGACAATCCACTTGGTCCTCACCCGCAATCAATGGGTCATATACTGTATATGCAAGATAAAAGGCTCCACATAGTGTAGTATTGTAAAAGCATCCATTTTATTTGAAAAAGTATTGCACTTACATTATATCAACAGTAAAACAGCATATATATCACATCTAAAACCGGTCAGTTTCCAACGTCAAAGAGCACATTCTGGACTATTATATTTATTTGAATTATATGTTCTTCATCTATTGTATTCATTTATTACACTGTTTGATATAGTGCTGCACTTTTTTCCAGTTTTTTTTCCACTTGTTGTTATATGCTTAGTATCAAAGGTATAGTGTTCAGCTGCTGATTATATGATCCAAGCGCAGAAATCCTTTTTTCTTTTTTAGATATGACCTGTTTGCGGTGCTGCAGATAGGTTAACCAAAAACATCTACAATATAAGTTTTACAGATCTGGCCATGTGTAATGGTTACAATGCTACACATCATTTTTATATATCTTTGAGGAGTAACAGAGGTTAGGATGACACATAGCTTTGAAGTATAATTCAGAGCTATCTCAAGGTGGGTGAGTCAAAGGATGCGTACAATATGCATGAATGCCACATCCAGGAAAGGTTAAAGGATATCTAAATCCAAAAAGAAAAATATAATATACCTCAGCCTTGGGCAGGGTGCCGCTATCAGTTTTCCGAAAATATTTCTTTATTTTCACAATGTCTATGCAGGGAGCCTTCCTTCCTTTGTTAACCCATTCCCAATGCCTCCTGGTGGTCTTTAACCACTTGCCGACCAGCCGCCGCAGTTATACAACGGCAGAATGGCACGGGCAGGCGAATCGCCGTCATGTCAGCTCCAAAGGCGGCCACTAGGTTCGCGAGCCCCCAGAGCCGATGCGAGTGCCCGGCTGTCTCGATGACCGCCAGGCTCCCGCGACCGCTTGTGAGTGCCGGGAGCTCTGTGTGTAAACACAGAGCTCCCGGTTCTCTGAGGGGAGAAGTGACAGATCGTCTGTTCATACAAAGTATGAACAGCGATCTGTTATCTCCCCTAGTCAGTCCCCTCCCCCCTTCAGTTAGAACACAGAGAGGGAACACAATTAACCCCTTGATCGCCCCCTAGTGTTAACCCCTTCACTGCCAGTGACATTTTTACAGTAATCAATGCATTTTTATCGCACTGAACGCTGTATTAATGCCAATGGTCCCAAAAATGTGTCAAAATTGTCCGATGTGTCCGCCATAATGTCGCAGTCACGATAAAAATCGCAGATCGCCGCCATTACTAGTAAAAAAAAAAAAATAATAATAAAAATGCTATAAATCCCCTATTTTGTAGACACTATAACTTTTGCGCAAACCAAGAATACATATCGGCCTAAACTGAAAATTTTTTTTTTTTTTAAATGGGGATATTTATTATAGCAAAAAGTACAAAATATTGTGTTTTTTTTCAAAATTGTCGCTCTTTTTTGTTTATAGCGCAAAAAATAAAAAAACGCAGAGGTGATCAAATACCACCAAAAGAAAGCTCTATTTGTGGGGAAAAAAAGGACATCAATTTTGTTTGGGTACAACATCCCACAACCGTGCAATTGTCAGTTAAAGCGACACAGTGCCATATCTCAAAAAGTGCTCTGGTCAGGAAGGGAGTAAAATCTTAAGGGGCTGAAGTGGTTAAGTGGGTCTTAGGGCCCTCTCACACTGGGGTGGTTTGCAGGCGCTATTGCGCTAATAATAGCGCCTGCAAACCGACCCGAAAGTGCCGCTGCTTTGTCTCCAGTGTGAAAGCCCTGAGGGCTTTCACACTGGAGCAGTGCGCTGGCAGGATGGGAAAAAAAGTCCTGCTAGCAGCATCTTCGGAGCGATGAAGGAGCGGAGTATATGCCGCTCCTTCACCGCTGCTGCCCATTGAAATCAATGGGACAGTGCAGCTATACTGCCGGCAAAGTGCCTCTGCAGAGGCGCTTACCAGTGGTTTTTAACCCTTTCTCGCCCGCTAGCGGGGGGTAAAACCGCCCCGCTAGCGGTCGAATACCGACTATTGTAAGGGGCGCTTTACCGCCGACGCTGCCCCCGCCCCAGTGTGAAAGGGCCCTTAATGTTGGAAGACTTCCAAATCATGTGACCACTGTGATTGGCTGTCACAATGGGCTCATAATTGTCTGTCACAGTGGATGAATAAGGAAAAAAAGGGGTACTATAACAGTAAACCTGGGTCGGACTTTAAAGGCATAGGAAAAAACGAAGAGGTATGAGAATAAACATTATTTATTGAAAAATACACAACATGAATAGAACAATACAGAAGAATTAAAAATCATGTATACTAATACATAATGTGCAGTAAGCCCTTGTGTATCTATGCGTTTCACCGTTAGACTTCTTCAGGATACAGTCAAGGTTCTACAGATAAAAAATAAAGCATACGGACCTCACTGTCTTGCAGAGAGATAAGTCTCAATTATAAGTATCCAGAAACTGGTTCAGAGGGTACCATCCCACTGGAAACAGGTTCTACTACACCACCGTCAGGATCTATGCACAGATAGGTCAGGCCAGCCCAATTTGCTAGTAAGAGAGGAGAAGAAAAAGCCAGACGGTTCCAGGGACAGGGGCAAAAAAATGAACAAAGAGTGGACTCAGTACTAAAGAGGGAGGGGAGCCAACTATGGGCTTCAAAGCCCACCAAGCAATGAGGACACCCACCGGGAAAAATAGTCCAAATATGAGACTGAGAGATTGTCCACAATGTGTAGCAAGATTTTAATATTTAGACAATGATGTATGGCCCCTGGGAGACAGCCTTGTGCTAGTCACTAGTCCGACCTAGATTTACTGTTATAGTACACCTTTTTTTCCTTATTCATTCCCTCAGTTTACGGATGTGAGTGCGTTCCTTTTCTGTTTATGTCTGTCACAGTGGTTACAAGACCACGAGCACATTCTACCAGCTCCTAATCATAAATAGAGATCGAGAGCTGTCTGTGACAGCTTAGCCTCAGTCACTGTGTTAGGAGTGAGTATGGAAGCATATGTGCAGTGTGTGAATGTTAAGGTCCACCTGCTGTGGTCAACAATAGGAAATGTCTATTACATGGGGATGAGTATAGTTTATAGATGGAAGATAAAATTTGTTTTTGCTTTCAGTTCAGCTCACAGGAAGTGACAAGAAAACTGCATTTTGGAAAGAGTTCTTTTCTTTACATGCTTTAAGTTTAGGTTTCAATAAATGACATTTTTTTCCTTGGGTTTAGTTCTCCTCTGAGGACCAATACTTACCGTACTTGTGAGGCCAAAACTTTTTTCTTTTTTTTTTTTGATAGAACAAGGAATGGTTAAAACCCTTGTCAGCTTTTTTTAATGGAATCTGTGTCTGTAATTCCCCTTCACTTTCTGTCCTGTAGAGAGGACAGGAAAATGTTCCTAAACTGTGAAAAAACAGAAAGCCCCTCTTAGAATCCAGAAACAAACTTATCTCCATTGTGTCATTTCCGATAAGTTCCTTAAGGCTGGGTTCAAATTTTATTGTTGAAGTGAATTGTCTTATTGCACATGTGTTAATGCATATTTTCATTAACATACTTCACTTTAAGGCAGCCCATTTAAATGAATGACCTGGCAAAACCCCAAAACATCCCAAAAAAGTATATGCAGCATTTTTTTACAACTCAGCTCACCACAACATTACTATGCGTCCCTGTGCTTTGTGGTGCGTTTCATGTATGTTGGGATGGCAATGACAATGCAGCCGAAAATGGGAACCCAGCTTAAATTTTAAACATGTTTATCAATAAAGCTGGTACTGATTCTTTTGAAGCAAGCTTGTCACCAAACTTAAATTGCTCATAAAACATGTGCCTATAAACCACACCACTGGACCTCCTGAATGCCTTACCACCTTTTCAATGCAGGCACGGCATGTGGACCCCCTGAGTGTATTTGGGCATATTACACGAATGGCCATGTCCTACTTGACATTCTGAGGTCACCTACAGGATACCATATATATATTTTTCAGTCCACTGGCACTTGGGTCTATTCTGACTACATTTTGGCCTTGCTTCAGTTCTTAACATCGTGAATGGACCATACTTTATGTATTACTAGCCGGTTTATACGAGATATGGATTTTACCACTTACTTCGGGTTCCTCTTCCTTTTTGGAATTATTAAGAATGCCTACATACATTTGCCTTAATGACCTACTGTGAGTGATCCAGCCTTGTGTTAGAGTTCCTTTGATGCTCCGTTGCCCACCCAGGGGGCTGGTTTGTTGGTACTTTTGTTTACCAGGAGCGCTATGTTGGTTTCATGAGCCCTGATGAAGCCAAGTCTGGCGAAACACGTCGGCACATGAAGACCTTTGCTACCAGCATTGCTATTTGTGACATTTTTGTGTACGAACACATACAATGTACTCTGTTGGCACTGTTGTATAACTGTTTTTTTAAAAACCAAGATACATACTAAATGTATAAATTTTAATGTTTGGTAAAGAATAAAACATTATGATTTTATAGAGAAGTTGCTTACGCCTTGTCTGGCCTGTACAAACCGATTTTTTTTTTTTTTTTTACCTCGTTTTCCAATTTATACAATATGGATGATGGCCATGAGTACTACATACAGGCATACCCCACTTTTAAGTACACAACGGGGTTTATTTACTAAAGCTGGAACGTGCAAAATCAGGCTCACTTCTGCATAGAAACTAATGAGCTTCTAACCCCAACTTGTTCAATTAAGCTTTGGTAATAAAACCTGGAACTTCATTGGTTTCTATGCAGAAGTGAGCCTGATTTTGCACTTTAAAGCTTTAGTAAATAAACGCCATTGTGTACTTAAAAGTGGGGTATGCCTGTAATAGCTGGATGTGCCTATAAAAAGTCAATACCTACCTCTCCTGGCTGCACCGCTGAAAGCTACTCCACAAAAGAGAAAGTGCTGGCTAAAATGTTCTTCTAAAATGGACATTTCCAGGAGTGTTAATCCCAAGTCCCTCACTGTGCTCAGTGGTGCCTCCTACCAACACCAACAATGTCACTACTGTCTTGTAGTGGCTTAAAATGTATTTCTACTTTTGCAGGCAAATTTGAGAAACCCTCACTATATGTTTTTTTTAATGTGTTCTTATTCACACAGCAAGCCTATAAATAATTTTCAAAGTTATTTCTTACCTTTCTAGTTGTTTCTTTGGAGCAAGTTTATTCATGTAACTCTATAGGAAGTTTGAAATTGCTCAGCATAGCTTGTAATGTACAATTAGGGGACAGATTGAAGTACATTACCATACAATGGGCGCGTTCACTAAAGCAGATCGCATGTGGTATTTAGGTGATCTGACACATTTTTCCCAAATGCCGCATGCAATGCTGAAAATGTCAATCTACTATCCCTTTATGTGGTATTTACCTCAAAAAGCAAAAACACATGGTAAATACCGCATTAAATGGCATTAAAATCAGGCACCATGTTCTTAACAACTATGACTCATCTGCTATCAGCAGGGTTCACCCGCTGGCAGTAGAAAGTAAACAAAAGAAATAATGGCAGCACAATTAAAAAAGAAAAAAAAACAGCGTGGGGGGCCCAAATTAAAAAAAAATGGCATTGGGTCCCCCAACATTATAAATACCTTTTTTTTTTCCCTTTTTTTTATAAGTGATCACATTTCCTCTGCTCTCTGCTGCATAAGAGCTGGGGGGAAGAGAAGCAGTATACTGAGATTCCCAGTGAATGGCTGTGCAGGGAGGGGCGTGTTGGGACTAGTCTGATCATTGCAGAAGAGCAAGCTGAGTTCCCAGCATAGCTAGAGAACTGACCACAGTGTGCTCTCCTGCTTAGTGTGGTCAGTTTTTAATAGAAAAGCAGAGGGACTAGCAGGAACACCAAGGTTTTTACACAAGGGAAGCAAAACAAAGAGAACAGGATCATTTTTCATACAAGTACACAGTACAGTAGGCACATATCAGGAATATGAAGTGTTGGGGTAACAAACACTTTAAGGATGTATTAATGATTGCAGATCTGCACTCATTTGTTTCTTTTTTATCTGCCTGGAATGCAGCTTTAAATGTTCACTTAGAATTGTCAGTGTTGCCACCTGGCAAAGGTGGTTAGGGACTTTCCAAGTAAAAACAACATGGTGTATTACCAAGTAGGAGACCACTGTTTCCTGCCCTGTCTCAAAGGTCACTCACTCTCACATTCACTTTAACAGAGCTGGCAAAAGGCTCAATACACAAATTTGAAACATCAAGACAAGGATTCTTATTGTCAAAAAGTGACAGTTATTTTCAGTTGATGGGATTTTAAAATTTCATTCACATAGCTCAAAAAAAATCTATATCCTTATTTAAAGCTTTGTAAATCGAGTCTAATGACATCACTGGCACTACCATTGCTTCACTTTACCCAATTTAGTGAACCCAATCCTATACTGTCTACATCAAATACTTAGAGCCCTTTCACACCGAGCCGCCCTGGGCGTCAGCGGTAAAGCGGCGCTATTTTTAGCGCCGATTTACTATAGTTTTAGCGGTGCTATGCGAGTGGCCGAAAAAGGGTTAAATCTATATATTAAAATGCCGCCGGAGTGGCGTTTTGCCGACAGTATCGCAGCGCTGCCCCATTGATTTCAATGGGGGGGCAGCGGTGGAGGAGCAGTGAGTTCACCGCTCCTTCACCGCTCCAGAGGAGCTGCTGGCAAGACTTTTTCTGACGCCCTGCCAGCGCACCGCTCCAGTGTGAAAGTCCTCGGGCTTTCACACTGGAGTGCATGGAGCAGCTGTTTTAGGGTGTTTTGCAGACGCTATTTTTAACGTTATAGTGCCTGCAAAACGCTCCAGTGTGAAAGGGGTCTTAAAGTGCTTGTAAAGGCAGAAGGTTTTTTATCTTAATGCATTCAATACATTAAGATAAAAAAAAACACTTCTGTGTGTATCAGCCCCCCCAGCCCCCCTAACACTTACCTGAAGTCTATCTAGATCCAGATCCCTTCTAAATGGCTGAGACAGCAGTGGCATGGTGCCATTTGCTCCCGTTGCTGTAAATCACAGTCAGTGAGCTAATGAGGAGAAAAAGGGGTGGGGCTGGGCCCCAGCTCCATGTCTGAATGGACACAGGGAGCTACAGCTCAGCTCAGGTGCCCCCATAGCAACCTGCTTGCTATGGGGGCACTCAACAGGAGGGAGGGGCCAGGAGCTCTGAAGACTGCCCTGAGAAGAGGAAGATTTGGGCTGCTCTGCGCAAAACCAACTGCAACAAAGCAGGTAAGTATAACATGTTTGTTATTTTTAACAAAAGAAAAAATGAGACTTTAGCATCACTTTAAAGCAGTATTAAACCCAAAGGCAAACATTTATTGTATTACAGCTTATCAATTCTTAGATGTGATGGCTGCATTTGTTTCTGTTTTCTGCTTTCTGTTCTTTATTTTCACCTAGTGATCCAGCCAGCGAGTCTGTTGTTTTTTTTAACAGAACAAGCTCTCCTCCAAGCACATCAGTTAGAGCAAAGGTGTCAAACTGAACTTCATTGTGGGCTGCATCAGCATTATGGGTGCCCACAAAGGGCTCTTTGTATCTGTAAGACTATATGAATTTATCCAGGGCTTTTCTTTTCCTTAGATAAAAGGTGCAGGAACTTAACCACGCCCCCCCCTCCTCCCATGCCGAACCACATTGAACAGTGGGTGTGGCCAAGTTGAACAGTAAGAAAATCGTTTATTCCACTCCTCCATGATGACATCATGGAGCTGGTGGATGGGGGAATCCTTCCCGCAGAGCTATTGTGTTCTCCTGTGGGGGGTGCCAGGAGCCGTCCCTTCTGGGAGAACACAGAGTGATTATTGTTAGCGGCTGAAAAATCCGACATGCTAGTTGTACCCAAGTTGATCAATCGATCAACTTGGGTACAATCAGCCTGCTCATACATGGTTTGAACCGCGGCCAGTCCAGTCGTTTACCGCTGACAGAGTACTTACAATGATCAGCTTTCATTTATTGATGCTAGATCTTTATCCCAGAAGAAAAAAAACTGTTTGGTTGACTGCTAATAAAATATTAGCTGTATACTGGCTTCAATTTATTAGTGTATTTAGATCTGCTAGTACATCTAATACTCCCCTTCCCCAAGTCTGGCAATGCTGCTGTCCAAAGGTGCCCCCTGTGCCCCTTCATCCAGAGTGGGGGCACTCTAATACAGGAGGCGTGTTACTGGCCAGATCACCAGGTGAAAACAGAGGGAAAAAACTGATATATATTACAATTTAGGTTTTGTGTTTAATACTGCTTTAAAGCGGACCTAAATTCATCAGTTTAATTGTTTTCCGAAACAGTTACATTCAAGGCATGCTGTGAACTCTAACTGTCACAGTTGCTTGTGCTCTCAACCAAATTATCAAGACATCAAATGATTGGTGTTATAACTGATGACATGTGCAGCACCATGACAATTGCAGATCAAGCAGAGGCTAAGATGGCAGCTTCTTTGACTGTAAGGAACAGGAGGGTTTAAATATGCTTCTTTAAATATTTTGTTTAAGATCTTCGCTGTTTATAAAGGTCCCAGGTAATCTGCCATATACAGTGCCTTTAAAAATGTATTCACACCAAAAATGTAAACGTATTTTATTGGGATTTTATGTGATAGACAAACACAAAGTGGCAAATACTTGAAGTGGAAGAAAAAAGATAAATGGTTTTCAACATTTTTTATAAATAAATATGTGAAAAGTGTGGTGTGCATTTGTACTCAACTCCAATACTTCATATTCCTCATATGTGCCTGTTGCACCAATACTTTGTAGACTCACCTTTCGCTGCAATTACTGATGCAAGTCTTTTTGGGGATGTCTCTACCAGCTTTGCACATCTAGAGAGTGACATTTTTGCCCATTCTTCTTTGCAAAATAGCTCAAGCTCTGTAAGATTGGATGGAGAGCATCTGTGAACAGCAATTTTCAAGACTTCCAGATTCTCAATTGAATTTAGGTCTGGACTTTGACTGGGCCATTCTAACACATGAAAATGCTTTGATCTAAACCATTCCATTGTAGCTCTGGTTGTATGTTTAGGGTCGTCCTGCTGGAAGGTGAACCTCCGCCCCACGCCAGTCTCAAGTCTTTTGCAGACTCTAACAGGTTTTCTTCTAAGATTGTCCTGTATTTGGCTCCATCCATCTTCCCATCAACTCTGACCAGCTTCCCTGTCCCTGCTGAAGAAAAGCATCCCCACAACATGATGCTGCGACCACCATGTTTCACGGTGGGGATTGTGTGTTCAGGGTGATGCGCAGTGTTAGTTTTCTGCCACACATAACGTTTTGCTTTTATGCCAAAAGTTCAATTTTGGTCTCATCTGATAAGAGCTCCTTCTTTCACGCGATTTCTGTGTCCCCCACATGACTTCCTGTAAACTGCAAATGGGACTTCTTATGGCTTTCTTTCAACAATGGCTTTCTTTTTGCCACGCTTCCATAAAGGCCAGATTTGTGGAGTGCGCAGCTAATACTTGTCCTGGGGACAGATTCTCCCACCTGAGCTGTGGATCTCTGCAGCTCCTCCAGAGTTACCATGGGCCTCTTGGCTGCTTCTCTGATTAATGCTCTCCTTGACCTGCCTGTCAGTTTAGGTGGATTCGTAGGTTTGCAGTTGTGCCATACTCTTTCCATTTTCAGATGATGGATTAAACAGTGCTCCATGAGATGTTCAAAGTTTGGGATATTTTTTTATAACCTAACCCTGCTTCAAACATCCCCACAACTTTATCCCTGACCTGTTCTGGTGTGTTCCTTGGCCTTCGTGATGCTGTTTGTTCACTAAGGTTCTCTAACAAACTTATGGGGGCATCACAGAACAGCTGTATCTATACTGAGATTAAATTACACACAGGTGGACTCTATTTAGGTTTAGGTACTAATTTAGGTTTAGGTACTAATTAGGTGACCACTGAAGGCAATTGGTTCCACTAGATTTTAGTTAGGGGTATCAGAGTAAAGGGGACTGAATACAAATGCATTGCACACCACACTTTTCAGATAATTATTTGTAAAACAAATCTGAAAACCATTTATCATTTTTCTTCCACTTCACAATTATGTGCCAATTTGTGTTGGTCTATCACATAAAATCCCAATAAAATACATTTATGTTTTTGGTTGTAACATGACAAAATGTGGACAATTTCAAGGTATGAATACTTTTTCAAGGCACTGTAAGAGAGGGCTGTATGCTATCCTTGACACCTGGAAACCATTTGGATTACTTTCTGGTAACTCTGGTATCTCTTGGTGCTGTCTTTTTGGCATGTTTCTTGAGTGCAAAATACATTGGCCTGATAACTTTAACATATGATTTCCACCAAAATATCTTTAAACCTGGTTGACCCCAGTACAACTGTAGCTTAAAATAATTACGTTTGAAACATGACGGTACAAAAAGGGACCGAAAGGACCGAAAGGGATCGAAAGGGATTGTTGCATATATTTTTCTTCTTTTTTATGCACTCTTGGCATAGTAGCTCATATATTTTTAGCCCCTTGCTTCTTGAGGGTGAAAAACATTAGTGTGAGCTCTGGCGGCAATCAAATACTGTATATGCCAAAAAGCTTTAAAACTAGTTGGTGCCATTTAAATTAAATACTAAAATCCTTACGACTGAAACATATTGGTACAACTGTTGCTTGTATTGCTTACTCCTGGTGTTGCTTTTTTAGCACAGTATGTCTTGGTGCTATCTTGGTGTCATGTTCTTAAGTGTGAAATAAATTGGCATAAACACTTTTGGCCTATGTGTGATTGGCACTGACATATCTGTAAAACTGGTTGGCACCATTAGAACTGAAGACCAAAAATTTTTAGGCCTGTGACATGCCAGCCAAAACAGCACACATTTTTAGGATTAGAAACAAGCACACTGGAGAATTAGTATTAAGCCCAGGTTCAGAGACATCTGTGCAGGTTTCTGCACAGATGTCAATGTACATTACAGCCCAAAATCGCAAAAGGTAGTACAGAAACTACTTTTTGAAATCGGTGCGGCGCGGCAAATGCAGCGTTGCACCGATTAGGACGGTGCAATTGCCGCTGATTTGACATGCAATTTGACATGTCATCTTTTAGCCCTGTTAATCAGGGCTAAAAGACACATTCCTCAGTCCTAAGACACAGTCCTCAGACACAGTCCTCAGACACATTAGCCAAGTTAAGTTGTCAGAGGTCAGTTGTAAAGTATACCAAATGTTAATATAGGTTACAAAACCATTTCTACTTCTGCCTTATAAGACGCATGTGTAAAATGTATATCCCTGTTCACTCAGCAGTATTTTTCCACAAAGTTGATTCCCCTGCTGACTCTGCCATTCTGTTTAGTGCAAAGTCCTGTCAAAAAAACAGACATCACAAGATGTCCACAGTTGCCTTCATAAGTTAGAAACCCCCTCTGTGTACCTCTGTGATGATTCTTTGTTCTACTGTTCCATAAGGCAACATGCAGTTTGAAGGACTGAATTCTAAAACCAGGCAAGTCAGGCTCATAGTAATATGGAGCTAGATTCAAAATGACAAATAGGTGAGCATTTTGTGGCTAAAAAAATATTGTCGGTTTCTGATGGTGTTTGCTCTTGAGTAGAAGATTTACTTTAAGGCTGGTATTCCCCGCATCCAATTCGCATAGCAGGAGAATGTGACTGGCTCTCTATGGAGCCGGTTCACATATCTCTGCAGTAGGTCCGGTGCATTTTGCAGGTAAAAGTGTGCCTTTTTTGGTCCGTTTCAGGTCCGAGTTCAGCCCAAAATTCAGGCTGAAATCGGACCTGAAACGCTGGACCAGCACGCACCCGACCCCTGCTGTGCGACAGAGAACCGAGCCTTAAAGATGAATTCCAGATATGGCAATATTCACACAGTTCCTCTGGTCTAGCTTGGGCCAATGTAAGTATATAAGTGTGTATATACCATAGCTGTGGAATCTCTGTGTAAGCTGGAAATCTCTGTAGTAGACATCAAATATCATATAAAGTAAGTATGATTGATAACCTCTACCACCAACATTCCGATAAAGGTTAATATATAAAAAAATGATTGGATGAGTGGGACTTTAAAGGTTCATACACCCTCAGGAGAAAACACATAGAAACATATACGTAAAACCATACATTTTTATTACATGAAATATTAAAAATGGGTTAAAAACCCAGAATAAAAGTCACATTTAAATAATTCCTACAAATTATTACAAATGCAAAAGATAACAAGTGCTGTAACATCATATCAAGTCATGTAAATTGTGGGGAAGTGTATTGTCCAATGTACTGGACAATAACCTCCCCACAATTTACATGACTTGATATGTTACAGCATTTATTATCTTTTGCATTCATAATAATATACTAGGGGAAGTTGTATGGGGCTTGCTGAATTTTGTAGGATTTATTTCAATTTGACTTTTATTCTGGGTTTTTAACCCATTTTTAATATTTAATGTAATAAAAATGTATAGTTTTACATATGTTGTCTATCTGTTTTTTCCTGAGGGTGATATGAATGCACCTTTAAAGTCCCAATCATCAAATAATTTTTATTTATTAACTGTAGTAGACATCGCTACTACAGTGATCTCCACTAACTTCTGGGTCCCATGCCAAGCATCTGCCCTGCTGCATTGTGGACACAGGACACTGCTTGCTCAGTGTAGGCACCATTTAGAGAACGCTTTACATTTTCTCAACATGTGCAAAGTGTTCTCTGATTGGACGAGGTGGAGAGGTGGCTGATGTCATGATCTTCACCTTATCCAATCAGAGAACACACTGCTTTCATTGAGAAAATTAAAAGTTTTCTCTGAATGGCGCCCGTGCCAAATGGGTGACCTCCTGTGTTCATGTAGGCAGAAGTTGCCATACCTGGCATGCATCATTATGATTTTAGAGTGATGGACTTTACCTTTAAGGTTGGTCATAGGTGAGGCTGATATATTCCTTAGACATCTGTCCTTTCTAGATTACACTGGAATCCACCATTGTACATACACTGCTTGCTAGGGGGCATCAGCAAGCATGTTCAGACACAAGATAGTAGTCGTACAACAATTAGCAAACCATCAAAATTCTGCAGGAGACAATGCACTGCTGCTCATTTCTTAGGTTTTGTTTTTTATTCCCTCTAAAGCAGGTACACGAATGCAACTCTGCAAATATGGTTCAATACAGGTTTACTTTCAGCTGGGAGGGCAGTGGATGCAAAAATTAGGACATATCTTTTTTTACAAAAAACTTGACTGTGCATGTGCATCTTAGGCAAAAAGGTTTTAACCTGTAAAGGGAACCTATCATAGCTTTGGTTAAATCTCATTTCAATGGTTTTTCTTTTTTTTTCAAATATGATTTTATTAACACGCAACATGGGCAAAGATATAACAATACAGACATATTACATTGTTAAATATCTTACACAAGTAAAAACATCAACAGTCTGAAGAGATGGGGAAAGGGGGGGCTACAGATGGGTGTTGATCTTGTGTTTTTTGATAAAAAATATATGGCAGTTCCTGAGTTGGTATATGATAATAAAAGTCTATTACATATGTACAATTTTCCATTTAGAGGAATAGGTAGGACAAGGAAACGCAAGGTGTCCCTGTCTCTACATCTGCTCCTCTTTTTCTTTTTCTATCACCCAACCTCTCCCACCTCTCCATTTGCGAATTTGGGAAAGTTGTAGCAAGAGGGAGACCTAGGGGAGAGAAGGGGAAAGGGGGAAAAAGGGGAGGGTAAGAAGGAGGAGAGAGCATGTATGTGGGTTCTGGAGGCGGGGTATAAGAGGGCCCTGATTGAGTCGGGATGATCCAGAGTTTTAGTCGCGTGGGGAGTTTTATTCCCGTTAGGAGGCTCTAAGCGCAAATCCTTCTGAGGAAACTATAAATTGTTTCCATAACGCCCAAGTCTTATTGTATTTTTCTTGCTGGTGTTTGGCAGTAAGTACTGAGTCCTCCATTTTACTAATATCTTCCACTTTTTGGATCCAGTGTGCCACTGTGGGTGGTGATTGCCTTTTCCAACAAAGTGGAATGCAGGCCTTCGCAGCTTTTAACAGGTGATGTAAAATCAACTTTTTGTATAGATTTGCTGGTATGGTAGAGACATGTAACAGAAAGAAAGCTGGATCATCAGGAATAATGTATTCTGTGAACTGCTGAATTGTCGCTCTGATCGTGGACAAGAACGACAATATTCCTGGGCATGACCAGAACACATGTAGTAACAGACCTCTTTCTCTCCTGCATCTCCATTAAAGTTCGGACACTGCGGGGTAGTAGATATGTAAGGCATGTGGAGTATAGTACCATCTCATTAATAGCTTATAATTGGTCTCTTGTATGTTGGTACATATAGAGGATTTTAGGGCAAACCTGACAATACGTTGAACCTGGTCTGAAACAAGTCAAGGTCGTGGCTTCCGCTGGAGAATTTAGAAGGTTGTACATTAATGAAAGAACCCGTGGGAGATTATCTTCAGACATGCAGTATTCCTCAAATGTCGTTAATGTTTTATCAAAACGTTGCAGGTTTGGTATTGACGTGAGGTAGTGTCGCAGTTGCAGTGCAGACCAAAATGGCAGCCGAAAGGGACCTGTATCGGATCTTAATGTTTCCAATGAAGGCCATGAGCCGTTTGTTACAAAGTATTGTGCCCGCGTGCGGTTGGCCGCTCAAAGTAGATCCCCGATTTACAGCTCTAGACCAGGAGGGAACTGTGGATTACCAATAATCGGGAACAGTGGTGAGTCGGGTGTGGATAGTGAGTGTGCAAAGCAAGCTCGCAGTCCTATGCGGAGTATTGTGCCTATAAATAGGTGTTTTGTCAGGTGTTTTGGTAGGTGGTCGTAGCACCAAAGTGCGCTTGACAGTGGGATCTTTACCTGGCCTTGTTGTAACTGTATCCAGAACTTAAGGTCTCAATGTCTACACCAATGAATAATTCTCCCTAAGTGGGATGCTTGCTGGTACTTCTGCACGTCATGGACCACCAATCCCCCGTTAAGCTTAGGGTGTGACAGAAGGTTGCGAGCTAAGCGCTGTTTCTTATTTGCCCAGATAAATTTAGTAAATTGAGTATGTACCTGTTTGAAGAATGACGTTGGAATGGAGATTGGGAGTGTCTGCAGCAGCAAATATTTAGGTAGAATACATATTTTGATTAGGTTACATCTACCAAACCAGGAGTGAAGACCGTTCTGCCCTGCGTCTAATAAGGTCTGAGTTTTAATTAGTGGGGGCGGAAAGTTTAAGTCAAAAATGCAGGATAGACCAGCAGGAATGGAGGTTCCTAAATATTTAAATGCGTGAGATGTCCATTTGAAGTTAAAACCGGATTGCAGTGTCGACATAAGAGTGGTCCGCACTGCTATCCCCATAGCCTCCGATTTGCTGTAATTAATTTTTAGATTGGATATTGCTCCGTAAGTGTCAAATACCCGGAGGAGGTTTGGAAGGGAGATAGATGGGTTTGTTAGAGAAAATAACAAGTCGTCCGCATATGCCGAGACTTTGTATTGGGTATCTTCTACCTTAAGGCCCTGTTTGTCTGGGTTCAGTCTAATTCTACATAGAAGTGGCGCGAGAGACAAGGCCAATAAAAGGGGCGATAACGGGGAGCCTTGCCTGGTTCCATTTGTTATCTGAAAGGGGTCAGAAAGGAGACCGTTGGTTTCGACTTGAGCAGTAGGGAATGAATAGATCTGGGAGATCCATTTAATCATGGACCTATGTGTTTTAGCACCGCAAACATATACTGCCAATGAACGCGGTCAACCGCCTTTTCCACGTCGGTGTTGACGAATATTGATAGTGTATGGGTTTGATTATGGTTTTTCTTTTAAGTAAAAATGTTCGTTCTATTATTTAACCACTTCCCTGCCTGCCCATAGACATATGACGTCCGCAGATGGGATCTCCCATCCCATGTGCGTGTAAAGGCAGGCGCCCCAATACTTTTGGTATTATAGTGCATTTCTAACAACTAAACTAAGAATATACCTTTTCTAGATTTTTTTCATCCATACACATCGATATTATAAAAGGCTGCTAGAATGCAAAGCTAATACCAGTTTTTTCTTTATGGGTGAACAGTGATATTACATATCGTAAATTATTCAACACTTCATATTGTCCAAAAGTAAACAAGATATGAAAAAAAATCAGTCCTTTTTATAACTCCCCACTAAACATTTTTATTAAAACAGGAGGCATTAACATTATTTTTTTAAATTAAATCTTTATTTATTCGATATGTAAAAACAATACATAAGACATAGAGACAGGAAACCATAAAAAAAGACAAAAGACGGGCTCCTGATGGTCAATAGGCCCATCAAGAGCCCAACTTGATACATGTAAAGGGGTCCGACTGACCATCCGACATAAGGAACATAAGGACATTTAATCTGCCATATTCCTATCAACAAATCCCGGTATCCATTAACACCGATCCATATATTTTTGTAACATAGAGGGTAATATCAGGGATAACCAACTGGGAAGGTCATAAGAGCACAACCAGAGAATGAAGAAAGAATAAAGGGGGGAGGGAAGATGGAGAAAGGGGAACAAAGTAAAGCGGTAACAGAGAACAGCACTCTAGAAGTATACAATAGAAGTATACAATAGAATACTCCCTTGGATCTAATCCATTGACTCTTAAACTGTCAATCAGCAACAAAGTCCCTCCGTTCAAGAAGTTGTTGGTTGAGAATTCAGTTGGAACATACTAGTGTAGTGAATCCACGTAGCCTGAGTACTGTAAAACTTGTCATGTCTATCTTTGCATGTCGCCATCTATTCCTCCACGGCCATAATATTGATTACTAAGTGAATCCAATCTTCCCTACTAGGAATTTGAGTTGATTTGATCTGGAAATAATCGTCTAGCCGCATTCAGAAGATATGGTAATACTGATTTACGGTAATAGCTAAGAGGGATGGTAGGGACATGTGACAAAAGCTCTCCCATGCCATTTAAAACATGCCACACCTTAAGGTGTGGATAGTAACAGGGGAGGTATATTCAGACAACCCCCAATGCTCCCTGGGTACCCAAGGCACCTGAGCCAAATTCCGACCCGCCAAGAAATTTTCCAGAGGGACCCACAATTTAGTTGTTAGCCCATGATGCCAGTCCAATATCTGCTGTAAGAAAAAAGCCTCTTAATATTTGCGAATGATAGGCACACCCATGCCTCCCTTCCGCTTATGCCGCGTACACACGAACAGACTTTTCGATGGACTGGGTCCAGGGGACCGGACTCCGTCGAACAATTCGACCGTGTGTGGGCTCCAGCGGGCTTTGTTTTCCCAAAAGTCTGACCTAGAAATAAAACATGTTTCAAATCTTTCCGACGGACTCGAGTTCGGTCGAAAAATCCGCTCGTCTATATGCTAGTCCGACGGACAAAAACCGACCCTAGGGCAGTTATTGGCTACTGGCTGTGAACTTCCTTATTTTAGTCCAGTCGTATGTCATCACGTACGAATCTGTCGGACTTTGGTTGATCATGTGAAGGCAAGTCCGTTTATTCGAAAGTCTGTCAGAAAGTCCATCGGAAAGTCCGCCAGACCTAGTTGAAGAGTCCGCCCGTGTGTACGCAGCATTAGAGCGCTGCAAGGTATGGAGGGCCAAACATGGGCCCCGTTCATGCCATATTTATCTCAGGAACGTTGTTAAGGGTCGAGAAGAAAGATCTGGGTAAAGAAATGGGCACCATTTGCAAGTAGAAGAGTATCCTTGGTAGTACATTCATTTTTACCACTCCATCCACAAGAATGTTGCCCTGTCCCATTTTTGTAAATCCTCCCTTATGGTAGAGAGATAAAGATCGGAGTTCCCCAGCCAACTCAGGGGTGGTGTTGCATTTTTGCCTAAGCTCTGCAGTTCGAATTTTCAGCAGTAAGTTCTGTAAGTCCCCTTCCCATGACTTTTTTAATCTAGATCCTTGAGAGATAACCTCTCCCCTGACGACTGCCTTATGACCCTCCCAGATGGAAGGCACCCCTACGTCATCTGTGGAATTCTCCACAGAGTATCGAGATATCAAATCCGATACCCATCTTAGCACCACCGCATCATCTAAAATATTCTCATTTAGAGGCCAAGTCCATGACTTTTTGTCATAGGATAGGGGGTGTAAGGCAACGGAAACTGGGGCATGATCAGATATCCTTAGCGATCCGATTGACACACCGGAAAGAGAGTCCAAAGAAATACTGATCCATCATCTATGCGAGTATAAACGGCATGAGTTGCCGAATAGTAGCTGAAGTCTTTATCAGCAGAATGGAGTGTCCTCCAGCAGTCAACCAGATGTTGAGCATGTAGTGATTTCCTAAAGTGCTGGAGGAAGGCAAAGGAATGTGTGGAGTGGCCTGTGGACATATCCAGCTGAGGATCTGGACACACGTTGAAGTTACCCCCCAATATCAATTGGCCCTCCCAAAAAGTGACTCTAGGAAAGAATCCAAAAAGGTGAGTTGTTGAGTATTCGGAGTGTACACGGCTGCAAATGTAAACTTGCTGGCAAGGATGGTGCCCTTTAAAAACACATATCTACCATTGGGATCAGCTAAATGTTCCTGTAGAACAAAAGGGCATTGCTTGTGTATAGCTATGGCTACCCCCCAGACTTAGGCAATGGAGAATTACTGAGGAACCATTGGTTATATAGGTGGGTTGGTAGACGGGGGGACTGAGTCAGTGTGAAAATGAGTCTCCTGCAATAAAAGCATGTGCACCCCCAGTCTCTTCTTCTCGAGCCACAACTTACTGTGTTTACAAGGCAATCTCAAACTACGGACATTGTAAGACACGGTTTTCAGGGAAGCCATGGCGAGGGATGGAGCCTGGGACCTTGTTGATCACCATCATGAATGGAGAGAGACCTGCAATGAGCCGATCCACAAGATGATAAGTGCTGAAAAAACAAGAAACTTACATAAAAACCAGAGAAACAAAAAATCAATAAAGTACAATGAGAAAATAAAACTCGGAAAAAATAGCCGAGCATCCAAATTCCACCAGTCGGGGGTCTCCACCCCATCCCTTGATCAAGGGAAGAGTGAAGACCAGCGACTAGGGAGAGGCCCCAATACAGAGATCATAACTCAGAGGAGTTGACCTATTGTGGGTAAGTGACACAACACTCAGGACAGATGCAGCAGAGCAGAGGACCCGCTATTGAACAAGTGCAAATCTATAACATCAATGAGTTTAATTTCCAACAAATTACCACGGCAGCAAACCGGGGGGGGGGGGGGTAATTTCTCAAAAATGGGCAACAGGATTTCAAAACATAGACGTGCCTGGAGAGTTCGTCAAGGCACCATTCCAGAGTGGGGAAATATGGAGACTGCGGTTACAACCTCTCCATCGAGCGTGTTGCCAGGGCAGCGAACGAGATGGAAGTGGAATCTCCAGTCTGGAATGTCAATTGTTGGCAAATGAAAGTGTTTCAGGAATTGGGGTAGATCATCTCTATTCCTCAAAACGTATTGCTGACTGACAGGTGGAAAGGAAAGCCCCATCTGTAAATAAGCTTAGCATCTTGTAGTGCCTCAAGGAGCGGTTTGAGCGCTCGACGTTGCATTGGTGTTCGCCTGGATAGATACGGAAAGAGAGATAATTTAGCTCTATCAAATTCCACATGGTGGACACCCCGGACATGAGACATGACCTGTTCCTTTAAAGCGTATTTGTGGAGTTTGCAAATGATGTCCCTCGGTTTATCCAGACCTGCAGATGGCAAACGAAGTGCTCCATGAGCCCAATCAATTTCAATATGATCAGGTGCCCCACGGCCCAGGATTTGCTTAAAGATTCCCTGCAGGGTGGGAACTATGTCCCGAGGCTCCATAGCTTCTGGCAGGCCTCTAATACGAATATTTTCTCTGCCACTCCTGTTCTCAAAATCATCCATCTCATCTACTCTAATAGAGAATTAGGCTGTTGGTCTTGTATTTTGCATTTTTCAGTAAGGGCATGCACAGTAGGTGACTCATCCTCCCACTGTTCCTCCAGGAGTTCCACTCTACCTCCAAAATGTGCTGTGTCAGGCTACAGGGCTTCTATGTCCTGTCGCAGGGCCTCTCCACTCTGTGAGCAAATAGCTCTAAATCAGCTTTAGTGGGAAGGGACAGAAAATGGACACGCAGATCCCGATCTTCCAGGGTTTCTCCCAAATCAGATAGTTTAGCAGGACTGTCTGAGCCTGGGGGTGAGGTGCGGGGAGGAAGTGATAGCACAGGCAACAGTGGTAAAAGAATCAGAGACGCTGCACATGCAGCATTCGCTTTCTAACTGGGCACCATCTTGGAATGTCCTGGAGGTTCCCATCAGGTCTCTGTAAAATAGGCAATTCCGAGCGGCCCCGGGGGCACCGCTGGGGCTGCGAGGACTACCGCCCTTAGGGGGCATAGTTAGGGGTCTATCCCTCCCGGTTGAGCTGCTGTAGGTGCAGGTATGAGAGCGGGAGAGCTCTGCAGACACACATCTTTACTCCCTCACGCTGTGGCCATGCCCCCCCAAAATTAACAGTTTTCATATATCGAGGCAATTAACCCATGGCGACCAATAACAAGTTATCCATTATTCTCTGGAAAAAAAGACCCAAATAACAAGCAACAATGAAACATTGTGTAACATTGTATTGCAACCCTACGTATAATTTTAAATGTGATTCTCAGAATAAAAAGTATTCACACATTATTAAAGGAAGTGGTCACACACCAACATCAAAATCTATGCACAGACATAATGTCTTACTAGGTCAAATATTTCTCAGTTATACTCCATGAATATTACAAGGTTATATATATATTTCTCAGTTTATACTCCATGAATATTTATAATGCCTTTTAAAGTGGTATTAAACCCAAAAACAAAAAAATTTATAAACTACAGCTCACCAATTCTTAGACATGGTGGCTGCATTCGTTTTCCTTTTTTAGGCTTTTTTCCTTTACTTTCACCTTTTGATCCGGCCAGTAAATCAGTTTTTTTTACTTATTTTAACAGACCAAATTTTTGTGACATAGTAGCAGTTCGAGGGTTGAGACAAACTATTTACCACTGACGGGGTGCTTATAATGGCCAGTTTTTATTAATTCATGTAAAACCTTTTTCTCAAAAGGAAACAAAATAACTGCTGTAAATGCTTATAAAGTGTTAGCTGGAGTTCAATGTCAGTTTGCACTAGAGCCTGTCAGACTGAGAGATAGGGGTAAGAAATATCCATGCACCCCTAGACTAAACATGCATTTAACCCTAGCAGTGCAGAGGGCTCCACTACAAAGATCGATTTTGTCTAATTCCTGGAGGTCAGCTTTTAAAGCTGGTACAGATTTTATACAGATGACAATGACATTTGTTGTTGTCAGAACCCAAAACTTTCTGGACTGTCCTGCAGCAATGGTTATGTCAGCTGCTTTTCTTCTGACTTTCAGCTGTTTTATATATCAGTACTGATAACTGTCAAGTTGCATATACATCATTTGTCACAGATGGCTCATGCCTATGGGCAGCCAAGTCTGTTCCACTTGGGTGCATATTACCCTGAACAATGTACTTTATTTTTATGTAGCAATTTAAATGATCAGAACTGTGGTACTTATATTTTGCCAAATAGGCTTATTCATTAAAAGCTATCTTTGACTCCTTCGGAATTCCTTCATAACTCTCTCTTCCTCTCTCTCTTTTTCTCTCTAGCTCTTCTATCATTTGTTTTGTTCCTGTATACACAAAGGCAGACTTAATTAGCCCATAGACTTGAGATGACAGTTGCCAAATCCAGCTATTTTTGAGCAGACAATCTCATCTATCGCAGCAAACGGATGTCCACTGGTGAGAAGCTCTTAGGGCTATATTGACCAGACAGGTTAAAAAACTATTTTTCTATTATGAGTTTAGAAATTCTATCCTAGTTGCTTTTGTTCTCCTCTGAGCCAATCGGCACCATTAGCATCTTTCCGGGAACTCTCCACCATACCCTTTCCCAAAATAAACCTGGATATATAAAAAAAAGGATGAAAGCAGAGTGATCCTGTGCTAAAGACATAGGGTGCCCTAATCTGAAACCAATACGTCTACAACAAGATAAAAATAAGGGACTTTATAAGAAGGCACCTAAGGATACAGATTTAACACACAACTATAAAAATTATTTCCAAATGTATTAATCAAAACATTTAAAAATTAAAAGAATCCAATGAAATGATGCTGAATACAACAAAAAATAACAAAGACCACTCATATATACACTATTTTACAGATAGCATTTTGTGATCAATGTGTTTCACACAGTAGAGACATCCACTTTATCAAGACCAGCAGTGAAAGGGTTACAAGATATCCAGGAAATTTCATTGATCTCAATATAGTGGTCACAATAGATTGAACTTTACCCATAACAACTTGATAAAAATAATGTTCTTTAGCAAGGGACATACACTACACATGAATAATTCTGGTACCAAAATTATTGTGGACTGTAAATGGCTTCCACCATTGTTCCTGTTTCTTCTTGCTGGAGGTGGCCATTTTGCTGAAGCCCAGAGTACCTGAGCAGCAGTAGATCTTTACGCTGTCAGTGAATCGGCCTCTACAAATTCGGCTTCAGTGCCTAAAAATCAAGAGGAACTGAGCATGTGCAGAGTAGGGTTAGACAGTGTATTACTGGATTATAAACAGTACAGATATGTATTTTTAATGATTTAAATAGCTATACCTGCAAAAGGGGCCAGCCTGAAATGATCTAGCAGGACTTAATTTTCTGACCAAGGTTCCACTTTAAGGCATTAAATGATTATATCAATCTAACGATATACACTATCTCCACAAGGCAATAGCTAATAGTTTATTCTTATAGGGGAATAAGAGGTAAAGAGGTCCAGGACCTAAAATGGAACTAAGCTGCATCTGAGCACCACAAACTGAAAATGCCATTTAACCGCCTCAGCCCCGGAAGATTTTACCCCCTTCCTGACCAGAGCGTTTTTGCGATTCGGCACTGCGTCGGTTTAACTGACAATTGCGCGGTCGTGCGACGTTGCTCCCAAACAAAATTGACATCCTTTTTTTCCCACAAATAGAGTTTTCTTTTGGTGGTATTTGATTGCCTCTGCAATTTTTATTTTTTGCGCTACAAACGAAATAAGAGCGACAATTTTTTAAAAAACGCATTATTTTTTACATTTTGCTATAATAAATATCCCCCAAAAATATATAAAAAAACATTTTTTTTCCTCAGTTTAGGCCGATCGTATTCTTCTACATATTTTTGGTAAAAAAAAAATCGCAATAAGCGTTTATTGATAGGTTTGCGCAAAAGTTATAGCGGTTACTAATTAGGGGATAGTTTTATGGCATTTTTACTAATAATTTTTTTTTACTAGTAATGGCGGTGATCAGCGATTTTTATTGTGACTGCGACGTTATGGCGGACATGTCGGACATTTTTGACACATTTTTTGGACCATTGTCATTTATACAGCGATCAGTGCGATTAAAAATGCACTGATTACTGTGTAAATGACACTGGCAGTGAAGGGGTTAACCACTAGGGGGCGGGGAGGGGTTAAGTATGTCCTAGGGGAGTGATTCTAACTGTAGGGGGGATGGGCTGTGTGTGTGACGTCACTGATCTCTGCTCTGATGACAGGGAGCAGAGATCCAGTGACACTGTCACTGGGCAGAACGGGGAGATGCTGTTTACTTCAGCATCTGCCCGTTCATCCTCTCCATGAGGCGATCGCGGGTATCCCCGCGGCGATCGAGTCCGCACGACCCGCGACCCGACTCATGGAGCTCCCGGCCGGCGCGCACGCAATTGCACGGCGGGGAATTCAAATGGACGTACCTGTAAGTCCATTTGCCCAGCCGTGCCATTCTGCCGACGTACATCGGCGTGCGCCGGTCGGGAACCGGTTAATTCATTTTTAATTTTCAAAGCAAATCCACCAATCCATGTCTCCATGCTTTATTTTGTTGAGAAATCACTTTGAAAAACACCCCCTTAGCTTTTCTAGCCACGGCTATGATGAAGGGCAGAAGATTCATGTAGCATTTGCTTCCTGGAGTCCATCTGCCCTTAGCTCAGGTATCTGCACTGAGCTCCAGATGAAAGAAAAAAACATGCCCACGAAGACTCCTAGGATGTAGGTCATAAACAAGGAAGCAAAGTAAAGAAATGTAAAAAAAAAAATTTACTCTCTAGCAGCATAAGGATTAAAATAGTTAATGCTGATTATGAGATTTTAGTTCTGCATCAATGTTGTACTGTCATGAGATGTGATATTTGTGGGAAATTCCTCCCTGCCTGGTCCACAAAGTAAGAATGAGCCCAAAATAAACTCGCTAGTTTGACTGACCTTGTAGGTTTTGGGTGCTTTGTAGCATTCTAAAGACATGCTGCCCTTAGGATGGTTGTATCAGGCCTTGTTCAGTAAATCAATGAGCTACATGCATAGTCCAGTAAATATAAATGTAGTGCTAATCCCGGAGAAGCCAGAGGAATTACTTGTCCAGGTCTTCCCAACTTCAGCCCCACAGCCAGGCACACAACAGACTCGTTCGCTCTTTCTCCAAAGACCAGTCTAGGGGATGTTGTGTTTGTTGTTTTTTGTTTTTTTGAGCACTTGGATAGGGATGAGGGAAGTGCTGGGATACTCCAAGAATAAGAACTATGTACAACAGAGGACTTGGTTTTCCTTTCTGAGCAAACTTTAGCGAAGTCCAGGATTGTAACAAACAGTAGACTTCAGCTTAAGTAGTAGTAGAGCCACTAGAGCAAAGTCCTTTTTAAGTGGGCAAATAACTGGACAGAGCTCTTCAGGACACTAGCCAGTGTCCCCTTTAACCGACCCAGAGCTGACCATAACTAGGCACCAGAGGGGTAGCTAGAGCACAAGGCCCCCAAGCTCTTTCAATGTCTGTACTCACAAGGCCCAAGGACAGATGGATGCCTCCTTCCAATCTTCCAAGCGATGCCCTCCAGTGATACCAGACAAATCTATGGCAGACAGCTCCCCTCAGTCATCTTCTTTCAAGCTCCTTGGTCTCAGAATTCCTCCCTCTGGTCGCCCACCTGAGGCCTCCTCATAGCAGGCTGTGCCTGAGAGGGCAGCATGCCCCTGCCCCCACTCAGGCTGGACTCCTCCACTCTGGGACAAGACCCAGAGCTCTGTGTGCTCCCAGAAAAAATATAGTCTCCCAGCATGCCTTCTCTCTGGGGTAGGCTGGGGCTGCATCAATATTCATGCTGCCATCTGCATGGCTTCACACCTATCATCCAGAAACTTCTCAAGCTGCCTGGATACAGAGGGAGGTATCCAGCAGACTGGCAGCAGTAGAGCACATAGATCAGGCCTAACTAAACAATCACAGCTCACTGGATACAGTGAGCCAAACTATGCTTTTACCTTAGCCAACAATTTAATAAATTCTGATTGATCTCAAAAGTGTCTAAAATGATGTCAAACTGATGTCAGAAAACACAAGCCCGAAGCCCGTCAGTACAGCCCTTTGGACACTCTATTTTTGTCCATGTAACTGTAATCTGAAAAACTCGTTGGATTCAACTGAAAACAACTGTAATTTTTTTTTGGAAGTAAGTATTCATATCCTGGTTTGTTAGCTTGTGAAGTAAGTCTGTTATCTGTTGTTTGGCCCCCATGCACTTCAGCACCTGGTACAGGCTGGGAACTGTACCTAGCACCATGTTGACTTCTTTACCCTGGTGGCTAGGTGGTTAACTCCTCTGCGTGGGTTTCCTCCAGATGCCTGTTTCCTTCCACAATGTAACAGTTCACAAGTTATAACTGTTACTATCTTTTAGCACCAGTATTGAAACTGATTACACTCTGACTGCCTATCGCTTGCAAACCAGTACATCACCGATCAAAATACACAAACCAGTTCCCCCCTCTGTTTATGCATTTATTATGTATACATCCTGTTTGAATCGCTCAGGTTTGTGGCCAACTTTACGTCAAACAAGTTTCTATGAACTAGCCGAATTATGAAAAGGAACAAAGAGTGCAGGCAAAGTGACAAAGGGGTTGATTTACTAAAACTGGAGAGTGCAAAATCTGGTGCAGCTCTGCATAAAAACCAGTCAGCTTCCAGGATTTTTGTCAAAGGTTAATTGAACAAGCTGAAGTTAGAAGCTGATTGGCTACCATGTACAGCTGCACCAGATTTTGCACTCTCTAGTTTTAGTAAATCAACTCCAAAGTCTCCTAAACATTAAGCCCCTCCAAGCCACTTCTGTCCATTTTTGCCAATTGCCACATTTTCCTGCCACCTTGTTGGCCCTCCTTCGTATGGCAACACATGTGACAGAATGTAGTGCTTGGGCATGAGCAACCAATCACCAAGTTTGTACATTGTCAATCGAGAAGAAAGGCGCCATCAGCCCTGTGTATTATGACAGGCAGACAACTGTCATTTTTAGGAGCATCCTATACATTTCCCTAAGCCTGTGTCTTGTTTTATAACTTGTATAGAATTGCACATGTAAATGTGTTGTTTAATTGAGAAAAAAAAAATAGCTGGTAAGATTCTAACTATAGTTTATTTTTTGGTTTAGGTTTTAGTGAAGAATGTCTTATTTCCTGACAATCAGCAACATCGGTACAAGAAAAGGAATAAATGAACACTTATAAATGAAAGGTAATTGTAGGCAAGAATCCAGAAAAGTAAATATGTAATGGTTAAACCCTGGTGAAATAGCTAACACATGTAAAATATATGTTACAAGGATTATGTATCAGTTAGGCGTATTTAGTATTGGTTCAACATAATGCCAGAGGAGAAAAAGAAGGACCCTGTCAAGTGGCTGTCCAGAAGAGATCCGAAATTAAGGTATGTATGCATTATTGAATACAATGGAGGTGCATTGAAGGGAGAGAATTGGGCTTGAAAGTCTACAGTTCTGAAGGTGTCCCCCTACAACCCTGCAGTTCGGAAAGTAAGGTATGTCATTTTGCTGATGACACTAAAGTTTGCAGTAGGGTTGATATTTATGTAGATGTCTATAACATGAAACATGATATGACATTGCTGGAAGATTGGTTAAAGAAATGGAAATTGCCATTCATTTTTTTCTAAATGTCAAAGTATAATATTGGTGGTACAGTGTTGGCCAGACCTATAGAGGAAAAACTTTTGGGAGTACTTATTTCAGATGATTCCAAAATGAGCAAAAAGCGAGGCCAGGCAGTGGGAAAAGTGTATAGAATTCTAAGTTGCATCACTAGAGGGGTCGCCAGCAGGAGGAAGGAGGTCCTGATTCCCCTATATGGATCTTTAGTGAGACCTTATTTAGGCACTGTTCATACTGGCTTTAAAAGAAGGAGTTTGGAGTGCATTTTAACTCTCCTCAAACTCCTAGTAAAGCAGTCTGTAATTAATACTTTGGACAGCACACAGTGCTGTTCACATTATCAAAACATGAAGAGTTTGAGTCTGGTTGCGTTGCTGTGCTTCAAAAATGAAGCTTCATGTAGGGTTTGGAAGGAGTTGAAGCATCTTAACGCCTTCTATTCAATTCTATAAAGCACAAATAAAAACTCAATGGCTTGTGTTTGCAGTGAGTTTTTGGTACGTACATTAACACTATAGGCGTGTTTGTTAAGCCTCAGTATTTTGAGCAAGTGCGAACAAGGCCTTAGAGCATTGTGTCCAGTTCTGGAGACCTTTCTTAAAAAAGAATATTGATAAGATAGAACGAATGCAGAGACGGGGCAACAAAAAATGGTGAAAGGACTGAGGGATAAAACATATCATAAACTTCAGGAATTAAAGTTGTTGTAAAGGCAGAAGGTTTTTTTTATCTTAATGCATTCTATACATTAAGATAAAAAGCCTTCTGTGTGCAGCAGCCTCCCTAATACTTACCTGAGCCCCATCTTGGTCCAGCGATGTGCACGAGAGCCTTGGCCATCTGGACTCTCCCTCGTGATTGGCTGAGACAAAGCAGTGGCGCCATTGGCTCGTCTCTGCTGTCATTCACAGTCAGTTAGCCAATGAGGAAAGAAAGGTGGTGGGGCCGAACCGCAACTCCATGTCTGATTGTGGCTTGGCTTGGGTGCCCCATAGCAAGCTGCTTGCTGTGGGGGCACTTGGCCAGGAGCTCCGGTGAGGGACCTGAGAAGAGGAGGATCCAGGCTGCTCTGTGCAAATCCACTGCACAGAGCAGGTAAGTATAATATGTTTGTTATTTTCAAAGAAAAAAAAACCAAGACTTTAGTATCACTCAATATGTACAGTCAGGAGGAAAAAAGAGAAAGGAGAGATATGATTGAAACCTTTAACTATGTGGTGTGAATAAGGTTTAGGTGGGCAGGAGTGGCGTCGCTAGGGGGAGGCTTTTAGGGCTATAGCCTCGAATCTGAGGCCCATATCCACGAGTCTCTGCAGGGGTCCCCAAGGGGAGGGGAGGCTCTCTGGGGACCCTGATGTAAGTGGGGGGCTCTCTGGGGACCCTGATGCAATGGGGGGGCTCTCTGGGGACCCTGATTTTAAGGGAAAGGCTCTCTGGGGACCCTAATGTAAGGGGGGCCCTCTGGGAACCCTGATGTAAGTGGGAGGGCTCTCTGGGGACCCTGATGCAAGGGGTAGGCTCTCTGGGGACCCTGATGCAAGGGGTAGGCTCTCTGGGGACCCTGATGTAAGGGGGGGCTCTCTGGGGACCCTGATGTAAAGGGACCCTGATGTAAGGGGGGCTCTCTGGGGATATATATACACACACACGTATATTACTGTATATACATGTGTATGCCTGCCCAAGCGTATGACTTTCTTTACTACACTACTATGGGATCTAGCCCCAGATCTTTTTTAGACCTAGCAATACCCCCGGGTGGGCAGTATTTTCAATGTAAAGCCAAGGTCAAGAACATGGGGATCTGACCTCAAACTAGAAGGAGGAAAGTTCAAAACTATTATTAGAAAATATTATTTTATTGAAAGAGTAGTTGATGGTTGGAATAAACATCCAGCAGAAGTAGTAAGTAAGAAACGTAGAGCAAATAAATATAATATAAAGAAAGGAAGAAAAATCATACATAAATAAATAACATAAAAACACTGGACAGACTTGATGGACTACTTGGTCTTTTTTTTTTTCTCCCATCACTCTCCTATGTGTCTAAAAACATTCCTAAACTCCTGTACTGTATACATATTCTGGGGCAGTGGCATCAATTGTATCAAGGCTAACTAGCTCAAGTTTCCTGCCCTGGACAACTATGGCTTGGGGGGTAGGACACGGCTGCTTCCATCAGATGCCCATGAGACGGGTATGTAGATTACTGCTGTGGCTGAATTCTATGTACAGTAGGTTTAAAATACATAATTTTATCCAGTTATATTAGTAAAATTGGTAAGTGTGCTTTTACATACAACTAATGTACAGTTGGTATCCTTTTTTTATAATAGCTCCCCAATATCCCTTGTACAACAAGCTTCAAATTGAGAGAAAGAGGGTCAGGCCTATCAGCCAATCAGGGTTGTATCGATTTGCAAAGTTCTAGGGGCTAACACTGTGAACATGCTTACAGGAGGGGAGAGTATATGCCTCATTCCATTAGTCTATCACTGTCCCTTTACTGTCCAATCAGTGGGTGCATTAGCCCTTAGTCATAGACCTAGTTATGCTATCTAGTAGAGGGGCATCTAGGCATTGATAATGCTGGCTGAACAATAAAAAACTTTTTTGGCCGGTAGAAAGCAACACTTCATCTATGTATTTAGTTGTTTCCCTTCAACTTTATTTAGGCAAAGCTGCAAATTTAAAAAAAGGACAAACAAAAAGAAAACAATAAATTATATTGTATTTTCGAATGGTTATTTTTCTCTAGTTCTCTTCTCCTAAAAGTGAAGATTATGTGCACATGGTTGCCTAGTGTTTTGACATTCATGCAAGGGAGAACTTCCAGGGGAATCGCCTAGGCCATCTGAGCGGAGGTGGGAACGGGTACCTGTCAAAACTGGGTACCTGCTCCCCCACAAATAAAAAAGCTCCAAAAGAAGAAGAGGAGGGGGTGAGGAAGACATAAAGCAGAATTTTTTTTTCACTTTAGGGTGAAGTTCCACTTTAACTTTAACTATTGTGATTTTAATGCACAACAGAGATGCATAGTGAGTGTTTCTATAGCTGCTAATATGTATGAGACATTTACATTTTCAGTCCATGTGTCATTGCAATGAGAAAATATGACATTATCTGGTTCTGTATTTACAAAAGTAAAGGTTAATGTATTTTTATTTGAAGCTAGTTTAAGCATATTAATCTATCTTTACATTGTGAGAGGAAGAAGCAGCTCTGTGAACCAATCAATCTCTAGTGCATTGCATATTGCTATGAATATATTGCGGTGAAAGCTTTGTGACAGGAAAAAAGAACAAAGTGATGACTTTGTCCATCAGGTGTTGCTCCTTTATTGTCCATTTACAGGGTTAAGAGGGGGCTGATAACTAAGCTGTATTGCTTTATTGCAAATGAAATAGAAGGTCAGCCTCCTTGCTGTGTAGGGCCTTGATCACTCAACAAGCTTGAACACTATCACAAATTATTTTACAGTTAAAATGATTCACATAAGTGTATTTGAACTGAGTAATAAGCAGTTTTCATAGGTTTGCACAGCCTATTGCTTTGCATTTGTGTATGTATGTGTGTGTTTTTATTATATATATACACTGTATACAGTGGCGGCTGGTGTTCTTTTTTTGGGGGCGGCACAACCTCCCCAGTGGCCGGCAGCACCTCAACCCCCCTCACGCTCACTGTCTACCGTTCAGTCCAGCACTTATCCCATCTGGGTGGCAGGTGGTGGACAGCGGGCAGTGGCTCCTGTGTCCTCCCCTCCTCCTTGCTTCCGCCGTGCGTCTCCTCCCCTCCTTTTAGGCCTCTAATAGGATTGCCTGTCCTTTCAGCCAATCAGGAGATGAGTCTCAAGACCCGCTTACCGATTGGCCGGGAGGAGGATCAGTGTTACAATAGCGAATATTAATTCGCTATTAAACACACCTGGGTGGGCTCAGCTTGCATTCTCTGCGCTCCGAGCCCACCCTATTTTGAAGCCTATTAGAGCCTCTGGCTCTAATCAGGTGCTTCAAAAAAACACTCAACCCCCCCATTGGAATCCGTGCATCCGGCATCCTGAAAGGGGCCGGATGCATGGATGGGGGGGAAAGCCCGTGTGCCCTAATGGATGGGCCGCCCCTGACTGTATATATATATATATATATATATATATATATATATATATATATATGTATATATATCTCACACACACACACACTCTTATAAATAAATGTAGAAAACATTATAAAATGTTTTAAAACATAGACAGTGTTATGCCCCGTACACACGGTCGGATTTTCCGATGGAAAATGTGTGATAGGACCTTGTTCCGACCGTGTGTAGGCTCCATCACACATTTTCCATCGGATTTTCCGACACACAAAGTTTGAGAGCAGGATATAAAATTTTCCGACAACAAAATCCGTTGTCGGAAATTCCGATCGTGTGTACACAAATCCGACGGACAAAGTGCCACGCATGCTCAGAATAAATAAAGAGATGAAAGCTATTGGCCACTGCCCCGTTTATAGTCCCGGCGTACGTGTTTTACGTCACCACGTTCAGAACGATCGGATTTTCCGACAACTTTGTGTGACCGCGTGTATGCAAGACAAGTTTGAGCCAACATCCGTCGGAAAAAATCCTAGGATTTTGTTGTCGGAATGTCCGAACAAAGTCCGACCGTGTGTACGGGGCACTAGTAGGGCAGTGGACGTGTCAGTAGGGCAGCGGTTTGTGTCAGTAGGGCAGTATAGGATGGTGTATATGTATAGTTTTATTTTTTATATTATTGTTTTATTATTTTTTACTATTTTTTTAGGAGAACCGTTGGGGGGCTTTGGTGAAAAATCAGCAGGGGGAATTTGGGCCACATGGGATGATTAGAGTGATAATTAGTGATGATTGGCGTGTGCCCCTGTGCACACCTATGGATGTTTTCCAGGAGTTTATTTTGAATATGATATTCTCCTGTTTGCCTTATTTACCTGTGATCAATTTCCACATTCTGCTATTGCAGACAACATGTTTTTTTTATTAATTGTTCTAACAATATCTTTGCAGTGTCAGAAATGTCTAGACGCTGCAAAGACAAATGCTGTAACCTCACTGAAACTTTCAGTACACGTATATGTGTAAAGTAAATCCTGGTTAGGTTGTGGTAAAAGACATTTTTTTCCTACGATGATACATCCTGAAACAAAAAGATGACACACGTTCTCAAATAATAATATATTTTTAATAGTTTTATATAAAGTATAGTATAGTATATAAATTTTCAATTTGAGGTAAAGCACATATATGAGACCTGACTGCTCTATTGGCACAACATCTGCCACAGAACCCTAGGTCACAGATGGTTGCGAATAGAGAGGTGAGGAGGACATTTTGGAAAGAAGAAGAAGAGTCCAATTGCTTTCTCAACGGACAGTGGCTAATTAACAGGCTTGCAATCCACCTGCAGACATGAGATCACTGCCAGATCTCACTATACTGGGCAACTGTGATCTGAGGTCTAGAGGTACTTTTAAGGCCTTGTTCAAACCATGTGCAGAAACTTCAGTTTTTCTGCACATGTTCTGCAAGGGCACAAAAAAAAATTGTTTTCTATGTGGCCTGTTTACACCACAAAACTGGTATCACATGCAGATTTTTTTCTGCGCAAGAATCTGCAACATGTATGTAGTTTTCTGCACAGGAAAAATAATGACATGACATCAACATTGTTGTGAACAGTACATAACTGAATCTCATGCAAACAGATGTCAACGTGCATAAAAACTCACGGAAACGCACAAGAAAACAGATATAAACTGATGTGAAACTGATGTCTCTGCAAGTGAAAGCTGTGCAGTTTTCCCATCAGTTCGCATCAGTTTTCATATACGTATGGTGTGAACAAGCCCCAAATCTCCTTAAGGTAAACCTATTACACATCTCCACAAGCTAAAGTTCTTGCTTAATGCCGAGTACACACGATCGGACATTCTGACAACAAATGTTCGAGAGGAGCTTGTTGTCGGAAATTCCGACCGTGTATAGGCTCCATCGGACATTTTTTGTCGGAATTTCCGACAACAAAAATTTGAGAGCTGGTTCTCAAATTTTCCGACAACAAAATCCTTTCTCGTAAATTCCGAGCGTGTGTAGACAATTCCACGGACAAAATTCCACGCATGCTCGGAATCAAGCAGAAGAGCCGCACTGGCTATTGAACTTTCGGAATTTCCGACATTTGTGTGACCGTGTGTATGCAAGACAAGTTTGAGCTAACATCCGTCGGAAATAAATCCAGGATTTTGTTGTCGGAATGTCTGATCGTGTGTACGCGGAATTAGAGGAGGCACCACATAACATTTACTCCCACAAAGCAGGTGTCTTGCACCAAAGGGAACGCAGACATGCAATAATGAAACTTTAACCATAGCTCCCAACTGTCCCTGATTTGGAACAAAGTCCCTCTATCCCTCTTTCCGCCTCATTTGTCCCTCATTTTGGTCTGATCTATATATTTGTATATAAAAAGCACTATTTAGCTTTCAAACAGTGTTTCCCAGTGCTAAACCTTTCATCCAATTTCTAAATTGCTGCATTTGTAAATGTCAAAAGCCAGTATAAAGGAATGGTTGTGATAAAAAAACACTTGTGAGTTTAACTAATCATATTATTGTATAATTCTCTTTTAAAGAGGCGTGGCAGAGCGAGTGTCCTATGCATACTTTTGCTAATAGGTATCCCTCATTCCCATCTCAGAAAGTTGGGAGGTATGCATAACTTTAGCTCCATGTAGAATTCTGCTATACCTCCTGGCATCCAACAATGCAGTGCCATGGGCTTAAAGTGTAAGTAAACCCCCCTATTGTTTTCAGCTAAGGAAGCTGCCATCTTTGCCAATGTTTAATCTACAACTGCCATGATGCTGCACATGTGATCAGTTATGACACCAGCCATTGGATGGTTTGATAGCACAACCAATGGGAATGTTACATCTCCGGCACGTGCCAGAAATTAAACTGTTTTATGGATGGGTTTACTTCCGCTTTAAGTGTACAACAGGGGTCCACTTTCTGGGGAGCAAAAGATATCTGCAGGCACCTTTTGATTAGATCATCTCAACTATGGTTCATCCTGACTGTGCTTTCATAGTTCCATCACCACTGTCACTGGAAAATCTAGTGGTGTGGGACCATTGGAGCCTCTCCACTAGTCTTCTAGGTAAATTAACACAGCAATCTTTCTGGTTGACCTTAAAGAGAGCATTCTTTTACTTGAGCATCAATGTAAGGGGACATTCTTTCAACAAATCCCCAGCGTTAAAGGACATTCTTTACATTGGCAAAAAGGAAGGGGGTGCCCCAAGGGGATTGTGTGGGTAAAAGGGTGGACAGGATATTGGCAATAGAATCATAGAAGATGTATATAAAAATATAAATGTTATTGGATAAATATATACAAAATAGAATAGATTATACAATAAACATCTAAAATAATGAAATTGAAATACATGCACAATAGAAATCAGCAGCTAATTGGATGTTGAGAGCACACAACATTATTAGACTGGAAGTCGATTGAATATGGTGGTCACAACAAGTCCCAACATGTTTCGGAAACAGAGAAAAGCCAAAAGGCTAAATAGACTCTGTATTCATTTCCTTCTTCAGGGGTTAGATGGAAGCATGCTGGTAACATTAAGACATATATTCCTAGACAGTGTTGCACAGCATTATTCGGATAGATGGTTCCTCACGCCTCAGACGGAAGGCTAAAATCGCATGGCAATATTCAGCAGATGAAAGCAAGGCATTTTATACTTTTAAAGGACTTTGAAAGATTCCCAGAGCACAAATAGTAGGTGGTTGAGGATGACGATTTCCTGTGGGAGCGGCAAATCAGGGTACACAAGGACACCCTCAAACGGGCAAACCAACAAGTACCTTAGACAACCGTTTAATAGCCAAGTGTCTGCAATTGCATGGATACCAAGGCTGTGCATTGGCCATCAAGGGCACTTCTCCACTTATTCTGACTTTCTGTTCATGGTGGTTACTGAAATGCTGTTGTACAGAGTGTGTGTGTGTGCTCTTTGGGGAGGTGGGGAGTGTATTAAAAAATCATCTGTTCATTGCTCTACTCTTAGGCCAGTAACTTGTTCACTTAAAAGGTATCTAAACCTAATTCTTAAAAAATGGAATATAAAGGTATCTAAACCTAATTCTTAAAAAATGGAATATATTGCAGCTTACCAGTCCTTAGAGTGATGGCTGCATTTGTTTTGTAATTAGTAATTCTCTTGTCATTAGTAATTTTGCCAGTAACAAACTTCCTGTCCTAGGGTGACACGCTACAGTATACAGTATCATGACAACAGAAAAAGGACAGGCCCAAAAAAACCTTCCTCTCTCCTCTGCTCTATAGCATTTTATCATAGCAGACATTTTTTTGCATAATAAAATATTTGTCCTCCCTAATAATAAACTTCTCCTATTCACTCAATTTTGGTCTGTTAAATATACAATGTTTGTCTGTTTGTTAACCTCCGTTGCGGTATGATTATTTCAGATTTTTGATGCTGAAAGCGGTACATTGTTTCGCATGGAAATTTGGCGTTTTATATTGTAGGCCTGTAATTCTTAGGAATAACACACTTAAATCTGTTCAAACAAGAGTCTAGTAGATATCCCGGGTATGATAAAGTTTAAAACACAAAATCATAAATTACAATATAATAAATAACTATAAATAAGTATAACAAATAATAATAAAATAATAAAATGTATTCATAGTGTAATCAAATCAAAAACTGAAATTTGCTCAGTTGCAGAATTGTCGTTGTCATTACTTTCAGTGTTTGATGACAGATTTCCCCACAAATCACTATGGCTAAATTCTGCAAGTGATTCTAATTTATTATCGCTGTTTTCTAGCTGGTCTAAAACTGCTTTTGACGTAAAGGGACGCTTTTTGGATGCCATGGACATTCTCAAGTTTCCAGGCAGAAAGAACAGTATATATACAGTATATATAATATAAAACTGCATGCAGGGCACTGGACAAAGCACTAGGGACAAAGATTACAGTGTACTGTATGTGTTATGTGTTTTTCAATTTTTGAATTTGAATTTGGCGCCAGGCTCCGTCCCCTTGCGTTGTGACGCTTGCAGGGAACGGAACTCGGCACTGTGATGAATCGAGCGGAGACACGGCTCGCACACACAGCGGGAGGACAGTGCAGGATCCTGGGGACAAGGTAAGTAACTTTGCCTGGATCCTGTAATGCGATCCCGAGTATGGCTCGGGGTTACCGCTTTTGGTATGGAAAATTCACTCCGAGCCACACTCAGGAATACGGCTAGGGAGGTTAAAGTGGTTGTAACCCCTTATATATACCCAGTGAAGTGACTGGCCTCAGATGATACACAGAGATTAAATAATTACTCCTACATAAGTTGTACCTGTCCATCTGCATGCTTCTCTTCTCTACATCTGTTCAAAGTGCAGAATTTTTAAAAAAATTGTCTGAGAGTACAAAAAAAGGGGGCAGAGAGCTGAAATTACACTCTGAGAGCTGATTGGAGGGAAGAGACACACCCCCTCCAGACAGCACACAGGATCAGAGCTGAGGCTGTCAATCTGCTGGAGGTCCCTCCCCTGTCACCATTTTTCTCTTGGTGTCAGGAAAACTTGTCAAAAGTGACTCATGCTGATACCAGAGGAACAAAGCAGCAGACAGAAATTTCACCTAGTGCTCTTAATTGAGACAAGTACACACTATAGAGGGATATGCTTTGTTCATATTTCATATCTGAGGTTTACAACCACTTTAAGTGCAAAAATACTCATTGATGTGTTCAGAAAAAAAGCTGTCCCTTGTCTTGTTCTCGGTCTATGTTATCTCATGGAGCCAATCAGTCCTCCCAGTTCTTATCTTGAACTACAAAACAATTACTCTGCATGTTGCAGAGATGAAGAGAGATGGGGGAATTAGGTAGTTTAACAAAAAGAGTATTAGGCAGGGCTGACACTAATTTTTGTGACTTATGCCCATAAAATCAGATATGTTGTCATTTACAATATGAAATTAGCAGCCTAGTGCATTTTTTGGCATACTGTATCTACAGGACCCACTTGCAGCTTATTTAAAGGAATAAAATATGGGTAAATGTGCATAGATGCACTGCATATGTTTTTTTTTTACCTTGAGATACAGTTTAAGCAGACATTTCCACTTGTGCAGGGAAGTGTGTAAATGTCCCACATCTGCTAGGGTCACAATTTTCTCAAGCTAAAACCTACATATATTTCACATATCGAAACCGGTGCTGAACTTGATGGAAAATCGTTTGTGCAGTCATATTGCAGTATGAATTTTCCTATCTTCTTGCACAATTTTATTATAATATGTCTGAGATGAATATACAAACAATATATTTAATAATGGTTGTAGCCGTAAATGCTTATTTCTGGAATCTAATCATGCCATGTCTGCAAATATATAACCTATATTTAGATATTTTCTTTAGCGTTGTCCCATTTCTTCCATTATTAATAGATTTTCTCATTTGCCCCTCCCCCCCCCTTTTAATTGTGGATCTGTCTTTGTTTAATTCTTTTAAGGCTCCATGCACACAGAATGCTCAAAAAAGTCATTACAGACGTCGGATTACTGGCAGGAAACGCTGCTTCAAAAACGCACTTTTAGCAGTGTTTTTACAAGCGTTTATGTGTGTTTTTCAGCCTCAGCATTTTTGGGCATTTTTTAAAATTACACCAGCTTACATTCAGCTCAAAAAACGCTGATAAAAGCGCGTTTATGTGCGTTTATTTGCGTTTTTCAGCATTTTTTGTGGTCAGAGGAACTGCTCTTGAACGTGAATTTAGGGCGTTCAGGCAACAGCCATAAACTCCCCTCCTGTTAAACATTAAAAAACGTCCATGTGTGCATGGAGACATAGGATAACATAGAGGGGAGTTTAAGGGCTGTTAAAAAAAACGCCCAAACTCGCAAAAACGTCTGTTTATCAGCTCCAGTGTGCAAGAGGCCTTAATAAACTGTAAATTTTCCACCAGCTTTTGCAAATCAAGTGTTTGTACTTTTTCCCTCCCCCTGTAGGTAGTAAAGCATGACTTAACTAATGCCAAGCATGCGTATGTTTGGTAATTAACAATGCATCAATGCAATGTCATAGGTGAACATTTTAGAGCTCAGGTCAAGTGTATTGTTTTTGATGTACTTCAGTCCAGCCAGTAAAGTTTCTTTCAGGGCTTTTGGGAAAACTTTTTTGAAAAGTAAAATAAAAAAAATAGACAGAGTTACCCTTGCAGAGGATTTCAGCGTCACAACAACAAAAAAAACAAAAAGATCCTCTAGCCCTCTTGCTATCTAGACTGCATAGCCCCTAAACCTGTCTCCGCACAGATTTAGCACATTACCTCATTCAGCTTGGTGAGAAACAAATAGCCCATGATAGGGCTGCACAGGCTCCTGCCTAGGTACACATAGTCTTATAATACGTCTCAGGTGACAACCTTGAGGCCAGAAGACAATCTCCCAGTGGAAGGAGCCCTGAAACATAGACATTCCTTATACTAAAAGGGCTGTGCACATCTGCACAATCAGGAGGCCGGTTTCCAGTAAATTGTGGACTGAAGGTTTCTTCCCTCTTAATCCTCCACAAAGCCTCTGGGCTTCAGAACCCAATCCGGGAATTACCAATGCTGGAAAAAAATGCAAGTTTTCTCAACTTAGAACCGAAATCCCTGGATCCTTTAAACCTGCATAAGTGAGAACCCTGGGTGACATCTAACCCTTCTGACCACATGACAAAGGACAGGCCTGTCACACTAGGTAGAGATACTATTGCCATAAATGAAAAGGCAGATTTTTGTCAATGGTCAAAAAAGCTGTCAAACTGAGTCATATATCAATTGTCTTTCCTCCCTTCTGTGGGGATGAAACTTTTTTTTTTCTGCATGTTGGAGTGGTAATAAAGATATTTGCACTTGTCCCAACACAAAAGCTGGAGGGCTTTCAAACTGGAGTGGTGTGCTTGCAGGATAGTAAAAAAAGTCCTGCAAGCAGCTTCTTTGCAGCGCTGTAGGAGCGAAATCAATGGGGTAGCGCCGCAAAACTGCCGGCAAAGCACCGCTGCATCGGCGCTTTGCGGGCAGTTTTAACCCTTTTTCAGCTGCTAGCAGGGGTTAAAAGCGCCCCGCTATTGGCCGAGTAGCGCCGCTAAAATGATGGTAAAGCGCCTCTAAAAATAGCGGCGTTTTACCGATGAAGCCCGTCCGCCGCAGTGTGAAAGTAGCCTAAAAAAGTCCTGCAAGCCGCATCTTTGCAGTGTATACACCGCTCACTAAAGTGCCCCTGCCCATTGAAATCAATGGACAGCGCCGGCTACTAGCGGGGGGTTAAAAGCGCCCCGTTAGCGGGTGAAAACCTCCGCAAAAATGACGGTAAAGCACCACTAATAACCGCTTTACCGTCGATGCCCCATTGTGAAAGTAGCCTAAGGCCCCTTTCACAGTGAGGCACTTCTAAACTGCCAGTAAAATACTAAGCACATTTGAAGAACTTTTCAGGCGCTTTTGAAGAGCTTTCCATTAATTTCAATGGAGAGGGGCGTTTTTTCACTGCCCTGCCAGTGCACTGCTCCAGTGTGAAAGCATTCATTGATTTTAATGAAACTAAGTTTTTGCGAGCTTTTCAGGCGCTTTTTTTAACGTGAAAGCGCCCGAAAAGTGCCTTAGTGTGAAAGGGGTCGAAGGGGTTCATTTATTAAAAATAAATAGGCCGTTCACCTTGTAAGGGAAATTTTACTTTTCTCTTAGCTAAGTAAATGTGCTGAAAATTCAGTTTGCAAAGAATGATCAAGTGCAAGAAAAATAAAAAAAATAAACAGTATTTTTGCTTGCACATGATTAGATGATAGTAGTCAGCAGAGATTCACCTTATTCACCAAGTTAAGGGAAAATTTACTTGCAAAGTGAACAGCCTTTTTGCCTTTAGCAAATCAACCTATAAGACTACGAGATAGGGCCTAGATGGAAGGCAAGGGAGTCTGTAACCAAGGGTTCTTGTAGTGGTGACATACAGTGGTGTTTAGATGAATGAAGTGTCATAAGACATGCAAAACTGCTAGCAAACCTGAAAAGCAATGTGATAAAGAAAGATCCACACTACCTAATCCCATATATATACCTCCCAATTTAGTGGTTAGCCGGGTGTCCGAGGATCAAGGCACCACATCCCATAAATGGTTGCCGAAAGTATATATACAAACAATGTTATGTCAATTATGGCACCTTAAAAATCCCATAATTTTGTATATATACCTCCCAACTTTTTGAGATGGGAACAAGGGACACCTATTTACAAAAGTATGTAGGCATAGGTCACACCCCCTGCCTTGCTTACCCAAAGGAGAATTATACAAAACAAATGATAAGTTAAACCCACTTGTGATTTTTTTAACCACTGTTATTCCTTTATACTGGCTTTTGGAATTTACAAATGCAGACATTTAGAAATTGGATGAAAGGTTTAGCACTGGGAAACAATTTTTGAAAGATAAAAAGTGCATTCTTTATGCAGCTATATAGATGGGACCAAAAGGAGGGACAAATGAGAAGGAAAGAGGGATGGGGGACTTTGTTCCAAATCAGGGACAGTCCCTCGAAATCAGGGGCAGTTGGGAGCTATGCATAAAACCCCTTATTAGCAGCTATATCTCAAAAGGATTTAAAAAATACCATTGTAGAAAATTACATAAATGCCTCTGATGAAATAAACCATAAAATTACATCATAACATCAAAGCATTTAAAAAAACATAAAAATGCACAAATTAACATGTACTGTAGTGTATAGGTGTCTCAAAAGCTGCAAAGTACAAATAGATACAATTATAAAAGTCCATAAACAGATGCGTAACTAGAACCTTCAGGGCTCAGATACATGAAGGACCCCCTAGCACCCGGCTGGGACCCTTTCACATGTTCTGCAGTGGGCCTCCCCCCCTCAGTGGTGAAACGCCAGGGACCAGTGGCAAGTGCGACCTTTACGACCCTGGTAGTTCCGCCACTGGTGTCGGTCATTTTTTTTATTTTTGTTATTTTATTTTTGAATCATTTTTTACCTTTTTTTTTTTTTTTTTACAATTTTATTCTTTATATTATTATTATTTTATTCTATTTTACAGTTTTTTTAGGAGCCCCATTGGGTGACTTTGGTGAAATATCAGGGGTCTAAATAAACCTCTGATGTTCCACCTTTGAGACAGAGAAAGGAGATTGAGGACGCAGCCCTCAATCTCCATCTCTGCAACCTCAGCTACACAGAATGAATAGACAGGAATAGCTCTGTACAGGCTACCTTCCACAAAGGGGTCATTTTGGGGATATTTGTACGGTCTTGGTGGTTCCGGGCCTCAAGAAATGGGATAGGCCGTCAGTATATCAGAATTGACCAATTTTCAGATATACAGTATATGCCATAGTTTGTGAACTATATAACTTTCCTACATACTAAATAATATACACTGATTTGGATTATTTTCACCAAAGAAATGTAGCGGAAAACTATTTGGTCTAAATTAATGAAGAAAGATTATTTATTTGCAAAATTTTATTACAGAAACTAAGAAAAACGTTCTGAATTTTCTGTCCTTTTTTAGTTTGTTTAGCAAAAACTAAAAAGTCCAGTGGTGAATAAATACCACCAAAAAAAGAAACTCTATTTGTGTGAACAAAATGCCAAAGATTTCATATGGGTACAGGGTTGTATGACCGTGCAATTGTCATTTAAATTGTGACAGTGCCGAAAGCTGAAATTTGGCATGGATAGGAAGGGGATGAAAGTGCCCAGTATTGAAGTGAATAAATGATTTGGGTAATTTCAATGTCTCCCTCATCACCCTCTATCCACTGCAGGGTATTTTTTTAAATTTCTTTTGCGTTGGTACATGTCCCCATGGCACTGCCTAGCTTCCCATGCCTTTTTTGACAGTAGATTCCTATTAGCCATAAAAACGGCCAGAACTTACTAATAGGATTCGCCTCCCATAGGCTTCAGCAAGGTTTGCCTTTAGCATTGGGTTTGATGAATTTCAAACAGAATTTGCCGAGCCCTTGGTGATTTAACTCATCCCAACATGTACATTACATTACAAGAGTAAACAAGTACCCATTTAGCAGTATGTGTACAGCGATTTTACATTTTCCCAGGAGATTTAACAGAACTACATTTCTGATTGTTGTGCAAAACTCACAGTATAAAATACGGTAAATCTTCTGTATTTCCCAATCCAATCTGAACTTTGCTCTCAATGTTTACCCCTTCCTCATGCCACTTTCTTTTTTATGTCATCTTGGTGATCTTCCTTTTCTTTTCCCCCCTTTTTTATTTTGTAGGAGTTTATGAAGCTACAGTAAAAGCATGGATATAACCAGTCTATGAAGTTAATTCGATAAATATGTTATTTTTGGCATCTCATAAAAGAATAGCTTATTTAGCTAATGCATTCATATTGCTTTTCATACCAACAATGAATTTAAACTGTTGATGTTCCCACAGGTTCTCGGACTGCAGACATTTTTCTTTTAATCGTATAGCTTGCATTTAGATTTTTAGAAATGCAAAAGTGTGTATTATTGCGTATTTTTGTTATACACCAATGCACTATAAGTGTATTAAAGCATTTATTTATTTATTTTAGTTTTGGATAGGGCAGGGAAAGGTTAAAATCTCAAGTTTTCAAGCAGAACTCTAGATAAATATAAAAGACACAAATTAATACATCTGTGTAACCATTGTTATGTTAATAAATGTATTTTTTAATGAAAGCAGTACCTAAGCTTGAGATAGTATCAGCCTCATGCAGTCCTTGTAGAGGAGAGATGGAGTGTAAGAGGAAGAAGCAGTATGTAAGTAGGAGCCTGCAATTGGCTAGATGTTGGTCAAGAGTACAAGTCCTTGTCCTGCTCCTCTCCTGTTAGGGCAGTGACCCTCCTGTTGAGGCTTTAACCCTCTGCCATCTTGTGCCCCACTTAACGCCAAAGGCCTCCTCCCATCATTCCCGGCCGTTGAACTTTATTTCCCCAAAGGAAAGAATGTCCACATGTTTTTTTAACATATCTTGATATAAGTGCAGCCTTACTTTATTTTAATACATTTTTGAAAAAAAAAGCCTTATAAGCAATCTCACTGATCAGCGATACAGCAGCAACCCGAACTTCCAGGAATCAAAGAACGCAATGACGTCAGCATATTGCTCCTGCCTACGCATTTCGCCAAACAATGACGTGCCTCAGGACGATGTCATGGTATGGCGAAACCCCTTTTAGTGATATAATGGGTTACTTAGTGTCCACATATAAGACAGGTTGGGAGGAGCCCTAGAGAAGTAGATGTAACCAGCAAGTGGAGGCCCTGGACAGGGCTAGAGGCCAGGGAGAGATAGACCTGCATCTAGAAGAGCTGACAGTAGACTTCCTGACTCTTATGGAGGTGAGAGCTAGGGTGGGTTATAAAAGGGCTTTTAGGCCAGGCCAAGAGTTCTCTGAGTGAGGCTACCCCCTTAGTGGATCCCGGGAGAGGTGTACCTATGGAGGAAGTGGTTGCAGATATTCTTTCTCAGTGAGTACTAATGACCCTGGGCGGAGGGAGATTATTAAGAGAAGATGGTTTACTTCAATGGCTGCACATTGCTTTCACATGTCACTACTGTGGACCATCCACTAAATGCGATTCGCTATATGTTGTCAAGTGACCCTGGATGGTATGTCAGTGTGATGTGACTGTTTGTGTCATTCTCCAAATACCGCAAATGTAGGTATGGTGCTGTTCTAGTGGAGTAAATATTTGATAATAAACCACTGTGTTACATCTTAATTAGTCTTCCAAACCAGATGTGGAAAATTGAAGCGTTTAGAATATGTATACTACAATAAATTTGTAGCAGATGCCTTGAACCTTGTTTGTGTACACATTTAGCAGGGTGTGGTGCTATGAACTAGTGGTATCCATTAACTAATTCAAACATAAATGGACGAATAGATAAAAAAAGGTGACGTAACCGGGAATCAGCTGGCGGCGCGTGTGATCACAAACACACCAAAAGTCGCTAGACAGCATTTAAAGCACAGACCAGAGTTGCCAAAGGTTGCTACACAGTGGCAGATACTGTGATCGCGCAATACCCCTGCAGGGGTAAGGGTATTTGGTGAGTGTATGCATATTAGGAGCACGATTAAGAAGCACCATCACTAAGCCAGCACTTGAATACGAAGACCTTTTAAACAATATTGTCTTTCAATAAGAACTGCTTCTTTTTGAACATAAGTCATTTTACCTTCAAAAACAATATTGTTTTTTCAGCAAGCACTGGTTTTTCCATTTTTGAGCACAAGTCACTTTGCCAATTAGCTCTTTGTTGCTAAGTAGCATTTTTCTCTGATCACTAAGCACTTTTTTCAAACGCACTTTTACAAAATATATTTTATTGTATGTGAAATTGGTCATATTTATTTTATGTAACCTTATCACAACATTGGTGAATATTATTTAATTTAATTTTGTATAAACACTTACAGGGTGTAATATCCATATGAGACACTATTTTGCAAAGAAGCATCACTTCTGGCTACTGAAACTACATTGCTAAGCAGTCGCCAGTCGTCACACAACCCAGACACATTTTAAATCCACCGTCAACTAGTTGCCAGGGGTTGCAACACATATATGTTTTTTCTTTTTTTTCCTTTTTCTTTATCTATTCATCCATTTATGTTTGAATTAGTTAATGGATACCACTAGTTCATAGCACCACACCCTGCTAAATGTGTACATACACAAGGTTCAAGGCATCTGCTACTAATTTATTGTAGTATACATATTCTAAACTCTTCAATTTTCCACATCTAGTTTGGAAGACTAATTAAGATGTAACACAGTGGTTTATTATCAAATATTCACTCCAATAGAACAGCGCCATACCTACATTTGCTTTATTTTATTTATTCCAGTACACTCCACTTGGGTGGAACTGTACCTGTAGGGGCAGCAGTTCTATATTCTATCTGTACTTACATCCACTGCGCGGATTCATTTTTACAATTCTACAAATACCACCAATAAAGTGCAGCAGCCTGATTTATGTGTAGACATTCCTTCCTAAGGGGATATAAAGGTCAACGGCCGGGAATGTACTCTTGACACCAACATCTAGCCAGCTGCAGGCCCCTGCTTACATACTACTTCTTCCTCTTACACTCCATCTCTCCTCTACAAGGACTGCATGAGGATGATACTAGCTCAAGTTTAGGTACTGCTTTCAATTTCATTTGTGTATTTTATATTTATTGAGAGTTCTGCTTCAAAACTTGAAATTTTAACCTTTCCCTGCTCTATCCAAAACTAAAATTAAATAAATAAATGCTTTAATAGGGCTGTCAACGAGTACCTGTGCAAGTATGGCATGACGACAGACTCAGGCCGCATCGGCTTTTTTTCCCCACGCCAATGGCTGATCATTAAGGATGCATGCACTGTATTGTCACCATTTGAGGAGGCCACAAGGAGGGTCGGCAGTGCAATCCCTGTTGTGTTCCTGCTGGAGCAGACTCTGCATGGCATTATGGACAGGGCACTGGAGGCAGAGCAGCAGGAGGAAGAGGAGGACGTCCTTTCCTCTCAAGGCCCACTTTATCCAGACACCATCATTCCTATATCACAGAACACACAGGAGAAGAGAGGGGAGGAGGATGAGGAGGAGGATTTTGGAACTTTCATAGGCTTCGAAGAAGAGGAAGAGGAAGGAATGCGTCAATCTGTAAGCGATGGCTTTCCAACCCCAGGACCCTTGGGAGTAGTATGTGGCTGGGAGGAGGCAGTTCCAGATGCTGTCATCCTGAGTGACCCCGAGGAGTCTGCATCTCAAGCCTCTGCAAATTTAAGGCGCATGGGCAACCTCATGCTTCAAAGCCTGCAAAAGGAACCAAGAATACGTGGCATAAAGGAGAAGGATGATTCCTGGTTGGCAACCATCCATGACCACCGTTATAAGGGGAAGGTCTCAGAACTCATCCCGTTCCCACAGAGAGTGCAGAAGATAAAGTCTCTTGAGGACAAGTTAAGGAGGATTTTATTGAACATTTTTTCTGACTCCAGTAGGTTATAGTGGTATTGAGACATTTCGGGATTGTTTTAGCCCTCGCCGTATAGGGCTGTCAGCTTCCACATCCCATAGGCAGCGTCTGCATCACATGGTGGATGATTACCTCTGGGCCAAAACAGAGATGGAGAGCTTTCCAGCTGATGATCCACTGACTTACTGAGTCATGAGGTAACTTATCTGCCTAAAGGTACTGTTAACACTCCCTCTGGCCCTGGCAGGGAAGCACCAAGTGTCTACTGCTTATATTCAAGATGCCTAATAAGAGAAAAAAGGTACCTGTCCAAAAATTCTTATAATGTATTAAGCCTCTCTCATGATAATAAATTCAAAGGAAAAAAACACTATGCAAAGATTTGTTCCTTAGACATCAATAAAACTTGGTAAATCTTCTAACCGTTCCCTACCCTTATCAAAACTAAAAATACATAGTCTAAGGCTGTTTATAGAAAACATCTTTTTTGCACAGAACTTTTTCTGGCCTGAAATTGTCAGATGTGTGTGTGTAGGCAGGTGCGGTCTATATTCTCAATTACAGGTGGCGCTCTTCCACAGTGCCACTGTTGTTGGAGAGGAAGTTAAGAGGAACATGGTTCCTCTATGGTTTGCTGGGTCACTGGGGAAGCTTTCCTATCTGATGCTGCTGCTCCATTTGACTCAAGCAGCCATCTTGGGTCAAGTAGAGCCTATTTAGGGCTCTGGCTACAAGGCTCGGCACACATTTTGCGAGTTGCAGAGTAGGGACAGGTACCCTGTCTATTGGGGACGGTTCTAGTGGTAGGGAAAGGCTGGGATCAGCCCTTCCTTCCCTGAGCTGGCCGCTCAGCTGTCGGCTAATTGCCGGCTCCAATCTCTCCACAGTGACTCACCTGTTGTTGATATCCTGCTCGTCAGACCTGCCTACTTAAGCCATCCAGTCCAGATGACCTCTGCCTTCGCCCTGATCACATCTCTAGAGACGCTCTCCTGTGTTCCTGTTAAAGACTTGCTTGGCTGACATTCCTTCTGGCTCCAGATCCTGCTTGCTGTTCTATTACATTGTTCTCTGGTTCCCTGACGTTTTGGCTTGTCTGACTATCTGTTCCAGTTCCTGTACTCTGGCTATGTTTTGACTACGTTTACTCTGTTTACTTTTTTTATTATTATTAAACAAGTGTGATTTAATTGTACTTTTGTCTCAGTCTGATTCATGGTTTCTGACCGAAAGGTTCCTGATGAGGAGGAAAAGCATAGGGTTGCTGCTCTTCTGAGCATCTTCCAGATCAGGCAAGAGACAGAAATACCGCATTATGCCCTTTTCTAGACATGCTGTCAGTCCAGCTGAATCCCGCTCTGTTCACGTGCTGGAAACCGTGAGTGCACCCAACTGGGCAGTCTTTTCACCAGGTTTGCTGTGAACTGCTGCTGCATTACTTCAATACAAGTTTTATATTGCACCCGACTGTGTGAATTACAAGTTATATATTGCACCCGACTGTGTGAATTATTGCCGCCGCAGCACGCTACACTTCTCACCCACATGTGTATGTTTTTGTGTGATTTCACTTTGTCTAAAGATTTAATATAAAAAAATGGCAAAGTATATGTAAACATTGCTTAGAGGAATTCCAAAATGGCTTCATAACTTAAAGGAGAAGTATAGCCAAAGCTTGTTTTCCTATACTGCTCTTGGGGATCCCAGGATTGCAGTTCGTTCTGCACTCCTGTGACCCGTTTTCAGCCAACAGCGGATTTTTATCACAGAGCCGGTCCAGGATCTGAAAATATCCTGACCATATGATTAGGATTCGCCCAAAAGCATGGACCGGCAGCTAGCTCAGCCTCTCAGCGAGCTGCTAAGAGCCTAAGCCAGCCACTCCCGCCCCCTCCTCATCCTAGCACTCTAGTGAGCCCTGAAGGAGCAGAGCAGAGAGCCAGTGACTGACAGTCATCAGCTCTCTGCTCACGAAAAATTGTGAACTGAGCGATCAGCGGTCTTTGATCGCTCAGTTCTTAGTCTCGGAGAACTGCTGCATCCACCTAGGTGAGTGTAATTTTCTTCTTTTTATTTTTGTTATCTCAGACTTCTTGTTCAATTTTTACCAGATGTACTCTTAGATCTACTTCCTTTGATGGCTCGTTGACTTCATTATGCCAAGGCAAAAGAAATAAAAAATAAAAATATGCACATTTCCCTAACTTTTATCCTTCGCAAGTACATATCAGGTAGAAATACCTGTTGATCTGCATTTAGCTTGTAAGTCCTGTTGAGGCATTTTTGTGGTGTGAGTAGCATCAGTCCATGTGTTTTGCAAAACTACTCAACCACTTCACTCTCAGATCTCTATAGCAGAAAGGCTTATCATTCTGTAGTCCAAGATAAGAACTATGAGAGCTCTTTGAGACAACACAGGAGGTGTGCAGAGTTCACAGGTCAGCTTTGAAGTTTTGACAAGATGAACTTTTTTTTTACTTTTTTTGCCCTTATCAAACAAATATAACAAAATTCTTTCAGTCATATAATAAACAGACCAAAGGTAGCAAATATGAGAAGTTAATTGACGAGGCTCAGAGAGCAGAACAGAAACAGGGATGTGAAAAAAAAGTGAAATACAGCTTTATTGTGTATGACACAATGGGAGCAATAGTGAAATAGCTATGGTTGGATAGTGACAGTAGTTGGACACTCTTAAATCTATAGACGTTTTACCCAGTAAGCATTGGGTCAATTTATTAAGCAAAGACATGGCATTTCCCTTGCCATACCACAAAAATGCGGGTTTATTTTTAAAGCACAGTGTTGTGCTTTATAAATGTCCTTAGCGCATTTTTGTGAATAGGGAAAGAAAGTTGGGAGATGGAGAACCTTTGAAAGGTCATGTGACAGGCCTATCATCCCATCACAGAGTGTTCAATGCAGTGATACGCAACTTATTAGTTATGCAGAAAATGTAGGCTCCACGCAAAGTAAGCACTGCTGTGTCCAGTGGACTGTGGATAGCGATAACAGGTCCCTGGATTAAGAAAGGCCCTTCTGTGTAGCCATACAGAATCTAGTAAAAAAACTCCAGGAACAAACGACTAAAAGTGCAACACCAGGACAGTTTAATAGAAAGTTAGCAATACCTAACTGAATTAGGTTTTTTTTATCTGACTACAGTGGATATTTAATGTCATTATTGATTAGGGCCCTTCTCTCTGTTGCATTGAATCCCTAAAGTTACTCAAAATTCACATCTACATGGGCTAAATAGCAGGTAAATGTTATAAGAAATTTCAAAATGCAGTAATACTCAGCAGACAACCCGGGTCTATCCTTTTCTGGTCTGTCAGCGGTAAGCCGATATCTGATTAATGGCTTAATCAGTGTGTGTTGTGATATTAAACCCAAAAGCAAACATGTATTGTATTGCAACTTACCAATTCTTAGATGGGATGGCTGAATTGGCTTTCTTTTTTAGGCTTTCTTTGACTACTTTCATCTTGTAATCCAGCTAGTAAGAGAAGCCACCCTCTCACTAGACTGACAATGCTGCCGTCTGCGGTGCCTCCTGTGCTCCTTCATCTAGATTTGTGTCTCACTAATACAGGAAGTGTGTTACTGGCCAGATGACCAGGCGAAAACAGAGGGGAAAAAAGTCAAAGAAAAGAAAACTAATTCAGCCAAAACATCTAATAATTGGTAAGCTGCAATATAGTACGTTGTTGGTTTTGGGTTTATTACCGCTTTATATATGCTCAATAGTGACGCAATCAATGTCGCTGGGAAAGAGCTGGGTCATGTGACAGCTGTATATTGATTAGGAAATAAGGTACTTAATTTTTTATTTTTTTTTAAAAGGCATTGCAGCACCATCATCCATATACAGAAAGAGAAGGGATGATGTGCATTAAAAAGTGTGTGTTTAGTATCACTTTAAGTGCTTGTTTTGTCCAGGGAAGGGGAGAAAGGCTTATACTCACCTGATCCTCCGAAGTCCTCACATCCATAGCAGCGCTATATAACTTGATGACATCAGGATTCAATACCTCTAGAGTGTGGAGGTGCAGAAGCTGCAGGGACCAGTCTTGTGCAGGGAGGATCGGAGGATCAGGTAAGTACTGGTGCATCTCATAAAATTAGAATATCATCAAAAAGTTTCTTCCAGTAGTTCAATTCAAAAGGTGAAATGCATATATTATATAGATGAAATAAAATTGGACTTAATAAAACACAGTGGACCAACACCAGCAGATGACATGGCCCCACAAATCATTGTGGACTGTGTAAAGCTTTGCATTTCATTTGGAAATCAAGGTCCCAGAGTCTGGAGGAAGAGTGGAGAGGAACAGAATCCTAGTTGCATGAGGTCCAGTGTGAAGTTTCCATAGTCAGTGATGATTTGGGGAGCCATGACATCTGCTGGTGTTGGTCTACTGTGTTTTATCAAGTCCAAAGTAAGTGCAGCCCTCTAGCAGGAAATTCTAGAGCACTTCATGCTTCCCTCTGCTGACCAGCATTTTGGAGATGCTGATTTCATTTTCCAGCAGGACTTGGCACCTGCCCACACTGCCAAATGTACCAATACCTGGTTTAATAATCATGGTATCACTGTGCTTGATTGGCCAGCAAACTCGCCTGACCTAAACCCCATAGAGAATCTGTGGGGTATTGTCAAGAGGAAGATGAGAGACACCAGACCCAACAATGCAGATGAGCTGAAGGCCGATATCAAAGCAACCTGGGCTTCCATGACACCTCAGCAGTGCCACAAGCTGATCGCCTCCATGCCATGCCGCGTCAATGCAGTCATTCATGCAAAAGGAGCCCCGACCAAGTATCGAGTGCATACTATACTGTACATGGACAAACTTTTCAGTAAGCCAACATTTCTGTATTAAAAATCCTGTTTTTTTTTGTTTTTTTTATTGGTCTTATGTAATATTCTACTTTTCTGAGATACAGAATTTTTGGTTTTCACTAGCTGTAAGCCATAATCATCAACATCAAAAGAAAGAAATGCTTGAAATACATCACTCTGTGTGTAATGAATCTATAAAAAATAAATGAGTTTCACTTTATGAATTGAATTTCTTTCCTTGTCAAATTGGTTTATTGAATTTTAACAAATAGTATACATAAGTACATATGATGGCAGCAAAATAAAAGATCACTTATATGGTAATAATAGTGAGTTGTAGTCCGAACATAAACTAAAAGTAGTTTAACCACTTCCATACTGGGCATTTTCACCCCCATCCTGCCCAAGCCAATTTTCAGCGCTGTCGCACTTTGAATAACAATTGCGCGGTCATACAACACTGTACCCAAATTAAATTTTTATCATTTTTTCCCCACTAATAGAGCTTTCTTTTGGTGGTATTTGATCACCCCTGCGGTTTTTATTGATTGTGCTATAAACAAAATAAAAGTGACAAGTTTGAAAAAAACACAATATTTTTTACTTTTTGCTATAATAAATATCCAATTTTTTTTTTTTTAAACAAATTTTTTCCTCAGTTTAGGCCGATACGTATTCTTCTATCTATTTTTGGTAAAAAATATCACAATAAGCATATATTTATTGGTTTGCACAAAAGTTATAGCGTCTACAAATTAAGGGGATAGATTTATAGCATTTTTATTATTTTTTTTTTTTACTAGTGATGGTGGCGATCTGCGATTTTTATCATGACTGCGATATTGCAGCGGACATATCGGACAATTTTGACACATTTTTGGGACCATTCACATTTATACAGCGATCCGTGCTATAAAAAATGCATTGATTACTGTATAAATGTGACTGGCAATGAAGGGGTTAATCAGGAGGGGGCGCTGTAGGGTTAAATATGTTGCTAGGGAGTGACTCTAACTGTGGGGGGAGGGGACTCACAAGGGGAGGAGACTGATCGGTGTTCCTCTGTACAAGGAACACACCATCGGTCTCCTCCCATCTGACAGGACGTGGATCTGTGTGTTTACACACACAGATCCACGGTCCTGCTCGGTTACCGGGCAATCGAGGGTGCCCGGCGGACATCGCGGCCGCTTGGCACGTGCACCGGGACCCGAGTGACGTGGCGGGCGCGCGTGCGCCGCCCTCGGCTGCCTGGGAGGCTGCGCCGTCATATGACGGTGGTCCAGAACAACAGCTGCACCGTCCCGCCGTTATATGACGGTAGGCGGGCAGCAAGTGGTTAACTAAAACAATTTTAGCAAGGATCTAACTATTCAAATGATTATGTCATACATTGCATAAGAGAGGATAAAACCAACTTAGACCAGGTTAATATAAGATGACCTCAGATAAAAAAAAAAGGTCTTAATTATTATCAAGCGTATAGTTTTTAAAGAAAAAGAAAAAAAAAGAAAACATTTATTATAGAATCTAAAATCTTATACTACATATTGGAACTATGTACAACTGGTATAATGATAACCAAGGAAATACAACTATGTAAAGAGTAAATTGAAAGAGGAGTGAGAGAATGGGGGGGGGGGGGAGTAGAAGAGAGAAAGAAGATAAATGAAAAAGTAATCTTAGGTAGGAGAAAAAATAGATAAGGAAGAAAGAAATGAAAGGTAGTAGGGGTCCCCATGGTAGTACATGGTAATAGACATGTGCACACTGAAATATTTTGTTTCGGAATTTTGTTTTCGTCTGAAAAATAAATTTATTTAGTTACTCCCGAAATTCGTTTTTATTTATTTCGTTTTTCGTTAAAAATTGCATTCGTCCGAAAATCCAAATTAAGGTCGAATCTGTCATTGAAGGCTTATGGTGTCTGTCGAATATTCAAATAAGATTCGACGGAGCAGCTAAACTGTACAATGCCGTATAGTTTACCTGCTCCATCGAATCTTCTTAGAACTTTCAACAGACACCATAAGCCAAAGTACGTGTGTACTTAGTTCTAGCTATTTTACTGCTCCTCCTCTTTGGTTACAATCAGCCAATAACATTCATCATCATCATTATTTTTATTTATCTTTTCTCCCCTACGTCGAATCTTTCCTCCCCTACGTCGAATCTTTCCTCCCCTACGTCGAATCTTTTCTCTCCTACGTCGAATCTTTTCTCCCCTACGTCGAATCTTTCCTCCCCTACATCGAATCTTTCCTCCCCTACGTCGAATCTTTTCTCTCTACGTCGAATCTTTTCTCCCCTACGTCGAATCTTTTCTCTCTACCTCGAATCTTTTCTCTCTATGTAGAATAATCTTGGACTAATAGAGCTAAGGTTAGGCACATTCGACCACAGGTTTGATGGACACAGATTGTTATTGTCATCATCATGTCGAATCTCCTATCTATATCGAACTGTTGTAGCAACGAAAACGAAAATAAAGCATTTGTTTATGTCGGATCTTTCGTTTTTCGGACTCTGCACTTTCGTTATCGTTTGTTAAAACGATAACGAAAATACCTGAAATTCGGACGAAAATGCATTCGGACGAAAACAAATGCACATGTCTACATGGTAATAGACACATACCATGAATGCAGAGAATGGGAGTATAAATCAAGATTTCCAAGGTCTTAGTAGGGAAGCATCAAAATTGGAAGGCAAAAAGTGAATCACCCAGGGATTCCATATATTCTCAAAGTTGGATATTTTATATGAATTGAATTTCCTAAATAAATTCACTTTTTGATGATATTCTAAGGGAGACACCTTTGGACAGCAGCCGTTGGTAAAGTTAGATGCACAGATTTTGATGGACTTGACTAACAAACTCCAGCTAATACAGTTGCAGCAACAGTTTTTTTTTCATTTGGAGTAAAGATTTTACATAAATGTATAAAAGCGTACTAAATAAATCAAAGCAAACTCCCTGCAATCAACACAGGCATACCATTAAGGGTGTTGCAAGTGTTGGACCTGCGGCTGTGGCTCCTGTACGCCGGCAATGTCCAAAGATGTGTATAAGCTGGCACTTGACCAGGAGCGTGTGATAAAATATAGCTTTATTATCAATAAGGGTAAAACTTCATGAGTTTAGTACCTCTAAAGCATTTCAACCTGAAGCTGCCTTATTCATAGCTAGCTATAAAAACACTATATGGCCATTATTCATTTCAGCTCTTGAAGGTTTTACCCCCTTCATGACCAGGCCATTTTTTGCTATTTAGCACTGTGTTACCTAACTGGTATTGTGCGGTCATGCAACACTGTACCCAAACAAATTTATAGAATTTTTTTACACAAGTAGAGCTTTCTTTTGGTGGTATTTGATCACCACTGACTTTTTTATTTTTAATTATATAAACAAAAAAAAGACCAACATTTTTGAAAAAAAATGCGAGTAGAGGAGAGCCGATCGGTGGCTCTCCTGACAGGGGGGGGGTCTGCGCTGATTGTTTATCAGCTCAGCCCCCCCTCGGATGCCCGCACTAAACCACCAGGGAAGCCACCAGGACCACCAGGGAAGGGGGCAACATGTGGATGACCAGGTATGTACCCCATGGCCATACACATGTGCCCAGTCTGTGCCCAATCTGTGCCAATCAGTGCCCATAAATGGGCACTGATTGGCACCATTATATTTCAGTGATGCCCAGCAATGCCAGCCATTAATGTCATCAGTGCCACCAATCAGTGTCATCATTGCCACCCATCAGTGTCCATCAGTGCCACCTGTCAGTGGCCATCCATGCTCATCTATGCTCATCTGTGCCCACCTATCAGTGCCCATCAGTGTCCATCCGTGCCACCTATCAGTGCCACCCATAAGTACCCATCAGTGCCACCCATAAGTACCCATCAATGCCACCTACGAGTGCCCATCAGTGACGCCTATGAGTGCCCATGAGTGCCACCTATGAGTGCCCATCAGTGCCGCATTACCAGTGCCACCTATCAGTGCCCATCAGTGCCACCTATCAGTGCCCATCAGTGTCGCCTATCAGTGCCCATCACCAGTGCCCGTCAGTGCCACCTTATCAGTGCCACCTCATCGGTGCCCATCAGTGCCACTGTATCAGTTCCCGTCAGTGCAGCCATATCAGTGCCCGTCAGTCATTGAAAAAAAAGTACTTATTTACAAAAAATTTTAACAGAAACAAAGAAAAACTTGTTCTTTTTTCAAAATTTTCAGTCTTTTTTTATTTGTTGCGCAAAAAATAAAAACCACAGAGGTGATCAAATACCACTAAAAGAAAGCTCTATTTGTGGGAACAAAATGATAAAAAATTTGTTTGGGTGCAGTGTTGCATGCCCGCGCAATTGTCATTAAAATTGTGACAGCGCTGAAAGCTGAAAATTGGCATGGGCAAGAAGGTGTCTAAGTGCCTGGTAGTGAAGTGGTTAATGGTTTGTCCCAACCTTCTAACTTCAACTTTTCCTGGACAGCTTGGCCTGTTGAAAAGTAACAGACTTACTGTCAAGATCAACAGGTGAAAACAAAGGAAAAAAAATGTTTAAAAAATAAAATAAAACAAATGCAGCCCCCAAATCAAAGAATTGTTAACCACTTCAGATCCGCGCAATAGCCGAATGGCGGCTACAGCGCAGACCTGCTTTGCCGGGGCGATGTCTATTGACGTTGTCTCTTGCACGAGCGGCCTGCGCGCCCCCTGCAGGGCGCACTCGGTTTGCTCTGTGATCAGCGAGTCTATGAGACATGCCTGATCACAGATCGGTCAATCCCGACCCCTTACCACATGATCAGCTGTCAGCCAATGACAGCTGATCATGTGATGTCAACAGAGCCGGTAATCGGCTATTTTTTCTCCTCGTGCTGACAGTGAGAGGGACATCAGTCCTGATCACGGCGAGCTGCTGCAGATTCTCAGTGCCCACCTGTGCCCCCTACCAGTGCCACCTAGCAATAGGCAGCAGTGTTGCCTACCAGTGCCCACCAGCGCCACCCATCAGTGCCCACAGTGCCACCCATCAATGCCCACAGTGCCACCCATCAGTGCCCACAGTGCCATCCATCAGTGCCCACAATCAGTGCCTCAACAACAGTGCTGCACATTAGTGCCACCTATCAGTGCCCATCAGTGTCACCTACCAGTACCCATAAGTGCCCATAAATGCCCATCGGTGCCGCCCATCAGTGCCCATCAGTGCTGCCCATCAGTGCCACCTATCAGTGGTACCCATCAGTGCCACCCATCTGTTCCACCCATCAGTGCCACCCATCAGTGCCACCCATCAGTGCCACCCATCAGGACCCATCAGTGCTGCCTTATCTGTGCCCATCAGTACCGCCTTATCTGTGCCTATCAGTGCCGCCTTATCTGTGCCTATCAGTGCCGCCTTCACTGTGCCTATCAGTGCTGCCTTAACTGTGCCTATCCGTGCCTATCAGTGCCCACCAGTGCCACCTCATCAGCGCATATCAATGAAGGAGAAAAATTACCTGCTTGCAAAATTTTATAACAAACTATGAAACATGATTTTTTTTTTCAAAATTTTCCTTCTTTTTTTATAAAAACCACAGAGGTGATCAAATACCACCAAAAGAAAGCTCTATTTGTGGGAAAAAAATGATAAAAATTTCATTTGAGTACAGTGTTGTATGACCGCGCAATTGTCATTCAAAGTGTGTCAGCGCTGAAAGCTGAAAATTGGTCTTGGCAGGAGGGGGGTTTAAGTGCCCAGTAAGCAAGTGGTTAAGCTAAAATATAATAAAGTTTTGCTTTTGGGTTTAATACCACTTTAAAGTAGCTTTTGCAATGTCTCCAAGTAAGCACTATTGAGTTAAAAAGATGTACATCAATTGCATTGTACTCATTTTTAAGATAATACAGTGAGTAATTCAACAACTATCTATCCAAATCATTATAGTTATAGGCAGACTTCAGTGACAGTTATCTTAAGCAACATCCTGATATGATTTCACAATTCCTGTCTAAGTACTGGTTTCCTTTATGTGTGAAACCTTTTGGGTGGGGGACAACAAAAACCGTTTGGTCACTTGTAACCAGCTTTGTAGCTATTTTTGGTAGTGGAAAAAAATACCAACGTATAAAACCTCTTAAGAGTAAAATATAATATATTTAGGATAATATAACATCTGCTGTTTAATTACATCATCTTTACTCTTTGCACTGCCTTACTGCATGCACCCAAGCGTTCCTATATACTCCTTGTTCAACCCTTGCATTAAACTAGCACTCGTGGTCAGTCATTTTACTTTATTGCAAAGTAGTACTGGGAACACTGGGTTCTCAACCGGGCCATATTTCTCCATGGCTAACATAGGCTTAGAGCTGCCAGGAGTAGCACACAGCTGCACATCATATTTCTGACTGTCAGTAGCACTTTCCTACATATAATAAACAGTTCCATACTGCATCCTGCCTGCTATTGGTATTCAGATGGGTTCTCATTTTTAATGTTCCTACACATTTTCTGAATCTCGTTAGTTCTAGATGTACTGAAGTAGAGTCAACAAAATGTGGGTCTTTGCTGGGAGGTGCTTTTCCATGACACAGCCAGGTTTCCATTCATGTTGAAGAGAACAAGAGGAATTTTCTTAGAGAAAAATAAGATTTTGATACCGTACTTTTCATCTTGGTCATAGAGGCTCATCTTAGCCCTATGTTCATAAACTGAATTCATACTGCCTTATAGTGCTTGATTTTCCAAATGGTCAATTCCTGTGCATTGGCTCTCTTTTCGGCTTATTCTGGTGAGGGCCTCCTCTTTTTGGCTAATCTGCTTGCCCGCTTGATGTCTGGACAGACACCTGATTCACATATGATTGAAGGTGTGTTTTTCATGCCCTTATTCGGTACTTCAGAACCAATATATACTAAATCATCTCTACTTACCCATCTGCCCTTCATCAAAAACCTCTGAAGATGCCGACAAGACGAAACACGTTGGGTTATGTTTATCTCCTTGGTTCTTATTTTCCCAGACTGATATAATTATTGATATCAATGTTATATCTGATCAGTTACTGTAGGAGGTATACCTTTTGGAGACAATGGGGAGTGTATGGGACCTAGTAGTATGATGCTGGTACATTATGTTTTAATGTAGTGTCTTATGTCTTTTGAGACGCATTTTAACAAATCTAATAAAAGAATGTTATATTTTTAAATGGTATACGACTAGTTATTCCAAAGGGAGGTTTTCAGCACCTTCAAAGTCACAACTTTTTTCCTTTCTGTGCATACTTTACTCCAGGATGTGGTGGTGATATTCAACTGAATACATTTACATTCAGAAATGTACTGACCTCTTGTCATTGTGATGCTAGGGCTATTGTGTTGACTGGAATAGGGGGAAGATGGCATAAGGCCTAGTACACACTAGTGGTTTTTGCTTAGTTCAACCCAGCGGGCTGAAGGAAAAAAAAAAGGGAAGCGCTCGGGAGGAGATCCTATACTAACAATCTAATGTTAATACAGTGATCTCCCCCCGCTGATCTACTGTGTTCTGACAGGGGGACTGCCCCCACCCCCAACAGAACACACCAGCCAATGGCTGAGAATGTTGAACGAATGCCAATTGGCAGACCTTTTCTGGTCATGCCCTTCGACAGAACCTGGACGTTTGGCAGGCTTCTGTAGGACCGGCTGCCATGCCGGCCAGTTTCTACTGAACTGGCCGATACTGCCTGATATTTGGCCTGTGTGTACGGCCCTTAAGACATGGCCTGAGGGGTAGATAGTATAAATATGGCCCAATGGATGGTGCTATAGCTGTGGTGCTGATCGAGAGAAACTGTTTCAACAGGCTGGTTGTACTAGATCAACTTGTGTACAACCAACCTGCCCATACACAGATCCATGTATGACCGGCTTTAGTGTACCAGGCTTGGACAATAAGCACTTGCATTATTAGTGGAAAAGTTGTTTTATAGTCCCTATGTAGGGTGCATTGTCACCAAAACTAATTGCACAGTGATATATATAAACAATATTTTAAAGGAAACATGTAAAGATATAGCTAGATGATCTCTCTCGCTGCTACTTACTTTGAATGAAAAACATTTCATTATTAGTAATTGAGAATTTGCTTTTGTTTTTTCCTTCATTTAATAGTTTAGTCTCCCTTAACTAGTCAGTAGCACAGGTACATGCATATACAATGTCAGCACCATTGTGCCATATCTTATGAGAATCACATGATTCTCAGAATCACAAGGTTGGAAAAAAGGAACATGATTTGTTTTGTTCTTTTTTTTTTTTAAACTATTTTTAGTGGGAAAACACGTGCAATTATTCACAAAAGGGAATGTTTCAGAAAGCCACCGCACATCTAGTTTGTTTATTTTGTTTTCAATTGTTTATTGAGATCAAGAATTGCAGACCTTTTTGATCAGTTTGTGACTACTTAAAATAAGGAAACTTGATCCACTTTAAAGACACAAGTTAAATATCATATAGCATAGAAAATATATGTGACTGAATGGAACTGTAAAGGTTATTGTAATTTTGATGTACAAGTACAGTGCCACACTTTACATATATATTGTACATTGACATAAGTCACTGCCCTCAAGGAGCTACAATCTAAGGGCCATTTTGCCCACCAGCATGTCTTTGGTGCGTAGGAGGAATCCAGATGCCTGGAGGAAACCCATGCAGGCACAGGGAGAACATGCAATCTCCAGACATGAAAGAAAAAAATGTGCAGGACTTTAAATGAGGCACAAAAGACGTGTCTCCATCCCTATATTGGTTACAAAGAGGAAAAGTTTGGGACTTTAAATGAAGCATAAAATGTATAAACATTATAATTGTCAAGGAGTATATCCAGCACATAATATATACATGCAGAATTAATATATGTACTAAACGCAAATACATTAAATATATATATACACACATATATTGTGTTGTGTCAAAGCACATGCCGGTGGCAGGTGTACAGGGCTCCATATGATGAATAAGAAATAATAATAATAAAAACTGTAGGAATATAAAAAGAACATGGTAGATTGAAGTCATGACTGCATCCTAAATAGGTCAAACGCGTTTCATGGTAAAGACCACTCATCAGGGGAAAATGCGTCAGCATGTCTAAAAAAGACCAATAAATTCTAATAAGAAACCTCAAAAATAATGTAAATATGTATAATAACAAGAAAAGGAAGTATCCAATCCTACAAAACTTACATGGCGCTAGTAAGCAAGACAAACGGTATGGTCCAACCAGGGACCCTGTTGAATCTACCATGTTCTTTTTATATTCCTACAGTTTTTATTATTATTCCTTACTCATCATATGGAGCCCTGTTTACAGGCCACCGGCATGTGCTTTGACACAAACACAATATATGTGTGTATATATATTTAATGTATTCGTGTTTTCTACATATATTAATTCTGCATGTATATATTATGTGCTAGATATACTCCTTGACAATAAATAAGTTTATACATTTTATGGTCTGTCATATGCTTCATTGAAAGTCCCAACTTTTCCTCTTTGCAATCTCCAGGCAGGTAGAGCCGTGGTTGGGATTTAAACCAATGACCCTAGTGCTGCTATGCAGAAGTGCTAACCACTTAGCCACTACCCTGTCTATTGTGAATGATGCCTTTTTATAAAGCTATAAAGATGCATCTAGAGTTAATAGGCAGCAAGAATATATTGGGTCCTAGGGCATCAACATACTAGCCATGCAAGCACTAGTGTACATTGTTGAATCAACGCTAACGATGGGCCACTAACACATGCAATGTATCATTGTTATTTAAAGTATGCTTTTTCTTATCCTGTGCTTCTGTAACATTATTAAATCTAACTTGCAGGGCAAAATGTCTCTGTAAAGAAACACTACCTCTCAAACCAACCCCCTATACTCATACTACCAGTATTTACTTTCTTGTTCCTCCTCTGCAGACTGCACTGAAATTACTAGTTTTAGCAACTCAGGGAGCAATGGTGCAACTCCATAATATAGTGCTCGAAAACAATGGTCCACTAGACCTGTACATTATGTCATAGAAGACAGTCACATATTCTCCATACTTCAGCGTATCATGTTTTGTTTCTGGCTGTAGGGAAAGAAGGAGTGAAGGAAGGAGTGATGGGGAAGCACAGTGAGCATAAGAGGGTTTGGCCGGGGGGGCTTTGCAGAGATGCTGTCTCTTTGACCTGCATGGAAAAGGTAACAATCTCTGTTTAAAGACAGCCAGTCACCATGAATATTTGTAAGAGTTAAAGGTAAGGGCAGCGAGATCAGAAATGACACCACATCCCAATTTAAACATATAAATAGAGAGGAGGCGCAAGCCACGGGACTTTTAAGGTGCCAAAGAAAAAAATACAGTAGATTACCGTATTTATCGGCGTATAACACGCACCCCAAGTTTAGGAGGGAATTTTAGGGAAAAAAACTTTTAGGAGGGATGTTTAAGGAAAAAACTTACATTTAAATGCCCATCAATGCAGCCTCATCAGTGTCCATCTGCAGCCTTGTCAGTGTCATTTGCAGCCTTGTCATTGTCATTTTCAGCCTTGTCAGTGTAGCCTTGTCAGTGCAGCCTTGCAGTGTAACCTTGTCAGTGCAGACTTTTCATTGCATTCTTCCAGTTTAAAAATGGCGGCGGGTCCTCTCGGCCACTCTCGGGTCCTCTCGGCGGCTCTCGGGTCCTCTCAGCCACTCTTGGCCACTCTTGGGTCCTCTTGGGTCCTCTTGGGTCCTCTTGGTGCCTCTTGGGTCCTCTCGGCGGCACTCGGGTCCTCTCGGCGGCTCTCGGGTCCTCTCACAGTCCCGAGCAGAGCCGAGAGTAGCCGAGTGTACTCGGCACAGCTCCGCTCACAGTCACGCCCAGTCCCTGTGTTATGTCCATCATAGGGCGGGACTGGGCATGACTGTGAGCCGAGCCGAGTACACTCGGCTATGTATCTCGGTGGCTCGATCCTCCGCTCACAATCAGCGGGGGATCAGCGTATAACGCGCACCCACGATTTTCCCCTGATTTTAAGGAGAAAAAAGTGCGTGTTATACGCCGATAAAAACCGTAATTACAATTGATAAAATTCAATACATTTTATTATAACAATAAAAATTGACAAAAAATCCTTGTTATATCACTTGTTCAATTCATAAACCGATACAGGCACTACCACTCTACGTGTTTCGCTCCAAAAGAGCTTCTTCAGGAGACTCAAGAGTGCTGCATGAATTAAATGCTTTAAATGACAAAGACACATAGGACTAATTACATAACGTTTTGGACAGACACTTTACATCTATCACAATATTGGTATACATGAGTACACATTTTTCATTTTATTTGTATATATTATCATCAAAGAAAAACAACTTTAAATATTATGTGAGTTAAGATAAAGATTGGCCTACCAGATATACTTGGACCTAGGTTAGTCAAAAAAGCAGAAGAGTCATGATTGATTTCAGTGGATGCCGAATCAATGGGATATTGTGTGACCACAGGGGAGAGACAGATATAATACCTATATCATATAGGAAAAGTATATATAAGAACGTTTCCATATTTAATGTAATTAACTATCATAATATATGAGTGATATTTACCTCAATTCAGTTTATATAATAGGATCAAATAATTTATTTTATCCCTTTCCCCTTCAAAGAAAAGGGTAACCTATTAATGGTGATGGAGAGATAGCAAGGATGAAAAATTGCTGAATATCCCTGATGACGGAAAAAGGACCCACCAGGATATTCCTCCACTAAGGGGTCTAAATGGTCCTCCTCTTCCACGTTCAAGGTCAGTTGAATAGAGCCTGAAAGATAAATGAAGCATATAAGCTTCATCAATCATTGGACATGTATCAATATAAGAAATAATGTAAAAGGTCTTGAATCGACCAGTGAGTTCTCTATACATGATAAAGGTCTCCAAAGGAGCGACAATAAGTGCTTACCTGTCCATGAAATCAAATGGGTATGATACGAAGGGAGAGGAGAGATGCAAACTGGAACCAAATGTGCCCCTTCTTACGACAACCTTTACCTGGGGGAGTGGGAACAAGAACTTTTTTTCAGAGAGGAAATGCAACCTTTTTTCAGCAAAGTACCAATATGGCGTCGCTATATTGACAATGTTTTCCTCATCTGGACGAGCACTCAAGATGAGCTGCTTGTCTTTTTTGAAAGTCTAAAATATAATCAATACAACCTTAAATTCACCATGGAATACCACCAGCAGAAATTTAATTTTCTAGATGTTCAGATATTGGTAAACTAGGACGGCAGCCTTGGATCTACATTTTTCTGCAAACCATCTGCAGGAAACTCATTGTTACATGCCAGCAGCTCTCATCCTACATCCCTGGTGGCAAGTGTCCCATTTGGCCAATATATCAGATTAAGGAGAAATTGTAGTGAAAATGCTGAATTTGAGAAAGAGGCAAAAGTACTTAAATTACACCTCCATCAACGAGGCTATAGCAAAAAATGTCTAAAAAACAGCCTATATCAAAGCTAAAACTAAATAGAGTATAGAGCATTACTAATTCATGGCAAAAAAACCACAAAAAACAGATGCAGGAATTGATTATTATGTTGACCCGCTCGGGTCAACATAAACAGGTCCGTCAAATTATGCAGAAGTGCTGGTGGCTGACAGTGCTATTTCAAAACATCTAAAAACACATCCCGAAATAACATTCAGAAGATCAAAATCATTAAAAGATAATCTTGTTCAAAGCCACTATGCCCCTAAAGTAGGAACTCAAATAGATCAAAAGGAACCTTTCCTTGTAATAAATGCAATTTTTGCAGATACATTCTCAAAGCAAATCAAATCACTCTCCCTGACGGACATCCTTTTAGACCTCAATTCTTGGCTAACTGCCAATCAGTGGGAGTGGTATATATTATGCTCTGTGACTGTGGGGCTTACTATGTGGGTAAAACCAAAAGACCATTTTTCCATCGGATTCGTGACCATGTGTCTCTAGTGTTCAAAAAGAAAATGGAGACACCAATCAGTCGACACAATGGTCTCTATCACAGATTTGATAAATCTTTGCATTGGAATATATCCCACTAAATGAAAAAATGGGAAACAATGATAAGATACTCTTGCAGCGAGAGGCTCGCTGGATCCATATTTTATCTGCATTGAAATACCCTGGTCTAAATGATGTGCTCAACTATAAGCCTTTCTTGTAGATTGGTGAGCATCATTTGGCTATTTCTTTTTTTTTAAAAACCATATCTAATTACTTGCATGCTCTGCTATAATTGGGTATTGCGTTATGTTATTGTACAACTGAAAGAACAGTATTGATTGTTCAATGTTATATGGCTTTGAGATTTATGGATGGACTCCCAATGATATCTGGACCAACTTTGGTTTAGCAGTTGTAGCTAATAAATATTATAAATAATATTAAAAGTTGTATTATTTCATCATTCTAAGTTGATGTTTACACCTAATAATCATGCCCTAATTTCAATGGGGATTAGTGATCATACGGACGCCCCGGGCACTTGTCTTCATTGGTGTTTGATCAATCACTGCGGTTGACTTGAGCCCTATTGGTATAAGCCTGATGCGCCCTAACGGATCGGGTTTATGTCCATCCAATAGAGGCTCCGCCTTTATCATCCCCATCCCTTAAAGTGGGGTTCCACCCAGGGGGGCCGTCCAAAAAAAAAAAAATTAAAAGTCAGCAGCTACAAATACTGCAGCTACTGACTTTTAATTGGACACTCACCTGTCCCTGGGTCCAGCGATGCGGGGGATCGAGGCCCCGCTCGTCTCCCCCCTCCGCTCGTCGGCGCCGGCATTTCAACTGTGGGCGCCGGGCTGTGGCTTCACAGCCTGGCACCCACTGCGCATGCGCGAGCGGCGCCGTGCGCCGTGATTGGCCGCTCAATCACCTGGGACCTGAATTGGGTCCCAGATGATTGACAGGAGGGAGGGAGCAGAGCGGAGCCCTTCCTGTGCCGAGGAGGAAGTGATGTCACCAGCCCAGGCTAAGGGACAGGCAGACTACGATGGACCACCTAGCAACAGGCATTTAGAGGTAAGTAAAAAAAAAAAAAATATCCAAATGTTTTTTTGTTTTGTTTTTTAGAATTTTTTAGATAGGTTTGTTTTTTTGGGTGGAACCCCACTTTAATGCAGGATGCCCCACCCACAGACAATTCTTGGTGATTATTCACACGATCATGTTGGGTTGAGGGTAGAGAGATTCCAAAATGACGATTTGCCAATGACGCATTCAGCACTACACCACTTCTTCCGTTTGGGTCCCGCGCATGCGCATTAGCATCTAATTAACATTTGTGTTCCGGCAGTGATGTCAGATGCTGCGGGAACAGGGGGGAAATATGAATGCGGCGAACACCCGCCATTCTCTGTCAGAGGTGTTCCGAGAGAGAGAGTTTACATCTCTCCTCTTCCTCCATATCATGCCCATTTGATTTCACGGACAGGTAAGCACTTATTGTCGCTCCTTTGGAGACCTTTATCATGTATAGAGAACTCACTGGTCGATTCAAGACCTTTTACATTATTTCTTATATTGATACATGTCCAATGAATGATGAAGCTTATATGTTTCATTTATCTTTCAGGCTCTATTCAATTGACCTTGAACGTGGAGGAGGAGGACCATTTAGACCCCTTAGTGGAGGGATATCCTGGTGGGTCCTTTTTCCCTAATCAGGGATATCCAGCAATTTTTCCTTGCTATCCTTCCATCACCATTAATAGGTTAATCTTTTCTTTGAAAAGGGAAGGGATAAAAATAAATTAATTGATCTTATCATATAAACTGAATTGAGGTAAATATCACTCATATATTTTGATAGTTAATTATATTAAATATGGACACGTTCTTATATATATTTTTCCTATATGATATAGGTGTTATATCTGTCTCTCCCCTGTGGTCACACAATATCCCATTGATTGGGCATCCACTGAAATCCAATCAGGACTCTTCTGCTTTTTTGACTAACCTAGGTCCAAGTATATCCAGTAGGCCCATCTGTATCTCAACTCACATACTATTTAAAGTTGTTTTTCTTTGATGATAATATATACAAATAAAATGAAAATGTGTACTTATGTATACCAATATTGTGATATATGTAAAGTGTCTGTCCAAAACGTTATGTAATTATTCCTATGTTTGTTATTTATAGCATTTAATTCATGCAGCACTCTTGAGTCTCCTGAAGAAGCTCTTTTGGAGCGAAACATGTAGAGCGGTAGTGTCTGTATCGGTTTATGAATTGCACATGTGATATAACAAGGAATTTTTTTATCAATTTTTATTGTTATAATAAAATGTATTGAATTTTACAATTTTAATTGTAATCAATCTATTTTTTAATTTGGCACCTTAAAAGTCCAGTTGTTTGTTCCTCCTTTCTTTTTACATAAATATTTGTAATGATCTGAACTCTTGAATTATTATAATAGTGCAGCCTAACATATCCTTGATTGTTTAGTATTTACTTATATTCTCTCCCTGTTAAAGTATAAGTAGAGTACCAGGCCATAAGGTTTCCCTATTTACTGTGATAAAATAAATGAAACACTCATGTCTGGAATGGTGATTTAAGTGTGATTAAATAAATATGTGCAGCATCTGTTGCAAATTGTAGACTATTGATTGATGATGAATGGTGGTGTCACGGGAACCAAAAACTCCACAGACAAACAGTGCTTGCTAATAATCGATCATAACGATTAACCCAATAAACTCTATACTATCACAATAGTTCCACACAGTGATGAAAATTGGTGACACAAATAATATAAAATTGAGTGACACAAACATAAGCAATACAAAGTCCAAGTGCAATGTTATTAGTCCAAATGCAGTGAATAAATTACAATCCTTGATTTCTTAAATCCAAAAGACGTGCTCTCTCTTTAGATTCCCACATAGTGCTGATTTAAGGTGGAAAAGTGCTCCCTAAAACTGTGGAAAAGTAAGGTGAAGGTCCCTACTCAACAAATGTAGTTGACCCTCACTGCCATACGACAAGAGAGGTCAAATGAGCGTAAGCGGTCTCTATGACCAAAGGATCCATGAAACAGCTCCAACTAAAGTCTCCTTGTTGCGATCTGTGTTTCAAGGCTGGACCTTGCAGCAATCAAAAAGAAAACGGGCTCCACATAGCGTGATATCGTTTAGACTCTTTATTTTAAAGCTTGATTAAAAACAAACAAAGCTCCACAGCAAGGATAGGGGTCAAACCATTCCTGTAACATCATACACGGTCATCAAAATACCATAATAGTGGCTAAAAAAGCTCAGGTACACCTTGTCGTATGGCAGTGAGGCTCAACTACATTTGGTGAGTAGGGACTTTCACCTTACTTTTCCACAGTTTGAGGGAGCACTTTTCCACCTTAAATCAGCAGTGTGGGATCTAAACAGAGAGCACCTCTTTTTAATTTAAGGAATCAAGGATTGTAATTTATTCACTGCATTTGGACTATTACCATTGCATACTTTGTATTGCTTACAATTGTGTCACTCAATTTTATATTATTTATGTCACCAATTTCCTTACACTATTTACTGCCTGGGCTAAATTTTGATAAAAGCTAATGTAAAAAGATATTGTCGGGATTACATGAAAGACATGTTTTAAATGTACACTTTAACATTTCTCTAATATCCTATAGGTATAGTGTAATATGTAGTGTAGGTGGAGCTCATAAGGACAGCAGGGGACCAGGAGATCTAAATCCTTGAATGTGTTGGCTTCCTGCAGAAACTTTTAGGGACAATTGCTTAGAAAGGTTTCCTCATCAATACTACTAACCTGTATTCTTCTGCACACCAGCGCTCGTACTGGGAGAGGGAAGAGCAAAGCTCTAAGTAAGTAAGAATTTTATTGCTTTGCACAGTGCCTTCTGCGTACGTGCTTATAGGAGGAGAGCAAAGTGATGGCCTCATTAGGGTATGGCAGGGGATGGCCCTCTGCTCCACGCTCCTTTGTTATACAACCACAAGCTGGGGTGGATCCTAGGTTAAACTGTTTTGAGTGGCTAAAGTATAGTCTGCATAAAGGTCCAGGACCAGGCAGAGGCATCTAGATCATAAAATAAATTAAAAAATTCTTTAGTTGCCATATTTGTTAATAAATGAAATAATAAATATCAATCTGCACACAAATACCACAATCACACCAGGGAGTGAGCTAGCACTTGGAAGTGATAACTCTCTACCTCAATGTCTAATAATAAATATGTAGTGCAGCAAATATGTAGTGCAGCACTACCCTCACCAAACTCAATTCACATAAAAAGCTTTTAATACTCAAGTGATATAAAAATAATGGTGTAAAGTCTGTAAATATTACTAACAGTATGGCATTGTGTTAAAACTAAGGCAAAATCTTAATAAATCCAACAAGTTGTATTAATATGTAAAGCACATTTTAAAGTATTAAAGTGTTATAGAACTAAAATAATGTGAACAATTCCCAAATATATGTGCACAGCAAAATAATAAAGTCACAATCCACATGAGTTCGCAAGGTCTGCATATTCCTTTAAATTACACACTGTGAAGTGCAGCCCAAACACCAGTATGCTTATCATCCTGCAGCGGGACTATTTCAGAAGGTTCTTTCTGAAGAGACCCCCACTGCAGGATGGTTCAGGTAAAGTAGCGGAGTCTGCAATTTTAATGACACCATCATGCTAATGGGGGCTCAGGATCCATGAGAGTAGTGGTGAGCTCTGAGTGGTGGCACATTGGTAAGTGGTGGCACATTGGTTCCATCCCGTTGGTTCACATATATTAGATCGGTTTAACATGTGCTTTTACTACTCTGCTAGTGAGTGTTTTTACTCCTTATTGTTGAATAAAGCATTCAGAGAGCACGAAGAGAGTTTTTATGTTTTTCATATGGATACATATGTGGTGATGAGTATTATGCAGAGGAATCATTGCTCTGGAAGACCTAAAAACAACTCTTGATCTGGATGACTTAGCAGTATTTCATCCCTGTGGAGATACAACCGTGTTAGACCTCATGTCCTTGAGGAACACAGGTTATGAAGGTGAGCAGGTTGGAGTGACATTGGTGATCATGCTGCACTTCACAGTGTGTAATTTATAGGCGTACACACACCTTTTAAGTCACTTGGATTGAGATTTTATTATTTTGTTGTACACACATATTTGTGGATTGTTCACAGTGTTTTGGTTCTAATACTTTATATTTGAACTTTGAGATGTATTTTACATATTAAAACACTTGTTGGATGTATTATGATCTTGCCTTCGTTTTCACACCTTGCGTTTTGTAATATTTATAGCTTTTTCACCATTATTTTAATATCACTTGATTATTGAAAGCTTTTTCTATTAATTAAGTTTAGTGAGGGTAGCACTGCACTACATATTTTGTTATTGATATTTGTTAATTAACTTATTTCATTGCTGGAGTTCAGTTTAATTGCAAGGAGCCACCATTCAACTTAGTTTGCATAGCATGTTTGGCCTTCTAATAAGAAAGCCTAGCACTACTTGAATACATACTAGCAGCTGGTATTTAAGTAAGCCTGACTATCCACCCTCTGTTTGGTGGAAGAGAGAAGATATACCTATCTACATTTCCTTTGAGTTATTGAGTAGTTCTGTATGTTTTCTCATCACTTCTGCTATTCAAGTTTATTTTACAACACATCAATTATCTGAGCTTCAAAAAGCGGGTTCTCTTATTTGGCACTTGTCATCTATGATATGTAAGTGTCGTAAGTATGAGTTTTGATAAAGACAAGGTCTTCTAAACCTCAATAAAAATTAAGATTTTTGAATGTGATTCATATTCTAAGACCCGTGAGCGGCTCTCTCTTTTTGTCTTGTGCACGTGGGCAACTTTATACATATTTTATACAGGATATACTGTACAGTATATACACCTTCCCTTTAGGGCTTGTTTACACTTGCTTCAAAACATGGCTTCAAATATGTTTTTTTTAAAGCTCTCTGAATGCCAGTCAAAGCACCTGGCTGTCACTAAATAAAATGGTTAGCTTATAGCCTTGTTTACACCCTGCGTTTGCTTTGTTTCATAAATGATACCCCATGTCGCTTTAGTGGTGCTTCAAAGCATCTTCAAAGCCTCCATAGAAGTCTATGACAGTGATCTCTTGAGGCACCTGAAGCTTTTGAGAGGCTATTTAACTTTAGCACTGCTTTGCTTTGTTTTGGAAATTGCAGGTATGAAATATCAGCACACACACACAGGGCATCTGCCAAGCTTCATTAAAGCTTTAAAAAAGCACCACCTAAGCATCATGGAAGCACCACTGAAGCATCGCAGAAGCATCAAAAACACATAAAACAAGCATGTTTAAGCAGTAGGCGCTTAATTTAAAAAAAGAGAGATGATAAGAGGCAGGTAGATGGGGTGATTGGATGTTTGCTGTACTACAGCTATACCTAGTTGTAAAATAGAGGCTGAGCAGCAATTTTATTGCCTTTACTTGTGTTGGGCTAACAACAATAATTAGACACTCTATCTTTGCTTGGATTTGAATCTCAGTAGAATGTTAAGATTCAGGTCTATATTTTGCTTGTTTGTTTGCAATGGGTTTTAGGAGAATATCTGTCCTCATTACATAATATTTCTCACTGAATAAGTTAATTAGAGAGGAACAATTTATTCATTCACATCAACCTTCTCAAATCTTCATCATAGGAAACCAATTACAGACAACGTAGGCAGAAAAAAAGAAGCTCTTTGAGTTTATAATGCAATTATTTTACTTGCTTAATTCTTGAGTTGTCTTTTTATCATTCCATCATCAAATTAAACTATGAGGTTAGATTACAAACAGGTTACTGAAATGGAAAACAAATTGAAAAGAGGGTAATGCTGGCCTACATAGGGCAGTTTGCAAGCACAAAGACCCCAACATATCCCATGCACTAAGTACACCCTATTACCTAGCCCTCCCCTACCTGAAATAATACATTACATTCAAATTAAGGAATTTATTAAAAACTTTTTTTTTCACTTTCACAACAGGAAGTAACAAGAAATCTTGAATGAAAATCCATTCTTAGACAGTTGTCACTAGTACTGGTGTCCCCATTAAAAGATCTCCCGTAACCTCATTTTCCAGTGACAACTGTAAAATGTTTGATTTTTCCCTCACTTTCTGTCTCAATGACAGTGTTCATGAGCACAAACAGAGAGGGTGAATCTCCCCAGCGGGGACACAGAAAGCAATAAAAAAATGTTTAAAAAAATTACAAAAGGATAATGCTACAGTCAGAAAATGGCCCCATAGAAATCTTCTGGGACCACAGCACCCCACAAAGCTACCCCTGAATGGTTAGGTGAAAACAAAATGGTAAAACCAAATGGTTAATGTGTGATGTCAAAGTAGCTCTATGCCACTTTATATACTCAAAAAGGAAATGTGATACCACATATCAATATATAGTTGGTGCACCAATAGAATCTGTTGAGTGGGCAACCAACACTATACAATTAAATGCTACATTGACAGGTGGGTGCTGTAGCCTGTAAATCAGGAGGGTATACTCTATGTAGGATGCGCACAAGGGGAGAGGGAAACAACAGGCACAAGGGCCACCATAGTGTAGTATGATAAATTCTACATAAACTGATCTGTACCAGGAATCCATGGCCATACACCAATAGAATTTTATTAGAATTGTCTCTTTTTTTGTCCAAAGTGGCAAGAAAAATCAGGATGGAAAATATTTTTCAGGTGAACAAATTTCAAACAGTGTATGTGGTTTTCGTCAGGAAATTCCAGTGATTCCAAAATCAAATGTTAAAAGTAAATTCATTTTTCAAGTACTTTGGAATGACAACAATCAAATCTATGTTGACATTATCAAATGTGCTGACGAGGTTCGTATACCAGTGTATGGCCAGCTTTGGAAAGATAGGATTAAATAGGGTTTTTAGTTCTAAGTACAATAAATCATCTTAATTGCTCCTAACATAAAAGTAATTTTAAATATAGACATCACCAATATACAGTACATTAATAAAGAAAACTGTCTAGCTGGGCTGTTAGCATTCAGAAACATAGAAAGATTGTATTATGGAGTCTTCTATACAATAATACGTTTTACAAATACTATTCTATACAATAATACGTTTTACAAATACTGTGCTGTGTTTACATGTTGAATTACTCTTCGAGACACTGAGCAATGTGCTCTTATCAGATGTTTATGCAATACATCCTGTCTGTGTTCTGGTTCAAACAGCACTTTATGTGTGGAACAGTTCACATTGCAAAAGCGTATACAAACAAATTGCATATATATGGGTCAACCCCTCTTTTTTTGCAGCCTGTATCATCAGAACACTTTGCAATGAATAGTGCAAAAGGGGCATCCATTTGGTTATAGTAGTATGCTCTCTATTTTGTTTGGGATGGTGCAGGAATCTGTACTTTTCTTTTATGTACAATATATTGAGCATCTCTATATATATGGAACTGCTTTTAGATTATTAAAAATAAATATATTCGGGGCAATTCAATAAAGCACTACTAATACAGTTTTCTGGCACTATGACACTTTTAAATGGTCTGTGCCAGATTCAAAAATCCCCTCCGCCCCTTATTTTACTGACACATGCAGCAGATTAAGGTAGTTCTTAATAGAGCCCCTTTTACAAATTGGTGCTATTAACGCACCAAATGCAAAAATAATTACCGCCAGTTTGTAGATAACTAAACTGGAGGTAATTAAGACCCTCTAACTTGGAGTGCAAAAACACACAAAATGCCTGTCCTTGTACACTGTGTTATGGGCACCACATTTACCGCCAGTACCCTCTCCCTCTTACTGGTTGTTCAGGATGATGTCGGCTTCACAGTCGACAGCCTCCTAACAACCAGTGACACAGCACTGGGCAAAGCTTGATGGGGAAGCTGTGACACTAGTTCCCCATCAAGTCCGCTCTCCTTATGTAATTGACAGCTGGCAGTGGGCGGATTCTAAAGTCAGTAGCAGGCTGTCTATTGGCTAACGATCTGCCTGCTACCTGCTGTCAATTACACAGGGAGCGAACCTGATGGGAAACTAGTGTGTGATCCCCATCAGGCTCTGCCCTCCAGGTGCAAAACTCTCCACTGCTGCATTGTCTGAGGGGTGCAGCAGAGAGGAAGAGGCACGGTTGCAGGGCTGGGACAAGGGTTGGGCAGATGGGGTGGCCTCCCCATCACCCCATGTGAGGTGATGGGGCTCTGCAAGGGGATTGGGGAGGGAGATTTGTGATGGGAGGAGGAATTTGGGGGTTGGCAGGGCTTAAGAATTTCTCTAGGAGGGTCAATTTGGGGGTGTGTGTTAGAAGTGGTGATTTGGAAGGATGTGTGTTGAGATGGGGGAAGAGGATTTGTGCTGGGAGGGGGGATTTGGGGGGTTTGTGCTAGAAGAGATGATATGATAGAGGGGGCAGGGGATTTTCGCTAGTAGGGATGATTGGGAAACATTTGTGCTAGGAAATTTGGGGCAGGGGGGAATTTGTGCTTGGAGGGGGATGGGGGTGGGATTTGTGCTGAGATGGGGGGATGTGTACTCAGAGGGGAAATTTGAAGGTTGGAGGATTTGTGCTAGGAGGAGAGATTTTTTTTGGGGGGGGGATTGTGTTGGGGGTCTTGGGGGAGCAAGGATTTGTGCTGGGGGGTAAATTATGCTTGAGGAGTAAGCATGCCGATTAGTGCTCAATTTTTTGTTTTGTTTCTTTTGGGGGGAGGGGGATTTTTGCTGATGCATAATGCTTATACATCTTGGGGGGTGCAGTTTTGCTTGTTCGCCCTGGGCTCTAGGTGACCTTGTCCCACCACTGGGACAGAGTGTCATATAAATGCTCCAGTTTCATTGCGCCTCCACACTAGATTCATGTACCTGTCTCCCACACTGACATTTATCACATAGAGACACATTGCAATAGACACTCTCTATAAATTACCCTCTATTTATTAACATTGCACTTGGAAATAAAAAACTTTATAAACCTATCTCTCTTGGGCCGCTTTCACATGGGCTTAGAGGTGCGGCAAAAACAAACATTTTAGCCACATACCCTTCTTTTAACGTGCTAATGAAATCCTACAATAGCACGTGGGTGGGACAGTATATACCAGCATGTTAGCATTACTTTACTTTGCGTGGTTTCAAGAACTTCAGGGTATTCAAAAGACTTTAGTGAATTCAACTGAAGAGTGCTATAGCATTTTTGAAGCAGGTTTTTGAAGGGTTCACATCCCTTTGTGAAAAACCTGAAAGCCAGAGGTGGCATTTTGGCAGCATTTATTAACGTGCCATAAAGCATGTGAAGGATGTCTTGAACATAGGTTCATGCTATAGCCTAGTTAAACCACACTAGTTATTTTGCAGCATCTAAACCCATCTGAATGAGGTCAACACTTCCTGAATTTAAATATAATTTAACCTCAACACTTAACTTGAACCTAATACATAAACTGAACTCTGACAAATAAGATAACCCCCAAAGTGATTCCTTTATGTTGGCCATACAACTAAGCTATTACTAGATGCAATTATTTTCAAAGATCAAGATCCTTCTGTTAAAAATGGTCATTCAAAACAACAAATGAAAGATCTACGTTGGTGAAATTTGATTGGATTATTCACTAGCATGGTTTGTTCTTTATCAGTTTTTAAATGATTTCTCAAAATATGCATCATCTTAAATTGAATTTTAAGAAAAAGTTTTAAGCCTAGTACACATGGGCTGAATGTCGGGAGACATGGGTCAGTTCAATAAAAACCGTCTGACATTCGGCCCATGTGTATAGCATCCGGTCCGACAGAAGCCAGCCATTCGACTGGCTTCTGTCGGGGGAGCATGCTGGAAAACCAGCAGCAAACCGGCTCTAGATCAGCGCTCTCAGCCAATGGCGGGGGGGCGTCCCCCTGTGAGAATATGGCAGTGGATCTGCTGGGTTGAACGGAAAAAAATGATTTTGTGTACTAGGCTTTACTTAACTCCACCAGGGCTTGGTGATTGACCCAGCATTGTCGCATGGGGGAGGGGCTAAGTCCTCCACCATCTGTGAACTCTGCTTCATGGATTTGTCTTCTCTTTCAAAGTGGTTGAACAGAAAGGCAGAGGGGAGGTGATTGTGCTGGGTGCAGGCCTTTTAAAAAAAAAAAAAATAGGTGTAGGTACTCTCTCCACCCTGACCTACCTCTGAGCACTGTCCCTTGTTTTCGCCCCATATCCACCTCCTAGTACTACTCCTTTTAATTTGTGGAGTTATGTTTTTTGTATGGAATTGGTTTATGATAATAAACACCCCCTGCAGCAACAACACATTTCCCCAAGCAACAACAGATCCTTCCTAGCAACAATAGACCCTCCACCAGGAACAAAATACACCCCCAGCAACAATAGATCTTTCTCAGAAACAAAAGACCCCTACTGGAAACAATAGAACCCCCAGCAGCCAGCATCAATAGACCCTTCCCCTCAACAGTGTATCCCCCACAATATGAACCCCAGCAAAAATAGATCCCCCACAACAGTAGATCCCCCAGCAACACTACAACCTCCAGCTATAATAGATCCCAAGCAGTCAGCATCAACAGACCCTCCAGCACACCCCATCTCCTTTTGCCAGTATATATATATTTTGTGCTGGAGGTGCCGGAACTGCGTTTCCCCACGTTTCCATAGAAAAAAGCCCTGGCTGGGTGGAGGGAAGAAGTGTACCTGTTGCTTTGCCTCGCAGAGATAAAGCAAATATTTATTTTGATACTAAACAATCTTATTAAAGTGGTAGTAAACTTACTTAAGAAAAAAAAAACTTCTCCCTGCAAGGTAAAGCCATATTATGCTAGTATGCATCACACATGTAAGCTGTTCTTTCAGAGCGCATGTGCCTGTGACGTCACCAGCTTCTGCTCACTGGAATGTCTCATTCCAGATATTCATTTTACATACAGGTAAGCTTTATTACAAGCTTACCTGTAGGTAAAAATAACATTCAGGAGTTTACTACCACATGACCAGCATAACATTAACTCCACTTATTTGACCCCCCTCCCGGTCTTAAAGCAGAGTTTCACCCAAAAGTGGAAGCTTCGCTTATCAGCCTCCTCCCCAACTCCGGAGCCACATTTGGCACCATTCCGGGGAGGGAGGGGAAATGGGTACCTGTTTTTGACAGGTACCTGTCCCCACTTCTGAGAGATCTCACAGTTGCAAGATCACTCAGAAGTTCGGCCCCCCTCCTCCTTCCCTCACCGTTGGGCCATTACGAAAGCGCAGTGCGCTTCGTGCATGCTCAGTAGGGAACTGGCTGTGAAGTCACAAGGCCTCACTGCCAGATTCCCTTACCACGAATGGCGGCGGGAGCACCCGAGAGCCGATGGAAACATCGGCTGGGGTGCTGACATCGCTGGATTCCAGCACAGGTAAGTGTCCTAATATTAAAAGTCAGCAGCTACAGTACGTGTAGCTGCTGACTTTAAATTTTTTGTTGGGGGAGGCAGAACTCCTCTTTAAACTCACCTGTCCCCGATTCAATGTAATTTTGCTTACTAAATCCTAAATCTACTTGTGAAAATGTTTCTGTATGGGCCCGCCCATGCACTTTGTTCTTCCATTCATACCAATGAACCTCTATGTACAAGCTCATAAAAATGATCGAAAAATACATATGTAAAACTGCTTTCTATGGGCCTCATAACAGTACATTTTGGACCTGTTCTAATAGCTTTTTGTGCACAAAAGTTTAGTCTTTGGTGCAGTTGATCCAGCACAGAAAAGATGAGTATTCAAATACAAGGCTAGATTATATTAGGGAAGATTACTGTTATGGAGGTTATTACAGGGAGGATTGTGCTGAGGGTTAGAGGATGTGAGGGAACCTTAGAGTAGGACATTGCTGACAGCACCAGGAAATCTGCACTGAAAACTACCACTTAGAGATAAAGGCAGCTGAAGCTATTAGGAGTTCTGGCTTTATTCTGACTTTGCTTGTTATAATTTTGTTTGTGAGTTAGAAAATATTGAAGTCTAATGCCCTGTACACACGGCCAGTTTTGCCATCGGAATAAACTCTGAAGGTTTTTACGACAGAGTTCTGACGGAATTCCGCTCCAGCTGTCTTGCATACACACGGTCACACCAAATTCCGACAGTCCAGAATGCGGGGACATACAACACGTACGACGGGACTAGAAAACGGAAGTTCAATAGCCAGTAGCCAATAGCTTCCATCTCGTACTTGCTTCAGAGCATGCGTCGTTTTTGGTGCGTCGGAACAGCATATAGACGAGCGTTTTTTCCGATAGTAATTTGTTCCATTAGAACATGTTCTCTATCTAAGTCTGTCTGAATTTTCGACTGAAAAGGTCTGATGGGGCATACATATGGTCGGAATATACGATGAAAAGCTCCCATCGGACTCTTTCTGTTGGAAATTCCGCTTGTGTGTACGCGGCATAAGGGTTAGTATGACCAATGCAATTAGTACTTTCAGAAATGTCAGCAATGCCAGCCTTCATATTTCTTTTAAATAAAGTATACATTTCCTTCCATGCTGATTTGATGGCCTTCTACAACTATCCGGGGGGGAGGGGGAGGCGGGGGGAATTTAAGACTTCCCTAATGAGCCATAATGGGCATTTCCAATGCTAAATAACTTTTACCTGGGAACTTCTGTTCCCATTGTAAGATTCTGCATAAAGACAGCAGGCAATTTTTGGGTTATGCTGAGTAAGTAGACAGCCAAATATTACAACTTTTAGTGGTGTGCTTTGACAGTGACATTCCTGTGGTGTTGTTAGATTATAGCAACATGTTCCCAAGAACCAATAGAGGTGACTTAATACCATGCTATCAGCACTAAATCAAGGCAAATGTAGCAATATGCAAACAACAGACAGGCAGTTGTGGTATTATAAAACCAAATCAGTTATACTTGTGATTATATCAGCAATAAACATGGGCAATACACTAGCAATACTTACAGCAGATAGAAAACCTTTTTTAACAACACACTGGCACAGGGGTGGACTGATAACTCATGGGGCCCCCGGGCAATAGGAGATTATGGGGCCCCCAGGCAATCAGAGATTATGGGGCCACACAGTATACACACACACAGTATACAATCACACAGTATACACATACATGTACACACAGTATACACAGACAGATGTAAAAAAAAACACAGATTAATACATACTGTCCCTGGTTTTACTGAGGCTGGCAACCCTGATGGGGCCCCCAGGGCCCTCGGGCAGTGCCCGAGTGGCTCAATGGTCAGTCCGCCCCTGCACTGGCCTTTCAAGACAATATGTTGGCAACAAACAGGCAACTGTGCCAATATACAGCAAACAAGCGGGCAATTTTGGACAACAAATAAACAAGAAAAGGCAATTATGGAAATTCTAAAGCAACAAACGAGCAATTAAATGGCAAGTGTGGCATATCTTGGGCAGCAAATGGGTAATCATGATACTTTGTAGGATTAAACAGACAATTGTGGTGACCTGCTGGCAACAATTGCACAAACGTGGTAATACGAATGCAGCCTTTAAATTTCAAACTAAAGAAATAGCTATTTCAGAGGTCTCAGTTCAATCAAACAATGGCTAATATATTCCCTGCTAAAACCTTTCATAAAACAATGTGCACAAATTATATAAAATTAAAAAGCTTTTAAAAAAAAAATTAAAATTTTAAATCAAATTAAAAAGCTCCATATAAAAGAAAGCCATCAGCCTTTAGAAGTTGTGAAACTGGTACATACTACATATAGGATGTTGCAGCAGTTACACTAGAAATGCATTTTAAAGCCTTTGTGTAAGTGGTAACTACATAGGAAGCAGGACATGATGTAATCAAAGGTAAGCGTTAGCAGAGAGTTTGATGTGGTTTTTCAGAATGTTTGTTCTTTGTGTGATGCAAATTTTTATAAAATATATTTTGGGTATTTAATTCTTGTATGTTAGATCTTTTGTTAACTGTAAGTTCCAGTAAAAACAGTTAACTGCAGGCGTCAAAAGCAACAAATTCAACGGACTTCAGTTCCTCGGAAAGCTTTGCAGGTGCTGTCTGTAGAGAAAACAGGAAGTTCACATCTAAGTATTCTTACACAGTACTCTACTGTACTATATTTGTTATATATGCATTTTCTATAACAGAGTCAAGAACCTAAAATTTCCTTTTGCTAACTAGGTCAATGTTTGCAGCTGGCATTATTTATTGGCATATAACACTCACTTTTCACCATGAAAATCGGGTGCAAATAGCGTGTGTGTGTGTGTGTTATATGCCAATACTTCAATTTAGCTGCCTCAGAGGGTACAGGGAGGGGGGCGGGATGAGCGCTGTGAGATTACATACAGGAGAATCTCATGTTTACTTGGTGGCCTCGGTAATAGGAATTCCTGTCTCCTGGGCCGACATTGGACCACTTTTCTGTCTATCATAGGAGATTCTCACTGTATGTAATCTGTCGGTGCTCGTCCCGCCCCCCTCCCTGTCCCCTCTAGGCTGCAGATGGATATCGATCAGGCTGCACAGATAGCAATGGTCAGGCTGCATTGATGGCAATGGTGAGGCTGCAGATGGGCACTGACCCTTATTTTGCTTCAAAGTTCCTTATTTAAAATTTAAGTTTTTTTCCTGAAACTCCCCTCTTAAAATGAATATGGGTATTATAATGCTGTGCATGTTATACGCTGATAAATATGGTACTTATGGTACTTATGGACCAAAAGTATTTGCCCCTTAATGACCAGGCTATTTTTTGCCATACGGCACTGCATCGACAAACAAAATTGACGTCCTTTTTTCCCACAAATAAAGCTTTCTTTTGGTGGTATTTGATCACCTCTGTGTTTTGTTTTGTTTTTTTTTTGCATTATAAACAAACAAAGAGCGACAATTTTTAAGAAAAAAATATTTTCTTTACTTTTTGCTTTAAAACATATCCAAAAAAAAAAAATAAAAAAATGAATTAATTCATCAGTTTATGCCGATATATATACTTTTACATATTTTAGGTAAAAAAAAACTCAATAGGCGTATATTGATTTGTTTGCACAAACGTTATTGCGTACAAAAGTTATTGCGTCTACAAACGAAGGGATAGATTTGGGGACTTTTTTTTTTATATAGTTTTTACTGGTTATGGCCGCGATCTGCAATTTTTAACGGGACTGTGACATTGCGGCGGACAGATCTGACCCCAAATTACACTTTTTGGGGACCAGTGACATTATTACATTGATCAGTGCTATAAAAATGCACTGATCAATGTAAAAATGACACTGACAGGGAAGGGGTTAACACTAGGGGTCGATCAAGGGGTTAACTGTGTTCCCTCAGCGTATTCTAATTGTAGGGGGGATGGACTACCTGGGACATGACAGAGATCACTGTTTCCAATCACTGGGAACAGTAGATCTCTGTCATGTCCCCTGTCAGAATGGGGATCCGCCTTGTTTACAAAGGCAGATCCCCATTCTGCCTCTGTATTAGGCGATCGCGGGCTGCCGGCGGACATCTAGTCCGCCTGACCCGCGGGCACGCTCCCGCAGCCTGCAGCGGGCGCGAGAGTACGCTGCCAACAGCATGCCACCGCAGCTGCGCCTGCATGAGCCACTGTCCAATGACGCCAGTTCGCGCAGGAGAGCCAACCTGCCACAGTACAACTGTGGCAGGCAGTCGTTAAGTGGTTAAAATGGACGCAGCAATTTATCAGGCAAAGCACAAAAATATAATTGCGTATAGGCTGATCTGAATATCAGATTTTTTTTTAGTATTTTAAATAAATATAATATAAACAGTCCCCCTTTTCACTGCACTGTCTACTATTAGTAATTCTCTGGACTTCCTTGGCACCGGGGTTCTAAATTGAAAACAAAGGACTAAATACTGTATATGGTAGGATATATGGTATATGGTAGGGTATATTAAAACCCATCAGTTTTTTTTCTGTGTCCAGTTAGGGAGATTTAACCACACTTCCAATCCCAAGGTCAGGAATAAGTGAAAGAAAATCTCTGTAAACTGCAGGTGTCACTGGAATAGGCATCCTCATTAGAAGAGTTTTCCTCTATTCCTGTTCTGGTGACCTCTGTAATGTAAAATGTCATTGCCATCACATTCCATCCCAGTAAAAATAGTCATCAAAACAAATAAAAAGCAAGATTTCCCAGTAAACAAACTAAAAATAAATAAATATAATTAATCCCAACCACGACACTACCTGCTTGGAGTTTGCATGTTCTCCCTGTGCCTGCGTGGGTTTCCTCTGGGTACTCCGGTTTCCTCCCACACTCCAAAGACATGCTGGTAGGTTAATTGGATCCTGTCTAAATTGTCCCTAGTATGTATGAATGTGCGTTAGGGACCTTAGATTGTAAGCTCCTTGAGGGTAGGGACTGATGTGAATGTACAATGAATATGTAAAGTGCTGCGTAAATTGATGGCGCTATATAAGTACCTGAAATAAATAAAAATAAAAAAATAAAAAATAAATAAAAAATAAAGGGTTTTTAACACTTCCAAACACTAAGGGTTCAATTTATAAAAATAATTTGATGTGCAAATGTCTCAAGCATTGAATAATTATGTATTTAGCCATATATGTTTATTTTCTGTGATCTTTAGTGTCATCTAATGTCCATAATGTGGTATTTTTCTGAAATGTCTCAGTCAGGAAAATACCGCTTTATGATGACTTGATGAAGCTAGTAGGAAATAAACATATTAGGCAAAATTATTTTTAAACATATTACGCAAAAAAAATATATATATATTTGTGACAGCTGAGTGAGTGCTTGGGACATACACACAGCATAGTTTTTATAATTAAAAGAGTAAAGAGTAAAAAAAAATGTGGCTTTGGATATATTTTAACCTAACCCTAACACTTAACCTCCCCCTAACACTGAACACTTACCCTAAGCCTGCAACTTAACCCTTGACCTTATAGAAGTGGGATAAATGATGGCTATCCAACTTTTAGCAGCAGGAAAAGTATTATGAGGAAAATCTCTGAACATTTTTTGCTATTTTATTTTTTAATGGGCTGCTTATTTTTATATGGTTATATTTGGCTGGTGTTCTGTTCTAATTGCAGTCTGCGTCCCTGCTGGGGAAATACACCCATCTTTCTGTCCCGATGACAATTGTCACCGGGGCCAGAAAGTGAAGGGGAAATCCACAATTTTACAGTTGAAAAAAGAAAGAATCTTCTAATGAGGACATCTGTTCCAGTAACAACTGTCTAGGAAGTAAATTCCCACCACTTTGTAGAGATTTCCTGCTGTGTTCCTGGGGATTGGAAATAATTAGAAATCTCTCAATAGAACATAGAGAGCAAATACATAAATAAAAAAAGGCAGGAGTTGTAACCATTCACTACTCTATCCCAAGCTAGAAAATAAAGTTTTGGTTTTAAAAATCTTTGAATCAGCTTAACAGGCAGACATTTAGCAATTTCAGAAGAACCTACATATTTCTTTCAGGGCAGCATTTCCCAAAATGTGGGCAAATACAGGTAGCAAATAATTGATAAATGTGGTACATCTTTCAAAACATCTTCAGAATTAAAAAAAAAACCCACAAATGCACATTAATCATTTTCCCCCTTTAATAAACGTTCCCCTTTTTTGTCAATTGTACTACCATGATCTTGGAAAAGGTTTAAAGTGATTGTAAAGTTATTTTTTCTAAATGACAAACATGTCATACATACCTGCTTTGTGCAATGGTATTGCACTGAGCAGCCCCGATCTTGTTTGTCTTGGGTCTCCCACTGTTGTTCTGGGCTCCTCCTCTTCTCCATGTGCCACCATAAGAAGCCACCTCCTATTGTGACATATGTGCGGGATCAATCCCAAACCAGGCTGTGTGTGTCTACAGACACACATTGTGTGGCTCATCCCCTTGTCACTGGATTTGATTGACAGCAGCAGGAGCCAATGGCTCCCACTGCTCTCACTGAGTTCAGTGAGGAGGGAGAGAGTGCTGGATCAAGATTGGGCTCAGGTAAGTATAGCTGACAATAGAAGGTTTTTTACCCTAATGCAGAGAATGCATTAAGGTAAAAAACCTTCAGCCATTACAACCACTTGCCGACCGTCTAACTAAATATAAGTCATGATTTTTACATTAAATACCAGGGTTATGGCAGCAGCTAGCTGTACCCCGGTATCTTTTTTTCAGTTAGGTGGCCGGCTTTCTGTTAAAAGTGGACCCAGCAGTGGATTTGGGGACTACGGGATCACTTTTTAAGGCTTCGGGAGAGGTGCTCCCCTCCCGCAGCTTCCCGGAGGTTTCCAAACTTACTGGAGCCATCGCTAACCCGGGAACCAATCCGATGTGGCTGATGGCTAGGCAGGAAGCCCCCACTTGGCTCTATGCCCTTGGAGGACCGGAGCCACGTCTGATGTCACTTCCGCCTCTCGGGCATAAACAAGAGATTTTTTTTCCCTTGAAGGCAAAATGTGTTTTTTTTTTGCTTTTAAAGGTAAATGAGAGATCTGGGGTCTTTTTGACCCCAGATCTCTCAATAAGGAGGACCTGTCATGCTTATTTCTGTTGCAAGGGCTGTTTACATTCCTAGTAATAGGAATAAAAGTGAAAAAAAAATAAAGGGATAGTGCAAAAATAAAAAGTAAAAAGTAAAAAAAATAAGAAAAAAATTTAAAGTGGCATTAATTGCTCTGGTTCACCTAATGCACCTAATTGCACCTAATTCAAAAACCATCTACGACAGTTTTGGTTTTCACAGTGATTCCCTCTCCAAATTCGGGTAGCTCTAATTTGCTCCACTTCTACATTGTGGCAGAACACCTGTGCCAAAATTCAAAATAAAATACAGACAGTTTGTATCTTACTATCTAAGACCAACTTTATCTCAAATGTGCTTTAAAAGAGGCGCAGCATGTGCCAAATTCAAGTACAAGTTCTAGACAGGTACATAAATACACAACTTTTGGCATGCATGCAAAACTTTTTTGCAAAATCTGTCTGCACCAGTCTTTATGAATTCCAGGGGCTGTTTTTAGAAGATGGAGTGGATGTTAGTGGTGCAAAAAAACAAATTATTCTTTGTGCAGAAGTTGGCTTCATTATCCTAGTTTATCATGATTATATATCTGAAGGTGGCTGTATTCCTTTTGTGCTTCTTTACTGTCCCATACAGAGCATGACACACTAAAGCTCAGTTCACACTATGAACCACATGTAAATCGCACAGGAACCGCACAGCATTCCTATGCAATTCACATGTGATTCAGTTCATTTTGAATGGGCTGAAATCACACTGCATAGTGCATGCAGCAATTTTGGCACCGCACTGCAACGGGATCAAATGGTTGCTTTGTACCATCCCATTTTGTGTGATCGGGTGCCGACAAACATTCTCGCTTGCAACCTGCGTTTGGGGTGTCGTAAAGACTGCACTGACACCCACTGCGGATCGCAAGGGTAGTGAGATTAGAATGTGGTGGGAAATGGGCATGGGTTGCTGCATTTCCCCCACCACATTAGTGTAAACCTAGCCTAAAGGAGAATCTGGTAAAGTTCATTTGTGGTTCAAGTCAGCAAAATCTTATTGATTTTAAATGAGCAGTACACGTGACAGGTTAGAATCTGCATTTTACTATACAGTAGCTGCTTTGCTCTGTACTGCATTTCAGTGCAGCATGTCCTATTGACAGTTGAAAAGAGCTGCTTATAACCCTAGGGAACCATTTAAAGCTCGTGACTCCTTTTAAAATCATAAAAGTCACCTTTATTTTGCTATCTTTATTGACACCAATACATTTCTCAAAATTTTCTAATTTTCACAAAAATCTCACGATTTTTGCCAAAATTTCAGGAAAATTAAAGCTCAGAATTTTTCAAATTTCTCATAAAAACAGAGGATAAAGTTCTTAGCAAAGTAAATATTGAATAAGTAACACGTTTACTTTGCTACTGAAGTTCTGAACAGTAATGCCTATTGTTAGTAACACCTATATAGCTTTGCCCGAAAACTAGATATATTTCACTGGAAAAGAAATTACATTGCCGTGCAGACCACATATGGGTTGAAGATAACGGTTAAAGGTGTTATTTTCTTTAGTTAGAGTTGATTGAAATAACAGTTATGCAGTTTTATAAATATTTATTTGGCATAAACAAGAAATCTACCTATTCACTTATTATAGAAAGTGCTGATGTGGTTGGCCAAAATTGAATATAGAGTGCACAATTGCTAACATTTACAGTGGGGCACAAGGCCCTGGCATTACATTTACTGGCTATTCAAATTGGCTTCTCTTATCATCTCTAGTGGCTATTATCACTGTGTTTATATCTATATAGATAGATAGAATAGATAGATTGTGATGGAAAGGCAAAAGTTAACTTCAGTCATCTTTTCATTAATAAACAAATTTACTGGGGAGTAATGCCAGTCCAAAGGGACACAGACTTACAAATCAGGCATAATCAAGGCTTAAAAAAGTGTGCCAAAATGAGTCTACCAGTAACACTAAACACCATTAGATCTTCCCTATACATATAGATGTTAATTTTCTACAAAAAATGAAGAGTGCAAAATTTTGGTGCAGCTCTGCATAGAAACCAATCAGCTTCCAGTTTTTTTTTTTTTTTGTCAAAGCTCAATTAAACAAGATGAAGTTAGAAGCTAATTGGTTACCATACACAACTTCACCAGATTTTGCACTCTCCAGTTTTAGTAAATAAACTCCATAGAGTCAATATTGCATTTAGGCCCCATTCTATACAACCCCTTCTCTGCATCACACAAATTGGCAGTGCGTCATGAAGCTAATGGCGTTATTGCATAGAGCCATCAAACCCGGAAGTTAAAATAGAAGTAAATCCTCCTATCGCTTTCAGCCAAGGAAGCTGCCATCTTAGCCTCTGTTTGATCTTCAACTGCCTTTAAGCTGCACATGTGATCAGGTATGACACCAGCCACTGTATGGTTTGACAGTTTGGTTGAGAACACAACCAATGTGACAGATAGCATTTCCGGCGTGTGGGAAATGTAACTGTTTTTTTAAACTTATAAATCAATGTTTTACTTCCACTTTAAAGTCCCATGGGCAGATGGGCAGTACAAAATATTCATGTTTTACTCTTCCTTCTCATGCAAATCCCCGAGTTGGCTGACTCATTAAAAACATTGGGCTACATTCACGAATCGGTATTTTCACCTTTAAAATTTGCAGTAAAATAGCTCATAGCATTTAAAAAAAAAATGTTTGCAATTCATAAAAAAAGGCTACTAAAATACCGCATGTGGTATTTTATCGAAATATGCGGTATTTATCTCATGAAACCATGCAGTATTTTATCTCATGCGATATCTAGTGAGGTAGATACAGTGGAGAAGAATTAGAACCCCTGTCAGTTTTTATTGCTAATAAAGAGGTAAAATGGTTTAAACTGTAGAAATATGCCAACTCATTAAGTCAGTGAGGTCCCTGCAGCATATGTATTAATACAAAAGCAAAAACGTGGCTAGAATACCAGTCAAAGGGAAGCTGCACTAACAGGACAAATGAAAAAAAACAACTAAGCTCAATTAACCACTTCAATACCAGGCACTTACCCCCCTTCCTGCCCAAGCCAATTTTCAGCTTTCAACACTGTCACTATTTAAATAATAATTCCACAGTCATGCTACACTGTACCCAAACAAAATTTTTATCATTTTATTCCCACAAAAAGAGCTTTCTTTTGGTGGTATTTAATCACCTCTGTGGTTTTTATTTTTTGCTAAACAAATAAAATAAGACCGAAAATTTTGAAAAAAAAAGTTTTTCTTTGTTTCTGTTATAAATTTTTTTCCCCTTCCCTGATGGGCACTGATAAGCTGCACTGATGGGCACTGATAAGGTAGTACCAATGAGGTGGCACCAATGAGATGGCACTGATGAGGTGGCACTGATGGGCACTGATGATGGGCACTGATAGGTGGCACTGATGAGCACTGATAGGTGCCACACTGATGGGCATTGATAGGCGGCACTGATGGGTGGCACTGATAGGCAGCACTGATGGGCATTGATAGGCGGCACTGATGGGCACTGAAAGGGGGCACCGATGGGCACTGATGGGTGGCACTGATAGATTGAGCTGATAGGCATCACTGATGGCACTGGCACTGGCAGGCAATATTAATGGGCACTGATTGGCAGCTGCCTGGGCACTGATTGGCAGCTGCCTGGGCACTAAATGGCATATCCTGGTGGTCTAGGGTGGCATACATGTTGGGGGTCCTTTGTGGGCATCCCTGGTGGTCCTGGCAGCATCCCTGATGGTCCTGGGTGGGCATCCGTGGGGGGACTGCGCTGATAAACAACCAGCACAGACCCCCCCCGTCAGGAGAGCAGCTGATCAGCTCTCCTCTAGCTGGCAGACGTGAGTGAGGAAAGGCCGATAAACGTCTCTTACTGTTTACATCGTGATCAGCCGTGATTGGACACGGCTGATCACGCGGTAAAGGGCCTCCATCAGAGGCTCTTTACTGAGATCGGTGATGCGGTGTGTCAGACTGACACACCACACCACCGATCTCCACTCTGCACGCCCCCACAGGCTTGTGAACGCGGCTTATCCTGCTGGATGTCATATGACGCCCAGTCAGGATTACTGAACCACTTCCCAGCCGTCATTCTGCTATAGGCCGGGTGGGAAGTGGTTAAGTAAATAAAAAATATCTTTAAAAATGTCAAATATTGAATGAAAATAGCATAATAAATCACACACATATATTAATACCCTTTTTCCACCCAAAAAATACAATGTTTCTACTGGTGGAAGAATGGTATTTATATATGTGTGTAAGTTTTGCTACTATTTTTCCCTGGTAACCCCTGGAGGAAACCTATGGTTCCATGTAACCCTGGTTGAGAAACCCTGCTTTAAAGTAATTTTGTATGTGAAATTTACACACGTATGTGTATTTGGCAAAGTCATTGCTATATCTTTAAACAGGTCTGTTTTTTTCTTGTTAGAGAATGGCCATTGTTATTCTCTGATGTTCTTCAAAGTGTCATTTTGGTATCCATCTGTCAAACCTTCAAAATGATGACACCCCTCTCCTAACAGCTCAAGTTTCACACCTTTGTAAGAATACTTGTCTATTTATAGTCCCATTCTGTCTTGGGAATATTCGAGCCAAAAATATCTCTAAAAATAATTGTGAATAAGTAAAATATTTCCACTACATATGACATATGTTCCAACAAGGGATTAGACCATTGTGATATGCATGTTCATTGTATTATGTTTGGAGTGTTTGGGAGGTTTGCAGCAAATCATGGATATGCTTGTATATACACAAAAAAGTCTCTAAAAATGTGGTGAAATGACCATAGAAAATAGATATATTTCAGTACATGTTATGGGGTGGATTTACTAAACATAATGGGGTGCAAGTGCAGTTACTCCAGAGCTTAGTAAATGAGGAAGAGCTCTGCTGACTTCCATCAACCAATCATGTGCAAGCAAAAATGCATTTTTTTTCCCCTTGCATGTGATTGGCCATTCTTTGTAAAGTAAAGCTTTACCTCATTCACCGTAGAAACTTGCAAATTACACAGTCTATTTGCCAAGGACCAAGCCTATTTTTTACACTTGTTGTTTACAAGTTAAAATAATTTTTTTTTCTTTTGCTAGAAAATTACTTAGAACTCACAACCATTATATATTTCTTTCTCAGACACCCTAGAGAATAAAATGGTGGTCATTGCAATACTTTATTTTACACCGTATTTGCGCAGCAGTCTTACAAAGCAATTTTGGGGGGAAAAATACACTTTTTGAATTAAAAAATAAGAAAACAGTAAGGTTAGCCCAATATTTTTTTATAATGTGAAAGATAATGTTACGCTGAGTAAATTGATACCCAACATGTCATGCTTGAAAATTGCACCCGCTCGTGGAATGGCGACAAACTTTGACACTTAAAAATCTCCATAGGCAACGTTTAAACATTTCTACAGGTTACTAGTTTTAAGTTACAGAAGAGGCCTTTGGATAGAATTTTTACTCTTGCTCTAACAATCGTGGCGATATCTCACATGTGTGGTTTGAACAACGTTTACATATGCAGGCGCAACTTACGTATTTGTTCGTTTCTGCGCGTGAGCACGGCGGGACGGGACGCTTTCAATTTTTTTTCTTATTTATTTTACTTTTTTTTTTTTTTACACTGTCCCTTTAAAAAAAATTTGGACCACTTTTATTCCTATTACAAGGAATGTAAATATACCTTGTAAAAAAAAAAAAATCATGACAGGAACTCTTTAATGTGAGATCTGGGGTCAAAAAGACCTCAGACCTCACATTTACACTTAAATGCAATTAAAAAAAAAAAAGTATTTTTTTCTTCAATAAAAAAAAATTGTCCCTTTAAGGCCATTGGGGGGAAGTGACGTTTGACGTCACTCCCTTCATCCAATGGCATTGGGTCGAGTGGGGGCCATCATTCCCTCACTCAACTTCCTGCCTCTCAGGAAGCCACCGTGGGGACCATATTTATCTCAAAGCAGACCGCCTGCCATTGAAGAAAATACCAGGGTTACGGCAGCTATCTGCTGCCATAACAACTGTATTTAACGTCAAAGTAGCAACGTAAATCCACCGTGGGCAGACCGGAAGTGGTTAAGATAGAACTATAGGCACAACTTTTTTCAACTCTTTTTCATTTTGGATAGAATAAGGGATGGTTATGACCCCTGTCAGTTTTTTTTCTTTTTTGCCATCTGTGTCCTATTGTAATTTTTTTCCTCTATTACATATCTGGTGACAACCCAAAATTTGGGATTTTTTTTTACTTTTACTTTCAATGATAATGGTAAACTGACTAATATAGAGATGGTGAATCTACAACAATACAAATCTGACAGGTGTTCTAATTTACCTCCACTCTATCCAAAACTGAAAAAAAGTTTTTCCTTTAGTTATACTCAACCCCAATGATTTCCATATTTACATATCTAAGTTTCTATGCATTACTGTTGAGAGAACTGATCCAAAAAGACAGAGAATACTCAAAATTGGCTATTATATTTTTACATTCCCTAAATACTGCATGCCTGGACCACTACTTGAATACTGCATGAATTTAATTATTTATTTCCTTCTGTGAACTGACTTTAACCCCTTTTCATGCGGTATTTACTGACAGTTTTGAGCGTTTTGCACTAAATACTGCAAAGCGGTATAGTGAATTGACAATTTCATAATCGCATGTTATATTTAGGGAAAATATGTTCAGACACCTAAATACTGCATGGGAGATGCTTTTGTGAATGGAGCCAAATGTACTCTGAATGTGGCTGATATCTCATCCTAGAAGTTGCTAAAAAGACCCTGTTATCAGCCTTTAGTTTTTTTGTTTCTCATTGTTTTTCATTGAGTACAGTGAAAGGTCATACAAACACAAGACTTGGAAATTTCCTCTGCAGTATCAGTACATATTGTAGAAGTACAATCTAAATGCAAATTACTGAGGCAAGATGGAAGACCATCAAATAGAACTAGTTTCGAGAAGGCTAGATTTGGCATGCAAGTATATAGAAGAGGTGAATTCAATTATCATTTAAATCTAAAACAAATTGAGTGCAAAATTGCAGATTCCGAAACCTATCCAAAACAAGCTGCATAAAAGGGTATTTACTACATCAACCTTCTAGTATTCCAATGCTATATACACGCAATAGGATTTTCCGACAACAAAACCGTGGATTTATTTCCGACGGATGTTGGCTGAAACTTGTCTTGCGTACACACGATCGCACAAATCGGAAATTCGGAACGTCAAGAACACGGTGACGTACAACATGTACGACGAGCCGAGAAGAATAAAGTTGAATAGCCAGTGTGGCTCTTCTGCTTGATTCCGAGCATGCGTGGAATTTTGTGCGTCGGGATTGTGTACACACGATTGGAATTTCCGACAACAGATTTTGTTGTCAGAAAATTTGAGAACCAACTCTCAAATTTTTGTTTTTTTGTTGTCGAAAATTCCAACAACAAATGTCCGCTGGAGCATACACATGGTCGGAATGTCCGACAACAGGCTCACATCGAACATTTGTTGTCGGAAAATCCGACCATGTATACATAGCATAAGAGTGTGAAAAAGAGTGTCAGTTCCAAATTAGACAGAAGATTGAGTAAAGTAAATGATGAAAGAGAGAAAGGAAAAGGAATAGAAAAGAAAAGCAAGCTTCCTGGCTAAGGTTCTACTAAAGGTACTACCTAAATATTAGGTTTCAAGTGGGAGACTGTATGTAGCTTATCCACGGATTCCAGAATCTTTCTAACCACTCCTGTTTATCCCACAGGATGCTTACCAATGACAGCAAACTTCCAAGCCTTAGTGATAGATATTATTGCACCCAAGAATAGGTAAATAATGAGTCTTAAAGTGTGCTGGAATATTAGCAATTGGTTTGTGTAAGAGGGCAGTCTGGTGAATACCACATACCAGTGAGATAGGACCTTTTAATTCACCCCTATGAGGATGATATTGAGTGTTCCTCTGCGTACTCTAAAGGTCCATAAATTCCAGTCCTCCTCACTGATCTGTGAGCCTAAGTCTGTCTCCCACGCCAGTCAATAAAGGAGCTTGGTGCAGATAGCAAAGAAGCAGAGAAAAGCTGATACAAATGCCCCCTTTCTGTGTTGTTGCCCTTATGTAACTAGTTTCAAAGACAGTGTAGTAATAATGTCTGTCACTCATTTGACACTGTTTAAAAACATCTAAGATTTTGTGTAAGCGGAAAGCTTATAGGGAAGATTCTGAAGAAAATAGCCTGGTCTTAGGAAGGCTCTGTGATCAAGGTATTGTCCAATACAGTATTAACCCTTACCCATCCACTACTTAAATCAATGGAATTGTAACCCGGGTGGAAATGCTGGGTCATGGAACACTGGGACTATTGGAGAATGTATGGATTGAAGAGTATATATGTTGCAGGAGTTGTCCCACAAGTGTAATGAGTGTGAAAGAATGGGTTATTGGATTGCTCTATTTTTTTCAGACATCCACGTTGGGAGGTTTATGGGATGAGAAACACTTACATGTGCTTCAATGCTTATCCAGTTTGATTTATAAGTCGTAGGGTACATTTGGAACAATTATGTGATTTGAGTTGTCCTGATCTTGAGGACAAATTCACATTCCCTGGAGCCCCAGATAAAGTTTAAGATACAATATTCAAAGCTATTTAAATTAGAGGAGGGAATATTTTGACGGTCAATGTTAGAAAATATTTTTGGTAACAAAGTTAGAGATTTTTCCCATACTTTAAAGAAAATAGGTAGACCATTTCCCTTATCAGTTTAGTGAAAAGAGGAAACCAGACTTTTACTTTTTAATTAATATATCTGCAGTAGTAGGAAATAATAAATACTACAAAGTATTTTCTATGTCTTATGTTCTGGATAAAGTCATTTTGGAAGTGTTACCTATATCTAGGTAATAGTAATAACACTTTCTGGGGTTCTAATAAGAAAGTTTATGATAATTACGGTACTTACTATCACAGATAAGAAGCAATCATTAAAATGTTCAATGACCTGAATTTCTTTAAATGGCTAAAGGATAATTGTTATCTTCGCTGAAGAATGGAGTACATGTATATATTGTGAAGCATATTTGTAAATTGATCTCAGTATACAGAAATAATTGTGTTGCTATTGTGCTAGGTTACTTTTATTATTCAAATATGTATTCGATTGAAGTACAAAAAGTGCATTAACATTTATTTTCATATTGCAAAGTGAAACAAAGTGGAAACTTCATAAAAAGAAGATGTTTCCTCACCCATCCCAAAAACAATTTTAGGATATTTGGCACAGCCATACAAATCATTTCTTTCTGCTCCTTGGCTAAACTGTGCATCCAGAGCTTCCGGTTTGCAGCTCAAATTCAGGCAAATTGTATAGAGTAAATTGTTCTGCATGTAAACTGCATACAGCTGCATCAGGCTTGTTAGGCATTGTTAGTGAAGTTTATGGAAATTATGATTTTATAGAGATAGGCTTGGGGAGCAATGAGAAGGAATAACTTGACATGTTATTGTATGTATACCCCTTGTTTTTAGGTTTGCTGATTGCTGATAGAAGTTAAAGTAGAATTCCAGTCAAATACTACAATGCTTAAAAGAGAAGTAAAGGATTTTTTTTTAGAATCATACTTATCTCGGTGGATGCAGCATCTGTCCCCCGGTGCCTCTGTACTGAGAACCGAGTGATCAAACACCGCTGTTCGCCTGTTTTTCAGAGCTCCGTGAGCACAGAGCTGCTGACTGTCAGTCATAGCTCTTTGCGCTGCTTCCTCCTCACTCATTGGAGCACTGGGCTATGGAGGGGCGGGGGTAGCCGGCTCAGGCTCCTAGCAGTTTGCTGAGAGGCTGTGGCGGGTGTCAGTCTAGGTACCTGGTGGATCCAGACTTTAATGCCACAATGAGGTGGTGCCTGGACTGATATCCGTGCCATCAGCAGAGAGCGGACCTCAGCTTGCTCTCTGCTGAAAACGGGTCACAGGAGTGCAAAACGAACTGAACGAACTATGATCCAAACGAGCTTTGGCAGGACTTTTCCTTTAAACCTGCTCTCATTCTAAGCCTTTTCTAACTAACCTGTAAAGAAAGATGTTTATACTTACCTATTCTGATGGTGCTCCGGTCCAGTCATATTATCTCTCAGTCCTTCAGTGAGGAAGAGAGATCGCTGACAACAGCTGCAGTGATTGGGTAATGTTGTCACTCAAAGGCCTACTATGGGGCATCCATTGTCAGCTGTCCCTCCTCAACACTGAAGTCGGAGCTGGGAGCCGATCATTTGACTGGACCGGAGCGCCCTCAGAATAGGTAAAGAATTCTTTTACAGGGTAGTTAGAATTGGGGCAGGAGCATGTTTAACTATATTAACTATATATTTGACTGGAATTCTACTTTAAACATGTAGATATACTTAGTTTTAAAAAGGATGTACTGTGCTTTGCACTAGTTCAGTAGAGGACTTTTTGGTTTCTTTTGGCTTCCTTACCAAAAATTGTTGGGTTTTACCATCCTATTTTGCAAAGTGAAAACTCTGCACTGGTTTAATAAATCAACCCCAATGTTTTGTAACATTTCCTGTATTTCAGTTTATGGGTTATATTTCAGCTTATATTATATAATGTTTAAAATATGGGTTTTGTAATAAGGTTTTATTAATTTTTATTTTTTTTTGCAGGGGCTTTCTTCAAATGTCAGTAAAACGATCCTAACCTTCAGCCACTATGAATCTGTACAGCTTACCAAATGATTCCACGCCAGACAATGAAACTTTAGCCATTCTTGAGAATAAACTCATCTGGGTTGCCTTACCTGTTGTGTATTCACTGGTGGTTTCAATTAGTGTTCCGGGCAATATTATTTCACTATGGATTTTAATATTCCACTCTAAACCAATAACATCTTCAATAATACTCATGATCAACCTGAGCATCACAGATTTGGCCCTTGCCATGTTTCTTCCGTTCCAAATAAACTACTACTATAATGGGAACAATTGGATTTTTGGTAAAGATCTTTGTAATGTGGTGACAATCATGTTTTATGCGAATATGTATTGCACAATACTGACAATCATGTTGATCAGCATAGAACGTTACTTGGGTATTGTCCATCCCATGAGGTCAAGTATGTGGAGGAAGAAAAGATACGCTGTTGGGGCAATTATTATCATTTGGACCACAATACTTGCTGCATTCTATCCTATGGAATCGACTGACTTAACCTATGAAGTGACACATCTAAACAAAACAACATGCTTTGATGTTCTCAAGTGGAATATGCTACCAAACATATTTTCCTGGGCAGCCTTCATTATTGTACTTTTTTTCATTTTATTCTTAGTACCCTCCGTAGTTACTATTGCTTGTTATGTTTCTATTATTCGCAAGCTTATTCAGACATCCAACAGACATGGAACTGGGCAGGAGAGGAGATCCATCAAGCTTGCCATATTTGTGCTCATAATATTTATTACCTGCTTTGCTCCCAACAATTTCATTCTTCTTGTACATACAATTGTACGCCTGTTTTTTAACAAAAGCATCTACCATGCTTACAAACTCTCACTTACTCTCAGCTGCTTAAGCAGCTGCGTGGACCCTTTCCTTTATTATTTTGCTTGTAAAGACTTTCGAAAGAAAGCATTAGATTTATGGCATCGGAGATGCGGAAGAAAAGAAAGCTCTGAGATCAGGCGCGGTAGCGTGTTCTCTGCACTTACATTTTCCAGTGGACAGATTGCGATCTTAGAAAATGGAAACAATCACAAACATGAATGTAAAAATCGTGAAAGTGATATGTAGCCAAATTTTTGTTGGACTCCGTCAAGGAAAAATGGGATTTCAGTCTATCAGCATTTAAAGCAGATCAGTGGGAATTTTAACAACCAAGCCTTCGGGTTTGTCTGATCAATGAGACAGCGGACATGGATAAAGAATCACTGTATGAAACATGTTTAATAAAAAAGACTTGAACAATAAAGTGTACATAACAAGTTGGTGCCAATTTAAAAATTGGAGAAAGTTAAACCAGAGATGAACTGAACTTGAGCCTGAACTTTTTTTCTGATCTGCAAAAGAAATATGACAGCTCAAAATGACTGGGTAATATTACAACAAAAGTACCTCTACTTTTCTTTTCCTCCAGTTTTTTTTTAATACAATATGCTTAAATCTGTTTAATAACATAGAAATGGTGACCAAAACATTGACTGGAGCAAAATTAAGTGCATTATTCTGTGTGGATCAAAATGCTTTTTACTCACACCTTATATACATTTACCAACCCACCAAAATTGAAGTGACAGCACGCCTGTTGCTTTCCTATAATTCAGGACTCTTTCAGGTTTAATACTCTAAACAGCAGAAAAAGTTGCTTTTTAATAAAAAAAGAAAACTCCAAAAATCGAGTGTGTTTGTAATTGTTTTGGTTTTGCCCTGCTAAACTGCATTTCAACGTGTTTTTATCAATAATTTTTTAAAAGTGTGGTTAGCAGTTTTGACCTCAAAAATATTTGCCTGGTACAATTAATACTTAGCTGTTACATGGAACCAGGACAATAATTCACAAAAATGCTGCTTTAACCCATACAGTGGTTATAGACCCATGGAATTTTTCCACAACCAAAGAATAAGGGTCACCCCAGCAATTATTTTCTGAGGAAACGCTGTGAAAACAAATGAATGAATTCATTTAATTAAAGTAAGTCTAAATTAACAATCATGGTATACTTTCCTACTCTGTGCAAAGGTTTTGCCCGGAGCCGCCCTGATCCTCTTCTTCTTGGCTCCTACGCTGGCACTCCTAGCCCCTCACCCCCACCGAAGTGCCCACCTAGCAAACTGCTTGCTATGGGGGCACATGTGCAGGCTCGCTCCTGAGCAGTGTTGCCAACCTACCAGATTGAAATTTACTGACACGACACCCAAAATTTACTGGCACAGCCAAGTTTACTGGCATTTCCAAAAGTTACAAAATTACATTTTTAAGTGCAAATTTCAGTATTTACACTACAAACACAGTACAATATGCATTTAGTAATGGGATTTAAGGTAGATATTAAGGAAAAAACCATATTTCTTATTTTAATTTCGATATAGTAAGTAAGTGGTTCAGGGATAGGACTCAGGAGACCAAGAAATTAGAATGTGTGGCACACACACATGAAATTGACTCTCACAATGACTCTAACAGAACAAATAATGATGACACCTCACCGATAAGACACGTCTCCTCCTGAGTCACAGTGGCAGTCTCTCTCCATGCCAGGTGGTCCCTTCAGTCCACTCCCGTCCAAACAGCGTTGACAGTCCCAGTTCCGACTTGCCTTGCTCCCATTCCACAGACCCACACATGAGGCTCCAGCTGCTCCGCTCAGCTCCCTTGCATCATGACATCACACGACTAGCTCAAGCACCACCTCTGCCAGACCAGCCCCATGCTGGCACCGCCGGAACATACTGTAGCAAACACTCAGAGGGTCTCGGGCATGCACAGCTTCAAGCCCAGCATCATAGCCATATTTTTTACTGGCAACTTTTTCCTGTCACTGGCATTTACCAGCAGGAGAAAAGTGCTCCATAAGACACACAGAGAGAGGTTTGGCCCCGCCCTGCCCCCATTCCCTGCTTACTGGCTTTAGTTGACAGCAGCAGGAGCCAATGCTGCTGTCTCTAAGCAAATTAGAAGTGAGAGAGCCAAGAGAGCTTTGGCTCTTGTGCACATAGCTGGGTTGAGATTGGGCTCAGGTAAGTATAAGGGCAAGGGCTGGGGGGAAGGAAAGCTGCACTGCACTGCACATAGAATACATAAAGGTAAAAAAAACCTTCTGCCGTTACAACTACTTTATGTTTCCATTTATAGGTCACGTGACTTCATTTCTTTATTCACCTCAGCACAGTCCAGGTTGGGGCTAAAGCTAGCCACATGCATTCAAGGCGGATAGAGGAATCCTCCCTGCTGCACTATTGCATTCTGACAGGGAGGATGCTACCCACTGTCAAAATATACAGATCAGCTAATCTAGTGGCTTTTATCTGACTAGGTGGTTGAACAGAAGTCGATTGGTAGATCGATTTCTGTTCAACTGCAGTGGCTACACATGGACCGAAAATTGGCCAGTCCCTGCTGAACTGGTTGAATTTCGATCCATCTATGGTCACCTTAAGCTACAGTGGGTCACATGGTGTGGCGACATCACTTCAGTAAGCCAGAACTAGACATGGCTTACTTAGTAGAAGAAGCAGAGCATGCGCACTGTGATGTCAATGCTGCAGAGGCCCAATGAAACCTCAGATCATTGCCACCAATGACAAGGAAAGGCAAGCGACTGTTAGGCTTGATAGGTACTCTGTTTATAAGGAACAGAGACATTATAAATATTGGTATATTTAAATATCTGCTTTGAGTTCTTCTTTACATTGCTGGTGTGCACCTTAAGAAAATTTTGACTAGAGCTCTAAATTTGTGGCCTTTAGTGGAAAATGTTAACTTAGAAAGTAAAGCTATGTTCACTTTAACTAACCTATCATGTACAGGGGAAATTTAGGTTTCAGGTTTTGCCTTGCCCATACTTTATACACAAGGCTAGGTAAACATTTACTTTGCTCATTGAACAGTATCTACTCCTTAAGTGAGTCAACTTATGTAATGTATTGCTCCAATACACACGGGAGAAAAGTATTTTGTAATGTTATTTTGCAAAAACATTTTTTTGACGGGTTAACTTTAGAAAACAACATGTATTAAAAATGAAATCATAAAAATTGTGAAAGAGTGGAACGCGTTGAATAATTTACAATACCTATAAGGACCTGTTTACACGTGGTAAAAAGTGCATGTTACTGCAACGCATTAGTCACTGCAGTGATCACTGTGCTGTGCAACCGTTGGTGTGAACAGATCCTAAGAGTTCAGTAAAGGTTATTTTCTGTTTCCTGTTACATTCATAAGAACCTGAACAATTCACCTTTGGTTCAATTGAATAAACATCATAACTAGAGATTAACAAACTACTTCATTTCCGCTGTGCTGATGATTTGTCTGATATGCTCCGTTTATGTGTTTCGCGGCACAAACACTTGAGAAATTTTCCACTGTTGCCTTTTTAAAATGTAAAAAAAAAATGATGTGAGGTTCTTCAGAAAATCCCCAGTTTTGTTTTTTACCTGATCTTATCTAGAAGGGTTTAGAAAAGAATAGCAGATCTGAGGCAACTATGGACTTTCATGGTACAATAAGGACTCACATACATGAATTATAAAAATATATACATTTATTTAGAACAAGACATTGTTAAAATAACCCTTATAGGGAAAAATACAGTACACATAAACTAGAATCTTTGAAAAAGAACAGAAAAAGTAAACGTTTATCCGTCCATGAAGGGGATCAGATAGTCATCCTGGATCAGTTCAGCCTCTACCTGTTTCGTGGTAAAACCTCTTCTTCAGGAGTAAACTTCAGAGTTTATTTGTAAATGTGTGAATATCTCTATAGAGAATAAACATATGTATGAGCAAACCTCAAAACAATACATTGAAATAAGTACATTTATAGTTGCAGAAATTTGGATATATGTGGAACCCAACTCTATCTGCCATAGAGGCGAACCACTCCACGGTTCTGTAACCCAAATTTATAATAAACTAAATACAATTCCACCCAGAAAATGTGTCCCCAAAAGGAATGGATATGCATAGCTTACCAACGCAGGACTGACATAAGCCAGTAGGGTCCCTCAGGCCCCAAAGGGCAATTACCCGGGCGGGTGTGGAAGCCAGGTCACAGTATAAGAAATACAAAAAAAATGTCAAAAATAAACAAAAAATAAACAAAGAATTATATGTTTACTGGTATTGCTTAACCTGTTTGACAAGTGTGCTTGCAATTTGCATAGTGAATGTGCAAGGTAAGCCACATTCAGATAAATGTAAGAGATAAATATCTCAGACAATACACAATATTGAAAGTTTATCAAAGATAAAGTAGATGGCGGTTGGGCCTGAGAGGGCGAGAGTCTCCACAGATGGTACACCGGAGTTTGAAGCAGGTGAGGAATAACTGTAGGATATCTATCAACAAAAGGATTATCTAAACACTGTGTATTAACAACACATGCATATCACTAATACTTCATTCCAGATCATAAAATCAGAGATGGAAAATATAGACACTCACCCTACTAAGATGGTTAGAATGAAAAACAGCATTTCATCATTTGGACCAACGGTCCCATCAAACATAGGTGATGTCGATTGAAATATGTCAGGTTTTCACAGACTTACCCATGGTCAGATAACCCTAGGGAGTATAACAGAGGGCAAAAAGAGATAAGTACAATAACACCAAGGTAGGGCATTGCTGCAAATTGCAAATAGCCCAGGCCTCCACAACAACCTTTACCTCAATCCATGCTTGGGATGAGACACACTGCCATTTGCAGTACCGATATCTAGCCGAGCGATGGGAGGAAGCTCCCATTATATAGACCTAGCTTCTATCAGGTGGTGTCACAGCACAGCGCGCTAGCGCCGGCCGATGACATCACCAGACACAATCCTGGACTGGTATTGTCGTATTGGGAATGATCAAATCCCTCTTAATGCAAATGAATTACGATCACTTTGTACGGATGCCTACCTGAGCGGTTTAATCGATATCAAAACTTTTGATTAACCTAATCCAAAGTGTACACGTTTGGCAACATTCTATGCACTCCCAAAGGTGCATAAGGTTCTTTCCAACCCCCCCAGGTAGACCGATCGTCTTGGGGAATGAATCCCTCACAGAGAAGGCAAGCAGATATGTTGACTCTGTGTTAATGCCTCATGTTACTTGTCTTCCTTCCTTGCTGATGAGTGATTTGATCGGTGGCTAACTAAGGTACTTCATTGGTTCCGCTACATTGTTGACCTGTTCATTATTTGGATAAGATCTAGGGATTTATTATCCTTTCTGAATGCCTTGAACACTAATGAACATCACTCACAGCTTTAGCCCAACCCAAATCCCTTTCCTTGACCTTACTATTAGGATCAATGATCAGGGCAACCTAGTTACTGATCTGTACCGGAAAACCAGCTCTGGTAACACAATTTTACACGCCTTTTCCATACAATTTTACACGCCTCTAGTTTACATCTGGCCCCAGTCATCCCCAGCATACCTTATGCGCAATATCTGCGGTTGTGTAGAAATTGCTCGACAGATGATGATTTTTTCAAACAGGCTGATCTTCTACAAAATAGACTATTGACCAGGGGCTAGTCCAGATCACTCTTAAAGAAAGCTTTCAATAAAGGAAGAGTAAGATCCAGGCTTGATCTTCTGTACAAATCCTCTGTCAAACCATCTGTTCACACGGTTAAATTTGTCACACGTTTTTCTGCTCATGAGTCATGCCTACGGGCATCTATCTCCCGTCATTGGCATCTCTTGACAGAAGACTTACACTTTCGAAATATGTACGTCCAACCCCTGAATTGGTGTTTAGATGAGCAACCTCCCTACGAGATACTTTAACATCTAGCCACTATTCGATTACATTGGATCGTTCCCCTAGATCCACCTGGGGCACCTACCGGTGTGGGAGATGTAGTCATTGCCCTTGGGTCACTGTGGGTAGGGGCATCCTTTTACCCAATGGACAATGGCATCAATCCCGATGCCATGCCACTTGCTCTACCCGAGGTGTCATTTATTTAATGACATGCAAATGCCATGCGTTTTTAGATTGGTAAGACCATTCGTAAATTTGGCCAGAGAATTAGAGATCATGTCTATTCCTCTGGATCCGGTAGAATGACTACTTCAGTTGCCAGACACATTGGCCTATATCACAGGTTCAATAATAGTGTGGTCTCATTTTTCTTACTAGAGGTGATTTGTCCCAACCCTAGAGGAGGTGATTGGGATAATATGATTTTATGAGAAGAAACATTGTGGATAGAGAGATTATCGGCTACTAAATACCCTGGAATTAATTCAATGAATTCATATAAACCATTTTTCTAGATCTGATGTCATTGTAGTAATTTTTGAAGTGTCTTCTGGGTTTGGATGCCGTATGCTCTCCAAACGTTCCTTTGTTTTACCATCGTTTTTATCCCCCTTTTGTTTCTTGAAGACCTTATTTGTTTGTTCGTTGGTACTATGGAACACTATCCTGACTGTTGGTTTGCCGCCTGTAACCTCTTTTGGGATTATTACTATATGCCTTTCTGCTATAATACTAATGCCGCGTGCAGAAGATCGGACATTCCGACAACAAAACCATGTTTTTTTTTCCTTCGGATGTTGGCTCAAACTTGTCTTGCATACACACGGTCACACAAATGTTGTCGGAAATTCCGAACGTCAAGAACACAGTGACATACAACATGTACGACGGGACTAGAAAAAGGAAGTTCAATAGCCAGTGCGGCTCTTCTGCTTGATTCCGAGCATGCGTGGAATTTTGTGCGTTGGAATTGTGTACACACGATCGGAATTTCTGACAATGGATTTTGTTGATGGAAAGTTTGAGATCCGTCTCTCAAATTTTTGTTGTCGGAAATTCCGACAGAAAATGTCCGATGGAGCCTACACACGGTCGGAATTTCCAACAACAAGCTCACATCGAACATTTGTTGTCGGAAATTCCGATCGTCTGTACGTGGCATAATAGATAGGATTTATTGGCACTAGTTTATTTAACTTGTTTTTCAGTTTATACCATTCTCATTTTTAATCTTTAAATAGTTGTCTATTGGTTCTGTTTACCTTATTTCTCCCTGTGTCTTTATGTGGTTTGGAGTATTAGGCTACCTGCGGTGCTATCTCATGCCATTGGGCATTCTCTGTACTTTGGGCGAGTGTGTGATCTTCTGTCCAATTGTGTCCTTGTTCCATCTACCAGATGGTGCTGTTGGACGCTTGTTATGGACAGATGAACGGCATCCCAGAGTGGATCGTCTTTCTGGATCTATTTGCCGTTTTGTGGTACTGCGCATGTGCGTGCGAATACACAATCCCGGATCATGTCCGGTGATGTCATCGACCGGCGCTAGCGCGCTGTGCTGTTCTGTGCTGTGACACCACCTAATAGAAGCTGGGTTTATATAATGGGAGCTTCCTCCCATCATTCAGCTAGACGTCGGTGATGCGTATGGAGGTGTATCCGATCCCAAGCATGGATTGATGTAAAGGTTGTTGCGGAGGCCTGGGCTATTTGCAATTTGCAGCAATGTCCTACCTTGGTGTTATTGTACTTATCTCTTTTTGTCCTCTGTTATAATCCCTAGGGTTATCTGACCATGGTTAAGTCTGTCAAAACCTGACATATTTCAATCAACCTCACCTATGTTTGATGGGACCTTTGGTCTAAATGATGAAATGCTGTTTTTCATTCTATCCATCTGAGTAGGGTGAGTGTCTATATTTTCCATCTCTGATTTTATGATCTGGATGGCAGTATTAATGATATGCATGTGTTGTTAATACACAGTGTTTAGATAATCCCTTTATTGATAGATATTCTACAGTTATTCCTCACCTGCTTCAAACTCCGGTGTACCATCTGCGGAGATTCTCACCCTCTCCGGCCCAAACGGCATCTACTTTATCTTTGATAAACTTTCAATCAGTGTGTATTATCTGAGATATTTATCTCCTATTCCCTGTACACACGGGTGGACTTTTCGGCAACAATGATTCAACAGTCTTTCCGACAGACTTTTGACGGACTTTCTAACGGACGGACTTGCCTACACACGATCACACCAAAGTCCGACGGATTCGTACGTGATGACGTAAGACTGGACTAAAATAAGGAAGTTCATAGCCAGTAGCCAATAGTTGTCCTAGCGTTGGTTTTCGTCCGTCGGACTAGCATACAGATGAGCTGATTTTTTGATAGGAACTGGGTCCGGCGGAGTTCCGACGTAAACATGTTCCGAATCTAAAGTTCATCAGATTTTCAACAGATACAGTCCGCTGAAGGTCTGATGAAGCCCACACACAGTCGGGTTGTCCGCCGGATTCGGTCCGTTGGATCAGTCCGGTCGAAAAGTCTGCTCGTGTATACAAGGCATTACATTTATCTGAGTGTGGTTTATCTTGCACATTGACTATGAATCGCAAGCACACTTGTCAAACAGGTTAAGCAATACCAGTTACATATCGTTCTTTGTTTATTTTTTGTTTATTTTTGACAGTTTTTTCTGTATTTCTTATACTGTGAGTGACCTGGCTTCCACACCCATATATATTCACACATATACAAATAAATTCTGAAGTATACTCCTGTACATGGAGAGGCTGAACTGATCCTGGACGACTATCTGATCCCCTTTCCAGATGGATATACGTTAACTTTTTCAGTTTTTTTTCAGAGATTCTAGTTTACGTGTACTGTATTTTTCCCTATAAGAGTAAAAAAAAAAAAAAGAGAGAGCACTTATGCTGGTACGTTTATCTATTTCATCCTTGTACACCAGAAGAAGTCCAAGTGGACATCAAGGCGACATAAACAAACCTATGAAGGCCCCAACCAGATCAGGATACCATGCAAGCGGTGAGGGTTTATCCGTGAAAAGACATAGTTCTTCACATTCACCAACTCTCAAATCCTTAAATGCCAAGCATGCGGGGTCATCCCATTACCAACCAATTGGTCGGCAAAAGCTGTTTTAGAGTCAATGCGGCAGACAGAGTCAGAGGGTTAACAGGTAAGCTGTCCTATTCAAAAGATAGGCAGGGGATACATAGCGAAACGAGCAACAGCAGTTCCATTGCAGCAATTAGCTCAATCTTCTCCAGAGGAGTTAATTCTTCCTGGCTCATCCTTGAGAGAATCCTCTCACCACGCAGCAAGTATCTCTCCTAGACATCTGGAACATGGTGGGCCATCTGAAGATACCTCAGAAGAGCTCGGCCCTCTGACTTCAACTTTTTCCTAGTTCAGTCCTATGTCCAGGCTGTAAAGCCAGCTAAGTAGTCAAAAGATGTACTTCCCATTTCTAAAGAAACAGGTTTCCTTCTTTCGGCTCGGTTTCCACTAGTGCGACTTGTCATGCAACTTGGGACTGCAAAGTCGCATAACAAGTCGTACCCCATGATTTCCAATGAGTACAGTTTATCTGTGCGATTTCAAGTCGCAGCGACTTCAGAGTAGTCCCTGCACTACTTTGGTCCCAATTTGATGCGACTTGAGGTACATAGACCTTAAGAATGCACAGGCATTGTTTCAAGTCGCATCAAAATCATGGCAAAATCGTCCGACTTTCAGGTTTCAATAGTGGAAACAGGCTTATTCTGATGGATGATATCAGAGACATTGTTTTTTCCTCTCAATTGGCTAGGAAAACTTTATTCACAGCTGGAAATAGATTCTGCAATGCCAGACGGTTCGCTGGAGGTAGATGCGGCAGTGGTTCGTGTAACAAAGAATTTCCTCTCACCAATCAATAATTCAGCCTCAATTAAGGATCCTTTAGACAGATGAATAGACCCCAACTTATGGGAACTTACCAAATGGCAGGTAAACGCAATGGCGACCCTAGGGGGGGGCAGAGGGGGCCCTGACCCCCCCAACATTATGCTGGGCCCCACCATGTGCCCCCCCAAAAAACCAAAAAGGCAATTTCTTTTTGTTTGTATTCATATCGGATGTGCCGCATCTTACTCGGGCCACCGCTGGGGTAACACAGTCTCTATTGAGAGGGAGAACGTCCCCAGTCAGCTCCTGCGGGTAATTCCTCCCCCCTCCCTCTGCTCGCTGACACTGCATAATGCGAGCGCTCACACAACCACGGCCGTCCGATCTGCTCCTTCCCCTGCATCCTCATTGGCAGGGAGAAGAGTGAGTTGCAGGAAGGACTCCACTAGGACTCTCAGTCACTGAAAAAACAGACTGATTTCTCCCATCCTTAGGACAGGAGAACCAGCCTGTAAATTCCAAGAGATGCCAGACCAGCGCAGTCAATAGCAGGGGCAGGACAGCAAGAGGAGGCTGGGGAACCCCACAGTGGCAGAACACCAGGGCCTGGAGGCAAGACAACCTTTGCAACCCTGATAGTTCTCCCACTGCTTTGGATCCTTATATTTTCTTGGTATGCTGGTGACATATATCTCTTGTTTTCTGCCACCCTGGGGGGCTCCAATACAGTAGGAAGGAGCTCACTGCAGAACATGCGAAAGAGCCGTTGTGGGGTCGTAGTAAAGGGGTAAAGGGCCCCAGGATAGATAGATATATCTATCTATATATATTTTATCTATATATATATATATATATATATATATATATATATATATATATATATATTTTGCTTTTTCTATTGCCCCCTTATTTTTGTCCCTGTCCCCCCATGTGCCCCCCCTTAATATGAAAGCTGGAGACGCCACTGGGTAAACACCTAGAAGTATGGATGGTAAATCATCAAACGAGTCATCTTTTCTCCAGTTTAGGTGCCTTATTCAACACTGCAAAAGGGACGGTGGCCCTGCCATCTCAGAGTGTGGACGATCATTTAGAAAGTAAGGAGGGTGAGGACATGATCCTACATAACAGCCTCGAGCTAACTTAACTTAATAGGGATTTTTGTCTTTTTATATCCAGATGGTTATCTCGCATCAACAGCATTTGCTCTCTCAGATTAAGGACAAATCAGTTCTGATATGGATAGACAATAGAGCTGCAATATCATACATATGTCACCAAGGCAGAACCAACAACAGCTCCTTACTACGGGAAGTGGAACCCATCATTATTTGGGCAGAGGGGAATCTGAAGGACCTAAGGGTAGTCTATCTTCCAGCCCACTTAAGCAAAATCACCTATCCCAAGGATTCCTGGATCCCAATAAATGGTCCCTACAACCAAAGTTATTCAGTTGGATTGTGGGCCAGTGGACCTTTCCTGAACTGCATCCTTTTGCTACTGCAAGCAATATCAAGCTGCAGAGGTTTATTTCACATCTATCTTACCCTTGGGCAGAAGCAAAAGATGCTCTGCCAAGTTCTTGGGCATGCAATCTAATCTAGGCCTTCTCTGGCCTCCTACCTCAAATTCTCTCGAGACTTGCAATATCAACAATAAACTGTGATAACAGTCCTGCCATATTTGCAGGGAGACCCATGATTCCCTAGGGCAATATTTCTTAGTGTCCAGCCTCCAGTAAATATTCCTCTGATACCCTTTCTTCTGGCTCGAGGCATCACACCCATCAGAATCCTCACAAATTGAACCTTCACATTAGAATGTTAAAACAGAGGCTTTAATCATTAGGATGTTCCTCCAGAGTTGTTTCAACTCTGCTCAAAGCACAGGAGCCTTCAATGAACAATACGTGTGACAAGGTTTGGAATAAGTTTAGATTTTTCACGAATGGCAAAACTTCAATCCTGATGTATCTCTTCCTCCCAACTCCTTGACTTCCTGCAAGCAGACCTTGATTTAGGATTAGGATTAAGCAATTTAAACATACAGCTGGTGGGAATCTCTGCTGTGACAACAAGAGATGGGCCAAAGATTCTTTAATAATCTAGTTCTTCAAGACAGTCAAGAAGATAAGCCCACCCATAAAAACAAATCTTTCCCACTTGGGATCTCTCTATCACTCTGTAGCCCTTATCCAAACAGCCTTTTGCCCCATCTGATTCAGCATCCTTGTGGAATCTCACTTGGAAACTATTTTTCTTTGTGATGAGGGCATCGGGCTGGGGAGTATCAGAACTTCAGGCTCTGGAATCAGAACACAATAATATCATTTTTTGTACTCGGATAGAGTGGAACTTCGAACGGTACATGGATTCATCCCTAAGTTCTCCTCTTCCTCTACTATCTCTAAGCCTTGGGCCCTGCCAATCTTTTCAGATCCAATTTTGACCTTCTTTACGAAGATGATATAACTTTGGTACTAAGACACTATCTTCAAGCCATAACTCCCTTCAGACTTTAATCTAACCTATGTGTAATACTCCAAAAAAAATAATAATAACAGGGGCAAAGAAGCATCATCTGGGGTCGGAACTGCAGTATCCATCATGCTTAGTCAAGTCTGTGAATATCAGAGCTTTACAATACCTCATGAGACATGTGGTTCTACAGCAGCTGGGGAGCCATAGTTTGCAGATCCCTGCTCTAGTACAATAGTTTCATGGATAATCAAGTTGATTAAAAAGGTGTACAGGGATAGGGGACTGGAACCCACTCTTCAGTTGGGCTGTATGCCACCTGGTTATTTTCTGCTTCTTGGACGGCCAGAGCAAACGTATACATCAAAATGATCTAAAGGGTAGCATCATGGTCATCCCAACATGGGTTTACGTGACATTACAGAGTAGACCCTGCAGCTTTCTCATCTGTAAAAACTGCCAAACAGGCTATCAGGCCAGCATTTGCCTATTTTAAATTATTTTTCAAATAAATCTTTTACTATGCATCATCCCACCCATTTCAGCTAGTTATTTGTCACAGGTATGCTGCCATGGAGGCACCAGGAAAACAGAAAATTGTTTCATACTTACCGTAATTTTCTTTTCCTGGTGCCTATCCATGGCAGCATACAATCCCACCCTCGGTATGCTATATTACGTAGAATGCTGGCAGTGCACTAATCCTTTTCTTTTATATTATTCACTGGTCCTGAGGTAAGAGCCAAGGCGGAGCTTGTCACAGGTATGCTGCCATGGATAGGCACCAGGAAAAGAAATTTACGGTAAGTATGAAACAATTTTCTGTTTTTGAAACTTTTTTGAAGTTTTGGCATGGGAAGATGACAATGAAGACTACTGTCACTGGGACAAAATGTTAAAAAAAATTCAAAAGTTTCAAGTTGTCACCAAATCAGGGTGGATCTTCAAACACTTGTTCCAGTGCCACTTGTACCCTCAGTTCAGAGGGATTTTTTCCTATTGCGGGAAATCAACTCACAGGAAGTGATGGGAAATCTCCCCTATGGCACACAGAAGGAAAAAAAAATCTGGGATGGGGTTTAACAATTTCCTACACTATCCAAAATAAAAATATTTTGACTTTAGATATACATCAATTATTGTGGAGCATCTAAAAGTACCAACAGGTTTAATGGGAAGTTGATATAAGTAAATGGTTATTATTTTTTTTCTACATGCACAAGAGGGTGCGTTATTAAAGGAGTATGTCTTTTATTTCTGTTGAGTATGGCTATTTTCATTTTGAACTGCCAAGAATGAGGAATTAAATAACGAAACGTCTTTATGCATGACTGGATGGTTGAAAACAAAAAAACTATTCACCTTTTGTAAATGGACCCTAATATTTCAATAAGAATTTTCTAAAAATGTATGTAGTGTGGAAAGTGTTTTCTGTATATATATATATATATATATATATATATATATATATATATATAGCAAAGCTGAGGTAAGAAACCTTTTTATCAGCGGTTTTCACCATTCTGGTATTTACACCTTCTCACACACAGCAATTATATGGTTTTCAGTTAGCTAAAAATGCCCACAAAATATGTGTGCACTGAGAAAAACAAGAAATCAAGCAAGAGGTGAGAATGTTAACTTCATCTAAAACATGACTTTTATTTAAGGTGATAAGCCACAAAATTGCAAGAAAATGGCTAGCAGATAACTGTTTTTTAACTGCCATGGATAAGTCAATGTACGGGGAGCAATTCATTTAAAATGGTGTCATATATTCCATTGTTGGTACTTGTATAGATTTGTGTAGGAAACAGAGTTTAGAGGAACTTTAATTGTGGTATTTGGCTGCTTTGTATGTTAACATGCATATGCAACCAAGACCTCTGATTTTGTCTGCTTTCGTCTTTGCTACTGTATGTCTGTCATTTAAAAAAAAAAAATTTTCTACGTTTTTGTTTGGCCAAGAGGTTGACCATTACTTCCCCAGTGTAATTTACAGAAAACACACAGGTGCCTGTGGTGCTTGTTAATGGCTGTGAATTGAAGCAGTGATAGTTCAGGTACATATTCGCCAGCACACCGGGAATCTGATGAAGGGATCCTGCATGGCTCCAAAACGTTGCACTTGTCTTGTCTATATTCCTATCGCACATATTCCTGGAAACAAGGCTCCTCAGTAATGGGTGCTGCAGGGATTGCCAGCTGGATACCGGAAACACCAAGTCCATGTACATATATGCCAGCACACCAGGAATCTTCAGTTATCGTCCAAAGGTTTTTATTGCAGATCACATCACAAAGACAAGTGCAACGTTTCAGAGCCATGCAGGACCACTTTGTCAGATTGCTGGTGAATATGTACCTAAACCATCATTAGACACCATATAACAGACTTACTGTACTGAGCTGATCTGAGCAATTGGATGACCAATCACAGTGATGACAAGTGTAAACACACTGCTGTAAAGTATACACTGGAGATCACTCCCCTTTCTCTTGTAACAGGAAACAGTAACTTATGAATGAACATTTGTAAATGAATAGTCAGCAACGAATAGTCAGCAGCAGCAGATTAATAGTTAGGCCCCTTTCACACTGGAGCGGTTTTCAGGCGGTATTGTGCTAAAAATACCGCCTGAAAACCGCCCCTAAACAGCCTCCGCTGCTTGTTCAGTGTGAAAGCCCGAGGGCTTTCACACTGAAGCGGTGCGCAGGCAGGACGGTGAAAAAAGTCCTGCAAACCGCTTTTTTGGAGCAGTGAAGGAGTGGTGTATTCACCGCTCCTTCACCACTCCTGCCCATTGAAATCAATGGGACAGCGCGGCTATACCGCGGTAATACCGCGGCTACAGCCGCGCTGTACGAGGGATTTTAACCCTTTTTCGGCCGCCAGCGGGGGTTAAAACCGCACCGCTAGCGGCTGAATACCGCTGCAAGAACGACGGTACAGCAGCGCTAAAAATAGCGCTGTTGTACCCCCGACGCCCCCACCGCCCCAGTGTGAAAGGGGCCTGGATTTTACCTGGCTGTGGCATTTTCTTTTTTACCCTTTTACCCCCGCCATTCCACTCATATACATCTGATCGGATAACCTGAATGTTCACCCTTCACTGCCCTTATCCTGCACACTAATCCTTTTATTTCCATCCTTCCACTGTATGTGACCTGTACATATACTCCATTCACCTTCACATTCTGTGTATGACCTATACATTAAAGTACATAGTGCACCATTACCATGCTTTATGTCCTAACCATCTCAATACCAGAATGTTCATTAGCAAAAAAATTGTGGCAAAAATGGGATGCCCTTGGTGTGTCTACTTTCCAAAAAAAGGGTAATTTGGGGGATTTTCATACCATCCTGGTATTTTTATTGGATATGTTTTATTAAATGCTTGATCTCTTTTTCCTTTTTATAGTAAAAATTACTCAGGTGTTATTAAAAAATCACCAAAATAAAACTCTATCTGTCTAGATATTCTAAAAATATTATAACATTTATTTGGGTACTGTGTTGCAATAATTGTTAATTGTCAGACAAACTATCACAATGCCAAAAAATGACCTGGTAATTACAATTGCTCAGTCTTACGCAGTCTTAAGAGTTTCTATTGATGCATGCAAATAATTTGACGATAGAGCTACATGAAGCTTCTTTATTTCTGAGAGCAATTGTATTGGTTATTACCTGGTGTTCAATAAAAAATCTTGTATTAACATATCAGCCCCTACTCTGTCCTCATCCTGTCCAGTACCCATTGTTTCTAATTGTAAATACCTTGATATAGTGATCTCTAGGGAGGTCCCGAAATTTGTTGGGCTAAATTAATATTATACAGGATTTATATAGCGCCAACAGTTTACGCAGTGCTTTACAATATAAAAGGGAGACAATACAGTTAAAATAAGATACAGGAGGATTAAGAGGGCCCTGCTCAGAAGAGCTTACAATCTAATAGGGTGGGGCAGGTGGTACAAAAGGTTGTAACTGTGGGGAATGAGCTGATGGAAGTGGTAAAAGATTAGTTAGAGACATTATAGGCTTTCCTGAAGAGATGAGTTTTCAGGGATCGCCTGAAGGTAGCAAGAGTAGGGGATTAATATTACTATTATTATACAGGATTTACATAGCGCCAACAGTTTACGCAACGCTTTACAATATGAAATGGAGACAATACAGTTATAATACAATAAAATACAAGAGGATTAAGAGGGCCCTGCTCAGAAGAGCTTACAATCTAATAGGGTGGGGCAGGTGGTACAACAGGTTGTAACTGTGGGGAATGAGCTGTTGGAAGTGGTAGGAGATTAGTTGGAGACGTGATAGGCTTTCCTGAAGAGATGAGTTTTCAGGGATCGTCTGAAAGTATCAAGAGTAGGGGATAGCCGGACAGGTGGAGGTAGCGAGTTCCAGAGGATGGGAGAGGCTCTGGAGAAATCCTGGAGATGAGCATGAGAGGAGGAGACAAGAGAGCTTGAGAGTAGGAGGTCTTGAGAAGAGCGGAGAGGACGATTTGGGTGATATTTGGAGACAAGATTGGTGATGTAACTTGGGGCAGAGTTGTGAATGGCTTTGTATGTTGTGGTTAGTATTTTGAATTTAATTCGCTGCGTGATTGGGAGCCAGTGTAGGGATTGGAGGAGAGGGTTGGCAGACACTGAGTGGTTGGTAAGGTGGATAAGTCTGGCAGCAGCATTCATGATAGACTGAATAGGGGATAGCCTATGGAGAGGCAGGCCAATGAGAAGGGAGTTGCAATAGTCAAGGCGAGAGATAACGAGGGAGTGAATGAGGAGCTTGGTAGTTTCATTTGTTAAAAAGGGGCGAATTTTAGAGATGTTACGGAGGTGAATTCTACAAACTTTTGACAATGATTGGATTTGAGGCTGAAATGACAAGTCAGAGTCTAGGATTACACCTAGTACCCTGGCGTGAGGGGAGGGACTGATGATTGCATTGTTAATTTTGATGGAAAAGTTGTGGAGGGGGGCACGGGCCGGGGGAAATATTAATAGCTCAGTTTTAGAGATATTTAGTTTAAGGAAGTGGTGCGGCATCCATGCTGATATGTCAGTTAGTAAGTTAGTAATGCGAGAGGAGACTGAAGGAGTGAGGTGAGGAGTAGATAGATAGATTTGAATGTCATCAGCGTATAAGTGGTATTGGAAGCCGTGGGCGGTTATCAAGTGACCAAGGGAGGAGGTGTAGATAGAGAAGAGAAGGGGTCGAAGAACAGAGCCTTGGGGGACCCCCACAGAAAGGGGCAATGGAGAGGAGGAGACAAAGTTGTAGGTGACACTGAAGGAGCGCTGTGATAAATAGGCAGAGAACCAGGATAGAGAAGAATCTCAGAGGCCAAGGGAATGTAGTTTATTGAGAAGGAGCGGGTGGTCAACAGTATCAAAGGCCGCAGAGAGGTCAAGTAGTAGGAGTACTGGTTGTTGGTTTTAGCAGTTAGTAAATCGTTAGTGAGTTTTAGTAAGGCAGTTTCTGTGGAGTGCTGTGAGCGAAAGCCAGACTGTAAAGGGTCAAGAAGGTTATTTTCACTGAGGTAGGAGCTAAGATGGTTGTAGACTAAGTGTTCTAGAAGTTTAGAGGTGAATGGGAGCAATGAGATGGGTCTTAAGTTGTTCAGGTTGGTGGGGTCCAGTGAGGGCTTTTTAAGTATAGGAGTGATCTGCGCATGTTTTAGAGGGGAGGGGAAGGTGCCACTAGAGAGGGAGAGATTGAAGATGTGAGTGAGGGAGCGTAGGATAGAAGAAGAGGGTGACCGTAATAGTTGTGAGGGAACAGGATCCAGGGGACAATTGGTTAAGTGGGCATCTGAGAAAAGTTTTGTAACCTCTTCAGTAGTAGCCAATTCAAAAGAGGAGAGTGTTGAATGTGCTGTTAGGCAAGGTATGTTGGGTGGGGAAGATGTACGCACAGTGGAGGTATCCTCACGAATTGCATCAATCTTGTCTTTGAAGTGATTGGCAATCTCTTGGGCAGTGAGTGAGTTAGTGGGTAGAGGGGGTGGGGGACAAAGCAGAGAGTTAAAGGTTGAGAAGAGCCGACAGGGACTGGATGACAAGGAATTAAAAAGAGAGACAAAGTAGGCTTGTTTGGCAGCATGGAGGCGTGAATTGTATTTTAGAAGGGCAGATTTGTATAGGGTGAAGTCTTGCAGGCATTTGGTTTTACGCCACAGTCGTTCAGGAGCACGGCAATGTCTCTTGAGATTTCTAGTGTTGTCAGTTTGCCAGGGTTGTAACGGTCTGGCCTGATTCTGCGTGTGGTTAGTGGAGCAAGTGCATCTAGTGATGATGAGAGTGAACTGTTGTAGACAGAGGTGGCCAGGTCAGGACAGGAGAGAGATAATGTCATATAGGTGGTCAGTAGCAGAATAGAGAAGAGAAGGGTTAAAGTGGTGAAGGTTTCTACAAGTAATTGTTTGCTGCTTGGAGGGATGGGTGGTTGGAGGCAAGGATACAGTGAAAGTAATGAGGTTGTGATCAGAGAGAGGAAAGGGAGTGTTGGTGAGGTTGCCAGGGTTGCAGAGATGGGAGAATACAAGGTCCAGGGTATTACCATTGGAGTGAGTGGAAGTATGTGTCCATTGTGTTAGGTCAAAAGAAGTTTAGGAGGTTAAGTCGAGAAGTTTAGCTGTAGTTGGGCTGTTAACATTAACAGGAATGTTGAAGTCACCAAGAATAATAGTAGGTATTTCAGAGGAGAGAAAGTAGGGTAGCCAGGGAGCAAAGTCATCAAGAAAGCGCGATACCGGCCCAGGAGGCAGATAAATTGCTGCAATCCTCAGCGACATGGGAGAAAACAGACGAATACAGTGCATCTCGAAAGAAGAGAGGGATAGAGAGGGAGGGACAGGAAGGACTTGGAAGGTGCTTTGTGGGGATAGAAGGAAGCCTTCCACCTCCTTTCTGTCTGTTGGGTCTGGGGGAGTGAGTCCAATGGAGACTACCATGGGAGAGGGCAGCAGGAGAAGCTGAGTCAAAATTTTGAAGCCAGGTTTCTGTTATGGCGAGTATGTTAAAGCCATGAGAGATGAAGAGGTCATGTACAGATGTTAGCTTGTTACAGATGGAGCGGCTGTTCCAAAGGGCACATGAGATTGGTGGGCAGGGGGATAGAAATTAAACTGAGTGGATTGCGGTGGTTGCCAGAAGGGGAGGGGTATTGGATATGTGGCTTGCAGTTGGAAAATGGCAGAGCAGGATTAGGAGAAATGCCACCTGAGACTAAGAGAAGGAGGAGGGCAAGAAAGGTAAGATGGGAGTGGGATGTGCATGAGCGCACGTGTCTAGTGTCCCTGGCGTTTAGGTCAGCATGTGGATGCAGCAAATGCAAGAGATGATGGGTGCCATAGTAGGGAGAGGGTAGGAGTGAGGGTGAAATGTGTATGCTGCAGGGAAGAGAGGAGGGGTAGAGTAAAGATAATTTGAGGATAGAAGACACCAATGTGAGAAGGAAGAGAATAAGGAGCTTGTTAGTGGATAAAGAGTGGGAAACTGACTTTATCGAAAATATAAATTAAATGTCAAAAGCTGGTTTGCGTGTCTTCTTGCAGAGTGGAGCAGAGTTCAGCTTTAGTTATCCTGCCTTCGTTAAACTGCGTCACTGAAACTGCGCATCACTCGTGACAGAGCCACTCAGGATAGAGCCATGATGTCTGCGCCTTGCCCCTGTCTGCACCACCCCATAGGATGCTTTAAATTTATAGGGAAGCTAAGCAAGCATACTTTTCTCAGTTGGTCATTATTGGGTCTGATTTGAGATACCTGAATATGAGAGAGGGGAAGGCCAATACCAGACCAGCTACAGACAAAGGCTAGGGTCGTAAAGCTAATTGCCTCTCTTGATCACTCAAGCCAAATGGGGTTGAGAATCAATCACCAGTAATATTACTATTGCAGTGGGGTTGGTTTAGAGCTAGCATTAAATATAAAAGTTTAAAGATATGGCAGCAGAAGACATTTACCAAAAACGTTACAGCAAAGTCAGTTCAGTAGAGATGTACAGATGGATAGATGTTTACCAAAAATGTTGCAGCAAAGTCAGTTCAGTAGAGATGTACAGATGGATAGATGTTTACCAAAAATGTTACAGCAAAGTCAGTTCAGTAGAGATGTACAGATGGATAGATGTTTACCAAAAATGTTACAGCAAAGTCAGTTCAGTAGAGATGTACAGATGGATAGATGTTTACCAAAAATGTTACAGCAAAGTCAGTTCAGTAGAGATGTACAGATGGATAGATGTTTACCAAAAATGTTACAGCAAAGTCAATTTAGTAGAGATGTACAGATGGATAGATGTTTACCTGTAAAAGAGCAGAGAAGACATGATCAGAATTGATAACTGAGTCGGTGAAACTGCGCATCACTTGTGACAGAGCCATGTTAACCCTTTACTCAGTGGCGCCCCCCCCCCCCCCCAGCTAGTCACAAAAAGAGTAGTCACTTTAAGAGTGACCAGGCGCCGGACACACAGCAGTCTATGGGAAGCTAGTGTTTAGGGAGCTTTCAGAGTGCAAACCGTGCGGCCGCAAACACTCCCACTCTCTAATCATTTGTCTCTGGCCCAATGTGCTTTATTTTTATTGCCGGGGACCAGAGGACGGTGGGCAATGCTTTTTGCGGCATTTCCGGTTTCCCGGCTCACTGTGCTGTGGACTGTAAGACTGACTGTACCCGTGGTGGATTAGGAAGCTGAAGTGATTCTGGGCAAAGTAAGGCTAATTCAAGTGTACTGTGGGAATCAGTGTCAGAAACCATGAATCAGACTGAGACAGAAGTACAGTTAAATCACACTTGTTTAATAATAAAAAGGTAAACAGATTAAACGTAGTCAAAACATAGCCAGAGTTCAGGAACTGGAACAGATAGTCAGACAAGCCAAAACGTCAGGGAGCCAGAGATGAGCGTGGTAGAACAGCAAGCAGGATCTGGAGCCAGAAGGAATGTCAGCCAAGCAAGTCTTTAACAGGCACACAGCATCTCCAGAGATGTGACCAAGGGGAAGGCAGAGATCATCTGTGCTGGACGGCTTTAGAAGGCAGGACTGATGAGCAGGATATCATCAACAGGTGAGTCATTGTGGAGAGAAAGGAGCTGGCAATTAGCCGACAGCTGAGCAGCCAGCTTTGGGAAGGAAGGGCTGAGCCCAGCCCTGACACTCAGTCTCTCTCTCCTCTCCTGACTGACACACTCTGACAGCCGCGATCCGTCCTTCCACACACACTTCCCTGCTCGCCTCTCACTCATTCTCCAGTCTCCACTCAGACAGCGCACACTGTAGACTGGGCAACATGAAGGATATGAATAAAGGATTCACCTGGGGCTGAGGAACAGAACGCTGTAAGATGTAAGATTAAAGGTGAAGGGCAGGGCATGAAATGTCCCTGCCCCCACCACCTGTGGGATCGTGTCAGACGTAATTTTAAATAAAAATTTAATTAAGTTATAAAAAAAAAAATTAATAAATAATAATTATCAAATTACTTACCTTTGATTGGTTACTTGATTGGAGATTGACAGTTGCCCCAAACGGTCCTCTGGCACGAGAATACAGCCTATAAAAGCAAGAGGATGCGTCATTACTGGGCAGAAGACGGCGAAGAAGACCCTCCCTCCCTGTTGTGGCCTGATTTATGAGGTTTTATATCCTTTTCTCGAAAAGGGATAATTGTTTTGGTTTTGATTATATAGCTTGAGCGTAAATGGCTGAGCTATTTATATATCTTTATATTGATATATTATTATTATATTTGATTTTAACTCACGCTAAGTGTGTTGATTATTTCTGATTTATTAAAAGTTGATATGACTTGATTTATAATTTATACCTATAAATAAAAGGCCACGGCCAATTTAAACCACAGGTATTTTATGAAGTATTATTCATTCAAATATTATAATATGTTGTTATTTAATATTACTGGTTATCGGTTATGACTACGATCCCACTGCTGATTCCACTTACATGGCACACGCACGGTACACTGTGAGGATGATGGTCAGCAGTATAAGCTGCACAGTGCACAACTCACGTTATCACTGTCCTGCACATACATGGATCTCTTTTTTTTTTTTAATTTTCCTTATTTATTTATTCATTTAGTCTTTGCTGACCGTTGCCGTGACCAGAGGTCTGCCTTTCACATTGCTGATTTATTGGTGGGGGAGGGAGGATAGATAGGAGGCACTACTCTCCACCTGCAGAGCCTGTTTCCCCTCCTAGTGTAATGTGAACTCTCCCATGGTTGTTGGAATGTCAGGTGTTACATGGGGCAGTAATAAAAATAAAGGAATGTGTGCTGTGGTGGTGCTTTGCACAGGCTGAAGTGTGAGGAGAAGTGTGGAGGATTGTGAAGTGTTCAGGAATCGGGAGAACACTGAGGCATATGTTTTTATATGTATAGCCCTGACTATAGATCACTCATGACTCCTTCACTAGTGTCATTTCCTGCCTCCATATTAGATTGCAAGCTTTACAGGACAGGGAAGGCACTTATTCCATACTTGCTGTTTGTACATGAGACCCATTTATACCAGGATCTGCTGGTCTTCACTGCCTATCCTTACACTATGGAAATAGAAACAATTATTTTTGTCTGTCTATGGAGACAAGGGGCAGGATTTGAACAATGGTCTCCAAGTTGACTAGCATCAGGGCCCCTAGATGACTGTGTACATGTTCTATAAAAGAACACGTGGCTGCTGTGTACAGTGTAATGACATGTCCCAATATTTAATGTGAGTGTGGAGGATTATCTGTGTATGCATGTTACCTCAGGATTAGGGCACTGCCATTGTGCGTGGATCCTGTTTTCACAGACAGTCTGTGTATAACACCCTCTGCGGCCCGCCTGTGTATGTATGACATCCAGAGTGTATACCCCTTGTCTTCATAGACATCCTATGTGTGGCACCCAGTTGTGGCCCCTGTTTCCAGACAGCTTATGTATGGCACCAGTGTGGTCTCTGTATATATGGAACCCAGTGTAGCCCCCATTTTCGTAGACATTCTATTTATGACACCAAGTGTGGCCCCTGTTATGTACTGTACCCAGCTTCCATGGATTCCCTTCTTCACAGTACACAGCCTCAGTTTACCTCAGCAGCAGCAGCCCAGTCCCCTGTATGTGTGTGAATACAGGCATGACACGCTGTGTGTGTGTGTATGTGTGTATGTGGAACGCTGAGGTGACCATACAGATTGTAGATGTGCATGGTACAGTCGGTGTTTAAAGCACATATTATGTGATAGAGAATGTGTGTCCTCTGCTTGTCAGGTGGCAAAGTGCTAAGTTGCAGAGGGGGAGGAGAATGTGGCCTCCTAATCACACACACACAACCTATAGAGATATACATAGAAATAAATTAATACAATACCTATATTAATAGGGCTAATCAGGGCACCAGGATGGGGAGGCAGAAAAATATGAATCTCCAGCCACTTGCTGGGGATTTGGAATTTTAAAATGCTTGTCTTCTGTCCCCTAATTCTGCGTCCTTTCTCTTGTGCCAGCCAGTGATGGCACGAAGGGAATGTATAACCCTGTCCCAACATTTACGCACTACTGTTTAGCGGCAGTTCAGCACAGCTTAAATGTTCAATGCTGTATGACATCCATCACATTGCAGGCACAATGTGAAGGAGGTACCATCATGGCAGTGCAGGGTGGCAGGAGGGTGTGTGTGTGATGGGGGGGGGGGCAAAATGCACCTTTGCCTAAGTAGATAGAAAACCTTGCACCAGCCCTGTTTCCTGTTTATAGAGACTCTCTATATACAGGAAGGAAAAAGGTGTGTATATATAGCTGTATACACTACACAGATATACACAAATTGTGCTATATACTCTGCCCTGTGAGGCTGAGCTATATACTCTGTCCTGTGAGGCTGAGCTATATACTCTGTCTTGTGAGGCTGAGCTATATACTCTGTCTTGTGAGGCTGAGCTATATACTCTGTCCTGTGTGTGAGGCTGAGCTATATACTCTGTCTTGCGAGGCTGAGCTATATACTCTGTCCTGTGAGGCTGAGCTGTATACTCTGTCCTGTGAGGCTGAGCTGTATACTCTGTCCTGTGAGGCTGAGCTGTATACTCTGTCCTGTGAGGCTGAGCTGTATACTCTGTCCTGTGAGGCTGAGCAAAAGGTATGGCATAGAGCTAAGCAATTGCAGGAGGTCATGGGGTACACACGCTTTAGCACTTCATGGATCAACCCTGCTTATCTGGAACTATCTAAGCTGCATTATGCTCCCACGTGGCAAGAGTATGGTATCACACATGTAAAGCAGATTTTTACTGGTGGTCAGTTGATGCCTTTCTCTGCTCTGCAAACCAAATTTGGTCTCCCCCAGCAGGTGTATTTCTATTACTTGTAATTAAGGCACGCAATGTCAGCTCAGCATTTTCTTCCTGATTTTTGTCTTTCCCCTACCCCAGTATTTTCTATGATGCAACAAGTTACTTCCATTAAAGGTTTTATTTCTAACTGTTATTCATAGCTGCTTGGGACATAACTGGACAAATATCCCTGTAGGGCTAGAGTGCAGTGGGAGCCAGATATTGGCAAATTGACAGGAGATCAATGGGAGGAAGCTATGGAGGCAGTGTGTTATAGTTCCTTAAATGTGTTGTAACTCCTCTCACAGTGATTTATCCTGCTTAGGAGGCATTATACACCTTTCAAACTACAAAAAATTGGCCTACTGGTGGACCTCCTTTGTCCCAAGTGTTGGAGGGATCATGAGGTTCTGCTTTATATGTTCTAGCGCTGCCCTTTGCTCCATAGATACTGGGACACTGTCATTCGTACAACCCATCAGGCTTTCCAATTGAATTTATCTCTGGATCCCTGATCTTGTATTCTTGGTATTTTGGATCCGGTGATTTCTGCCACTTTCGTTCAAGAGGCTCCAGGGCCTTATTTCAGGTTTATAAAGTGCTTTTGATGTATTGGAAAAGTTCCTCACCCCTGTCCCCACAGCATTGGATTACTAATATGAGTACCACCCTTTATTATGAAAAAATGATATACCAACATAGGGCTGTCCCACCAAATTTGACAGGGTATGGGATGGATGGCTGGCTATCCCCGGTTTAGAACCCATGGAGCTGGTTTTACATCAGTTATTAGGTTGAGTTCTCAGGCTTATTGCCTAGTCACCATGATACCTGAGGATTGCTTTTACCCCCGTATTCTATGTTTACTTGCATGGCTGTTTTATACCCAACTTGTATATTGGTGATAACTGAGCTGAGGTTCTATATTTATATCCGCAGATTTACTGTAATTTAAACTACTGCTGATTTCTATGCCTGCTTGTATATTCAAGTTTTAGATATTTTGCTGTATACTGTGACCCAGATTTTCTTGGAACTCTTTTCTGTGCTGGTTAATAAACTTTGTCTTTGATATAAATTTTTTTTTTTTTAAAAGCCAATTTTTTTCAAAACAGTATGATTTTTTCCTGCCTCCTTTAGTACTATGAGGACCATAGTCATTATTTTCTTGGAACATAATAGGCAAATCCTAATATTGCAAAACACCCAATTGACCTTTTAGTTTAAATCAGCTAAATACATTCTAGGTGCATTAAACCAAAAGGTTTGCAAAATCGAACAGTTTTTTTTTCGCATCTGAAAGCAGCCATGGCTGTAAAAGAGCAGGGCTGCCACGAGCATGCTGTAGAGAAGGACCATTGTCTTTTAATATGTAAGCAGTGGTCTCCTTGAAGAGGTCTAGGATATCCTTTGCTATAACTTACCAATTAGCAAAACTCATGCTGCTCACTGATTGGAGAGCTCTGGCTGTGACATATAATAATCATATAGATGTAAATGTAATAGCTCACATTACTTTAGCTACCACTTCAGCTACTGTTTTCCTTTGTTAGAACTCAGTAAGAAGAATACTACATTACTTCTTAATTTAGGTGTATAAATTAAGAATATATAAATAAAAAAGACATGCTGATTACATTAATATATTTCCCTTCTACGCAGCCTGAAGCTAAAACATTTCTGAAGTAAACATGGTATCTTTTTAAACTGAATTTGTATAAACTAAAACAATACAATTCTTTAAATTGCTATTGTTAATGTCTGTGGCTCTACTTACTAAATAATAAAGGCTAAAGAAAAAGAAGAAGGTTTATGAACTATTAACATTTTCTAACATTGCAGTTTTAAAAAACTGGACCTCAATAGTTAAATGGTAAAAATAAACATGCTCTAAATCCATGTCTTCTAGTTTCCTTGTCTAATGTCAACAAGTTATCCATAAACTATCAGCATAGAGAAGTGTGCACTATTTTTGGAAGGCACTGTAGTTTACAGAAAGTAGTACAGGAAGGAACTGGGCGAGACACACATTTACAGCATTAAAAAACAGCAAGAGGTGAGCAAATAACTAGATAAAGGAAAAATCATATATCCCATTAAAAAGTGAAGTTAGTAACATTTTATGCTAGTTATTTGTCTTATTGGGTTAGAAAGTAAGGAGAATCTCTCTAACAGGAAAAAAAAAAAACACACACACATAAAAAAAGCAATAAAAACACTTTTATTAGTAGAGCGGTAAGGGTTTGTGAACTATATTTTTGTTACTGTCTGTTCTCTTTGTGACGGGATGCCCTTGATTTCTGTGGTGTTTTAGGTTACTGGAAGGACATTGGAAGGTGATGAGAATTCTCTGTTCTTTGGGTTTTTTTGCACTGACATTTTAAGAGGAAACTGTTATTTTTATTTATACCTTTTTTAAAATTTTTATTATGATAAAAAAAATTGTCTATATTATATTTTTAAATATATACACTCACCGGCCATTTTATTAGGTACAACTTGCTAGTTCCGGGTTGGATCTCCTTTTGCCTTCAGAATTGCCTTAATTCTTCGTGGCATAGATTTAACAAGGTGTTGGAAACATTCCTTATATACTTTGGTCCATATTGACATGATAGCATCACGCAGTTGCTGCAGATTTGTTGGCTCCTGTTCCACCACATCCCAAAGGTGCTCTGTTGGATTGAGATCTGGTGACTGTGGAGGCCATTGGAGTACAGTGACCAGTTTGAGATGATTTGAGCTTTGCGACATGGTGCATTCTCCTGCTGGAAATCAGAAGATGGGTACACTGTAGTCATAAAGGGATGGACATGGTCAGCAACAATACTTAGGTAGGCCATGGAGTTCAAAAGATGCTCAGTTGGTACTAAGGGGCCCAAAGTGTGCCAAGAAAATATCCCCTACACCATTACACTACCATCATGATTTCATGTTGTTTATGCCAAATTCTGACCCTACCATCTGAATGTCACAGCTGAAATCCAGACTCATCAGACCAGGCAATGTTTTTCCAATCTTCTATTGCCCAATTTTGGTGAGCCTGTGTGAATTGTAGCCTCAGTTTCCTGTTCTTAGCTGACAGAAGTGGCACCCGGTGTGGTCTTCTGCTGCGGTAGCCCATCTGCTTCAAGGTTCAATGTGTTGTGCTTTCAAAGATGGTATTCTGCATACCTTAAGTTGTACGAGTGGTTATTTGAGTTACTATTACCTTTCTATCATCTCAAACCAGTAGGCCCATTCTACTCTGACCTCTGACCTCAACAAGGCATTTTTGTGTACATAACTTCCGCACACTGGATATTTTCTTTTTTTCAGACCATTCTCTGTAACCCTAGAGATGGTTCTGCGTGAAAATCCCAGCAGATCAGCAGTTTTTGAAATGCTCAGACCAGCCTGTCTGGCACCAACAACCATGCCGTGTTCAAAGTCACTTAAATCCCCTTTCTTCCCCATTCTGATGCTCAGTTTGAGATTCAGCAAGTCGTCTGTACCACATCTAGATGCCTAAATGCATTGAGTTACTGCCATGTGATTGGCTGATTAGCAATTTGTGTTATCAAGCAATTGAACAGGGGTACCTAATAAAGTGACTGGTGAGTGTATATTTTGATACTAACTCTTTGTTTTACATATAAACATTAAATACAGGACTCATCTCGTAGAAAACCCATAGTGCTTCAAAGATTATTATGCGTTTTCTAAAGAGGAATCACATAAAACTGTTATGACCTGTACACAGGGTCGGACATTGATCGGACATTCCGACAACAAAATCCATGGATTTTTTCCGACGGATGTTGGCTCAAACTTGTCTTGCATACACACGGTCACACAAAGTTGTCAGAAAATCAGACCGTTCTAAATGCGGTGACGTAAAACACGTACGTCGGGACTATAAACGGGGCAGTAGCCAATAGCTTTCGTCTCTTAATTTATTCTGAGCATGCGTGGCACTTTGTGCGTCGGATTTGTGTACACACGATCGGAATTTCCAACAACGGATTTTGTTGTCGGAAAATTTTATAGCAAGCTCTCAAACTTTGTGTGTCAGAAATTCCGATGGAAAATGTGTGATGGAGCCCACACACTGTCGGAATTTCCGACAGCAAGGTCCTATCACACATTTTCCGTTGGAAAATCCGACCGTGTGTACAGGGCATTAGTTTTCAGACTCTTGAAATTTGTTTTGTTTTGTCATATGCTTGAGCTTGCACTATTGAGTTCTGTAAACAACAGTGCAAAGAAAGAAATAATAAACGCACTAAACATTCTCCTTAAATGTTTTACAGGTACATAATTGCATGGCAAAATAACCAATATTCTATAAATAAGTTTAGCAGTACATTATTTGTCGTACCTAGGAATTTTTGTAAATCAGGGGGTCTGAGAGTTGGAGTGGGGCAGTGTAAAAATGCATGTAATGGTTGCGACACATGCCGAAATAGTGGCAATGGTTGTGGCATAATGAGGTGAATTAGGTTTGGTAGCGGTGTACACACTGTATTGTAGAAAATATTGGGCTAACAGAAGAGAAAAATAAATACTCTGGCCTTTGGGGTAAGGAATAAATAGAATTTCACTAAAAGGAATAAGTATCCCTACTTCAGTGGTATCACTGCAAGGAATTATGCCGCTGCATTGGTGTAAGTTGGAGTAAAGAATGCCAATGATGGTGATGCCAGTACAAGGAGGACTGCCTTGGCATTTATGCTAGTGGAATGAAAGAGAGTAGGGGAGCAGATAGCTCGGGGGCTCTGTGCATTGAACAAAGTGGCCCTGGGTGGCTCTAGGGAAGAGGGTAAGTGAATATGAGAAGAAAAATATATGTTTTTAGAGCACTACAAGTAAAATAGGATTGCATTTTTTTTAGGAAATGCCGTTTCACACTTACGTGTGTTGTTTATGTTTTCTTTGCCCCCACTGTGTACATTCTGTAGGTTTTGCTTATTCAGCCGGACTCGCACGATTTTAAACCAGCAACGCAGTCCGACTTCGGGGGCTATTTGACAGACATCTGTAGGAGTTCATGCACATATGTCCATTCAAATTGCCCCCGAAGTCACCAAAAGCAGTACAGGAACTACTTTTGGGAATCGGTGCAGCGTCACAAAGTCGGCGCCACAACTGTTCGGATCGTGCCATTGCCGGTAATAGCTTCCGATTTGGCATGCGATTTGACATGTCAAATATCATGCCAAATTGGCCCAATGTGAATGTGGGCTAAAGGAAATATTTATTAAGGCCAAGTCAAAAGCTGCCACTGATGATTGTGTACACTTCTGAAAAAAGTGTAGGGACCCATTAACACTTGAGCATTGTGGTTTTTGTGCATTATTTTGCATGTATTTTAGCGCATTTTTGAAATGGCACCATTCATTTGAATGGGCTTCCTTCCACTCCAAAAACTCACTAAAAGAAGCTCATGTACCATATTCTGGACATGAGCCAAAGTTTTTTTTTCTGGCATTCCGTCACGTGGAAAATGCTAGGCAAAAAGTGCAACTGCTACTCATGTTTGGATTGTCACTAAAAAATAATGTTTTTTTTTTAGCGCATTTTTCGAGCCCAAGTGTGATCGGGTCTAAATACTTGCAAAGTTGAAACTGACTGAAACTTATTTACAATCAAGAGCAGTAAAAGCAGAATTCTTTAAGCATCCCTGTTGCCCCTCCTGGAGTGTGGTGCAGCAATTGCCACTGGAATGCAGTTTCCAATGAACAAGTTTGCTACTATATTCATGGCTCTTATTGGGGTTGGGGTGGGGGTGGGAGTCTTTGTAAAAAAATGTTTTCTTGTATTGACTTGGTCCCTGTATACGGTATAGTAGACTGATTTTTTTGGGTTTATAGCACCCGAATGAAAAAAAAGTAAAATTGTAGCGTGCTGAAGATCAACATATCTCATGCTTATACCACATCTGTCAGGATGGCTGGAGATGTGAATCCTGGTTAGACAGACAAATAAAAAAAAAAAAAACAAACTGTGGTTTAAAGATAACTCATTTTCTGAATGGCTCATAAAAGCAGAGATTATACTGCGCACACATGAACATGTGATAGTAAGGTCCAGCAGTCTCCACCAGCAACTCCCAACAATCAGTTTACAGCATGTGACTTGTTTTCGCTGAAGAGCTAAAGTTGCAAAACCAAACAATAAAGAAATGTGGGGTACAGTATATGCTAGTCTCTATGGTCACCATAACAATTAATAAGGGTTTCCTGGGCATTTTATAAAGTTGAGTACTTCCCAGGAAAGCACCCATTACATTGTCTAGTGTACATTTCCAAGAGCGAAAGCTTAGGAGCCACCGGGTCTCCTTCACATTACAGGAACTGGTTTCATTAAACCTCACGCATTTACTGTGCAGTTTGCTTTGCTAAACATTAATAAAATGGCAGCCCTATCATTGGGAACATGTCACACAGCACATAACTGAAATGAGCAGCATATAAGTAATACTAGGCAAAAAAAAACCCAGAGAAAGGGTGACCCCAGTGAGTAAACATCAACTGCCTGCAAACACAAAAGTACAAATCAGATAGCCCATATTGATCATTAAAACATAGCTAGCCTATAAAGAAGCTGTTGTACAGTTATACTGTAGCAGTGGAAATAAACTCTAATGCTATGAAAGCCAAGATTCATTAGGCTCAATTCATTAAGAGGTGTCACGAAGAATGCCAGGTAAACATCTAAATACATAATACCTACAGGAGGATGACACCACTTTTTCAGTTACAATAAAGGAATACACTGCCGACACCAATCTGCCCATTAGACATTGAAAGAGCAGTAGCAGACTGATGAGGTCATATCTCTGCTCACGCTTCTCCTTCCACCTATAAGGGTGTTCCTTTTTAGGACATTTGCATGCAGTGTACTAGATTCCCAGTGCTTGCTTTCCCTTTCCCAGGCTAGATTGACTTTTTACATGGATTTTTATCATAACAGCCTTTAAAATACCACTGACAGTGTCATATTAATACTAGTAGTAGTAAACCTCTACTTACAGAATAGGCTGACTAAACCTTATTGTGTGCCATTGTTAAATAATCCTTCATTGACATGAACATGTAAGATGCTATATCGTGAGTATATCGTGAGGATTGCAGTCAAGCAAAAGAAAACCAAGGTTGTAAATGAAGCTTATTGTACTAAATGGCCCACTTGATATAAAATCTCTGAGGAATGCAGATAGAAAAAGGGTTCCAGAAGAATAACCCTCACAAGTTATAGAGAAAGGTTGGACTGGAACAATATAACATAACAATCCTGCAACCAATGAACTCATGATAAAAAGGTTTGAAAAGTCTAGCTAATGTTTATTTAATGCCTCAGTTTAGTTTTTTTTTTTTTAAATCAGCACAAGGGACGATACCCAAATTCAATGCAAAGATTCCTGCTGGCTGGTCTCTTATTCCATACCCGAAGTCCTCTGCACCTCCATCCCATACCCCCACCGCTGCAATCTTCTGGTGCTGCAGGGATTATTGAGATCAGCTGGACCTGTGACAGGCAATCATCAAGAGTGCCAATTATGCCCACCCTTTCTGTTCCCCTCCTCCATTCATAGAAGCTGTACTATAGATTCCATCAATAAAAAGCGACCCATGAATATAGGAAGTGGACCATTCATTCATCCACCCATCGTTCATTCTTAGGAAATTTTTCATTGGTGGAAGTTATAGTACAGCTTAATGAGCGGGGGCGTAACTAGAAATAGTAGGGCCCCATAGCAAAATGTTGTATGGGGCCCCCCTGCAAACAGCCACCCCCACAGCTGCCCTAGTGTCAATGCAGCGTGACCTGTGCCACATACAGTGTGACCTGTGCCCAATGCAGCATGACCTGTGCCCAATACAGCGTGACCTGTGCCCCATACAGCGTGACCTGTGCCCCATACAGTGTGACCTGTGCCAAATACAGCCCCACCTATGCAGAGGAAGAGGCAAGCCACCCAAAACAGCAGAGAGCGGGATTGCCCACTGTAATAGCTTTTATTTGAATTTCCTGTTTTCCCAGGGCTCATCGTCACATAGCCCCACCTCTTGGCCCGACGCATTTGATGATGTCATGTGTCCTGCATTGGATCGGCGTTCTGTCTATCAAAGGCACCGGGCCAAAAGATGGAGCTTTGTGACGTGAGCCCTGGGAACACTGGAAGTCCCCTGGCTGGGAGACAGTGCCGGCGGTGCTCCTATCCTCACTGGGCCCCACTCGGCTGCGGGCCCCATAGCGCCCGCATGGGTCGCTATGGTGATAGTTACGCCCCTGCAGCTTATATTAATGGAGGAGGAGGGCAGAAAGGGCAGGTATAGGCGTGTTTGCTGGGTTGTCCTCAAAAAAAACATACTCACATGCACAGTGAATCCAGATTTGTCTGGTGTAATTAGCCACTCCATCACCTCAATTCGGGTCCCTCACTTCCATCTTTTCGTCTTACATTATCAGGGGACTGGCTGTCTCTTCTTGGTTATTGCAGCCAGCCCTCTGATGATGCATCGCGATGCATGTGCAATATGGTGCAGATTGTTTGACATATGTCCAGTGTTGTGGAGATAGCACAATGCCGCCTGGCATGCAAAACGTAAGTATCCCAGGAGGCTTCCTTCGGGAGGGAAGCTTCATTGGCTCATAGTAAACTGGGAAATGCAGTGGTTGAGTCCCGCAAAAAAAGGTATTTTATGATTAAAAAACAATGTTAAATATCTGATTGTATTTTGATGGAAGAGGAGAAAAATTATAAAAATTCACTGAAGAGGGTGAAGGTCCACTTTAAGTATACCTAATGCACAGTAGAAGAGAATAATAGAGGTCTGTGTAGATACTCTGAAAATCTTGCCATCACACACACCATATCACATTGGAAAATGTTTACTTTTGATTTGGGGATCTTATCAATTTATTACAATAAATAATAAACAACCACTTACACATGAAGAGAACACAGCCAGAAGAAGAACACTTAAAAATAACTTTATTATTCCATTATGGATTTCCTGATAAATAGGCCCTTTTGATTACAGTTTTCCAGCAGCTATTTGTTAAACATCTTATGGCTACAGAAATAGGTCAACTACAAGACAATCAGGCTTCTTCTTTTTTTGGCGTGATATCAATGATTCATTCGGAGTTTAAATGAATAAATATTACATTGGAAACAGTCCAATAGATCTGCAAGAGATGTATACCTCAAATCAGTTTAAGTGTTTGTAACTCTAAACTCTCCTGCCGCTATTATTAAAAAATAAAAGATTACAAATTGTCACTGCGAGCCCCTCTTTTATAACAAGGCATAATACACAGGATAAATGTGTTAATAAAACAAAGCTTGTAAATACCTTTTTACAGCTATCTTCAGGCTGGTCACGTGGTTCCAGGGCTACAGCGGGAGGGGCTGAGCAGCCACATGACCTCCCCGGTTGACATCAGAGGGAGATCTCAGCCCCTCCCGCAGTAGCCCTTGATCAGAGTAGGAGACCGACTGGGAATCACGTTACCGGCCTGAAGATAGTTGTAAAAAGGTAATTACAAGCTTTGCTTTAATAAAACATTTACCCTGTGTTTTATGTCTCATTATAATAGGGGGCTGGCAGTAAAATACATTTTTGTGGTAAGAACCACTTTAATATGTCATACCTCTGGCAAAAACCGGGGCTTATTTCATAATTAGAAACAACATACTCCATAACCAGGTCAAAAAATGGATAATTCCTTGGATGCCTTGCTGCCCTCTAGAACTGGGGTCGTCCTGGCTCAAATAAAAAGAAATAAAGAAAAAGGGCGCACTGGTCTAGTGCATTATCCAACAAATTTATTAACAATATCTGATAAAACCAAAAAGATGTCTACTCACAAACATAAATTTGTAAACTCGCTCGTCAAGCCACATGAGTGGAAAATCGCTTGGACAACCAGACCAACGTAGGGATCCTAGATGGGACCCTGCTGGCTGACAAGTTTCGAAGGATCAACCTTCTTCCTCAGACCCTCATTTTCATAATATACTAAAGCTTATTTCATAATATACGTCAAGGAGAAATTATATTTATTTATCCACAGCAAGAAATCACCAGTTTTCTAAACAGCGTAGTTAGAAAACCCAAAACAAATGAGTTGCTTTTAATTTATTTTTCTCACTTATACTGTATATCTTTGTCTGCAAACACATGAAAGCCTAAAGGCCCGTACACAGGATCAGAAAATTGTATGAAAAATACCACTTTCGTAGCGATCGTATGATAATCTAATTGTTAGTACAGAGCTTTCGAGAGCCGATCACGACAGTTCATCTAATATTATCAGATCGGAAAAGAATGAAAATTTTTCTTCTACGATACTATATCGTACAATTTTGATTTAATCATTACAGTTGTTGTTCCAAAATGCAATAAAAATACACTACAACATATTACATCACTGAATTTTTATTCTGTCATATGAGAATTTGTGTAACTCTAGTAAACTCTTCATTTTCTATATGAGATTAGCATGCAAAAAAAATAAAAAATCTCATTGTGAGTACCAGGCATTGGTTTAGGTGAAGTTTGGTACATTTTTTTTTTTTTTATTATGAAATTAGCACAAGGGACGTTACACACAATTATGAATTCGAGTTTTTGTGCTGGTGCCAGTTGCCATAGTGGAATTTCAAAGTCCTCTGCCCCACTCCCATATCCCACAGCCATAATCTTTCAGTGCTGGGGGGATAAACTTAAGCTGGCCAGAATACGTGCTGTCAGAATACACAAATCAGTGCTGCAGCCTGCTGCCTGCAGTGCTAATCAAGTGGCTTTTATCCGACATGGTGGTTAAACAGAAGTTGATCACTAGATCGACTTCTGTTCAACCGCAGTGGCCACAAATGGATTGACCTGCTGAACCAGATGGATTTCGATTTATGTATGGCCAGCTTTAGGCTTAGATTGACCTGCTGAACTGGATGGATTTCGATCTATGTATGGCCAGCTTTAGGCTTACCCCATTTACATTATTCCCTGTCCCATGTAGGAGTATCAGGGTAATAGGCACATCCCCAGGCGCAATAGTGCAGGGATCGCAAACCGGCATAGGCAAAGGCACGCTGGCGCGAATCAACATACAAGGACGCGCAGCACTGTGAATAGGTGAACACTCATGCACAGCGGCACACGCATAGCGTAATAGTGGAGCCACTGTCTATTTAAACCCGCTGCTGACAATGGTGCATTGCTGGTTTATCGTCAGCTTCCCTCTGTATTCCTGTGCCTTGTATATCCTGCTGATCTGATTTCCTGTGCACCAACCTGGCTTGCCTTGACCTCCTCTTCTTGTTCCCCCGGCTTGACCCTTTGGCTTGTACCTTGACATATTCCTGCATACTCTCTGCATCTGATCCCAGCCTGGCTTACGGACTCTGCCTTACCTGTCTCCTGTGCAAAGACTCGGCTGACCTTTGGTTTACACTGATCTTGAACTGTCTTACTGTGAATGACCCCTGGCCTGGCTCCTGACTCAGCTATCCAGTCTGCTCCACTGGTCCGCATCTTCTGAACTTTCCAAGCACGCCTGCCTTACAGTATACCTTGCCTGTCCCAGAAAGCTCCTGGCAACCAGCTCCAACAATCAGGCAACCCGTGCTTCTGTGGGCACCACGCCACCTGTGTTACCTTCAGGGGTGTGCTGCGCTCGGCTGCAAGGGGAGCCCCCCCAGCATCTCGGCCTCCTACCAAGTTCCTGACAAGGAGCTTGCAATCTAATGTCACTATCACAGTCATACCCATTAAATGCCATTTTTTATATAAAAGTAATTTTTTTCTACTGTTACATGTTTTGATTGGAGGAAGAAAGTCACACAAACACAGGTTAAACATACTCCCCGTTGTTGTGCAAAATTAAGACCATAATGTATATACTGTATATACTCTTCATGAAAATGTTGAGTGTACATACAGTATATAGAGTATCTGTCTGAAAGGGCAAGCCAGCAGCCAAGATGGTGGCCACAGAAAACATCCTGAGCTTCCAATTCCAGTAAGGAGAATGCCGCGGGTGAGCCTGGTGCACCATGTGACAGTTCATGGTGCCAAATGGGCTATTTAGACTGGGTTAGCACCCAAATTCAGTGCTGTCTGCTCTACAGCATTCCCCGTGTGTTCCTGCTATCAATTAGCTGATACCTGTTCCAGTTGTTTAACCCGGCTTGTTGCTGACGTTCCCTGCTATATGCCTCCATTGCAACTTAAGGCTCAGAGACTTTCAGTACACCTGGCAGATGGTTCCGCCATTAAATCCGTATTAGTCACCCAGGAAACAGTTCCACTATCTGCCACCATTACCAAGAACCATCAAGAACTGCTACGCCTAGATGCCATCGCTTCACCCCTGTTGCCGGTCATCCTTGGCACGCCATGGTTAAAAGCTCACAACCCGCATGTCAATTGGGCCACAGAGGAAATCAATTCCCCCTACTGCCTCCAACACTGCTTACAAGAAGCCCCTTGTGATCAACCTTCCCTGTTGTGCCTCGACACAGACCCTGAAGCCTGTCAATCTGTACCAGTAGTATAGCATGACTTCCTGGATGTGTTTAGCAAAAAAGGGGCAGAAACTCTTCCTCACCATCAGCCATACGATTGTCCAATCAAACTTCTCCCCGGGGTTGAAGTCCCTTTTGGGAGAATCTTCCCTTTGACCGAACTTGAACTTGTTGCTTTAAAGGACTATATTGACAATAACTAAGAGTTTCATCCATCCATCCACGTCCCTGGCCGGAGCGGGAATTTTCTTCGTGGATAAGAAGGACCACTCGTTACGGCCTTGTGTGGATTATCGTGAACTTAATAAAGTTACCATTAAAAAACTTTATCCCCTTTCACTGGTGCCTGAATTGTTCCAGAGGCTCTGTGCTGCCACTATTTTCACGAAGCTGGATCTCCGAGGTGCCTATAATCTGGATGTATACGAGAGGGGGATGAATGGAAGACAGCTTTCTGCACGCGGTTTGGGCATTTCGAATATCTTGTGATGCCTTTTGGACTTGCAAAGCCCCCGCTACATTCCAGCACTTTTTTTAATAATGTCTTCCTAGATTTCCTGGATTTGTTTGTCATAGTATATTTTGATGATATATTAATCTTCTCCCCATCTCTAAACAACCACCGCAGACATGTTATGAGTGTACTGGGACAGCATGGACTTTACGCCAAACCCGAGAATTGCGAGTATGAATGCCAAGGTATTCGATTTCTGGGTCTGATCATATCTACTGAAGGTGTCAAGATGGACCCCCAAAAGGTCACTGCCATCTTGGACTGGCCAGCTGCCAGTGATAAAAAAGGTATCCAGCGTTTTGTTGGATTTGCAAATTTCTACCTAAAAATACATTAGGGAATTCTCAGCAATCATCACCCTATCACACAGCTGACCAAACAAGGCACTAGATTCCGTTGGTCCCTGGAAGCTCAGACTGCCTTTGAGACTCTGAAATAGCTGTTCACCTCCGCATCTGTTCTGAAACATCCTGATCCAGCCCTGCCATACGTCTTAGAAGTAGAAGCATCAGAAACAGCGGTTGAAGCAGTACTTTCCCAAAGGCAGGGGGCCCATAAACTATCAACTGCGGAGAAGAACTATGATGTCGAGGACCATTAACTTTTAGCAATCAAAGCTGCTCTGGAAGAGTGGAGGTACTTACTAGAAGGGGCCGCACATCCAATCTTGATCTACAGGTATACAGATCACAAGAATCTGGGATATTTAAGGACAGCAAAGAGGATAAAACCCGGCAAGCCAGGTGGGCACTATTCTTTTCCAGATTTGCCTTTCATATAACTTATAGGCCTGGGTCGAATAACACAAAACCCGATGCGTTGTCACTTATGTTTAGTGAGTCTGAAGAAACTTTACCTCCAGATACTATTCTGTCTTCAGGGAACTTCCTCCTTCTACAAGGAGACTTGATGTCTCAGATTAAACAAGCTTCGGTGGGGAGCTCCCCACCCTCTGGAATTACCTTACAGGCAAAAGACAGACTGCTTTGGTACAAGGACAAGATCTTTGTACTGGAGGATCTCCGAATTTCCACCTTGGGGCTGTGTCATGATCACGTGCTAGCAGGGCATTTTGGCATTAGTAAGACTTCTGAACTGGTGCAACGGACATTCTGGTGGCCTAGGGTGGAGAAGGACTGTAACAGGTAAGTGGAATCCTGCACCACTTGCATCCGCAACAAGAATAGCAAATCCAAGACTTGGGGTCTGTTGAAACTGTTACCTGTCCCAAATAGACCTTGGAGAATGATTTCAATAGACTTTATTGTGGAACTTCCCCCATCCGAGGGCTACAATACCATCTTTGTGGTGGTAAATCGATTATCTAAGATGGCACATTTCTTACCATTGAAAGGTACACCATCAGCTCGAGAGACTGTACAAATCTTTGTCAAGGAAATTATAAGGCTTCATGGGGTTCCAGCAAATATCATGTCTGTTCGAGGGGTGCAGTTCACCTCCAGGTTCTGGAGAGCTTTATGTGAATCCCTTGAGATTGAACTATCATTTTCATCAGCTAATCATCCGCAAACAAATGGACAGACAGAAAGGACCAACCAAACTCTTGAACAACACCTACGCTGCTTCTCCTCGTTTTCCCAAAATTACTGGGTTTTACTACTTCCTTTAGCCGAATTCTCTTACAATAATTCTGTTCACTCGGCCACAAAACAATCACCATTCTTTGCCAATTATGGCTTCCATCCTTTTCTGTCTAATACAATACCGGAGTGCCCTGTACCAGCTGTCCTTGAAACAATGGATTTCTTTAGTACTAACAACAAATTGTTACAAGAAAGAGAAGAGGAGAATTGATCCTGAATCCTGGTGATCAAGTTTGGTTATCCACAACAAACCTGAAATTAGCCTGTCCATTGAAGAAACTGGGCCCTGAATTTGTGGGGCCGTTTTCAGTAAAGAAGCAGATTAACGATGTTGCTTATGAGCTAGAACTACCAGACTTTTTCAGGATTCATCCTGTGTTTCATATAACCCTGCTGAAGCCAGCTATCCCTGATTCCTTTCCTGGATGAAATGTTGGTTCACCTGAACCCGTGGTTGTCAACGGGTTAGAAGAATTTGAGGTTGAAGCAATTTTAGATGCAGAAAGAGGAATTAATCAAATTCAGTACCTGATAAAATGGAAAGGGTATGGGCCAGAGGACAACTCATGGGAACCAGAAGGCAATATTCATGCCAAGAGGCTGATTCAGGCTTTCAAAAATTGTCATCCTGCCACATTGGCCCAGTTGGGCATCCGGAGGCTGCCCATTAGGGGGGGCACAATGTCAGAAAGGGCATGCCAGCAGCCAAGATGGTGGCCACAGAAAATGTCCTGAGCTTCCAATTCCTGTAAGGAGAATGCCGCAGGTGAGTCTGCGTGCGCAGGGGGGCCGCACCCTGTGACAGTTAATGGCACCAAATGGGCTATTTAAACTGGGTCAGCACCCGGATTCAATGCTGTCTGCTCTACAGCGTTCCCTGTGTGTTCCTGCTATTCATTACCTGATACCTGTTCCAGTTGTTTGACCCGGCTTGTTGCTGACGTTCCTTGCTATCTGCCTGCATCCGACCCCGACTTGTCTCTGACTTCGCACCTGCCTGCTCCTTCTGCTACCTCGCTGCCAGCCTGTTACCGATCCGTCCTCTACCTTGACTCCGCTCCAGCCTCTACATCAGTTTCTGACTTACTCGCTTGTGTATGACCCAGTCTGCCTGTACCTGCCTTCTCTCCACTCCTCTGGAAGCAACCATCCCACCTGTAGCTGCATCTGCTTCCCAGACTATGGTGTTCCAGTGTCAGTCTGTTCCAGCTTCCAGCTTACCCACTGTTACTGGTTTTCTGCTGTGTCTGGATCCCTCCACAACCCCGCTAGAAGTTCCAGCCCAGCTCGGCTGACAGCGATTTTGCCAGACACTCGTGCGATTCTGCATTCCTGTGCGTCCCGTCTGCTCTAGCAGGGGCCTCGAGTCAGAGGTGTAAGAGAGGCCGTCCTCTGCATATCAGGCTCTACCACCAGGTACGTGACAGTATCTCACAAAAGTGAGTACACCCCTCACATTTTTGTAAATATTTTACAGCTTGTATAACTGTAAATTTGTTGTCCCCTCAAAATAACTCAACACACAGCCATTAATGTCTAAGCCACTGGCAACAAAAGTGAGTACACCCCTAAGTGAAAATGTCCAAATTGGGCCCAATTAGCCATTTTCGCTCCCTGGTGTCCTGTGACTCATTAGTGTTACAAGGTCTCAGGTGTGAATGGGGAGCAGGTGTGTTAAATTTGATGTTATCGCTCTCACTCTCTCATACTGGTCACTAGAACATGGCACCTCATGGAAAAGGACTCTCTGAGGAATTGAAAAAAAAATGTGTTGCTCTACATAAAGATGGCCTAGGCTATAAGAAGATTGCCAAGACCTTGAAACTGAGCTGCAGCACGGTGGCCAAGACTATACAGCGGTTTAACAGGGCAGGTTCCACTCAGAACAGGCCACGCCATGGTCGACCAAAGGAGTTGAGTGCACATGCACAGCATCATATCCAGAGGTTGGAAATAAATGTATGAGTGCTGCCAGCATTGCTGCAGAGGTTGAAGGGGTAGGGGGTCAGCCTGTCAGTGCTCAGAGCATACGCTGCACACTGCATCAAATTGGTCTGCATGGCTGTCATTCCAGAAGGAAGCCTCTTCTAAAGATGATGCACAAGAAAGCCTGCAAACAGTTTGCTGAAGACAAGCAGACTAAGGACATGAATTACTGGAACCATGTCCTGTGGTCTGATGAGACAAAGATAAACGTATTTGGTTCAGATGGTGTCAAGCGTGTGTGGCGGCAACCAGGTGAGGAATACAAAGACAAGTGTGTCTTGCCTACAGTCAAGCATGGTGATGGGAGTGTCATGGTCTGGGACTGCATGAGTGCTGCCGGCACTGGGAAGCTACAGTTCATTGAGGGAACCATAAATGCCAATATGTACTGTGGCATACTAAAGCCGAGCATGATCCCCTCCCTTCGGAGACTGGGCCGCAGGGCAGTATTCCAACATGATAAGGACCCCAAACACACCTCCAAGATGACCACTGCCTTGCGAAAGAAGCTGAGGGTAAAGGTAATGGACTGGCCAAGCATGTCTCTAGACCTAAAACCTATTGAGCATCTGTGGGGCATCCTCAAACGGAAGGTGGAGGAGCGCAAGGTCTCTAACATCCACCAGCTCCGTGATGTCATTATTATACTAGATTTAAATTTGGTGTTATAATTTATCAAATCATATGCCAAATCATGTACAAATGTAAAAACTAATTTACATAAGTGATTCCAGTTAGCCCTCAAGTAAGAATTTGAATACCCTGAATTTATTTTACAGAAAAGTATTTTAAATTAGCACCACATTTGCAAGAGATACGTGAGTATCTGAGAGTACTTATGAGCTGGTGTGAAATGCTTATTTTTTGCCATGACCATACACATTACTGTCTGATTGCATAGTCTCCTTATGTATCAACAATTATGTAGTGCAATAGCCTGTCTGATTGGATACAAATGGAATGGTTAATTTATATTTTAGGCCATCATATTATCATATTTTAGTAAAGCTAGGAGATTTGAATATATTTTACAATTGGACTGTAATGTGTATGGTCAACTTAAAGAGGAACTGCAGTCTGCTCACATAATTTGTAATAAAACATCTTTGCCATTCTGAAGCTTTCCTCCAAGCACTTTGCATATTATTTTATACATACTGTGATTCTGTACTTGCCAAATATGCTGCAGAAATCTCCCTCCACTAAGTCTGGCTGCAACCATTTTAACTTGTTGGTAGCAGAAGCTGCTGTCTGTTCATTTCCTAGATTTACACAGACACGCAGAGGCACACCTCCAGCCAGGGCCGGCCCTACCATGGGACCCGATGGAGCGATGGCTCCAGGTGGCTCTTTCAGGGGGGTGGCAAATTGCCGCCCGCCCGCTCCGCTGCGGATCCCACTGTGAGGAGCCCGGTGCTCTGCTGAGAAAGGTCCCCCATCGGATAGTGTCTGCCCTGTACTGTGCAGGTGCAGCGCTTGCGCAGTACGGAGGACAAAGGAGACGCCAAAAGTCTCCGAACACGAACAGCTGCTCATCAGCTCTACAGGGTGCCTGCGCAATTAAGAGTACATTGTGCCACACGCTCACGCTGTTCATATTCCGAGACTTTCGGCGTCTCCTTTGTCCTCCATACTGCGCAAGCGCTGCGCCTTCATAGTACAGGGTGGACACTATCCGATGGGGGACAGGAGCGTGCGGGGCAAGGGCTCATGCACACAGCTGTAAGGTGACTGTACAATGTCCTCAGTCTCCATGAAAGCATTTGTGGGACCAGGGGCGGATCCAGGGGGGGGGCAACAGGGCAATTGCCCCCCCCGAAATAATAGCACACACACTCTTAATGTAACTGTCTCCTGCACTCCGCTGCCGGCCCGAGTCTCTCTCTCACATGTGCCGATCAGCGGCGCCAAGAGAGAGACTCGCGCGTGGTATGTACGGGTGGTGGCGGCGGTCACTGACACTGAAGGAAGGATAGGTGGGTGGAGCCTCTTCCCTGCTCTGCACTCGTTGCTAGACGCCAGGCGGCCCTGGCATTAGCAACGAGTGACGTCACGGTCAGTCACACTCACACTGCAGTGAGTGAGTGAGTCACGGCGTCACGTCGGAGGTCGGACTCGAGTCTCTCAGAGCCGACCGACGTGACAGTGTGACAGGGCCTGGAGCGGGCGGCTGGTGTGTGACTGAGGCTGAGCGAGGCAGCGAGCAGGCAGGTGTTGAAGCCGCTCCCCTTCTGATAATGTGACTGAAGGGACATGGCGTCGCGGCCATCTTGGTACTCCCGCACTCGTCCACAGTAAGCCTAGTGTTTGTAAGTCAGCAAGCGGACATCTTTATACACCCACCAGAGTCTTGCTTATCACAGTCATTTTTAACAGTAAACTCAACTTATATTTCACTAAATAAGCTGAGTTTACTATTAAAAATAACTGTGAAAAGCAAGACTCCGGTGGGTGTATAAAGATGTCTGCTTGCCGACTTCTAACTCTAGTCTTACTGCTGACAAGTGAGGGTGTACCAAGATGGCCGCAATGCAACATGCTTTTGCATGCATATTCTGATGAGTTACAATATCTCTCACTGCCCGCCCTCACTCTAGGACACATCCACTGGCAACTTGGCAAGTGACAATCCGCATGTTGTGGCAAGCGACATTGGCAAGTGAGAATCTGCATGTTGTGGCAGGCGACATTGGCAAGTGAAAATCCGCATCTTGTGACAGGCGACATTGGCAAGTGACAATCCGCATCTTGTGGCAGGCGACATTGGCAAGTGACAATCTGCATGTTGTGGCAGGCGACATTGGCAAGTGACAATCCGCATCTTGTGGCAGGCGACATTGGCAAGTGACAATCCGCATCTTGTGGCAGGCGACATTGGCAAGTGACAATCCGCATCTTGTGGCAGGCGACATTGGCAAGTGACAATCCGCATGTTTTGGCAGGCGACATTGGCAAGTGACACGCTGCATCTGGTGGCAGGCGACGGTAGCAAGTGACACGCTCAGGGCTCCCAATGATTCTGCATTATGGTGAGTTGAACGATTTCATTTTACATTACAATGTAATAATATAAATAATGCGCCTCAATCATCCTGACACCACATCAACCATGGTGCTGTTATGATTGAAGCGCCAACACCAGCCATTGCCCGACAAATTGCCCGCAAAATTTTATGGCAGTGCCCCTCCCGAGACTAGGCTCTGGATCCGCCCCTGTGTGGGACCCACCACTGCTGTGTTCAATTGCCCATAGATAGCAAATAGACAATGTGTTTGTACACAGTTATGTGCCAGGGGTTGAGCAAAACACTCACATGCACACAGATACGTGTTCTGAATGCAGTTAGTCTCTCATGCTTCATGAAACCCACAACACACAAGTGCATACAGATGCATTTTCTAACTGCTGTCTGCGGGCAGAACAGGGGAAGTCAGTCACTGGGCGGGACAGTCGACTTGTAAGCAGGCTTGCTGACCAATCAGCGGGCCTTTGGGCGGGGGAGCAGAGAGATGACATCATCTCTCACCGCCCGTCCTGCATCACTGCAGCTTCACCCTCACTGTGCAGCCGCAGGCAGCAGAGAGATTACATCATCTCTCTGCTGCCTGCCTTTACTCCAGGACACAGCAAGTGGCAATCCACTAGGTGTGGCAGGTGACGTTGTGGCAAGTGACAATCCGCAATGTGTGGCAGGTGACGTGGCAAGTGACAATCTGCTCTCCGCTACGTGTGGCAGGTGGTGTCGTGGCAAGTGACAATCTGCAATGTGTGACATTGCGGCAAGTGACAATCCACAATGTGTGGCAGGTGACGTCATGGCAAATGACAATCCGCAACATGTGGCAGGTGGCGTTGTGGCAAGTGACAATCCTCAATGTGTGGCAAGTGACAATCCACATCTGATGGAAGGTGACATTGGCAAGTGACACGCTCAGGGCTCCCACTGATTCTGCATTATGGTGAGTTGAACTACTTTATTCTATATAACAATGTAATAATAGAAATATTGCACTTCACGACGTTACCAATTGGTCTCTTATTAATGTTTAATATGTTAATCCTGCGTAATTATTGTAAAATATGAAATTAAGGATGTTTAATTGTGAATTGTGAAAAGTATAACAGAAAATAAAAAAATTTTGATTATAAAAAAAAAAAGAAATATTGCACTTCAATAATTTTTTTTGCGATACGGCACTGTATCAATTTAACTGACAATTGCGCGGTCGTGTGACGTTGCACCCAAACAAAATTTGCGTCCTTTTTTCCCCACAAATAGAACTTTCTTTTGGTGGTATTTGATCACCTCTGCGTTTTTTATTTTTTGTGCTATAAACAAAAATAGCGACAAGTCTTCATCAGTTTAGGCCAATATGTATTCTTCTACATATGTTTGGTAAAAAAAAACGCAATAAGTGTATATTGATTAGTTTGCGCAAATAGCGTCTACAAAATAGGGGGTAGATTTAAGGCATTTTTATTATTATTATTTTTTTTTACTAGTAATAGCAGTGATCTGTGATTTTTAGCGAAACTGCGACATTGCGGTGGACAGATCAGACACTTTTGACACTTTTTTGGGACCAGTGACATTTATACAGTAATGCACTGATTACAGTGTAAATGTCACTGCCAGGGGAGGGGTTAAATGTGTTCCCTGGGAGGTGTTTCTAACTGGTTGGGATGGGACTGAAAGGAGGAGGAGAGAGAGATCTCTGTTTCTAATCACTAGGAACAGCAGATCTGTCTCTCCTCCCCTGTTCAAATGGGGATCTGTCTGTTTACATTGACAGATCCCTGTTCTGGCTCTCTGTGGAGCGATCGTGGGTGGCCGGCTGACATCGTGGCCGCCGGCCACGCACAGGTCCTTTTATACATGTATAGAGCCATGTGTAACAAATTTAGATGCGCAACCAAAATAATAAAAATAAATTTATAAAAACCAGATAGGTGTAGGAACGATAAAACCCAAATAGTGCCACAATATTGTTAATACTCCATAACAGATATCAATCCGTGTAAATCTGTTGAAATTGGACTCTTCAGAAGGTGTTTGCTTTACGATTGCTCTATTCACCCCGCAAAAAGGGCAGCCAGACAACAGACGAAAAAGTGATTTTAAAGAGCAAAGGGCCGCTTACCAGATCTGTTGACGTCAGGTCCTACAGCTCCACCACGCACCAGCTGGCTGACTTGAGCCGCGGCTGTGATTTCTTATTGAATACACCGTTTTTTTGGATGTCAGTTGCTTATCATCATATTGGAATAAAGAAACCTTGATTTTAGTACTGCACCGTGAAGTCTTCTTTCTACCTTTCATAATTCGCTCCACAAGCGATCTTACCTTGACAAGGGTCCCACGAAGCATACTGCGGCAGTTGGAGAGTTGCCTTTGGAGGAGAGGATTCGGATATCCAATGAACGTGTGAACACACCATCCCTGGCTGATTGATCCCTCCTGTGTATGCCTATATGATCTCTATAACCTGAGATCCAACAGATCTGGTAAGCGGCCCTTTGGTCTTTAAAATCACTTTTTTGGCTGTTGTCTGGCTGTCCTTTTTGCGGGGTGAATAGAGCAATCGTTACACCTTCTGAAGAGTCCAATTTCAACTGATTTACACGGATTGATATCTGTTATGGACTATTAACTATATTGTGGCACTATTTGTGTTTTTTTCATTCCTATACCTATGTGGTTTTTTATACATCTATTTATATTATTTTGGTTGTGCATCTAAATTTGTTACACATATCTATTAGCTGAATATTCAGGTTTTCTAGTTGCAGCACCGCTTTCTTCCTTTTTAATGTTTTTTTATCAACAAATATACTTTATTTTGTTTCACCGCTTTTTACCAACACGTATATTTTTAAATATAAGTATATGCACATATGTTAGAGGGTTTAGCGCGGATATTCCACCATATATAATGTATAGAGCTATGACAGGTCCTCTTTATACTCCTTTACATGTATAGAGCCATGACAGATCCTCTTTATACTTATATATACACATATAGTGCCATGACAGGTCCTCTTTATACTCCTATATATGTAAAAAAACATAACAGGTCCTCTTTATACTCCTATATACATGTATAGAGCCATGACAGGTCCACTTTAGTTATCATGATATAAAATAATGGATGTGGGGGCATTTTGGTGGGCGTGATTTTTTTTTTGGGGGGGGGGCAGCATTTCAATCTTGGGACCAGGCAGCACAATGTCTTGGGCCGGGTCTGCCTCCAGCTCTGCAGCCCTTCAGCTCTCATTGGCCCTCTTATGACTCACCCCCCCTCCTTTCCTGGCAAACTCTCACAAGAGTGAGAAGGAGAGATGTGCATGATGTCATAAGCCTAGGCCAATGACCAGACAAGAAATAGAAAGTGGGCTGTATAAGGTATTTACTGGCAGAAAAAAGTGTTTTACTATCCAAAGTTAAAACAACAAGGGCAGAAGATTTAATAGATGGAAAGTTGAAAAAAATGACTGACGGTCCACTTTCAATCAGTCTATCATCACAACTTCCTTTCCAAAAGAATTATCTTACTTCATCTCAGCAGAAGTCTGACAAAGCAACTGCAGTGGAAAACAATTTTATTTTGTTTAGCAGTTTTGCCATTTTCTTCTCAACTATACAAATTTGTATAAAGTCATGTCAGATGTGCACTTTCAGCACCTGTGTCAAACAAAAAAATTGATTCGTTTTAAGCAGCATTTTATGGAGCTTACATAACCATCTACTAGGTGATATATAATAAATATCCCAACAGGGCCCAGGGAAGGGTATGCAGCTTCTAGTTCTTTCATTTCTCAATGGATCTGGCAAGGTATTTCTCAGGCTTATGTCTCAAAGGGTGTGATTCTATTCTACTAAAAGTGTTGGGACTTCCCGGGTTACTGCTTATCAGGCTTAAAGCGGAGTTCCACCCATTTAAAAGTCAGCAGCTACAAAAAGTGTAGCTGCTGACTTTTAATAAACAGACACTCACCTGTCCCACGGTCCAGCGATGTGGCCACCCACAGCCTCGCTCCTCTCCCTCTCCTCTCTGCGGCGCCTGGATTGCAAGTGTTGGCACCCGGCTGTGGCTTCACAGCCTGGTGCCCACTGCGCATGTGCGAGCGCGTTATGAATGGCCGGGCAATCTTCTGGGACTTGTGATGTGTCCCAGAAGATTGCAGGGAGGGAGGGGGAGAGGTGAACTTCCGCTTGGTGCTGCGGCGCCAGTAGAGGAAGTGGGACCTGGGTACCCTGCAGCTCTCATTGGCCCTCTTATTAGCAATTGCATCATCTGTGCATCTATTTGCACGATAGGCAAACTGATACTTATCCAGATTAACAGGAATGCTTGCCTTAAGATGTGATAATACGAGCCAAAACATTTCATGATGATAGGAGTTAGGGTAACTGGGCGATAATCATTTAAGCATGATATCCCTGATTTTCTTAGGTATTGGGACAATAGTAGTAGATTTAACACAAGAAGGTACTGCAGCCTGCTTCAATGACAAATTAAAAATATCAGTAAAAACACCTGCTAACTGGTCTGCACATCCCCTCAGTATACGGCCTGACACCCCATCTGGTCCTAATGCCTTTCTGATGTCAATCTTCCTCAAATTTGACCTGACCTCATGTATTAACTCTGCTTTAAAAATGGTGTATATAGCTTTTCTTGGTATATAAACCAGCAGAGAACTAATGGAGTTAGAATAAATTCTAAGACATACAACTGCAACCGTTTAAATATAAATCACTTGCTTCTAATAGCAAGGCACAGCACTCAATTAGTACAAGTGTGGTAAAACAGATGTTCTCCCTCCCTTAATACGTCTAATCTGGATAATTCTCATTCTAAGTTCCAAAAAAGCTCATCATGTTAGGTTAAAGCAAATGAAGTTAAAGCTGAGCTTCAGGATAAGCAAATATAGTCTAACAGGAGTCGTATGTATACTTATTTGAATCTTGGTGTACTGTGCACATTCCTTCCAGATCTGTGCAGTAATCCACTGAAAAACGTTGCCTCTGTGCAGGAACCTTCTTTAAAGTGGATATAAACCTGATTTATGAAATTTGAGCTGGGCACATATATCTGTAGTGTTTAATTATCTCTCTCCAAAGCACCAAGTCCTATGGCTTTCTCCTGCTCCGTTCTGTTATGAGCATTTTAACGTCTGATAAGTTCTCTGACACAGGAGATAAAACCAGGCTGAAATTTGTGTTGTGGGAGGTTGCTATAAAGATTAGCACAGAGCTAAACTATTCACAAAACAGCTCTGCATGTCTCTGCCTGTCTCTGCCTATGAGGAGAGGGGGGGTGTACTTTTCCTCCAATCAGCTGTCTTGGCTGTATGCCCAGACTTCACACTCAGTGCTGAACAGGAAGAGAAAATATGTAACATGATGTGCACTTTCTAAAGAATATATAAAGCTGAAGTCAGCAGATATGCATGTACTTTGATATTTGTTTAATCTCTGTGTATCATCTGAGGCTGTTCACTTCACTGGGTATGTGGAGGGTTTACATCCACTTTAATAAAGATAGGGCACTGCTGATCTCTCTACTTGTGCAGGGTGACTGGTCTTGTTTCCACAATCTAAAACCAATAGAAGAAGCTCCTGACACAGACCCACCCCATCCTCCACTCTCCTCTATTGAGAAAAGCCTGTACATTGTTTACATTGCATGTAACATGCTTTTCGAATGGGGGAGAGCCTGATGAGTCCCCCCCCCCCCCCATTCACAAACCATGTTACAGGCAGTAAAAAATAAATGAAAGAAATGTTCCCAAGTATGGTACATACTTCATTACAGGTAAGTTGGGTCAATAGGCTGTAGGGCTAAAAATAATTTTTAGCTTAAACTTTGCTTTAAGCCTCCTACAACAATGTTAGTGATTAATAACTTAAGTAGGAATTCCAGGTATGAATATTTTATACATTGTTACTTTGGCCAAGCTATGTGACTATGTATATACCACATTTGTCTTATGCCCCTGGAAGCTGGAAATCACTGAAATAAACACTGCTACTTTAGTGATCTCTACATGCTTCTGGGTTCTGCATCAAGCGATTGGCCTGCTGCATGTTGGGCACAGGAGGTGGGTCATTTGCAAAAAGTGCAAAAGTGCCATTCAGAGAAGGGTTTGCCTTTTCTGAATGACTACAAAGAATTCTCTGATTGGAAGAGTTAGAGATGCAGGGCGTTTACATCACCTCATCCAATCAGAGAATGCCTTGCTCACGCTAAGAATGCTTTGGCTTGGGCCAAGTGGCTGACCTCCTGTGTTCAGAATGCAGCAGGCCGGTTCCTCAGCACCCGCATGCAAGTAGAAATCACTGAAGTAGCGGTGTCATCTTCAGTGATTTCTAATTTCTAGGTGCATTGGCCAAGTATGGTATGTTGTACTTACATAATTACATTGGTCCAAGCTGGATCCATGTACTGTGACTATCTATAAAATATCCGTACATGGAACTCCTCTTTCAAGAAAAGATATACTTTTTCAGCAAATTTTTTAGGCTGAAAACCCCCCCCTCGGCTAATACTCGAGTGAGGGTCTCGAGTGAGGGTGCCCATCTGCAGCTGTACCTTTGATTACTAATACAGCGGGTGTCTCCCACTGTGTCATGCAGTCTGTTTGGTGGCTGACCATTGTAAAAAAGCCCCGTCTCCTCCTCGTCCGTGATAGACGGAACACTGATACACTGCTGGGAAACTGTATCAGTGTTCCATCTATCACGAACGAGTAGGAGGCAGGGCTTTGTTACAATGGACAGCTGTCGAACAGACTGCATGACACAGTGGGAGACACCCGCTGTTTTAGTAATCAAAGGTACAGCTGCAGATGGGCATGACACAGCGGGAGACACCTGCTGTTTTAGTTATCAAAGGTACAGCTGCATATGGGCACAGTGAGGCTGTAGATGGGCACAATGAGGCTGCAAATGGGCACAGTGAGGCTGCAAATGGGCACAGTAAGGCTGCAGGTGGGCACAGTGAGGCTGCAGATGGGCACAGTGAGGCTGCAGATGGGCACAATGAGGCTGCAGATGGGCACAGTGAGGCTGCAGATGGGCATTGTTTACCCAGTAGCTGCTGCATTTCCCACCTTAGGCTTATACTCGAGTCAATACGTTTCTCCATTTTTTTGTGGTAAAATTAGGTGCCTCGACCTATATTCGGGTCGGCCTATACTCGAGTATATACGGTACCCCTTTTTATTTTTTTTCAATCCCCTCCCACCTTTATTTTTCTCAGTTACCTTCAAAATACATACTCAGATGACCCAGGAAATTCTGCTGTGATTCACACTCTGCTGCATACCTGGCCCTGTGCTGTCATCTTCCTTTGTTATGTCACCAGGAGCCAATTGTTATCTGGTTCTTGCAGCCAGCCCCTGATGACGCAGCACCAGGTTCTTCCTCTGGTGTGGAATATGTAGGAATATGGAGGAATTTGTAACATGAATATCCTGGGAGGCAGAATAGACATAATTGTCATCGAAAATATTCAGAATAGAGGCAAGGGCAGAGAGGATGATGCTTAAAGTGAAACAATAAAAATGAAATATTCCTTTAAATATTGTGCCTGGGTTTCCCCTTAGTCTGCCTATAAAGCCTATAATTCATAGAATGCACTAAGCTAATAAAACCTTCTGCCTGCAGAACCACTTTAACCACATGCCGACCAGCGCACAACAATATACGTTGTCACAATGGCACAGCTGGGCAAATGGGTGTACAGGTACATTCCCTTTAAGATATGGCATTATGGGCGCGCGCACCTGCCGCGTGCTCTGTGACCATGGGTCCTGCGGATCGTGTCATGGAGCAGAAGAACGGGGAGATGCCTATGTAAACAAGGGATTTCCCTGTTCTGTATAGTGACATAACAGAGATCATTGCTCCCTGTCATCGGGAGCAGTGATCGCTGTCATGTGAGTTGAAGCCCACCCCCCCACAGTTAGAATGACTCCCTAGGACACACTTACCCCTTCATCGCCCCTTAAGGTTTAACCCCTTCCCTGCCAGTGACATTTATACAGTAATCAGTGTATTTTTATAGCACTGATCACTGTATAAATGACAATGGTCCCAAAATAGTGTCAAAAGTGTCCGATGTGTCTGCCATAATGTTGCAGTCATGATAAAAATCGCAGATCACCGCCATTACTAATAAAAAAAAAATTTAATAATAAAAATACCATAAAACTATCCCCTATTTTGTAGACGCTATAACTTTTATGCAAAACAGTCAACATACGCTTATTGCAATGTTTTTTACCAAAAATATGTAGAAGAATACATATTTTAGGCGGATATTTTTTATAGCAAAAAGTAAAAAATATTGCTTTTTTTTTTAAATTGTCGCTGTTTTGTTGTTTATAGCACAAAAAATAAAAGCCGCAGAGGTGATCAAATACCACCAAAAGAAAGCTCTATTTGTGGGGAAAAAGGGACATCAATTTTGTTTGGGTGCAGCGTCACACGACCGCGCAATTGTCAGTTAAAGTGACGCAGTGCTGAATCACAAAAAGTCCTCTGGTCAGGAAGGGGGTAAATCCTTCCGAGGCTGAAGTGGTTAAGAATTTTACATAATGCAGCGGCATTGACACAAGTAGAACACCCAATATTAGATGTAATTTACTCTTACAAAGAAAATACACCTCTGCACACTGTGCTGACTAGATTCCAGTGTTTCCCTTCTCCCTTGGTTTCTTCCCCTCATTTAGCTAACATGACCACAGTGCTGACAGAGAGAGTTAAAGGGGTTGTAAAGGCAGGAGTTTTTTTATTTAATGCATTCTATGCATTAGGATAAAAAGCCTTCTGTGTGCAGCAGCCCCCTCAGCCCCCTAATATTTACCTGAGCCTCCTCTCTATCCAGCGATGTCCATGAGTCCCTTGGCTTTCTGGGGCTCTCCCCTCTAAATGGCTGAGACACATCAGCAGCGCCATTGGCTCCCACTGCTGTCAATCAAAGTCAGTTAGCCAATCACATGAGAGAGGGGCTGGGCCAACCGCAACTCTATGTCTGAATGGACATACAGAGCTGCAGCTTGGCTCGGGAGCCCCAACAGCAAGCTGCTTGCTGCGGGGGCACTCGACAAGAGAGAGAGGGGCCAGGAGCAGCAAAGAGGGACCTGAGAAGAGGAGGATCCAGGCTGGTCTGTGCAAATCCACTGCACAGAGCAGGTAAGTATAACATGTTTGTTATTTTAGAAAAAACAAAATAACAAGACTTTACAATCACTTTAAATAAGGATGTCGTCAGGCGCCAATGTCCTCCTTATAAACTGAGACATTATCGGTTTTCAGGCCTCGTGTGGCTATCTAGCATGATGCTCAAGGTTGTACTTCTTATGGATGCTTTATTAACCACTTAAGGAACAGCCGTTGCAGTTATACTGTGGCAATGTGGCTCGATCCCGCATAGGTGTACGTCAGGTCGTACACAGAGATTTGTGGGCGCATGTGCACGCTCCCATTGGCCAGCGGAAAGATCACTGTGGCTGAGCTCCAGAGATGCAGTCGGGAGATGGGAGAAAGTTATAGAAAGTCAACCATCACTGCAGCCCTCCACCAGTCGGGGCTTTATGGTAGAGTGGCCCAACGGAAGCCTATCCTCAGTGCAAGACACATGAAAGCCCGCATGGAGTTTGCTAAAAAAACACCTGAAGGACTCCAAGATGGTGAGAAATAGGATTCTCTGGTCTGATGAGACCAAGATAGAACTTTTTGGCCTTAATTCTAAGCGGTATGTGTGGAGAAAAGCAGGCACTGCTCATCACCTGTCCAATACAGTCCCAACAGTAAAGCATGGTGGTGGCATCATCATGCTGTGGGGGTGTTTTTTCAGTTTCAGTGACAGGACGACTGGTTGCAATGGAGGCAAAGATCAATGCGGCCAAGTACAGGGATATCTTGGACGAAAACTTTCTCCAGAGTGTTCAGGACCTCAGACTGGGCCGAAGGTTTACCTTCCAACAAGACAATGACCCTAAAGCACACAGCTAAAATAACGATGAAGTGGCTTCACAACAACTCCGTGACTGTTCTTGAATGGCCCAGCCAGAGCCCTGACTTAAACCCAATTGAGCATCTCTGGAGAGACCTAAAAATGGCTGTCCACCAACGTTTACCATCCAACCTGACAGAACTGGAGAGGATCTGCAAGGAGGAATGGCAGAGGATCCCCAAATCCAGGTGTGAAAAACTTGTTGTATCTTTCCCAAAAAGACTCATGGCTGTATTAGATCAAAAGGGTGCTTCTACTAAATACTGAGCAAAGGGTCTGAATACTTAGGACCATGTGATATTTCAGTTTTTCAAAAAAATGTCAACAATTCTGTGTTTTTCTGTCCATATGGGGTGCTGTGTGTACATTAATGAGGAAAAAATGAACTTAAATGATTTTAGCAAATGGCTGCAATATAACAAAGAGTGAAAAATTTAAGGGGGTCTGAATACTTTCCGTCCCCACTGTAAGTAAGTAATATACAAATAATTATTATATATTATTTTTAAGGTAATTTACTATTTTTTCAAAAACTGTACTCAAACAGGTCACTTAACAAACAAATACTGAAGTTTGAAGTTATAACTTCAAACCAGTAATTTCACAGTAAATAGATAAATAATAATATATTATCTTATAACATATAGCATAATAATATATTATTTAGCTTGTACCTTTTCAGCAGCAGCAGATTCTCATTCTCCCTCTTAACCGTGTGAGAAAAACATGGGATTATGGGTAAATCTTATGCACATAAACACGTTTTTTCCTTGTAGTTAGGAGGGCTGGGCTGGAAGGGAGTATTTGTCTTTTAGACACATCCCCCCTTCTATGACACTGCAGTGAGAGGCCATCCTCCACTGCCGCATTTTTATTGGACAGCTTGGGCCAATGGTACTTTACCATTGGTCCAAGACTCCAGGCTGTCCATTGAGCTCAGTACCTCTGACAAGAAGTGAGAGCACTGTGAGCTCATACTCACAGTCTGCTGCAAACAGAGTATGCCAGCTTGTATTTAAATGGGCTGCTCTGTATTTAGCTTCTGACAGGCTGTGCAAGGAGCCCCGTATCTCCGGAACCATAGATGATAGGAGCCCAGTGGTGGGGTAGGACTTCAACTACCTACCCCCAAGTTTGGGGTCTCTGTGACCCCAGGTTGCTGTTTTTTTTTTTCTTTTATGCTCATGGCGTACCTGCCTCCCTTGACTGCACATACCTGCTCTAAGCCACTGTTTCAGAACAAGAATGCAATCATAAGTTTTTGCTGTTTTTCTAAACCCACTAGCTGCATGCTAGAGACTCAGGAAGCATTGAGGTCAAATACAGCCGGACCAGCATTTTCAGAAGGAGATGCAATGATGGCCTCTAAAGATCACTCAGTACAGGCTTCCTTTAAATAAAATTTAAAAGATTTAATAGTATTCCAGCACTGTCAAAGAAAATGCAATCAGTTCTGCTTCAGTTGAAAAATTATTAATTTCATATACTGAGTAATGAGACTCATACTTTGGCAAGCGCTACGCTAATTACAAAACATATGAGCAGAAGTAAATTGTCACATGTGAAATGAATTACATCATTTGCAGAACTTTCAGAAACTATATCTTGTTTGTCATATGTTGAATCATTTTTTTTTCCAGCCTTAATCACAGATGGTGTGTGTCTCAGGAAGTATTGGTGATGCTAGAGATTTCCTAAGGTGTCAAGTTCCCAATACGGACCAAGCGACAAAGATTAATTACAGCTTGTTATGAAACTGTTCTTCCAGATGTTGTAGCAGATACATAGAAACAAGAATAAAGGAACATCTGAGAGCCCTATTCAATCAAGTACCAATGCGTATTTTTAGACATGCAAGAGTTTCTCACATATGAAGACATGATGCAGATACTGTGTGCACTTACATACTAATTTACACTTATTTTGCCATAAGAAAGACAGCTATGCTCTGTGCATGTATCATGTTGGGCAGCTTGCAGAGGTTTTGGACCTTTGTGAACCAAAACAATTTTAACATTTCAGGTATTCACCTAATGATTCTTCCATATGTAGCACCCTCTACCAATAGGTAGGTGGTAGTAATAGGGTTTTTATTAGGAGACTGTCAGCACAGGCAAATTTAGGAAGGCCTATGCTGCAAGCTAGGCCTGTCTGTTTTGATCTGGAGGCTGGGAGTGGTCAGAGTAGCAGTGGGTGTGGCCACCTGTTCTCCAGTTCTGAGGCACCTCCCCTGCTTCCAGGGAGAATGTTCTGAAAGAGGGGCTGGGCCTAGAACTGGAGTGGCAGGCAGCTCATGTGAGAGGTACCATGCCACTGGGGAGAGTTGTCGGCTGAGTGAAGTTGAGGATGGAATACTAGACAGCAGCAGGAGGGCACCCCCATCTGGGGGGGTGCGCTGATTGCAGAAGGAGGCCCAGGGAGAGCTGTGAAGGAACTTTGCCTTTACACGGTCATTGGCAATGTCTTTATCATGACACGGTCGTTGATAAAGAACTCCTGAAGCAGAGGGGCAGGTGAAGCTGTCGGAACATTGGTCCGGTCAAGTTCTCCATCAAGGACTCAGGGCAGAGAAAGGTCGGAGAGTATACCACAGTGGAGAGCTGGATGTGCCAGGAAGTCTGTGAGGGAACTTTGCTTTTACACGGTCATTAGCAAAGTCTTCATCATTACACGGTCAATGATGGGGAGTCCTGTATTAGAAGAGAGACTGTGTGGATATGTGTCAAATCAATGTGGTCTGAGGGCACAGGATTTGCAAGTTGGGCTGGCTGGGAACAGTAGTCCACCATCCAACATGTGCTATAAAAATATTAGGCCTCCGGGGAGAGGTACTGCAGCCCTCTGGCCTAGTAGCAGCGAGCAACCAGAGCCAGTTTAAAGGAACTATTCAGAGTGGGTCCTTCTAGCATACAGAAGAAGATGTGACATACTACTACTTTAATAAGGTCATGATAAGTTTGCAGGAGGAGAGGCGTTCTGAGAACATCACCCTTACATGGTCAGAAGTGATGTCCTCACGGTAATAAGGAATTCTTGGAAGCAATAGTGTGCGGGAGTTAAGCAGATGAGGAGCAATAGTCTGCATGGTGATACAGGAGGAAGATCATAGCTACCAAATATGCATATCACTTCTTCAGGCTCAAATATGTGTTAACTTTTAATAACCTTAAGTATGGTGGTCAAATTAACCATTCTATGGGCATCCCATATACACCTTTCCCTCATCCAAGTTGTATCCAGGGGCGGACTGACCATTAGGGCCCTCGGGCAATGACCGAGGGCCCCATGGTCGGTAGGGTGCCCCATGAGTAGGGACAGTCACACTCTGTAAGAAGGTGTCCCATTACAGCTCAATCCTGGGGTTTGTCAGTAGCAGCGTCATTGCTTCTAAATACATATACTGCCCGGCGGTGTATGTACTTAGAAGTTCAGAGTCTTCTTTCTGTCTCACCCCTCAATGTTCTCCTGCACACTCGCTCTGTGTCCCACTCCGTCAGATCCCCCCTTCAGTGCAGTGTGATGGGAGAACCCGAAGGAGGGGCATAGCTACTGCCGACTACTGCACGCTATATGCAGGGAGGGAGGTGAGCGAGTGAGGAGGTAAGCTGCACACACTAAAAAGTTTCATGTCAGGAGGAAATTTCTGTGGGAACATGTGAAGGGATAAACTTACACTTTATACTAAGCACTATCTATCTACAAAAACAACCCCCCCCCCCCCCATGACTCTGTGTATGTCCCAGATAATGGGAAGTTCATTTTTGACCTTTCCATTTACCCTGTGTTATGCACACCCTGTACAATGAAAAGTGTACACTCACCACATAAACTATAAACATATCATAACACAATGTTCATGGCTATCTGCATGGTACCACAACTGTATGAACACTGATCATTAGAGAATCATCTATGTTTATGTAGGATTGTTATTTTTTTATGTGCTAACAGTTATGGTACATGTGCAACCAAGCATGGGCATGTTTTCCACATATCACGTGTAGGGAAGTCCATTAATTTCAATGGCCCGCCCTACACGCAAGCAACATGGAAAAGCCATGAAAAAGTCCAGTTCGGTGTGCACGTTTGCAGATGCATGGGAGTGCCATTACCAATTAATAGAACTGCTGTGCATCTGATTAAAGGGCAGCTCATTTCTGTGCATGTTGAGAAAGCATACACTTTTTTCATGAATTACCCCAATGCATAGATGAACTTAGCCATTGGGGTTAATTTGCTAAAGACAAACAGACTGTGCACTTTGCAAAGTGCAGTTACTCCAGAGCTTAGTAAATGATGTAAGGCTTCACTTTGCAAAGAATATCCAATCATGTGCAAGAAAAATAAAAAAAAAAACAGCATTTTTGTTTGCACATGATTGGACGATGGGAGTCAGCAGAGCTGCTGCTCATTTACTAAGCTTTAGAGCAACTGCAACTTTGAAAAGTGCACAGTCTTTTTCCCTTTAGTAAATCAACCCCATTGAGTGTTTAGTTTATAGACATGTGCATTCGTTTTCATCCAAATGCATTTTCTTCCGAATTTCAGGTATTTTCGTTATTGTTTTAACAAACGATAACGAAAGTGCAGAATACAAAAACCGAAAGAGCCGACATAAACAAATGCTTTATTTTGGTTTTTGTTGCGACAACAGTTCGATATAGATAGGAGACTCGACATGACGTTGACAATAACAATCTGTGTCTATCGAACCTGTGGTCGAATGTGCCTAACCTTAGCTCTATTAGTCCAAGATTATTCTACATAGAGAGAAAAGATTTGACATAGAGAGAAAAGATTCGACATAGAGAGAAAAGATTCGACATAGAGAGAAAAGATTTGACATAGAGAGAGAAGATTTGACATAGAGAGAAAAGATTTGACATAGAGAGAAAAGATCGCTGCTGGAATTGGGTGGGGGAAGTAAAATAAAAATAATGATAATGATGAATGTTATTGGTTGATTGTAACCAAAGAGGAGGGGCAGTAAAATAGCTAGAACTAAGTACACACGTACAGCCAACTTACTTTCACTTACGATTTGCTAGAAGAGAGAGACACACACTGAATCATTTCAGAAGACAGTCAATCTTAGCTGGTCCGTTTGTCAGAGAACCTGAATTATTTAGCAATTAAGCATAAGCACAGCAGCAGAACAATAGTGAAGCAAGCTACAGTTCAACTTAACTTTTTCATAATAATCTGCTGCTATTGTGTTAGTGTTGTGAACTTGATAGTGATACTAGTGTTGCTAGTGTTGTGATAGCCTCAGAGGCTGCCCGTGTTGTGGGGGGGATTTATTATTATAGATTCTATATTATAATGCCATATCAATATCTGACACAATGTCAGATGCCGTGCCCACCATTGCACTTGGAGATTGAGAAACGAATGTGAAAGTTGGCTGACTGTTGGGGTAGAGTAGACCATTCAACATGAACGACGAAGATTCGACAAAGCAATGAAAAACATGCAAACGTTGAATCTTTGGCTTATGGTGTCTGTTAAAAGTTCTAAGAAGATGTGACGGAGCAGCTAAACTGTAGGACGCTGCAATCGTACATTTCTGGTCAAATGCATCCACTCATAGGCTATAGAAAAATTGTAATGTTGGTTGACTAGTAAAATAATTAATAAATATAATTATTACTAGTCATACAACATTGGAATTCTACTACAGCTAGCTTGTAGGCGGAAAATTCGACCAGAAATGTACACGTACAGTTTAGCTGCTCCGTCGAATCTTCTTTGAACAGTCAACAGACACCATAAGCCTTCAATGACAGATTCGACCTTAATTAAGTTGGATTTTCAGACGAATGCAATTTTTAACAAAAAACAAAATTAATAAAAACGAATTTCGGGAGTAACTAAATAAATTTATTTTTCGGACTAAAACAAAATTCCCAAAACAAAATATTTCAGTGTGCACATGTCTATTAGTTTATGTGTTGAGTTTAAACTTTTGGTTGTACAGAGTTTGGATAACACAGGGTTAGAAAAAGAATGGTCATAAAACAACTTCACATTATCTGGACATACACAGAGTATTATAAGAAGAGGTTGTTCTCTTTGAGCAGTACCATTGTGTTATTTATTGTTTAATCTATTAGTAGATGAGCACAGAAGTTTTTGATTATAGACATGTTTATCTAAATATTTCTCAGCCTCTGCCTCCCCCCAGCTTGCATAACCCCCAGGCTACTTCATACATCCATCTGACAGACATCACTTTGAGCTACCCCCCAGCTGAGTGACATTATTGCATGGTCACTTTTCATTCTCCACCTTCCCAACATCCCTAGCCGGTCACCCCTCAGACACTGCCACTGAAATAAATCCCTCCACAACTGACTCACCCCCACCAACTGTCTCACACCCCCATCCCACTGGTGCTTGGGGGGGAGACCCCTGCACCTGCAGTTATTCCCACCAAGGGGATGGTGTGTGGATAGAGCGAGTGGGGGAAATAACTGAAGCCGATCTTTTGTGTCTCTCACTGCAGCAACTGAAAGATTGGTTCAGTCATTTCCCTCACTCGCTGCACTAATCTGGATTTCTCTCACTGCCTGCCCAGGACCCCCCCCCCCTGCCAGCTTCCCTCCTTTCCTCTCCAAACAGAATTTACCAGCCCCTTCCTTTTGAAAACAGTGAGTGATTTATACTGATCACTCAATGTATTTATTCATAACTGAACATAGTAAACTATGTTTACTATGCTTCAGTTTATGAATGGGCAGTAGTCTCTGTCTCCTGTTGATTCATTTTCAGTGCAACTGAGGCTTCAGAGAAAGGGACTGTGGAATGTATGTCCTCAGTACCTGTCTCTGTCATAATAGTGAGACTTCAGGGGGTCTGTTTAGACCCCTGATATCTCACCAAAGACCCCCCCCCCCCCAACAGAGTTGTGAAAAAAATGTTTTAAAAAAAATGTTTTATTATTAAATTAAAAATTTGATTTAAAAAAATTAAACATTGTAGAAAAAAAATGTAAAAAATCTGAGTGGTGTTAAACTCTGTACTACCACTTGTACCTACAAGTAAGCCTATACTAAGGCTTACCTGTAGGTACTGTGAATATCTCCTAAACTTGCACCGTTTAGGAGATATTCAGAGTGCATGCAGCTGATGACATCATCAGCCCATACACTCTGAATGTCCGGCTTACAGTGCCGGACCTTCAGAGCCCGTTCTGTTAAGGTGGCACTGCCCATGAGAGGCTCCCAGTACATTTATTGGGTCACCAGCTTTAAGTGTCCTGCCACTCTTTATGTCACCAAGCTAGGTGCCCCTCTATAAAGGGCGTGCCGCATAAATGTTGCATCAGAAAGATGGCTGCTTTGTGGTGGCCATCTTTAAACCTGGGGGCCCCATGATCCCCTAGTGCCCGGGGGCCCCATGAGATGTCAGTCCGCTCCTGGTTGTATCCCCCCAATAAACAAAAACAGAACCAGCAAAAGACTGTTCATTGTCTCTGCAAGTGATATATGGGAGTCTGGCAGCGGCGTGAATTGGTGGATGTTTGTTACTAGTGGCAACTACACCGCTACACATATAACTAATAATATTGCATTGATACATATTTTTTTGGGGGGGAAAGTGGGAGGTGACCAGATTTTCATTTAGTGATATCACCATCCAAGAATTAACCACTTCAGCCCCGGAAGGATTTACCCCCTTAATGACCAGGCCATTTTTTGCGATACGGCACTGCGTTACTTTAACCGACAAGTGTGCAGACGTACAACGCTGTACCCAAATAAAATTGACGTCCTTTTTTCCCACAAGTAGAGCTTTCTTGTGGTGGTATTTGATCACCTCTGTGGTTTTTATTTTTTGCGCTATAAACAAAAAGTATCAACAAAAAGTAAATATCCAATAAACAAATGTAAAAAAAAAAATGTTTTCATCAGTTTAGGCCAATATGTATTCTTCTACATATTTTTGTTAAAAAATCCCAATAAGTGTATATTGATTGGTTGAAAAGTTATAGCTTCTACAAAATAGGGGAAAGATTTAGTGACATTTTATTTTTTTTAAATGTTTTTACTAGTAATGGCAGGGATCAGCGATTTTTAGTGGGACTGCGACATTGCGGCGGACAAATCTGACCCTAAGTGACACTTTTTGGTGACCAGTGACACCATGAAAGTGATCAGTGCTATAAAAATGCACTGATAACTGTATAAATGGCACTGGCAGGGAAGGGGTTAACACTAGGGGTGATCAAAGGGTTAAGTGTTCCCTAGGGAGATGCTTTTTAACTGTCAGGGGGAGGGACAGAGTAGAGAGAGATCGCTTTTCCTGATCACTAGGAACAGCTGATTTCTCTCTCCTCCCCTGTCAGAACGGGGATCCGCCCTGTTTACATAGGCCGATCCTCGTTCTGCCTCTGTGAAGAGTGAATGCGGGTTAGCTGGGGAACATCGTAGCCGCCAGGCATGTGCATTGGCTCCCGTGTTGCGCGTGCATGCCCCCTGTATACCCACGTACAGGTACGCGGTTAATGTGCAGTGGGTGGTCTTTAAGTGGTTAATACATTTTCAATAATGTTCAGAAAATATAAATTATATTGGAAGTATAGTCAAAATACTAACTAAGCCTAACCTTACTCTCGCCCCCATTTTAAGCCTATTAAAAGAAAGAAGTCTATAGTTACCTATGATGGGGGCAATTCTATCCGGTCACATGATCTCTCCAGCAGCTAGCTTCAGTGTAGAGGAGAGATCACCGACAATGGCTGCAGAGCCTTGATGATGATGTCTCCCATAGGCTTTCTATGGGGAGTTTATTGTTGGCAGTCCTTCCTCTACACTGAAGCTGGCATTGGGACCCTATCATGTAACCAGACTGGAGCAGCCTCAGAATAGGCAAGTATACAAATGTTTTCTTTCACAGGGTAGACAGAATAGGCTTAAATTGGGGGTGACCGTATGATTTACACTTAGTTATTATTTGACTGAAATTACACTTTAACCACCTAGACACTTTCACACTTTTCCCTGTCCAGGCCAGTTTTCAGAGCTGTCACACTTTCGATGACAATTACTTAGGCATGCAACATTGTACCCAAATGACATTTTTATAATTTTTTGGAGATAGATAGTACTTTCTTTTGATGTTATTTAATTACCACTGTTTTTTTTTTTTTGCTATATAAACAAACAAAAAAATTATCTGAAAATTTAGAAAAAAAATGTTCTTAGGTTTTGTTAATACATTTTGCAAATAAATCAAAAAGGGTAATGAATGTAACACAGACCAAAAGGTAGAGAAAAAAAAATATAACATGTCACAGTTTATTATACATTGTATATTAAAAACAGCTCACATGTAAGCAATGGACTCCAGATCACCAGAGTGAAGTGGCAGATAATGTGAATCGCACAGCTCAACAATCCCGGCAGATGGTGAGGCCATTGGGGGGTCCTAGTTAAAGAATAAATAAATAAATAATCACCACAGCAAACCCCTAAATACTGTGAATTAGGGTTACCAAATACTTGGAATTATCCCCCGTCAACGAATCACCATCCCCATTGGGGGGGCCTAGGCAAGCATGGAAGACTCAAGTCCTGGACCCCGTGGATAGTGGCTGGAATGGCCGGGTGACACCCGGGGAGATGGGTAGAGCTGGAATTCCAGCAAAAATTTGTGGCCATGGACCAGAAGTGACACACTCAGGAACTGGAGGTAACATCAAGTACTCGCAGAAGGGCCAGAAAAAAGCTCCGCTGTTGAAGGCAATGATGGACACTGATGCAATAGATTGCTGCTCCAAAGCTGCTGAAAACCACAGGAAAAAGAAAAAATGGGGATTAAAGCGGCCAATTGCTTGAGACCAAGGACTATATGATTCAGGGATTACCCCTTCTTTAGGTCACATTGATGGTCAGCCTCTGATCGCCTCTGCATGAGTGTTCAGTGAATATAGCCTAGTATAGCTTCAGCTACAGCAGTCCCTGTTCCTAAAAGCCAAACAGGCCTAACAAACTGGTACGTGGCTGTCCCCACAGCTATGTTCTCTGGCTAGGAAGTACAGGAGGCTGAACAAAGGGTAAACAAAACAGTGTGGTTCTAGTAGAGCACTTGTCTGAGTAGTATGGGTGGGACTGGTGTCATGCAGGAACTTAGCCAGTGAGACGTGCTGATGGGTCATTACTGGTGCCAGGCAGAGACATGGTCAGCAAACAGGCAAAGGAGTGGTCCAGGCAGAAGGCAGGAATATGATCCATAAACATGCCAGGTTCACTACAGGCAGCAGGCAGGTAAGTGGTCAGCAAATAGCCAAAGGATTGGTCCAGGCAGCAGGCAGGAACATGGTCCATAAACAGGCAAGGGTTAGTGCAGGCAGCAGGCAGAGATGTGGTCATCAAATAGCCAAAGGATTTGTCCAAGCAGCAGGGCCTCGGTCAGGTAAGACCTGGAAATGGGCTAGAGGCTTCTTCCCATCCAAAGCTCTTCAAAATCTCCTTCAAATTTTTCAGAAATTCAAAACCCTGAGAAAAGCAAAACCTTTGTTTTTTCCACTCAGAAATACTACTCTGGAGCCCCTCACTGGGCTTACGTGAAACCCCTGTGTTCCATCCCACTACTACAGTGGCAGGCAAAAGATCAGTTCAAGTGGCCGATATATGGCCGATTAACAGGGTTAGGTCAGTTCAGGCATATTGCAGAAGAATGATCAATAAACAGGTAAATGGTCGGTACACATGATATCAGATACAAGGAAATGGCAGGCAGTCACATGAGAAATATCTTTACCATATCTTTACTAATAGCATATTGAGGTATGGTAGTGCCTGAAGCAGTCTCCTATACAGAGGCCAGTTTCTGAGGGATATTAATGGCAGTAGTATTGGGTGTCATGCCTTACTCATTCTCTGCTACATACACATTTTTTCTGTGGTCTTTGGCCTGTTTCGGTAGGAGGGATAATACCTGGGAAGTGTCTTTTGTGAAGCATGCTCACTGCATCAGAGTAAAGTGTTCAAGTGCATTGTCTTATTTAAAAATAGGGGGTGTTGCAATTTATTCTCAAAACATTAGGTAAAATCCAGGTCTTTCTGTGCACTTGATGGAAGAGCTGTACAGGGCCAATTGGAAAAGGTACATGGATTCTTTTTCGTACCAATAGATAGAATAGATCTTCTGGTAGCTAAGTAGGGCTGTAACATTTGGTCATTATAATCCACATCTCCCATGAACTGATTGTTATCGTGTATGCACTCAGGTTTTTAGACTGGACCGTGCCTTCCTTGGTTTTCCACTGAGGTATTATTGTGGTTGGAGGAAAGAACATACATATCCTACTTATCCCTCTATTTATGGGCCAAAATCTATTTTTTCCACAAACTGGTGGACTCCCGCTTGTTCAGCTTTGTGGTGACCAATCTTTGTGGGAAGCCCTTTTGGTTTGGCCACACTGTACCACAGAAAAAAAGTATGCTGGAGGTAAAGGTGGTGGAAAAATGGGCAGGCTGGTGTAAAAAGTATCGACATAGAGGTGGTACCCCTAATGGAAAAGGGATGATACAAGGTCCCACACAATTTTTCCACTGCTCCTCATATAGGTTGGGTATTCAGGGGGCTCCAGCTGGCTGTCCTCTCCTTCATAAACCCAGAAGTTATACGTGTACCCTGTGGCCTTCTCCCAAAGTTTGTATAACTTAACCCTGTATATTGTCTGTTTACTTGGGATATCTTGTTTGATGCCGAGCCTGCTGGCAAAATCTATTTTTTCCACAAACTGGTGGACTCCCGCTTGTTCAGCTTTGTGGTGATAAATCTTTGTGGGAAGCCCTTGTGGTTTGGCCACACTGTACCACAGAAAAAAGTATGCTGGAGGTAAAAGTGGTGGAAAAATGGGCAGGCTGGTGTAAAAAGTATCGACATAGATGTGGTACCCCTAATGGAAAAGGGATGATACAAGGTCCCACACAATTTTTCCACTGCTCCCCATATAGGTTGGGTATTCAGGGGGCTCCAGTTGGATGTCCTCTCCTTCATAAACCCAGAAGTTATACGTGTACCCTGTGGCCTTCTCCCAAAGTTTGTATAACTTAACCCTGTATATTGTCTGTTTACTTGGGATATAATGTTTGATGCCGAGCCTGCTGGCAAAATAGATGAGGGACTCATTAACTAATTTTTGTCGGGAGTATACAGTGCCTTGAAAAAGTATTCATACCCCTTCAAATTTTACACATTTTGCCATGTTATAACCAAAAACATAAATTAATTTTTTTAGGATTTTATGTGATAGACCACCACAACATGGCACATAATTGTGAAGTGGAAGGAAAATGATAAATGGTTTTCAATTTTGTTTTACAAATAAATATCTGAAAAGTGTGGCGTGCATTTGTATTCAGCCCCCTTTACTCTGATACCCCTAACTAAAATCTAGTGGAACCCATTGTCTTCAGAAGTCACCTAATTAATGAATAGAGTCCACCTGTGTGTAATTAAATCTCAGTATAAATACAGCTCTTCTGTAAAGCCCTCAGAGGTTTGTTAGAGAACCTTAGCGAACAAACAGCATCATGAAGGCCAAGGAATACACCAGACAGGTCAGGGATAAGATTGTGGAGAAGTTTAATGCAGGGTTAGGTTCTAAAAAATTATCCCAAGCTTTGAACATCTCATGGAGCACTGTTCAATCAATCATCTGAAAAAAGAAAGAGTATGACACAACTGCAAACTTACCAAGACATGGCCATCCACCTAAATTGAAAGGCTGGGCAAGGAGAGCATTAATCAGAGAAGCAGCCAAGAGGCCCATGGCAATTCTGGAGAAGCTGAAGAGATCCACAGCTCAGGAGGGAGAATCTGCCCACAGAACAACTATTAGTTGTGCACTTCACAAATCTAGCCCTTATGGAAGAGTGGAAAAAAGAAAGCCATTGTTAAATGAAGTCCAGGTTGCAGTTTGTGAGAAGCCATGTGGGGTACACAGCAAACATGTGGAAGAAAGTGCTCTGGTTAGATGAGACCAGAATTTAACTTTTTGCCTAAAAGAAAAAAGCTATGTGTGGTGGAAAACTAACACTGCACATCACCCTAAGCACACCATCCCCACCTTAAAACATGGTGGTAGCAGCATCATGTTGTGGGGATGCTTTTCTTCAGCAGGGACAGGGAAGCTTGTCAGAGTTGATGGGAAGATGGATGGAGCCAAATACAGGGCAATCTTGAAAAAAAATCTATTAGAGTCTGCAAAAGACTTGAGACTGAGGCAGAGGTTCACCTTCCAGCATGACAACGACCCTAACCATACAGCCAGAGCTACAATGGAATGGTTTATATCAAAGCATATTCATGTGTTAGAATGGCCCAGTCAAAGTCCAGACCTGAATCCAATTGAGAATCTGTGGCAAGACTTGAAAATTGCTGTTCACAGAGGCTGCCCATCCAATCTGACAGAGCTTGAGCTATTTTGCAAAGAAAAATGGTCAAAAATTTCACTCTCTAGATGTGCAAAGCTGGAGGAGACATACCCAAAAAGACTTGCAGCTGTAATTGCAGCTACAGGTGGTTCTACAAAGTATTGACTCAGGGGGGCTGAATACAAATGCACGCCACACTTTTCACATATTTGTTTGTAAAAAAATTTGGAAAACCATTTATCATTTTCCTTCCACTTCACAATTATGTGCCACTTCATTTTGGTCTATCACATAAAATCCCAATAAAATACATTTACGTTTTTGGCTGTAACATGACAAAATGTGGAAAATTTCAAGGGGTTTGAATACTTTTTCAAGGCACTGTACATTTCAGAAAACATATTGGAAAAAAAATTGATGAGTGGCCAACTTTTGTACAGCTTGTCATAAGCAGAAAGATTTTGAGGAAGGTACAGGGAATGATCAATGAATTGTAGAAACCTCAATTCTCATTGCATAGTGTGTTCTGGGCATACGAGAAGAATAGAGTGGCATATGGTGAATGGGGTGTATGGACCTGTAGGAGTGGACCTTGTGAGTCCCATATTTAGAGTAAGTCCAAGCAAAACATTACATTTTTCCATTATGACAAGTTTACATTGAAATGGATGGGAGTAAGATGAATTTGGATTGTTGCAATGTATTAGTTGGCATAAAGATTGTACTGGTCCACAATTAAATTCAATAAATCATTTGTGAATAAAAAAATAAAAAATCAATGGGCGTAACATTTTTAGTTATTATAGCGCTGCTGGTTGCCTGCTGCTCTTCAGAGCGCCTCTTTCTTTTTGTAGGCACACTTTCCTCCTCTGATTCAATTACTGACCCACTGCTCTCCATGGGTTTATATTCAGTTTTATTGCTATGTTGCTGGATATTGCGGTTTTTAATTTTTAAAGATTTATATGTCTTTTTTGGCTCTGCTTGGTGAGCTTTTTTCGACCCAGCTTTTCTCAAGTGTGGATGGCTTTCTGCTTCGATGACTGGTGAGGTTTAACAGAGGTCGCTGGTTTTAAGCTTTACATGCGTAGTTTGCTGCTTACATACAGTATATGCAGCTTGGTGGCTGGTGAGTGTGTATTGATGGTGGCTGGATAACACAGTGGTGTCATTGTGCTCTATTTGGCAGAAGAAATACACAGACACGTGGATTCAATCAGTGGACTTTATTTAATTACCTTATATGATATTTGTTCTCAAAGGGACAGTTTCTTACATATTCACTTGTATTTATGGTGGCATTTTGTTTTTTGTGATTTTTTTTATTTGTAATTCCTTTTATTTTCACTTGCTGGTTTCTTATATATAATATAATTTGGCGCTGCACCCTATATAAATATACCATTTGGGAGGTTGATGTACAATATATTGACCTGTGTTGCTGGCTCCCAGCATTATTCACACTCTGAAGAAAGAAGGACAGTCCTGGACGGCCGCACTCAAAAAAAAAAGCACCTTTATTGTAACAAAAAAAGTTTAAAATCCAAAACAGGTCACATCAGAGGTGGATGATATAGGAACAGCAGCTAATGCATTTCACATCTACTGATGCTTACTCATAGCTAGATTGGAAGTTATCAACTGTGTGCCTATAAAGAGAAAGTGATTTGAAAAACATAAAACACCTGGCAATAAACTCAGAGTTTGAAACACTGCACCCATTACACAGTTAACCTTCAAAGTCCCAGAAAATGAAATATATTAATAAAAGTTAGATTGGATTAAAAACCATTCTCTATACAAGAGATGCTGGGAATCCACAATTGTTCACAGAATGTAAAAAATCATTATATAATCACAGGTAATGCAAAACAGTTGGAAAATAACAAATATAAATTAGTTAATATAAAAGAAGTTCTGCAGAACACTATGTGAAATAAAAGATGTTACATCTGTGCCGAACACATGTGATACACATAGACACTGGAATGCGCTAGAGGGTTGTTTCTATGAAGAGTATCAAAATACAATTAACGATTGACAGATTTAAATCATTCAAAAATGTCACATCGTATGAAATAGATTAAACAGTAATAATGTATCTGATAATAAAAAATGGGCAACCACACAGGCGCATGAGAGTGTGAATGTGAAAATAAAGACCTGAACCGCAACTCATGTAATATACCGTAATCACACAATAATATAGTGAATACAGATAACAATTGGGCAAAAAGCCAAGAGAGAAGACAATGGAAAAACATCAGAGACAAAAATAGAGTGAAAAGTTTAACAGGAAAAAAAATGGAAAAATGCATATGTATATTATGAGACACGGAGTCTCACTTAATCTGCTGCAAACAGGATAAAAGACCAGAGGGAAATAACGAAACTACACTGCAATCACTATGGTACAGGTAGCGAAAAATGAATATTTGTCATTATGGATATCTAAAACTGAAAATGAGAAGTGCCATCAAACACAAAGACTCACTCCGTTTATTGCAATCGACAGAATTACTTAAATAAGAAATAATGCGGGTGTACCATATTCAGTATGCTACAAAAAGCGAACAGTGCTGATGTGGAGAATACTGTTTATGAAATATAAATTTAAAATTTAAAATTTTGAATTTTAAATATTAAATTCTACTGATCTGTTGTAATGGAATAAAATGACATGCCTAAACAAAGATCAGCAGAACCTTTTTTGGGCCATAAATTCAAACAGCAGTGCATAATCATTGTAGAATTGTATATGCTTAGATTATACAGCCATATATAAAATAAGCTGTTACATTGTTGAGAGGTTTGTGAAAATAAATAAAAAAATGAAAAATCACGTCTGATACATGTGTATATATTGTGAGCAATGAAGTCTCACTTAATCTACTGCACATAATAATGAAACTAAAGAAAAGTAATCATAATAAAGCTACACTATGATCACTGTGGTACAAGTAGCAAATATGTATACTTGCCACTATGGATATTTGAGTCAAGAGTGAAATTTGCCAACAAGGACAGAGTCTCACTCCATCTGTTGCAATCGACAGAATTGCTTGAATAAAAGGAAATGCAGATGTACCATGATCAGTGTGTTACGGGAAGCCAACAATGTTACTATGAAAATGCTATTTATGAAAGATGAATCTTATTGAGCAATAGTAGCCAAAATTAAATTAAGTAAAATAACTAGACAATGGATAGCGGAACCTAATAGTTCCGCTAATCCTAGCAACAGTGCATAATCGTAACTGTGTAGCATTAAATATGTTTAGATAGTACAACCACACATAAAAGCAAAACTCCATTATTGAAAAGTTGTTATAAGATAAAATAAATAGTGGAGTGAAAAATCACATCTCATACACCTATGATGAGCTGAACAAAGACTGCACAGCGCATCAAAGGGTATGGATCAAAAAATCAAATAAAATGATGATTTTAAAGATTTATTGATAGAAATGTGACACATCCCATTCAAAATTCAGTCCTAGGGGCTGCCTGGTATTCAAAATAAAAATCCATCTGACTTCCCGTTTACACAGGATATTAAACTTATCCCCTCCTCTAGGTGTTTTTTGTATCTTTTCTATCCCCTGGATAGTGAGGCTTTTAGTGTCTTTCTGATGGTTTATGTTCCAATGTCGCGCTATATTGGTGGCATGGTTTTTTTCGATATTATAAAGATGATCATAAAGATCTTTTAATCTACGTGTGGTTCTGCCAACATATTGCACGCGACATATGGTGCAAGTAATGACATACACGATATAACGTGTGTTACAGTTGATGACAGAACATATCTTATGGGTGTTACCTGTAGAAGCTGATATGATAGTATCTCCCTTTTGGATGAAGGGACAATAGGAACAGCTGCGGCTCCTACATCCAAAAGTGCCTTGGATTGATAGCCAATTAGTAGATGTGCTGGCACTGGAAAAGAGACTAGGTGACAAGATACTGCCCAGGGATGGGGGCCTCCTGGAGACCGTACGGATGCCCTTCTGAAGAATACGGGAATATATGGGATCATGATTCAGTACCGGAAGATACTTGGTGACTATCTTTTTAATCCTATTAAATTCTTCACTATAGGGAGTGGAAAAAGTAGGGATGAGATTAGATTTATTAGAATTATTCTGTTTATTTTATTGGAGGATTTATCAGCAAGGAGTTTACACCTGGGTATCTGATTAGCTATTTTAAGACCTCTGTTAATAACCGATTTTGAGTATCCTCTAGACTCAAATCTCACCGCCATAAGTGTAGATTCATGATCAAAATCCGTTTGTTTGCTACACAGCCTCTTAAGTCTAAGAAATTGGCCAACTGGAATGCTATTGACTGTATGGCTCGGATGGCCAGAATCTGCCCGCTGGAGAATGTTACCCGCACTACGCTTCCTGTACAAATTGGAGATTATCCTGCCATCCTCCCCTGTTAACCTGACAACAAGGAACTCTATAGTTTTGGCATTAATTTTGTCCAGTGAATCTCAGGTTAAGCACATTATCGTTTAACCACTTCAGTACCCGCCCATAGTCAAATGACGGCCGCAGATGGGATCTCCCATCCTGGGCGGCCATCATATGACGTCCTGGGCTTCCTGGCCGTCTAGGGGACGCGCGCGCGCCGCGTTGCTCGGGACCTGGTGAGCGTGCCCGGCGGCCGCGATGTCTGCCGGGCACCCGCGATTGCCCGTTAACTGAGCAGGACCATGGATCTGTGTGTGTAAACACACAGATCCACATCCTGTCAGGTGAGAGGAGACCGATCTGTGTTCCCAGTACAGAGGAACACCGATCGGTCTCCTCCCCTTGTGAGTCCCCTCTCCCTACAGTTAGAATCACTCCCCTAGGAAACACATTTAACCCCTTGTCTCCCCCTAGTGGTTAACCCCTTTTCTGCCTGTCACATGTATACAATAATCAATGCAATTTTACAGCATTGATCGCTGTATAAATGTGAATGGTCCCAAAAATGTGACAAAAGTGTCCGATGTGTCCACCATAATGTCGCAGATCGCTGCTATTACTAGTAAAAAAAAAATAAATAAAACATTTTTTAAAATGCCATAAATCTATCCCGTATTTTGTAGACGCTATAAATTTTGCGCAAACCAATCAATATATGCTTATTGCGATTTTTTTACCAAACATATGTAGAAGAATACGTATCGGCCTAAACTGAGGAAAAAATGTGTTTTTTTTTAAAACAAATTTGCATATTTATTATAGCAAAAAGTAAAAAATATTGTGTTTTTTTCAAAATTCTCGCTCTTCTTTTGTTTATAGCGCAAAAAATAAAAACCGCAGAGGTGATCAAATACCACCAAAAGAAAGCTCTATTTGTGGGGAAAAAAGGAAGTCAATTTTGTTTGGTTACAACGTCGCACGACTGTGTCGTTTAAAGTGCAACAGCGCTGAAAACTAAAAATTGGTCTGGGAAGGAAGGGGGTGAAAATGCCCTGTATTGAACCGGTTAAATATGCTAGTCATTTATCCAAATCAACATGCGGATCGGAGACGATGACCAGGAGATCGTCTATGTACCTGCAATAAAAAATTTTTATTATTATTATTATTCACACTCTGTCGCTGACTTTTACTAAATATTGTTGTCCTCTATTTGGTGGAAGAAATACACAGACACGTGGATATAATCAGTGGACTTTATTACATTACATTATATGATATTTGTTCTTAAAGGGACAGTCTCTAATATATTCACTTGTGTTTATCATGAACATTTGTTTTGCGATTTCTTTTTTTTATGATTATTTTTCTTTTCACTTGTTGATTTGTTTTATATTGTAATTTGGAGCTGCTCCCCATATACCATTTGGGAGGTTTATGTATATTGACCTGCGCTGCCAGCATTATTCAAATTATTATTGAATTCTACTCTGTATGTCTTAGAATTTGAAAGCTGCAATACTAAAATAAATAATAATAAATTAAAACATTTGCTTTTGGATTTAATACCACTTTAAAGCCTAAGTGCAGCCAAAATCAAGACAGAAAAATCAGCACAAGGGACACAAGGGACTTACAACTTCCTCAAAGTGTTACTAAACCCACAACAGTAAAACCAGTCTGTATATGCAGTAAAGCATGCTTGTTGTACTCACTGTGGAACCTAAGGGGTTAATCCCCTGCATTGTGTAAAAAGGTGGTTTGATCTTGTATGCACAGACCTCTTCTTCCACTGAAACCAAAATATGTCTGGATGAGAGAGAGTTACTGGAGTCAGGCTGCACATGCTCAGTTTGTTGTGTATTGCTAGAGGTTTTTTTTTTTCTTGGGAGAGTGCATGTGATCAGCACAGGGCCAATCGGCACTGTCCAGACAGAGGGTCAGAGGCCCTGGATCCTGTTAGGACAGCTCAGTGCAGTATAAAAACTCCTCCTACAAGCTTTACCAGGAACTGATAGAAGTCCCAAGACTGCTATATACTGCTGATGAGAAAAGGTATTTAGCAGTTTATATTTACTAAAATAATTGCATTTCCGTGTTCTGTGTACTGTGGAAGACCAGATATAGTGAATGCAGGGTCCTGGGTTTTGTAACATTTTAAGATGTGTCCCTCGTGCTGATTCCTCTTCTGTTAGTGAAAAACGTCTTCCGTCCCCCCCACCACCAAAATGTACCAATGTAGTGAGGGTAAATACAACTAACGGTCAGTCATAGGCTCTTAACCTGTAAACCTGACAATGCTTTCTGCCTAGCTGATCTATTCATAGAAACTGTATGTAGCGCTGACATTTTTGCTTTCTAATGCCATATAATGCAAAGGTGATAGACAATGTTATATACTGATATTTGGCTCCCTCCAGTGGTAAAAATGCGAATAGACTTCTTTATTTTTCACACACAAGCTGAACAGGAAGTGACATAATGTTTACTTTGTGAAAGAACTCACTTACCCAGAATGCTCACCTACCTGCCCATGAACACTGGGTGACTGAACTGCAAGCTGGGTAGGCAATAAAAGGGCCAGTGCGGCCATTTTCTTTCTCTTGTTCCCAGGATGCATGGTCTGCCAGCAGGGCCCTGTGGGTGTGTGTGTCCCACAGAGCCGTGGCCTACATTGTACGGAGCAAACTTGAAGCCTGAGGAGAAGTTCACACCACAGCGTGCTGGAGCAGCAGTGTGGTCGGATCAGGAAGGATCCAGAGACCCTTGACGGAGGTAACTTAGGACTCCCGGTCATCTTATGAACAGCGTGACGGCGTGGCCGCAGCAAACAGGCTGAGATCTTGTGGAGCGGAGGCATCCATCTGTCTGGACCTAGTGTGATGAGAGGGCTGATGCCCAGAAGTTTCTACCGCATTTCACACAATTAGACTGATTGCAAAGTGTTACTGGGACTGGTAGTCCCACGGAACAGTTCAGTTAAATAGAGTTACACTTATACAGACCTCAAGCCTGATTTCATTACCAAATGATGGCCGCTGGAATAATATACTAATATACTGCTGTATATTATTCTACACTGCTTTATTGGTCGGTATTACAATACAATAGGTAGCAGAAGACAGAAGATAAAGGACTACCTCTATTATTGCAAGGCCTTGCATTCGGTCACAATGGGGAAGGACTGTATTATAAGGCAGGAGGAGCTCCTTAGTAACTGTGTTGTGCTGGGTGGATAACTTTACATGACTGTGTTAATTACAGCGTGCTGGAAGTGGGAAGGTGCTCAGAGTTAAGACATTGTCATTCTGAGCATTGGTCCCACTTGGAGACACGCCTACGAGGGTCATCCAAGAGTTCCTTATGTGTTAAAATTGTTGTGAGTACCCACTGTGCTGTCACATTACGTTTGTGTGACGGTACAGCATTGTAATTATTGTTTTATACCAGTTCCAGTAAAGAATACATTCTGGTTAATTACAATTGGTGTGAAGCGCTGTCTCTTTTCCATGCAGGTGGAACAACGGATATCAAAGATGAAGGTAAAGGTACACTATTGTAATATTGTACATTGAGTGGTTGTCCTTTGTTGCTAGCTTCGCACCAACACCACAGCTGTGTCAAGGGGACTAAGCCAAGTATTGGGGGTGTAAGAGTAGAGTACAGGCCCAATCAAAACCGGCAGCTCCTTCGGTGCTACATGTGGGGGCTCGTCCGGGATAACTGTAATGCCCCGTACACACGGTCGGATTTTCCGAAGGAAAATGTGTGATAGGACCCTGTTGTCGGAAATTCCGACCGCGTGTAGGCTTCATCACACATTTTCCATCGGATTTTCCGACACACAAAGTTTGAGAGCAGGATATAAAATTTTCCGACAACAAAATCCGTTGTTGGAAATTCCAATCGTGTGTACACAAATCCGACGGACAAAGTGCCGCGCATGGTCAGAATAAATAAAGAGATGAAAGCTATTGGCCACTGCCCCGTTTATGGTCCCGACGTACATGTTTTACGTCACCGCGTTTAGAACGATCGGATTTTCCGACAACTTTGTGTGACCGTGTGTATGCAAGTCAAGTTTGAGCCAACATCCATCGGAAAAAATCCTAGGATTTTGTTGTCGGAATGTCCGAACAAAGTCCGACCGTGTGTACGGGCATTACTCTGCAATCAAGCCCACCCTCCATATCCCTAGAATGGACCCCCTCACTGTGGCGCAGTGGTGCGAAGCAGAAGGTGCCCGCTCAGAAGCGAGCCTGGCGATTGAGCTCTGGGGAGATGTCTGGGAGAAAGAACAAATCAGCAAAGTGGTGAAGGCACTGTCCCCAGATAGAAAGGCAATGGTGGTTGCTGTCAGGCCAGACCATGAGACCTCCCGCACCTATGCCCTGTTGGAGTGGAGAAAGGGAGTTCCTGAGAAATTTAAAGGCACCAGTGTGAAATTAGCTGATAAGACCAAGTTTTACCTGACACACCCGGAGGGACCAGGTGAAAGCCACACTAGCTACACGCAGGTGAAATCAGCCAAAGCAAAGGTGTCCACCCAGTCACATCCGGCCGTGGTTGAACCAGAGCTTTTGACAGCCCTGGGGGACTTTGTTGTCAAATGCCAGAAGGCATGTAGCACTTACCCCCTCAGGAGCGGCTGGTTTTTGATTACCGTTCCTTTACTGTTTCACCATATCCTTCATAGGGGTCCCATTAAAGACTTCTTTCTCTGAATTTAGTTCCGATACACGGTCTCTTTTTCCAATGCTTTATTTAAGTAAGACACATGCAATAGAGGGATAAAAGTTTAGGGAAATTCGGGTACCTTGGAATTGCAGATCAGGAACACTTTCTTTGATCCAGAGGACAACAGCTCCACAACTGGATTCAGCAATCACCAGATAGGCCCCTCTCACTGACCTAGCAGCTGATGCGATGCTCAGTCATAGTCTCTGCCACAGACTTTAGGATTTGGTATAACTGTTACACAATCCTCTGCCACAGGATTGGGTAATTAGCGACTTTTTGCAATGTCAAGGCTTGATCACATAGTACCAGTTTCCTTCTTCCGAACCTATGGTACTGTGTGGTAGGTGACCCGGGATACATCCTCCAACTGAGTCTCCAGGCTCTCCTAGAGGCACCAGCCTAATTGCGTGGTCCTCTCCTGAAAAGTCCTCCTGTCAGGAAGATCCTGCCAGTAATTGGCCTTCCAGGCTCACTGGCGTGCGGCCTGCGGGCGCTACCGCGCACGCACGCGCGCACACGGGCGCTACCGTGCACGGGCACGCGCACGGGCATCCCCGTTGGCGCCAGGCAGGCTATTTAAACCTGCCTGTCACACTCAGTCCCCTCTGTCTACTCTACAGCGTTCCGTGTGCCAAAACCTGATCTGATCTGAAACCTTCTGTTACCTGATCCGGCTTCCTGTTTTGACTATCCAGCTATCCGCCTGCATCTGACCCTTTGGCTTGCTTCTCCTGTCTAATCCCTGGTACCTCTGCTGTCCGCCTGATATCGACCACCGGCTTGTCTGACTATCCTTTTGCTTGATACCTGTTACCAGCCTGCTACCTGCTGTTGTCCTGGTTCCAGTCCAGCATTCCAGTACCCAGCCTGCTACCTGCTGTTGTTCCTGGTTCCGGTCCAGCGTTCCAGTATCCAGCCTGCTACCTGCTGTTGTCCTGGTTCCAGTCCAGCATTCCAGTACCCAGCCTGCTACCTGCTGTTGTTCCTGGTTCCGGACCAGCGTTCCAGTATCCAGTCTGCTACCTGCTGTTGTTCCTGGTTCCAGTCCAGCATTCCAGTATCCAGCCTGCTACTTGCTATTCCTGGTTCCGGTCCAGCGTTCCAATATCCAGTCTGCTACCTGCTGTTGTTCCTGGTTCCAGTCCAGCATTCCAGTATCCAGCCTGCTACTTGCTAATGTTCCTGGTTCCGGTCCAGCGTTCCAGTATCCAGTCTGCTACCTGCTGTTGTTCCTGGTTCCAGTCCAGCGTTCCAGTACCCAGCCTGCTACCTGCTGTTGTTCCCGGTTCCAGTCCAGTATTCCAGTATCAGCCTGCTACCTGCTGTTGTTCCTGGTTCCAGTCCAGCATTCCAGTATCCAGCCTGCTACTTGCTATTCCTGGTTCCGGTCCAGCGTTCCAGTATCCAGTTTGCTACCTGCTGTTGTTCCTGGTTCCAGTCCAGCATTCCAGTATCCAGCCTGCTACTTGCTAATGTTCCTGGTTCCGGTCCAGCGTTCCAGTATCCAGTCTGCTACCTGCTGTTGTTCCTGGTTCCAGTCCAGCGTTCCAGTACCCAGCCTGCTACCTGCTGTTGTTCCCGGTTCCAGTCCAGTATTCCCGTATCAGCCTGCTACCTGCTGTTGTTCCTGGTTCCAGTCTAGCACTCCAGTTTACTGCCTACTTACCTGCTGCTGTTCCTGGCTCCAGTCTGCGTTCCAGTCCCCAGTCTTCTCTTCAGTTCCTGGTTCCTGAGTTCACACCACTCCAGGACTTCTGGGTGACTGTTGATCCTGCCAGGCACCCATACCACTCCTTTCTCCTGTGTCCTCTATCTCCATTTCAGAGGGCCGAGAGTGGGAGCCGTAGGGGAGGTCTCTCTTTGCACTTCAGGCTCAAAACTTACCAGGTACGTGACAGTAGCAAACAGCCATGTCTGAGCCTGAGCAGGGAACCTCTCCCATGGAGGAACTGTGTGCACACCTGGCAGAATTGACTGAAGCAGTCAAGAAACTGCAGCAAGGATACACCCGGATGGAAGAATGGGTATTAACTTTTTCTAACCCTACCGGGGTCCAGGAAGTCCCTCCTGCTTCTGTTTCTTCAGCTGGGCCTTCCCCAATGGTGGTGATGCTTCCTCCGGAACCCAGAGTTCCGACACCTGAACGATTCTCCGGAGATCGACATACTTCAGGGCTTTTCGCAATTCCTGTGAGCTTCTCGGCCTTTTGGCTAAGATCAAGTGCAGTTTCTGCCTTGTTCTGGTCATTAGGTAACGACCGGTGCCAGTCCCTCTCGGCCTTGGGGTGTTTCCTTCGGGTGCATCCCATGCTGCTATTGGGGGGGACGCCATCGTGAGTGCACGAGAGTGATCACCTTTCCCTACCATCCATGAGTTGGCTGTGGGATTGGTGGGCGTAGGTATGGTGGGGCCGCCGAGCGCACCAAACACTTTGAGGTTGGTCGTGGCCGAGCCTAGACGGAGCGAGATTGGATTGCACTTCATTCAGAAGCAATTGATTGAAGACCTTTTTGGGGTGCCGAGAGAAGCCATTTTTTGCATGCAGTGTTTTCCTACTACTGGAATGTATGATGTTACTTTCTGGAAAAAGGAAGATCTGCAGACATGTATGCTACGGAAGGGCGAGAAAGAAGGTGATGAGATGCTGGAAGGGATCACATTCCTGTCGAGTGAGACGAAAGTGCGGGTCCCCATCACTGTGCATATGCACAATCCTTTTGTACAGGATGGGGAAATCGCTGCCTTTTTATTCAGGTACTGCGAGTCAGTTTCAGCAGGCGTGAAACTGACGAATGTGCTAGGCACCTTTAACGGGCAGCGGAAATTTTGGGTGATTTTTAGGGCGGATCAGGAGGGTATAGGTGGCGTCAGGCACCCCCCTCAGTCCTTCTCCATTGGGAGGAATCGTGGCTACCTGTGGTACCCTGGCCAGCCCCTCTTTTGCAGGAAGTGTTTTGCTTTCGGGCACACCAAAGACGAGTGCGAGGCTGGGTTGACATGCCGCAATTGCTTCAAGCAGGGTCACAGAGCCGGTCAGTGTCCGGAGAAGAAGAGCTGCCACATCTGCGGTAGTAGGATGCACCTTGCAAGACAGTGCCCGAAGGTAAACAGGGCGGCTGAGCTCACTCCGGTAGCTGTGGTGGGAAAAGCTGTGGAGGCTGAGGCGGTTGGGGGCAAGCAGGTGTTGTCCTACGTGGATGTGGCCAGACGGGGTTCCGTTCCAGCGGTGAACTCCATTGAGCAGGCCATAGTGCTGCCCAAGGAAGTGGTGGTGCGGGCTGATGTCTGCCCATCTATGGACGGTGAGCCAGGTCCCTCCCCTGTTGACACCGTGAGGGAGGAGGGGGCCTCTCCTGTACCAGAGGAGAGTGTCCCTGGGTACCTCCTGGCCGAGGGGGAGTCGGAGGGGAGCGGTGAGGAATTGGAGGACTCGGAGGAGGAGGAGATGGAGGTGGGACAGCTCTCCCTAAAAAGAAAGATGGCTGAGTCCTCCCAGGTCATAGGCTCCTTCCCGGACTCTCCGGGCCCTGAAGCATCGGATGTGGTGATCGACTCGGACTCCTCGCAGGCACCATCTTATGTGAGCACTGGTCAGGTGTCCGAGCTGCAGGAGGTGATGGGGTACTGCAAGGTACCAAAGGGGAAGGCGAAAAAAAAACTGGGGGGGTGAGCCTTGGGTCAGGGGTGGGACCAGGGATAAAAATGGAAAAAAGAAAAAATCCTGACAGGAATGTGATCCCTTCTTAATTTTCTATGCTCTTACGGGTATCTTCCCTCAATTGCAGAGGTATTGGGACGGCATGTAGGCGGGCAGCTGTTTTTAAAATCTTGGCTGGATATGCTGACGATATCTTTTGTTTGCAGGACTGCAACATGAGGGAGGAGCCACATACTGCAAGATGGACCCAGGGGGATGCTGTATGGTCATTGGGTCGGAGCAGGAATAGTGGCATGGGGATTCTTATTAAAAATAAAAAAATTAAAATTTTAAGGAAGGTGGAGGTGGAAGTGGGACGATGTTTATTTTGTTACTTTGGAATATGGGGGTGTTTGTTTTAACTTATTTTGTGTGTATGAACCTGTGGATAAAAAGGGGAGATTGGATCTATTTGAGAAGATGAAGTTTTTTTTGGGGGGGAGGGATCCTGTTATTGTGTTGGGGGATTTTAATTGTATTTTGCGTAATGGGGATAGGTGTGGGGGTGGAGGTGGTGGTGGGGAGGTTGATAAGTCTGGGAAGGAGTTGGGTGAGATTTTGCGGTTGTTTGGGTTAAGGGATGTGGGTGAGGGTGGTGGTTTTTCTTATTTTAGTGATAGGGGTACTGTGCAATCTAGGATTGATTTTTGTTTTCTTTTAAAAAATTTACAGTCAGAATCTTTTACCGTTCAACGGGAGCCTTTCTCGGACCATGGTCGGATCGAGTGTATTGTGAGTATGGAATCGGAGGTAATGTATGGTAAAGGTGTGTGGAAGTTGAATGTGGAATTGTTGGAAGATGAGGGTGTGAAAAGAGAGTATGTTGAGTTTTTTGGGAAACTGAAAAGAAGGAGGAATGATTTTTTAAGTGTGATTGAGTGGTGGGAGTGGGTGAAAGGTCAGACTTATGCCCCGTACACACGGTCGGACTTTGTTCGGACATTCCGACAACAAAATCCTAGGATTTTTTCCGACGGATGTTGGCTCAAACTTGTTTTGCCTACACACGGTCGCACAAAGTTGTCGGAATTTCCGATCGACAACCACGCGGTCACGTACACCACGTACGACGGGACTAGAAAAGGCCGGTTCAGAACCAAGCGCGGCACCCTTCGGGCTCCTTTTGCTAATCTCGTGTTAGTAAAAGTTTGGTGAGAGACGATTCGCGCTTTTTCAGACTGGCTTTCAGATAGTTTTCTGCCGTTCGGGTTGTGCTTGTGGGTTTGTATCTGCTCTTCAGTGCGTGCAAGCAAGTTCCGCGTGACTTTAAGTAGTCATTGTATTCTTGTTCATTCGTTACTGGTTTTCAGGTCGCTCTTCACAGGCCTTGCTGTTCTTCAATGCGTTCTGTTACTTCGTTCTGAGCAGCCGACCGTTTTCTAGCCATGTTTCGTATGCGTACTCCTCGTAGAGTTCGTGCTATGTGGGGGCTTGGTGTTGGGGTCCTGACCTTGACACAAGTCCAGTCCATGAACAGGGTGGGGAGGAGTTCATGGACCAAGAATTGTTTGCTTCAGCGTGACCAGTTCTGTCATATGCCTTTGCTCCGTGAGATCCGTGAGAATAATCCTGATGATTTCAGGAACTTTCTCCGGATGACGGACCCCGTATTTCACCGTTTGTTGGCTTCGCTGACCCCCTATATCAGCAGGCAGGATACCTGCATGAGGCAAGCCATCACTGCGGAGCAGAGGTTGGTCGCTACCTTGCGGTATTTGGCCACAGGGAGAAGCCTGCAGGACCTCAAGTTCTCGACAGGCATCTCCCCCCAGGCTCTTCTTTGTGGACATTTACTGCTTGTGTTTGTTTGAGCTGACCCTGACAGAAATGTGTGGAGTGCAGAAAATGTTGTGATTGTGTAACCTTATACAAAGCATTGTTGGCTGTTATTTACTAAATGCAAAGACACTTTTCACTACAAGTGCACTTGCAACTGCACTGAAACTGCACTTGTAGTGCAAAGTGGATTTGCCCTTAGGAAATTGCCCCCATTTTCTCATAAAACAACAATTACATCACCCCAAAAGTGTTGTAGTGTTGAGAAAATAATCCACACATTCTTGATTAACAATCTTTTTAATACCTGCACAATCACATGTGCATTTACCAAAGGTTTTTCTGACAAACCAACATGTTTGTTGTATAACAATTTTTGTGGTGTCATTATCCAAAATCAAAATGTGCATTTTATAGAAAACAGGCCTGTGTAAAACCCACAAGAAAGACACAAATCTTGATCTTACAAAGTTCACATTTGGTAGAACTGGAAGGCAATATCAGACATGAGTATTTAGGAACTGTGTTTGATATTGCGTTCAGATGGGGGGAAATCACCCCTGGAAAAGCCAAATTTGGAAGATGCACACCAATTTCCCAATGTCAACATGTGCTATCTGCCATCAGGGGGGATCAAGGGATGTGTTTTGGGGGAGAAAGCCCTTCCTCACCGCTACTTTATTATTGAGGAAGGGCTTGCACCCCCAAAACGCGTCCATTGATCTCCCGTGATGGCAGATAGCACATGTTGACACACTGTGTGCATCCTCCAAATTTGGCTTTGGGAAAAATCACAAAAACATTTCGCACATTGTAGCACACAAAAGAAGAAAGTGATTTGGAGGGGTTTTAAACTCTTCCCAAAACATCAATGATGTTTTTATAATTTGGAATAACATCATTGATGTTATGCTTGATGTTTTCCAATTGTAAATTACACCCCATGATCTCCCCGATCAGGATCTGGGCACTTTCTGATGTGAAAGGATCTTCATCCACAGCCTCATGATCACCTAAAAAGAGAGGAACCCCAAAATAAATTAGGTCTAAAAAATGCCGCCATCCATCTCTTACGTGAGCCTGTGGTCGCAGACACTCACCTGTTGTGGTGACTAGTTCCACCACGTCTTGTGTTGGGGGGATTTCCCCTTCTTCCGGGGGGGGGGGGCTCTGGTCTCCTCGGATGAGGGGTGTCCTCCGAGTCTTTTCTCCCCTAGGTAAAACAAAAATGGTATAATTAGCACACAGATATTTGATGGCAGAACTATAAAGATGAAACATTGCTTGGAAGTGGGGTACAATTGTCTGTTTTAGCAGAGTTCCAAGATGTAGCTTTTTTAATGCCCTTTGTCAACCTGCAATACTTTACCTGTTTGGTACAAGCTTCACAGATGTAGCCCCCCCTATAGTATACACTGGAGCACCTGTGTGGCCCCCCTAATAAAAATGGTGTTCTGGGGTCCCACACTAGTGCTCCAGTGTCCAGATGTGAAAACAGCTGCTGAGTGTCCTCTCCTTACACAGAATCTAGTTTGCATTTCATTCTAGTAACAAAGCCATCTACACAACCCAATTCTTTGAAGACAAGTATAGGGCGTCAAAATGGTGGCCAAATGCATATGGGCTAAACAATGGTATTTTATAGTCCGAAAGAAAAATGTGTGATCCGAACGAATAATGTGCCCATGAACATGAAAGTTGCCATTTTAAACTGTACAACAGTTCCTAAAAGCACATGGAGCAGCACGAACGTAATAAACACAAAAAGAATAGGAACACAGCACAAATACTTACTTTTTTGCAGCACTCTCCAGATCTTTCTGTACTGCTCATGTTCTCGTAATTTCAGGTCCGACCACCGTTTCCTGAGCTGATCTTTCGATCGTCGTACCCCGACTTTCCGGTGCAGACTCCTGACCACTTTCTTGGCCTTTCGGACATTGTGGTTGGGGTAAGGCCCATACTTTCCATCATAGTCGGCCTTCTTCAGGATGTCCACCATCTCCAACATCTCCCCAAAGGACATATTTGAGTCCTTTAATCTCCTTCTGGATCGGGACGTTTCAGGCTCCGGCCTTTCCTCCTCCTCCTCGTTGCTGTAATTAGCACGATCCTGCTGTCTATCCGCCCTGTGCTCTTCCTCCACTGCGCCGAACGAAAAGGGGCGGGGAATAGAATAGAAAGAACGTCGGGGCGGGCGGAGTTATATGCATGTGCAGTGTGTATAAATCGTAACGCGCGCGCATCTTACGTACGATCTGTGAGCGGAGGAAGGGGCATCAGAGACGCCGATCGTGCTAACGAAGGTAGGATCTAAACTTGGGCCTATACTGCTTCGAAATGGAAGCCTATATTGTAACAAGATTAGGGAGTTTGGCCTGACATTAGGGTTTGTCTTGTGTTGTGTCTTGCAGAGAAAATGGATGGGTTCAACGACCACAATTTCCTGCCCCTGTTTATTGACAAATACAGGGAGCTGCCCTGTCTGTGGCAAGTGAGACACCCCCACTATAATCACAAACAGAAGAGGCAGGCAGCACTGGAGAAACTGCTGGAGTTGGTGAAGCCGGTGGTCCCCACAGCAACCATCCCTTATTTAAAAGCAAAAATTGGTGGCCTGAGGAGCACTTATCTTAGGGAGCGCAAGAAGGTCACAGATTCCCAGAGGTCCGGAGCTGCAGCAGATGACATTTATGTCCCCAGGCTGTGGTACTATGAGAGACTGCGATTTCTGTCAGACCACACTGAAGTCAGGGAATCCCTCTCCACCCTTCCTTCCATGCTTCCTTCCATACCAGCTGAGGCTTCCGATGTCCAATCTGGGCCTTCCAGCCAGGAAGAAGTGGAGGAGCCCAGCTGGAGTCAGGTATAGCATTCTTCTACAGATTTCTGGCCAATAAATAAATGATGTTTACTAGATGTTATTATTGATCATTAATTGAAAGTGTTTTACATATCAATAGACAGTAGTGGGCACCCAAAATTGGGACAAGAATGCAAAATGCTGGGCTCAGAATGATAGTCTGTTATATTTGTTAACATTCAATTTGCAGCAGTCAGGAGGTGAAAATTGTGTGTGATTGATGAAAACAATACTAAAACTATGTCCCTTTTTCATACACAGGAAGACCTCAGCCAAGAGGAGGCTGTGGAATGTGGCATTTAGGAGGAGGCGGGGATTATTAGTGTCAGCCAGGAGGAGGCGGGGATTAGTGGCAGCCAGGAGGAGGCGGGGCTAAGTGTCAGCCAAGAGAAGCCTGGGACAAGTCGCAGCCTGACTGAGTCTCAGGTTCCTCCCCTCCGCCTGCCACATAAACGAGCCAGGAAGGCCACTCCCAGTCATGTGCAGGATTCAGCATACAGGCTGATCCAGGAGGCTTCGGCATCCCTCAGAGCCTTCCCCAGTCCTGAAGAGGCCTTTGCCTGCATGGCTGCCACCAAATTGCAGGGCATGCAGGAGGGCCAACGCAAGATCTCTGAGGACCTGATTTATAAAGTCCTACGTAAGGGGGAGAGTGGAGAACTGACACACAAGACGGATGTCATTGAGATCGACGATCCTCCTCCTCCTCCTGCTGCCACAACTAGACCACCACAGCCAAAGGCTGGAAGGAAGCGTGGAAGGAAGACCAAAGAGTGATGACCCTGTGTTCAGTCTGGTCTGACAGAAGATGCAGTCTCTCGTATGACCACAGCCTGGGGACACAGATGTCATCTGCTGCTTTCCGGATCTCTGGGACTTCTGGACCAGACTTCCCTCCCTTAGATATGGACTCCTCAGGCCACCAATTTTGCTTTTAAATAATTGATGTCTGCCCTGGGGGTCCAAGGCTTCGCCCACTTCTGCAGTTTCTCCAGCGTTGCCTCCCTCTTTGTTTATAGTTGTGACCCCTTTATAAAAATTTTTTCGGTAAATTCTACTCTCCTGTGTGTGTTTTCATCCAAAAAGGACAGTTTGTTGGTGACGATTCAGGTACATTTCTAACATAAAATGTGAAATTAACAAGGGACAACAACACCAAACAATCTCCTACAGATTAAATAGAACAACATATCAATGGTGTTGTGGGAACTTGTCACAAAAAACACACAAACATTTTCGGGAGTACAAATCAAAATCACCAAAAAAAAAAATTAAAAAAGAGAAACACAAAAAAAGATTCTACATTAAAGTCAAAAAAAAAAAAAAAAAATATGTTGTCAGATGTGAGAAATCAAAATATATTGAGGGAATCCAGATAAATAGTAACGAAAGAAGTTTGTGAGAAGTGTGTGTGAATATGAGCATCAAAACTAATATATTCTTGGCACATTATAAAGAAGAAGAGAGTGCGCTGTATTAAACCATTTTGAACATTGCAGCGTGACGAAAGTGCTGTATCCATTGCGAACGCTAAGTTTACCAGAACGAGCTGTCCCGTGTCGGAATTTCTTCTGAGCATGCGTGGCACTTTGTGCGTCGGAACAGGCCACACACGGTCGGAATTGACGCGATCGGATTTTGTTGTCGGAAAATTTTATCTCCTGCTCTCCAACTTTGTGTGTCGGAAAATCCGATGGAAAATGTCCGATGGCGCCCCCACACGGTCGGAATTTCCGACAACACGCTCCGATTGGACATTGTCCATCGGAAAATCCGACCGTGTGTACGGGGCATTAGAGTTTTTTTGTAAGGAAAGGTTGTGAGATTGCGAAAAAGGATCATGAGGCGTATGAGTGGTGGTTGAAGAGATTGGAATATTTGGAAGAATTGAGGGAATGGGGAGAGAATGTGCGGTGTGAATTAGTGGAAGCAAGAAGAAAATTGAGAGTCTTTATGGAGCGGAGGGGGAGAGAGATTATGTCGCAAGTAAGGATGGTAGTGAAGGAGAAGGATGAGAAATGTATGCGTTTTTTCTTTAAAAAGGTATATGGTGGGAAGGTGGATTTGTCAAGTGTGTTGGATGAGAATGGGCAGGTGGTAAGTGGAAAAGAGAGGTTGGGGGAGGAAATCTGGAAGTTTTATTCAGATTTATATATGAAAAAGAAGAGGGATGAGAGGGTTTGATTAGGAAGTGTTGGAGCAGGTGGAGATGTGTCTGGATATGGAGGATAAGAGTATGTTAGGGGAGAAAGTGAGTAAAGGTGAAGTTGATGAATGTCTTGGGAGTATGAAGAAAGGTAAGACGCCTGGGAGTGATGGTTTGCCAGTTGAGTTTTATTGTACGTTTTGGGAGGTGATTGGTGACTGCGTGTATGAGATGGTGATGAAAGTTTTGGAAGAGGGGAGGATGCCTGAATCTATGTTAAAAAGCGTGATTGTTTTGTTGTATAAAAAAGGTGACAAGTGAGAGTTAAAAAATTGGAGACCTATATCATTATTGAATGTAGATTATAAGGTGATAACGAAGGTGTTGGCGAATAGGTTGCGTGCGGTGGTGGAGAAATTGGTGGGGGAGGAGCAAGCATGTGCGGTGCCTGGGAGGTCTACTGCAGAAAGTTTGGTGAGCTTGAGGGATGTGTTATGGTTTTGTAAGGGGAGGAAGCAGGAAGTGGCAGTGTTGGCTGTGGTTTTTGAAAAAGCGTATGACAGAGTGTCGCATGATTTTATGTTTAAAGTATTGAGCAAGATGGGGTTGCCTGAGGTTCTGATTGGGTGGATTAAGTGTTTGTATAGAGGTATGGTAAGTAAGGTGTTGGTGAATGGGTGGATGACGAATGATATAAGCATTAGGTCGGGTGTGAGACAGGGTTGCCCGTTATCACCCCTGTTGTTTATTTGTGTGATTGAACCTTTGTTGAGGATGTTGATGAAAGATAAGTGTGTGAGAAGGGTGGAGGTACCAGGGAGTGGTGGCAGGGTTTTGAAAGTAATAGGATATATGGATGATGTTACAGTGATTTGTAGAGATATGACAGGGCTAAAAAGAGTGAAGTTGTTGATTGAGATTTTTTGTATGGCAAGTGGTTTTTGTGTGAATATGGGGAAAAATGAGTGTAAATTGTTTGGTGTATGGAGGGGTATTGAACAGTGTGGTTGGAAATTTTGTGAGGGAGGAGTGAGGATTTTAGGCGTCAAGTTTGATTCTGATTTGTATGGGAGAGAGAGTTGGCAGGATGCGTTAGTGAAAGTAAAAAAGAAAATTGATTTTTGGTCTTTAAGGACTTTGTCGTTGGAAGGGAAGGTGTTGATTGTGAAGGCTGTTGTGATTCCGATTTTGTTATTTTTATATTATGTGTCCAGCTCCAGATAGAGTGATGAAACAAATTGTGAGAGTGTGTTTTTCCTTTTTTTTGGTCATCTACGATGGAGAAGTTGAAAAGAGAGAAAGTAATGAAAGGAGTAATGAATGGCGGGAAAGGTATGGTGAGTATTGAGAAATTTCTGGTGGTGAAGTATGTAAGTATGTGTGTGAGATTAAGTGAGAAAGAAAATGTTGCAGGGTGTAAATATGCATGTGGGAGTGTGTTACGGAAATATAAGTTGTGTGAAGTTGATTTGAGGAAACCTGTATGTTTTGTTGCGCCTTGGTTTTATGTGAGGATTGAAAGGTGTATGAGGAGGTATGGGTTGCAGGATGTGACGTGAGATAAATAGTGTGAGAGTAATAAGGTTATGCAGATACTGAAAGGAAGTGAGGAGATGGAAGGAATAGGTGGTTTAAGAGTAGCCGAATGTAAGAAAGTCTGGAAGAAGGTGTGCTGTAAGGGAGTGGATAATAGACAGAAGGATATTGCATGGATGGGGGTGCATTTGTGTTTGCCTACAAAAGAGTTTCACAGAAGAAGAAGGTTTGTGGACAGTGATGTGTGTCCAAGGCTGGGGTGTGGGGGGATTGAGAGGGTGGTACATGTGTACTGGGAGTGTCGCTATGCGAAGAAAATATGGAAAAGGATGGAAAAGATGATTGAGGGATTGACTGGTGTGAATAGTGTAACGTATGAGATGGTGTTATATGGTTTGTGTGATCTGGGGAGGAATGAGGAGAGGTTGTTATGGATTGTTGTGAATTGTATTAAAGAGTGTTTGTGGGATGTTCGAATATTTTGATTTTTAAGCAGGAAGTGGTTAAAGTGAAAGAATGCGTGGCCATGGTCCAAGGAAAGATTTACAATTATGCATGTTACGATTATAAGAAGTTAGGAGAGAAGGATGCAAGGAAATTATGGAAATTGGAGGAGTGGAAACAATGGTGTATATAATGTAAATATGTGAATTATGTTATTGATGTTTATTCTTGAAGGATTAACCTTTTATTTTTGTTTTTCAGGGTGAGTACAGATGGTGATTAAGGGACAGTGTGGAGAAAAGTATATAGGAGTGTTTTTTGTTTGTGTAGGGATAGAGTGGAGGGATAGTATATAATAGGGATAGTTTTGTCATTTTTTCGGTATGAGGGATGGGAGTGGGTTGTTTTGTTAATGTTCTTGTTATCTTTATTGTTGTTTTGAAACATTCTTGATATATTTATTGTTGTGAGATGTCTTATTTCTCTTTACGTTTGTTATGTACTTTTGGGTTTTTGTGGGTGGGTGTTGGGAGGGAAGTGGAAGGGTTATGTAAATATTGTAAATACTTGTCTGATAATGTATTTCAAAATATATATTTTGTACAAACATTATGTTATTTTATTGTTTAAACATATTCTTTTGATTTATGTTATCTATGTATTTCACTTGTGAAATTTTAAATAAAAGAATTAAAAAAAAAAACCATGCAATAGAGGGATAAAAGTTTAGGGAAATTCGAGTACCTTGGAATTGCAGATCAGGAACACTTTCTTTGATCCAGAGGACAACAGCTCCACAACTGGATTCAGCAATCACCAGATAGGCCTCTCTCACTGACCTAGCAGCTGGTGCGATGCTCAGTCATAGTCTCTGCCACAGACTTTAAGATGTGGTATAACTGTTACACAATCCTCTGCCACAGGATTGGGTAATTAGCGACTTTTTGCAATGTCAAGCCTTGATCACATAGTACCAGTTCCCTTCTTCCGAACCTACGGTACTGTGTGGTAGGTGACCTGGGATACATCCTCCAACTGAGTCTCCAGGCTCTTCTAGAGGCAACGGCCTAATTGCGCGGTCCTCTCCTGAAAAGTCCTCCTGTCAGGAAGATCCTGCCAGTAATCGGCGTTCCAGGCTCACTGGCGCGCGGCCGCGGGCACCACCACGCACGGGCGCTACCGTGCACGGGCACGCGCATCCCCATTGGCGCCAGGCGGGCTATTTAAACCTGCCTGTCACACTTAGTCCCCGCTGTCTGCTCTACAGCGTTCCATATGCCAAAACCTGATCTGATCTGAAACCTTCTGTTACCTGACCCGGCTTCCTGTTTTGACTATCCAGCTATCCGCCTGCATCTGACCCTTTGGCTTGTTTAGACCATTCTCCTGTCTGATCCCTGGTACTTCTGCTGTCTGCCTGATATCGACCACTGGCTTGTCTGACTATGCTTTTGCTTGATACCTGTTACCAGCCTGCTACCTGCTGTTGTCCTGGTTCCAGTCCAGCATTCCAGTACCCAGCCTGCTACCTGCTGTTGTTCCTGGTTCCGGTCCAGCGTTTCAGTATCCAGCCTGCTACCTGCTGTTGTCCTGGTTCCAGTCCAGCATTCCAGTACCCAGCCTGCTACCTGCTGTTGTTCCTGGTTCCGGTCCAGCGTTCCAGTATCCAGTCTGCTACCTGCTGTTGTTCCTGGTTCCAGTCCAGCATTCCAGTATCCAGCCTGCTACTTGCTAATGTTCCTGGTTCCGGTCCAGCGTTCCAGTATCCAGTCTGCTACCTGCTATTGTTCCTGGTTCCAGTCCAGCGTTCCAGTACCCAGCCTGCTACCTGCTGTTGTTCCCGGTTCCAGTCCAGTATTCCAGTATCAGCCTGCTACCTACTGTTGTTCCTGTTTCCAGTCTAGCACTCCAGTTTCCTGCCTACTTACCTGCTGTTGTTCCTGGCTCCAGTCTGCGTTCCAGTCTCCAGTCTTCTCTTCAGTTCCTGTTTCCTGAGTTCCCACCACTCCAGGACTTCTGGGTGACTGTTAATCCTGCCAGGCACCCATACCACTCCTTACTCTTGTGTCCTCTGTCTCCATTCCAGAGGGCCGAGAGTGAGAGCCGTAGGGGAGCTTTCTCTTTGCACTTCAGGCTCAAAACCTACCAGGTACATGACACCTCTCCTGGATCCTCCAGTCGCTCGGCTTCTTCCCGCAGGCAAGACAGCACAGGACCATCCCTGGATTAGTAAGCCCCAAGACTTTTGGGCCTACCTTCAGCAACTACGCCATCCGGCCCAGAGACAATTTAGCGGCAGCGACACACCTTAGGCCAGGAGGGCCATCAGGTCAGAACTCCTCCCCTGACACGGGGTCTGTCCCTTAAGTAACCCCTCCCAGAATGCACAGCAGGCAGACCACACCCACTGACTGTTTCCAGGCAATGAGACACTCAATGCACCCAGCTTGTTGCAATTTACAACCTTGGCCGAAATAATAGGGCGCCATCCTTAGGCCAAGGGGAAAACCACACAACCAGATAAGCTGAAACAGAAGCAGAATTTACAATAATGGCAGTCTGAGATAAACTACAGCTTCAGACAACTACATTTTTATTTATAGCGTCTGTATTGAAAATACCAGCGCTACATGTACAACAGCTATTATGAATGAAACGTCCTCTGTGAATGGAGCATGGGTGGATGATTGATAGATCTGCTCCCTCCATTCATAGATCATGTGATTTTTACCAGGCTTTTGGGTGTGGGTATATGCTACTACAGGCACTTAGAAAAAAGCCTCTACATGGATGTATGGATTTATGCACCCAGATGAATTAACTCTAAATAAGAAAGAATTGTATGAAAAGGTTTGCAGGTTCTTGCCTGTGCAAAATGCAAAAAAAAAAAAAATACAGGCTCTGACAATGAAAGGATTCGGTTGGACACCACTGATTAAAAAAAGTTTAGGGAAACTACTAGCCAGGGTGGAAGGTGAAATTGATATTTTATTTATTATTCATAAAATCATTCAGTGTATTTTTTGTATTAGTACATATAGATTCCATATTGTGGAGCCCTTTGTAGCATTATATTGCAAAATGCTGGCCCCATTTATTTATCGACACAGTGCTTTCCTAGGTTTTAAATTATGCCAGCTACAGAATTGTTTCTTTTTATATGCATGCATGTGTCAGGAACCATTAATCAGACTGAGACAGAAGTGCAGTAAAAATCACACTTTTTAATAAAATGGTAAAATGGTACAAACAGAGCAAACGTAGTCAGAACATAACCAGAGTTCGGTAACCAGAGCAGGTAGTCGGAACAAGCCAGTGAAACAGGAATCCAGAGATCAGCGTAGTTGAGGCAGTAAACAGGATCAGGAACCAGAAGGGAAGTCAGCCAGACAAAAGTCTTTGACAGGAAAACACAGCAGAGAGTATCCAGATATGTTGACCAGGTGAAGGCAAAGGAGATCTGATCCAGGCAGTTTAAATAGCCAGCTGGGCTAGCTGATGACCAGGAAATGAAGACCAGGTGAGACACTGTGGAATGAAGAGTACTGGCAATTAACCGACAGCTGAGCACAGAGCTCACTCACACATACACACACACACACACACACACACACACACATATATATATATATATACACGTATAAATTATATATATACACAGTACATTTTTTAATGCAATCTACTATTTTATATTAGTAGTGGATAATCTACAGCCAATGACAAGCAATGTCCAACACTGGGAACTTGTTATGTACATGAAGCATCTGTCTGCACTATAAAGTGTTACCACATCACTTAGAATGATGTTGAAAACAACATTGCACAAAACGGAACTTCCTGGCACCTGCTCACATCTGAGGAAATTGTTTTTTATTTTTCACGTAACATGTGATGTGTCAGGCAGCGCATTACCGTTCTTCCTACATGATTCCTTTTTCGTATTTTTTAAAAAAAAGAGTTGCAACCAAACTATATACCACAAACGGTAGATTTGCCAGTAAAAAAAACACTGGAAACCCTCAGTATAAAAAAAAAGCTAATGAGAATGACAAAGGAGTCCTATATGCTAATAAAAAAAAACACAGTTGAGATTTCTTATTGCAACCCAGTGCATTATTCATGTAGAACAAAGCAACAGATATGCTTTAATGCCTCCCTGCCCACCAGTAGCCTACTCACCTTTCCTGTGTTTGCTCATTGAAGTGAGAAAAGGAAGCACTATGTGAGCTTTAGATCATAAGGATGAGGACTCTCTCCCCTCCCCTGTGTGATGATGGCAATAGGCCAATCACCATGCACCAGTACTGTCACATGAGCAGAAGGAGCAGTTTCAGTAAAGTCACCAAAAGGGCCCCTGTGTGAGATACATTTTTACCCCTTTCACTTATTCAAATACTGGTCACGTAAAAACATTCACTCTGGTGTCCGTTTATGAAGCAGTGATCAGTGGTGATCCCGAGGATCGCCGCTGATCACAGTCCATAAACAGTTTATGAAACAGTGATAATCGGGGGAGAACATGTTTGAACTTGTTCTCCCGCCGATTATCTCTACACACGGAGAATCCTCATTGAATGACACAGTAACGGCCAGTTTATGAAGCGGTGATCTCAGCGCTTCACTGGCGATCTGTGTCAGAATTCACACTCCCAGGTTCACCAGCTCAGAGGTGGTGAATCGGGGAGTGAAGAGAGAATCCCGAGGGATCTGAGGGGGAAGGAGAAAGATTTTTAAACTTCCTTATGCCTCGTTCAGATCCCCCAACACTGTAACCATGTCCCCCTGTCATATTTATACATATATATACATATATACATATAATGTGTATATGTATATATATATATAATGTGTGTGTGTATATACATGTATATATAATGTGTGTGTGTTTATACATATGTATACAATGTAGGGGGACTCATTATTTTATTAACATTAATCCACGCCGTCTGTCAGTGTATTGAGCTGTGATGATTTATCACTGTTTAATAAACTGACATCTTTGTGTTTCGATGAATTTCTGGTACTGTAATCTCGTAAAGTCTCACAAGATTCCAGTATCAGGGGCCGTTCTCCACTGTTGGAAGCGTTTGTAGATCGCTTCACTCCTCAGAAGGTGAAGCGATCTACAAAGCTTCATAAACTGGCACACAGAGGAGAAAGATCTTCACTGTGAATGCCGGAGAATGAAGCAGTGAATAGATTTCACTGCTTCATAAACGGACACCTGAGTATCAACTGACAGCTAGACAGAAGTCTATACAACACTAGTATCAATGGGCACCTAACTAACATAGGGCACAGTCTCCAAAAAAAGCTTGCCCAATTCTGGGAAAGGGAGTTAAACTGGTCAAACACTCTTTTCTGTTAAAAAAAATGGTCAAATACTAGTAGATTTCCAAACAAACATTTGTACAAAAATCCACAGTACATTTGTTGACTTGAGGCATGTCGTTCTAAAGCACTTTGAAATTTTCTTTGCTTTTTATGGTCAGTTTTGGAAAGACTGGACATTCCCAAATGAAACCAGATACACTATTAGAAATTTCCCTGTTTAAGAGAAATTTTCCATCCTGCTCCTCTAAACTACAGTCAAACAAACGTCAATTTTACCCCACTAGAATTTTTTTTTAACTAAATTCTACTAGTGTATAGCCAGCTTTAGAAACATGTTCCATACCCAGAAGTACTTTCTTCACTGAAGTGAAGGGCTATATTAACCAATTTCTTCTCTATTTGCCTGATGGGAAACATGGTATTGATGTATTTAAAGTACACTTCATTGTTGAAATTGCCTCTTCTTTCTCTATTAGAGTGACTGGCTGCCTAGAAAACAATGCTGCCTTCAAATGGAGTGTGGTCTCTGTGCTGAAATAAAACTGTAAACCAATTGGAAAATAGTATTGTGATGAAATGTATTAATATGTAGCTTGAATATAATGCTGTGCTCCGTGGATAAGCATTTAGTCTTTTAATGTTTTAATGGATAATTGCAATAAATGGTTATTTTTATAAAAACATGCTTTATATACATGTTGCCTTAAAAGTCTGTTTTTTTTTTTTTATTTATAGATTAATACTTAAGTACAGTATACAGTGCTGTGTTCTGCCAGCAGGACAGGAACTTTCTATCTCGCTCCTGGAACAAAATTGAATCTGGCTGACTACTGCTTAGCCATTTCCAGAAGGCTTGGTGTTCTATGAATGAATGCAAAGCTTCCTCTGATGTGCTGAATCAGAGAGTGTGACATCATCCGCCCGCCTCTGTGTCTCAGCCAATAAGTGTCAACTCTAACTTGAAGTTCAGAGACAGGCGAATGCCTGTCTCTGTACACTGTGTAGCAGAGTGGCATGTTTACCCCTGCTACCCCCCATCCCTACCTGTCACTGGTTCTCAAGGATGCTCTCGGCTTCACAGTCAACAAGCTCCTAGTAACCGGTTATGCTGACAGGAGGTACAGCCTGATGAGAAAACAAAGGGTCTAGTTCCCCGTCAGGTCGGCTCTCTCTTTGAGATTGACAGCAGTCAATGAGGAGAGCCAATAGCAGGCTGTGTATTGGCTATGGATCCATCCACTTCCTGCTGTCAATAATAAAGGAAGCTGACCTGATGAGAAACTAGTGTCTCTGAAAGTCTATAAGTCTTCACACACCCATCTGCAAAACTCCTCTGCTACCATGTGGTCTGTGTGACAGCTGGAGCAGTGAAGAGTGAACTCAGCTGAACTGACAATGGAGTGTCCTCAGTGCACCTCCATATACGCTGCTTTATTTTACATTTAGAAACACTTAACTACAGTTTCCACTGCTTTGTCCAATCTTCCAGCAATGCCAAATCATGTTCCATGTTACAGACACTTCCAAGAATATGAAAACTATTGCACACCTTTGTGTCAGGTCTTTTAACTGATGATACAAATGTGTGTAATAGGGTTAATATTCCTAGAGGTGTCTGTAACATGAAACATTATTTGGCATTGCTGGAAGATTTATCAAAGTGGAAACTGCAGTTCAATGTTTCTAATGTAAAATAATGCACCTAGGGAAAAAGACTCCCTTGACAGAGTACAACATTGGGGGTACAGTGCAGGGCAGACCTATAGAGGAAAAAGATTTGGGGGTACTTATTTCAGATGATTGCAAAATGAGCAAACAATGTGGCCAGGCAGTGGGAAAAGTGAATAGAATTCTAAGTTGCATCACTAGAGAGGGATCTCCAGTAGGAGGAAGGAGGCCCTGATTTCCCTATATAGATCTTTAGTGAGACCTCATTTAGAGTACTGTATACATTTCTGGAGACCTTGTTTACAAAAAAGATATTGATAAAACAGAATGAGTCCAGAGACAGGTAACAAAAATAGTACAGGTCTAAAGGAAAAAAAAACTATCAGCAGAGACTTCAGGAACTTGATATGTACAGTTTAGAGTAGAGATGTGCAACCTTTTGCGGGCCACAATTAGGAGAGCGTGTCATGTCCGCTCTGTACTGTATATGCAAAATGGACCCACACACAGCTCATTCTACTCTATGGCGCTCCAATCCAATCCGTCAGGCGGAAGGGGACGGATCCCCTTTTGTTTTTTTTTAGCGAATTGGATTGGACGTAGATGGGTGTAAACAGACACAAGTTCATTTACATCTGCCGCTCCAGGTGAATGAAGGGTCCAATTAGAGACAGACTCAATCAGACAAATCATGTGAAAGGGGCCTTAGGCTGCTTTCACATCGAAGCGCTGAGGTTTACCTGCACTAGTGGTTTTCCTGTGGGTTAGCTGCACTTTGCCATAGACATTATATTTTTTTTTTATTATATTCTGCAGTTGTGGTGCACTTTCTGAAACTGCACCAAAATTTCAGAAAGCGCCCCAAACCCACAGGTAATAACAGAAGTCTATGACTCAGTGCAGGTAACCTGCAGGTGAACTGCACTGCACATGCGGATCAGTTTAAAAGTAGCCCAGTAACTACTGCAGAACAGATATGACCACATATACACTGTGATTTTAGTAATCAACTGACCTAAAATAACAGTCATCCATTTAGGTATTGCCTGCTTTTGCTGTCCCAGATGGAGTGCATTTGGTATCACTCCGCCTGTGACAGGAGCCGGCGTTATACAGGAAGCATCGGCTTATGCAGCTCTGCTCCGCAGCCAGTTGCTTCCTCTACCGCTAGCTCCATTCACAACGCTAATGCTCTGGAATCAGGCATGTACTGGCCATCGGGACTACCGGGAGATTCCCGGTGGGCCGATGGCTCAGTGGGCCAGTCAGGTGCGGTCCTGGAGCTGCTCCTCTCTGACAGTGAGTGATCGCAATTTCACTCTGTCAGGAGGAGCAGCTTCCATCATATGCTGGAGAGAGCATTAGGCGTTATGCTCCCTCCAGCCTGCAGGGGGAGATAGACCAACGGCAGACTTTCCTTCCTTTCTCCCCTATCACTTGTTATCACATGACTGGAGAGAGGAACGAGAAGCTGCCTTCAAAACTGTGAGTACATGTGGGAGGGGGAGGAGAGGGAGGACACTGATGTGAAGGGCTGCTGATTGGGACACTCTGATGTAAGGGGGATGCTGTTGGGGACACTCTGGATGTAAGGGGGATGCTGTTGGGGACACTCTGATGTAAGGGGGATGCTGTTGGGGACACTCTGATGTAAGGGGGATGCTGTTGGGGACACTCTGATGTAAGGGGGATGCTGTTGGGGACACTCTGATGTAAGGGGGATGCTGTTGGGGACACTCTGATGTAAGGGGGATGCTGTTGGGGACACTCTGATGTAAGGGGGATGCTGTTGGGGACACTCTGATGTAAGGGGGATGCTGTTGGGGACACTCTGATGTAAGGGGGACGCTGTTGGGGACACTCTGATGTAAGGGGGACGCTGTTGGGGACACTCTGATGTAAGGGGATGCTGTTGGGGACACTCTGATGTAAGGGGGATGCTGTTGGGGACACTCTGATGTAAGGGGGATGCTGTTGGGGACACTCTGATGTAAGGGGGACGCTGTTGGGGACACTCAAAATTAAAGTGGGCCAGTCATGAGGAAGTCCAGGGCCAAATTTTTGTCCCAGCCCAGCCCTGTCTGGAATGACGGGTTGGCTACCTACGATCTTCATGCCGACCTGCCATCCCAGAGCACAAGGTCACGGGCCACATCTGCCACCGGTTGGGCACCCCTGGTAGAGAATAGAGAAGGGATAGGAGAGATATGATTGAAACCTTTAAAAACCTCAAGGGGGTGAATAAGGTTCAAGAGGGTAGTATTTTTATTATGAGGCCAAGATCAAAAACACAGATACATGACTTCAAACAAGCAGGAGGAAAGTTCAAAACTAATGTTAGAAATTATTATTTTACCAAAAGGGGAAAGGGTGTCTGATGCTTGGAATAGACTTCCAGCAGAGGTAGTGAGTATGTGGATTCAAACATCCTTGGGACAAACACACAGTATATCTATTCTCAGACAAAGGCTAGGTTCACATCTATGCAGGTTGCAGTTGATACGTTTTTCCGGCGTGTTATGTGGTGCATTTTGTGTTTTTGAACACGCGTTTTCAACACTTTTTTTTGGGCCAATAGGAAAGTATGACAGTTCTGTTAAAGGAGTATGACTTTGATATGACTTTGCACTCTCTGACAGTCAAGTAGCATCAGAGTAGTGCAGGAACCTTTATGTGCCCAAAGTCGCATATTAGGGTTAGGATTAAGGGCTAGGGTTAGGTTTAGAGTTAGGGTTAGAGTTTGAGTCAGGGTTAGGGTAATCAGCAATTATTAGGGTTAGCAGTAACCGTTAAGGTTAGCGGTAATTGTTAGGGTTAACCCAACACACTACCCCTAACACTAACAATTACTGCTAACCCTAATGCCCTGTACACACGGTCAGATTTTCCGATTGAAAATGTGTGATAGGACCTTGTTGTCGGAAATTCGGACCGTGTGTAGGCTCCATCACACATTTTCCATAGGAATTTCCGACATATAAAGTTTGAGAGCTTGCTATAAAATTTTCCAACAACAAAATGTCAGGAATTCTGATCATGTGTACACAAATCCGACGCACAAAGTGCCACGCATGCTCAGAATAAATTAAGACATCAAAGCTACTGGCTACTGCCCCGTTTATAGTCCCAACGTACGTGTTTTACGTCACCGTGCTCAGAACGATCGGATTTTCCGACAACTTTGTGTGACCGTGTGTATGCAAGGCAAGTTTGAGCCAACATCCGTCAGAAAAAATCCACGGATTTTGTTGTCAGAATGTCCGATTAATGTCCGACCGTGTGTACAGGGCATAACACTTAGCAATTACGCTAAACTTAACATTTAACCCTAACCCTAGCCCTTAACCCTAACCCTAATATGCAACTGTGGACACAGAAAGGTTCCTGCACTATTTTGATGTGACTGATGCAACTTTGATGCTACTTGAGTGCCAGAGAGTGTAAAGCCGCAACGAAGTACAGAACTGTCATACTTTCCTATAAGCCAAATTAAAACCATTGAAATCTCTTATACGCAAAACACAATCTTATGCGGGGAAAAAAAGTCTCTGACCCAAAAAACGCACCAGCTCAAAACCCACAGATATGAACTAGATCCATAGGAAACCATGTTAAATGGACTGAAGTGTGTTTCTGCAAAATGCACTAAAAATGCATAGGTGTGAAGCAAGGGAAAATAGTTAAAAAAAATACGAAAACATATACATGAAAAAAAAATTTGGGGCTGAATCGCCGGACCACTCTGTCTTTTTTCTGCCATCATTCTATGTTTCTAAATCTGTGAGAACACCTGTGGTGCCATCTGTTGTGAGGACACATGATGGATTTCTTAAGGGTGTCTTAGACACTCTTTAAAAATTCCCCAGACTGAGAAGAGAAGAGAGCAGAGTGAACGCTTCTTCACTGTCCAGTCAACATGATGATGTTCCTGACCAAGCGGTGCTGTTGCAGTGGAGCTGTTCAACTATAGTAAAAACTCTTAGATTTTGATTGCTATCCCTGTCCCTTCTAGGGATAGAGACAGAGACAAAAATACTATATTTTTTTTAAAGGTATCACAAGCAAAGGAAGTGAGGGAAATTTTACCCAGTGGGGGCGCAGGCAGGAAAAAATGTACGTGTGTACTCTTTCCCACTTCATTTAAAATGAAAAGAAAAACTCTTACTGCAATTAGGCTTCAACGGATCAGCTGTGTTTTCTGGCAGCAGCGTCTAGATCACAATACTTGATGAATAAAAATACAAACGCTCTGGGAGGTAAAACAATTCTCATAAGTATTTCTTCTGCTTATTCAACTGATTGCTTTAAACAGCAAAAAAAAAGAACCATCATGTGGAAATGCACACGTTTCTTAGATTACATTGATTATGAAAATTGTCACAAATGTTTTCAACATATATAAACAGATAACCTTATATTTACATAGTGTGTCTATCTGAAGAGCACAGTACCTTGCTTTGCAGCTTCTTGTGTCTAATAGTCCCATCCTTCTAGGAATTGATGAATTACTGTTATATTCCAATTTTTCCAAGTTATTAGGCATTTAAAGACTTTTTTGTGGGTTATGCCCTTTTCATACTGTAGTCACTTAAAATTGAGGAAACACGAGCATTGGAGGTAGTGAAGATTGATATGAGCTCAGGCTCATACTCTTGGTACAGTGATTGATTTCAGTCCAATACAGGGATCACTAGGTCACTACTAGTTCAATGTGTCATCACTTTTATTTTTTATTTTTTCAAATGATCACAACAGCATGCAGATAAATTGTATTAAAATGACTATTTTGTGTCCTGCTGTCCATTTCCTCTGGATAGTGGGACCACAGTGAGCAATCACTCCTCAGATACAATATAATACATCTTTGCATATTGTCTTTGGATAAATACAGTAGCCCTGCCATAAATTCTAGGTTAGTAAAGCAAACTGGGTCACAGAAGCGCTCATTTAATTTTGTAGAAATGGCTATACCTTTGTAATCTTTAAGCCCAACTCTGGGCTCTCCCACATGACACACCAAGTTCCTCCCCAGATCTTCTTCAGCAGTGGGTAGTCCTTGGAAATGCAGGTAGCATTGTTGACATGAGGACAGCATTATGTAGGGGTAGGGTAGTGGGGTGGTTGTCACGTCCACCATATTTCCCTCTATGTTGAGCGCCAAGCAAGGTTTACATAAGAGGCCTATCCCGGGGTGGGTTCTTCTGGGCTATGCTAGGCACTTTGGATAGAGTCACTGCCTTACATATCGGGTACCTTTACTTGCCTGGACAACTAAACTCTAGTTAACGCTCTTGATGTTAAATAACACTACCACGGTCACTGTTGCATTTAGGAGGAACATACAGAGCCAATGCCCCCGGAACCTGTCCAGCATGTCTATGCTACCTCACTCCCAGTAACAGGGGTCCCACCGTGCACCTAGTGTGGACTCCATGTATACTCTTCCTCCAGTATCGGTGGAGGCAGCAGCTCCTCAAAGATGAGCTCTAGGGAGCTCCGGCAGCTTTCCCGACCGGGTGAAGTCTTCGCTTCAGTAGTGTGGCACGACATAACAACCCCTGAGCATGTGGGGGAGGCCATCCCTGTGAATTGCAGTGTTTCAGGATCTTTTTGGTGAGTGTATCAGCTTCCGGAGTTAGTCTTGGGAAAGTCATCAAGACCGATCTTACCGCAGAGATCCTCTTCAAACAGGTGCCGGAACAGCTGTGTATCACAGATATGGCAGCGAGCCCGTGGGTCAAGTGTGGCCAGGCACCTCTTGTAGGTAGGACAGAGCACCAGAAATTCTTCCCAGGTGCCTGGAAGGCAAAGGGCAAACCTGTATACTGGTTGATACCGTTCCCCGGCATCAGCGTGTGGAGGGTTCCACTTCCAAGGTAATAATTGACCGACCATTGTGGCTAGAAACAGCGCACATGGAGTATATGCGCATTCTTTGGGATGCTATATACGCCCTTTATGAGGATATCTGCCAATCTGGTGATGGGATCTCATGCAGGAGCCAATCAGGAAGCAGACATGACTAGTCACATTCACTATTGCTGGGCAAGCCTGGACAAGTTCTAATTAGCTAAATTATGTCATAGTCCCTTTAGAGGTAATATTCCGGTGTGTGCAATAGGCATAGCCCGACTTTGGATGCCAAGTTATGTAGGGGCAGGGTAGTGTGCTGGTTGCCATGCCCTCTATATTTCCCTCCTCGTTAGGCGCCAAGCAAGGGTCACATAGGAGGCCTACTCCGGGGTGGGGTCTTTTGGGGTATGCTAGGCACTTTGGATAGGGCCACTGCCTTACACATGGGGTACCTTTACTTGCACAGATGCCTGAACTCTAGTTAACACTCTTGATGTTAAATAACACTACCACGGTCATTGTTACCTTTAGGAGGGACACACAGAGCCAATGCCCTCTCTACCTGTCCAGCGTATCTCCACTACCTCACTTCTGGTAACGAAATGCAAGAGGTTACCCTACCTGTCACATGCATTCTCTTATGACAGGCTGCTAGAGAAACCTTTGTTACCCTTGGTAACCACTTGTATATTCACACTGTATTAACTCTTGTACTGCTATCTCCATACACCAATGTGCTTAGCTGACCCACGCTATAAACTGTTTGTGCTGGTTACTTGCATTACACCCCTTGAGTAACTTCAGGCCAGACAAAGATAAAGTTTCAAAAGCTATACTTAAAGAAACTTGGCACGATAGTCAAACAAAGGCAACAGTCATTCCCTAAACTAGTCCCTAACTCAGGCTTGTGGCTTCTCCAGCATACCTGCACAGGATAGAGTCCATAACTGGCTGAGTCCATGATGGTAGTGTCCAGGATAGGCATCTTCAAGGTGGAATGCAGGTCCCAGCAATCCCCCTAGGCTGTAAAAGGGGCCTGAAGCCAGGTGTTCATTAGCTGGCACTCCGGTCTTAGCAAGTTTCAGCAGGCTAGCAGGATGGACTCCAGCAATGGTACCAGCCAACAGCAGCACCACTCTCCCGCTCCCCTCAGGTCTGGACCCCTGGCCCTTTATAATGCACAGAACCAGTGGGTTGGACCCAAGTAAGACAGCCACAGAAGAACCTGGAAACACAATTAACACTAACCCTCCTGACTGGGGCAGCAAAAAAACTCTACCTGCCTACAAATACGCTATAAATGAAGGGAGCCATGGTGACATGATGACACCAATACACTATGAATAAAGGGAGCCGCGGTGATGTGATGACACCAATACACCACAAAAGAAGGTAGTCATGGTGACGTGAATACACTATGAACGAAGGGAATCGTGGTGATGCAACAACACGAATACACCACAAATTAAGGGAGCTATGATGATGTGATGACATCAATACACTACTAATGAGGGAGTCATGGTGACACCCTTAGAGCTGATGGGGTCATGACTCCCTGAGTTCGTAGTATGCTCTCAGTCTTTTAGTGTAAATGACACAGGATGTTATTCGACTTGGAAGACTGAGGACATCTTGTGGTGAAAAATAGGCATTGTTCCCAGTTGAAGGTGACTATTGCAGCCTGAGCTGCTTTTTTATTTTGCCTATTGCCTGGGAGCCCATTTAATAATAATAAATTAAAATGCCTAGAGTAGGACTTTAAGGGTCCACCATCTATCTGTATCCAGCTGTGAATTGCGACCACTATTCCTCACTATGTTATACATAAACAAATAGGGAAGGAGTATAGTAAACAACTGTATAGGTGAGGTCGAAAATATGGAAAGAGGTCAGCTCCAAAATACTTCAACCTAATATGGTACCAACATCCCTAGGTTATATGAAATAGATAGGTAGAGGATATGGGACTTTAAAATAAATATTACGTCCACACTTTTCAACACGTTTCGCCGGTGTGGCTTCATCAGGAAAGGGACGCAACAATTTATTTAGTGAATATACAGAAGTACATATTTCTCAGCTTTAGACGTGTATGAAAGAGAAGAGAAAATATGATATTAATATACAACATTTTTACATATTATAAAGCAACACACACATGGCTATAGATCGCACATTAGAAAAAAAAAACCCCAAATGACATACCCTCCCATCCCTTATATGGGGCATGAGAGTATATGTTCAAATGGAGATTCTTCCGGTCAGCCTAAACATCCCCATACCCCACTCCAGTCCAAACGTAGCCAGATCTCCCGTAGGAAGGGATTTAGCTTATTATTCAAAGTCTCATAGTAATGCCTGTAACATATAACATATATTCAATATTTTTGATTTTTGAGTTGTAAAGGGGGGAGCACACGTTCAAAGCAGGCCTCAGAAACATGAAGCGTACTTACCTCCAACTAGAGAAATGAAAGAATATATATAAATACTGGGAGCTCAAGTGGACGAAGCAGATACAGGATCCTTTGATTAGCATTAATGTATTTGAAGATTTCACTTATTTAGGAGGTACTTGATAAGTACCCATGCCCCCTTTTGTGGAAAGCCCCTCGCCAACCAGCGGTCACTTGGAACCAAACAGCGGTTGAGGCAAACAGGGCAAAGATAAACAGCAGACACAGCCGATGACCAGATGATAAGGCATCAGACCTATGACTATCTGTAAATCACAAAAAGGAAAAAATAAGCTAACAACCAAGATTCAAACGGAAATAAGAGGAATTAGTGTTCCATTGATCAAAAAGTTACCTGTAAACTCGTCACCTTGTCTCCTGAGCTCCCAGAGACTCCCAACATGGCCAACGCCATGGCGGGTTTAAACATCCCTCCCAAAATGCGGCGTGTGACATCACGCCGTGATGACGCAACGCGGACGCAGAAACAAAGGTGCACGAGGCACAGACTGACACCTGGAAGCCGGAAGTGTGGAATTGCCGATGCACGCTACATGACCTCACCGCAAACATGCAGTGCAGACACCACCTGAGTGGAGACATTCCATCTCTAGGTGTGTATGTCTGTGAGCTACGCTAATGGAGAGAACTCGGGAGGCTGTGTCACAAGGAAACTCTCAGGGCGGGCATGCAGCAGAATAAAGGATCCTCAAAAATGAGGTACCAGTCCCGCTGCACACCCTCGGGCATCCGTACGGGGATCTAAGGCAAAAAACGAACTGGAGTATGGGCATAAAGGACATGCTTGCCTGGCACAGAAAGAAAAAAAAAGGGACATACAGTAAACTCATGAACAAAAAAGCCACACGTGTGTATTACATCTTTTAGAGAGAATTTTCACACAAGTTTCAACAATACAGGTAATTGAGCAACACATAATATACATTAAGTACATTTCATTTTAGATAATATCAAACCTCATTAAAAGAGAGAAAAACTGGCAAACACTGTTTCCAAAGGGCCTCATCCGGCATCAGCCCAATACAAGTGCATCAAAAGCTCCAAAGTTACGGGATGATGCGGAAAAGGAAAGGACCAGGGAAATGTGGTGGCAAGGGTGAAGGAGGGATAGAGAGAGAACGGAGGCCTTAAACCAGCTATAGAAAAAGTTTATAGCTAATCCCCTCATTCAACCCCGGGTAGAGAGTTGCCTGTAACAAATAGATCCATCTTGTCTCTAATAGCAGTAGTTTTTTATCAATGTCCCCCCCCACGTACCTGCTGGGGTAGATGCTCCAAACTAAAGAAGCCAATGGATTTGAGATTAAAATTGTGATATAGTCCTACACGACGACTGATGGGTGTTTCCAACTTGTGTTTAGAAATTAAAGATACGTGATCTCTTATTCTACAGTAGAGGGGGCACTTTGTTTTGCCTATAAAAAAAGCTCCGCAGGAGCATTTCATTATATAGACTGAGCCTACTGATTGGCAGTTAGTCCTATATTTAGGAGTCCATAAGTTATTATTAGGGAGCACAACGCTCCTTCCTTCAAGAATGAAGGAACAGAAGTTGCACTTGCCACAACGATATGTGCCAGGTATTTGAGGTCTAGTTGTGTCAGTGCTTCGATAATGATTGGTCACCAAGATGTCTCGTAACGACCGAGACCTCTTGTACGTAATTTCCGGGTAGGGTTTGATAAATCTCGAGATTCTCTGATCAGCTGTCAGCAGGTACCATAATTTTCTGTAAATGCTGCGTAGCTTTGTATGTTGTCGATTGAAATTGGTTATAAAACGTGTTGACGTTGTTAATTTGTTATGCCTAGGTTTGTATAGCAAGGCATGCCTGTTCTGGCTGTTCACCCTGTTGAACGCCTTCTTCAAATACTTCCTGGTCAAAAGTCGGTCATGCAGCATGTCTGCCTCTCTTTGAAAGTCCTCCTATTGTGTGCAATTGCGTCTAATTCGTAAGAATTGACTATACGGTATGCTTTTGATCAATCTTTCAGGATGCGAGCTGGTAGCATGTAATAGACCATTGCCGCTGACGATTTCTTGTATAGAGTAGAGCAAAGTGCTCCTGATTCGTTTATAAAAATTTCCACATCCAAGAAAGTAATTCTTGATTGATCAAAAGTATAAGTAAATTTCAAATTGTATGAGTTGGTTTGCAGACTATCCAGAAGTTTCAGCAAATTTTCTTTTGATCCTGCCCACACCATGAGGACATCGTCGATATAACGATTCCATGATAGTATCTGACCAATCTCCAATGATTTTGACTCATCCGAAAAAAGGTCTCGTTCCCACCCCCCCGGTACAGGTTTGCATATGAGGGGGCACATTTTGCCCCAATAACAACACCCTGTACCTGGAGGTAGTGGGAACCCTTGAAGACAAAAATGTTGTGAGTTAGTATAAAGTTCAACAGCTCCAAAACAAAGTCATTATAATTTCGAGAGTCAAGGTTGCATTCAGCCAAAAATTCACCTATGACCTCAACACCCCTTGTATAGAATTACATAGGGCTTCTATAGCTATCGCGACCAACCAAGAACCCAGAGGTATCTCCAATCCATCCGTGATCCTTCGATAGTGTCCTTTACATATGAGAATAAGCTCTTTACATGTGGGTACAGGTATTCATCGATCAGTTGACTTAACTTTCTCAGTCAGGGAGCCACACCCAGAAATTATTGGGTGGTTCGGGGGACAAGATAGACTTTTGTGCACTTTGGGTAGTGCATAAAAAGTGGGAGTGGTGTAATTGGTCATATTCAGAAATTCAAAAGTCTTTTGTTCTATAATGCCCCTATGTTGTGCCCTCGCTATGATGTCTCTGTATTTATTCATATAGTAGTTAATGTGGGACGCTGGAACTGGTCTGTACCAAGTTGTATTTAAGATGATATCATATCATTCTGATCCACATCCATGATAACAAGGTTACCCCCTTTATCTGATGACTTTATCACAATATTTTTATTGAAACTGAGGTTATGTAATGCCTTGGCGTCCGTTGGCGCCAAATGTGTTTTGGCGCCAACGGGGAGGCATATTTAAACCCGCCATGGTGTTGGCCATGTTGGGAGTCTCTGGGAGTTCAGGAGACAAGGTGACGAGTTTACAGGTAACTTTTTGATCAATGGAACACTAATTCCTCTTATTTTCGTTTGAAACTTGGTTGTTAGCTTATTTTTTCCTTTTTGTGATTTACAGATAGGCATAGGTCTAAAGCCTTATCATCTAGTTATCGGCTGTGTCTGCTGTTTATCTTTGCCCTGTTTGCCTCAACCGCTGTTAGGTTCCAAGTGACCGCTGGTTGGCGAGGGGCTTTCCACCATGGGGGGCATCAGTACTTATCAAGTACTTCCAAAATAAGTGAAATCTTCAAATACATTAATGCTAATCAAAAGATACTGTATCTGCTTTGTCCACTTGAGCTCCCAGTATTTATATATATTCTTTCAATGCTCTAGTTGGAGGCATGTACACTTCATGTTTCTGGGGCCTGCTTTGAATGTGTGCTCCCCCCCTTTACAACTCAAAAATCAAAAATATTGAATATATGTTATATGTTACAGGCATTACTATGAGACTTTGAATAATAAGCTACATCCCTCCCTACGGGAGATCTGGCTACATTTGGACTGGAGTGGGGTATGGGGATTTTTAGGCTGACCGGAAGAATCTCCATTTGAACATATACTCTCATGCCCCATATGAGGTATGGGAGGGTTTGTCATTTGGGTTTTTTTGTTTTTGTTTGTTTTTTGTTTTTTTCTCATGTGCGATCTATAGCCATGCGTGTGTTGGTTTATAATATGTAAAAATTTTGTATATTGGGGGCGTGTCCAGGATGGCAAAAGGGAGAAGACGTGCTTGTCTGAGCTCCCTGAGACCGTATGATTTAATCCTGAATTACAGGGTGTGGACCCCACAATCTTGCCCATACTAGATCCCTCTTGGTGGGGAGAGCATCTGGGACCATTTTGGATCGAATTGGCCAGCGAAAATCCTCACAACAGGCGACAAGGCCACACCTCGCGGACTAGGCCGAAGCCGCAGCCTCGCCTAGAAATTCCTGCCCGAGGCCTTGCACGGCCGGCGCGGTCCCGGTCCGGAAGTCGCCAACGGACGTTCCGAAGGGCTCCCCCTATCCCTCTCTACTCCTGGTGCCTTCCCTGGGTTATGCAAAGAAGGAAGAGTCAGCCCAGATCCCGGAAAAAGGCCACAAAGCCCGACCTCACAGACAAGGCCACAGCCAGGGCCTCGCCTAAGACTCCGGCCACGATGGAGAACCAGGCTGAAGACCCTGACAGGCTGCCTGCCACGGTGGCCGATTTCAAAGCAGTTCTGCAGGCCATAACCACTTTGATCGGTAAGGTGGACCATATACAGGCGAATGTAGAATTTATTCGGAAGGATTTTTACGCCTTTAGGGGAAGAGTATCTGAAGTGGAGCAACGGGTCTCCCAGGCGGAGGATACGGTGCGTGAACATGGGGCCGACATTAATGCACTTAAAGCCAGGGTAAAGACGCTCGAATCCCGCGCAGAAGATGCAGAGAATCACAACAGAAGAAACAACTTGTTCCTATTGGGACTCCCTGAGGGGGCAGAGGGCACGAATCCTACGACCTTCACGGAACGTTTATTACAACAACTACTCCCTACAACACATTCTTCCCCGTTCTTTACTGTGGAAAGGGCCCACCGCATACCCACCACCAGGGGACCCCAGGGGGCACCGCCCCGTACCTTCATCTTTAAGCTTCTTCATTTTCGGGACAGAGATATTGTGATGAGAGAGGCCAGAGCCCAAGGTGAACTCCGCTTCGAAAATGCTAAGCTTCTAATTTTTCCGGATTATTCGCTGGAAACCCAAAAACAAAGGAAATCCTTTGACGTTGTTAGAGCGAGGCTTCGCTCTCATCATATTAAATACAGCATGCTGTTTCCAGCCAGACTGAGGGTGGAAGACGGGGAGTCTGTGCGTTTTTTTGCATCCCCGGAAGAGGCCTCCGCCTGGATTGACACACTCCCGCCCAGATAAGTAATTTACTTGTCCACCCGCTTAAGCGGACTACTATTTCTGCTGTTCTTCCTGTATCGTGCCTTTTTCTACCTGTTGGGCTGGGTCTTCTTACTGGATTTTAATACCCTCCACATGTTGTGTTTTTTACTACTGAACTCTTGAGGGTCAGACAACTAGGCCTCGAGAAGGTTTGAGTCCTCACTACTGCAAAGGTGGCTTCCAGGCTGTATCCTACTTCTCCCTCCCGCCTCCCCACCTTTGCACATTCTGGACCCAGGTCCATTATCGACCTCAAATGGAAAACAGATACTTAGTTACCACTACCCATAAGGTTGGGAATCCGGCCCTCTCCAAACGGTTGGGAATCCAGCCTTTAACTGCCTTAAACATAAGTGGCCTTACAGACGTGTCTCTCTTATGCATTGGGCCAAACAGGGCCTCCTGACCTATATTGTCCACTGCCACTCTGTTTTGTGCCCTTTGGAATGGCCGGAGCATTTGGTTTAACTTTGCAACGTTCATGTTTTAGTTTGTACCCCTGGCGGCTGCCGAGAGCCTGCACCTGTTTTTTTACTAATCTGGTCTCCAGCAAAAGACTAGATGTAAGATCTAACTGCTGAACTGCGAATGCCTTCATAGGCCTTCATAGGCGTTTTCGCCTTGGTTCGAAATTGGGATCCTGAGCCTCCCCAAAGTTGGGGCTGGGGTTGGCGGGGTGGGGGGTGGGGGGGTTGGTTGGGTTTAGTTTGTTATGTTTGGTTCCTACGTTGTTTTTTCACAAGCGATGTACACATATATGTCACTAGATGTTTGAGATGCCACGTTCTGATCTGTACGGTGATCCGAGCCTTGCATCTTATTTTGGGTGGATACCCACGGTTTGAAAATGTACTAATATATGATAATGGCTGACTGTACTATTGTCTCATGGCACACTAGGGGCTTGAACTCTTCTGTAAAACGGTCCTTAATATTTCAATTTCTCAAAACTTATCATCCCCAAATATGTAAATTACAAGAAACTCATTTGACAGGTAGTAAGCTCCTGAGCCTTAGACGGCCCTGGGTGGGACATCAGTACCACTCCACTTACACCAATTATTCTAGAGGGGTCAGCATTTTAGTTCATAAGTCTCTGTCGTTCAAGCTACTAGCACTGGAACTAGACCTGGAGGGTCGTTTTGTTATCCTTCATGCTATGGTAGATAGATTAGAACTAGTGGTGGTGGGGTTGTATATGCCCCCCAGGCCTCCATGAGATTACTCAATCAGCTTGTCTCTAAAATTGGAACACTTACGCTACGGACAATGTGGTAATGCTGGGAGATTTTAACCTGGCCCCGGACCCTGGGGTGGACAGACTCTCGCCCGGTGCAGGCTTATCTTCGGAGCTGCTCTCCTGGGCAGAGGCCTCCAACCTGACTGATGTGTGAAGATGACGTAATCCCTCTCGAAGGGCTTACACATGTCACTCGGCTTCTTACAAGACCCTTTCACGCATAGATCTTGCCTACGCGGGGGGGGTCTGTTTTACCCAGGGTTAGGGATATTACCATTCTCCCCCGTGGCATATCCAATCACGCTCCGCTTGCTTTAAAGCTGTGCGTGTCCTTTTCACCAGGCGAGAATCTCTGTAGATTGTCTAGATTTTGGCTGGATGATTCCAGGATCGTGGAGCCATATAGATCTGAGGCGGTGCAGTATTGGCGGGATCTGGACCAATCGGTATCTCTGACCACGTCTTGGGACGCATTTAAAATCTTCACTAGGGACAGACTACAGTCACATATCCATACGATCCGTAAGAATCTGAGAGAGGAGACCCAAAGGGCTGAGGAGAGGGTGGCGGTGCTTGAGGAGGAGTACTCGGAGTCTCGGACTCTCAGAGTGTACTCTGTCTTTCAGGCAGCATTGCAGGATGTTCTCCTTGCGAACGTCAGCTACTAAGACTAAATTTCTGCATCAGTCCCAAAGAATTTTCGAGCACGGGGAAAAAACTGGTAGTAGGCTGGCATGGCTGGCGAGGGAAAACTCCTTCCCAGTGACTATTACGACCATTCATGACCTGGACGGGACGATCCTAACAGACCCCTCTTCCATAATGACAGATTTGCTTCATTCTATCGGGAGCTCTATGCTTCTCGAATGACTTGCACAGATGCCGAACTGAGGACATATCTCGACGGAGTGGAGCTCCCTTGCCTGACTTCCACTTTTAGAGACTCTTTAGACGGTCCTATCCTACTAGAGGAATTACAAAGGGCTGTTGCCTCCTTGCAAAATGGCAAAACGCCAGGCCCGGATGGGATACCTGCTGAATTCTTTAAAACTTATGTAGAGGAAATATTACCATCATTTAGAACAGTGCTGCGACATGCCATGGAGGGGAATTTGTTGCCCCCAACAATGGCTGAGGCAGTTATAGTAGTTATCCTTAAACCGGGCAAGCCTCCTGAACAGTGTTCTTCATATCGCCCTATCTCTCTCCTTAATGTGGATGCCAAACTGTTGGCCAAGGTGTTAGCTGGTCGATTGAACACTGTGATCACGGCACTGGTGCATGCGGACCAGTCTGGATTTACGCCGGGCCGAGGGACCGACATTAACATCCGACGTCTCCTCACCTCACATTTGTCTAGGGCAGGCGGGGATGGCCCGGAGGTAGTCGCCTCTCTAGACGCAGAAAAGGCTTTTGATTCGGTTGAGTGGCGCTACCTCTGGGCGGTTCTCTGCAAATTTGGATTTGGCCCTCATTTCATTAGCTGGGTCCAGATGCTATATCACAATCCTATGGCCCGTATACGTACAAATAACTCACTGTCCATGCCGTTTCCCCTGTCCAGAGACACTAGACAGGGCTGCCCACTATCCCCGGGATTATTCGCGTTAGCCATGGAACCCATGGCAGCTCGTATTAGATCCGCCTCCTCAGTAAAGGGAATTCAAGTCGGTGTGATCACTGACAAAATATCATTATACGCCGATGATACCCTCCTTTTTCTTAAAGACATTTCCTCCCTCCCACCGGCGCTACAGATAATAGATGAATTCGGATCGTTCTCGGGAATTAGAGTTAACTCTCCTTTTCGCTCTGAATGCGTCGGGTCATCATTCACCAACAGGCACCCCCCTGAACTGGACATCTGAATTCAAATATCTAGGAGTAAGGATTGGGACTCCATTATCATCATATTATGAACTGAACCTTCAACCACTTCTAAAAAATGTTTCACAAAAGTGTATAGCCTGGAGGACCCTTCCCCTATCACCAGTTGGCAGGGTAAACTTATTAAAAATGGTTTATCTCCCCAAATTCCTATACTTTTTTCGTAATGCCCCTTTAATTCCTCCGGCCTCATTTTTAGCAAAATTAAAAAGTATAATTTCTTCCTTTGTTTGGAACGGTAGGCCCCCGCGACTGGCCATTACTACCCTTCAGCTGCCCGTCACCCAGGGTGGTCTTTCCCTACCAGATTTTCAGATCTAGTTCTGGGCGGCCGTCCTGGTGACGGTCAGATGGTGGTTTTCCCAACTGCAGGACAACCCAGTGGTAACATTGGAGGCAGCTATAATGGGCTCATACTCTTCTCTCAGTAACGTGGTGTTCAGGGGGGCGAGACCTCACCCTGGTATCACGGATCTGATGCGTACCACCATTACTATTTGGAATAAAGCCAGGGCCTGCTTTGCCTCCCCCGAGACGTTTTCTCCCCATATTCCTCTTTGGGGTAATCCTAATCTACCACACCTGAATACTGTACCTGACCCCCAGGTTTGGGCAAAGAAAGGTATAGTTAAACTGAAGCATATAGTTCAGGGGGGTAAATTGAGACCCTTCTCTGATCTCAAACAAGCCTATTCACTGCCGGGCTGGATGTTGTTTCGTTACTACCAGCTTCGGCACGCATATAGGAGACAATTCCCAGCACAAATCATATTAAAATCAGACACTGTGGAGGGACTACTCACAGCCAAGGTCATAGACAAACCCCTCTCCTCCTTATATTTCCATATAGACATAGCTCCACTGAAAAAACTTGAAAAAACCCATGATAGATGGAGAATGGACATCCCAGATTTGTCAGAGGAGGAATGGGAGTCATGTGTGTCATCCTTTGTCACTAATATGATTTCGGCCAGAGACTGTTTTATGCAGGTCAAGTTCCTCCACAGAGCCTACTACACTCCAAAGTGGTTAACTATTATGAATCCTAACATCCCAGTGGCCTGTCCTAGATGTGGTCAGAGCTCTGCCACCTTCTTCCATATGATATGGTCCTGTCCCCGCCTCGGAGGCTATTGGTTGGAGATAACTAACACCCTTAGTCTGGTTACCTCTCTGGAGCTGGGAATAGACCCCAAAATGATGCTGCTCAATGTTTTTGACTCTAGGGTAAGAGGCAAATATACTAGACTATTTTTGAACTATGCCACATTTTATGCTCGTAGAGAAATATTCCTCCACTGGAAGAATAATGCCCCGCCCAGGGTAACCTCATGGCGCCTTAAATTGAATTCAGTGTTACCATTATATAAACTCACACACGCCAATCGAAACTGTCCTGGAAAGTTTGACAAGATATGGTCGGGATGGATAGATGCGTGGGGCACAGAGGTGGAGGATGACCACCGAGACATTGATATTGGACCCGCCCAGCAATAGTTTGCCACTATCTTTTACCTTCTGAATGTGTTATCATTGTTTGAGCTCTGGGAACCTAACAGGATAGATGAGATCCTCCCTTGGACCCTCCCTCCTCTCCCCCCCTCCTTCCTTCCTCCCCACCCTTCCCCTCCCAGCCCCCACCCCCCTCCCCCCCCACCCCCCGCCTTCAAGACCTCCTCAAATAATACTGCCGGAAATGGCTACTGTGATGTAATTCAATAACTCTGTACATCTTTCTCCTGTTTTAAGATTTTGCTCATTCGTTCTGTGACAATCTATGTAACAGTAACTCTGTGAACAATTGTGTATTTACATGGCTTGTATTGTAAAAAATCGAATAAACTTTCTTTTCTTGTTAAAAAAAAAATGTGGTATATTAATATTATATTTTCTCTTCTCTTTCGTACACGTCTAAAGCTGAGAAATATGTACTTCTGTATATTCACTAAATAAATTGTTGCGTCCCTGTCCTGATGAAGCCACACCGGTAAAACAAGTGTGGACGTAATAACTATTTGTATGTGATTACAGTTTTTCTTCACTGTCAATGATGGGCAAATGTATATGTGCCTATGACTGTGGTCTATACTGTATTCCCTACTTTTTATCATCAGTTTTTTGTAATAATTTAATTTTTTAGACTTGAGTATATTATTATCCTTATTTTCTTCACATTTAATGTACTTTTAAAGTCCCATATCCTCTACCTATCTACAACGGTATAGGTGAATCAATGGTTTGCTTCCTTTGCAATTACTGTACCTACAGGTTCCTACTCAAAGCTGGATGTTTACGTTAGTTCCCCTAATCTAAACTGACACCATATGCCTGGAATTCAACCAACACATAAAAAAATGCAACTTGTGATGTAACATGTGTTGTGATCTGTAATATTGGGCAGTTCTCAGATGTTTGGCGACTACACAAACCTCAGACAGGGAATATTCATTGTCGTTGTGACACTTTAGTTGCCCAGTGGGAGCTCATCTTTAAGGTGTCTGTAGTGTCTTGTTACAACTGCCAAGCAAACAACATAACCACAAAGCTTCACCACTTTAGCATCTTCCTGTAAAGATCTTATCCAGTAAAGATCTAAGTGATGTCTACGAGGAAATACACAGTTGTTACCAAGAGGAATTATTATAAACACTTCTTGTTTTTACAATTATGAAAGTCTAGTAGGTTTTAAATGGGGTGATGTTAAGCTACACCTCACATATACAGTAGATATAATTATGGTAACCCTGCAACAACACAGTTTTTGAAATTCATGCTGAATGGGGCAGAGCACAAGCTTTGCTGCACAGACTTTACTTTGATGAAAACCTTACTCTCATTCCAAATGAGACTTGCACACCATTGCATGGACCTGCCTCCACATATAGTATGTAAAAGCGATTCAGCATTGTTTGATTAGAGTAAAATAGGTTGGAGTAAAATTAAAAAGGATCTTCACCCTCACCCCTAATATATACAGTCTATATTTTTATACTTACCTACCCAGTTGGTCCAGCATTCTCCCTTGAGATCCTGTTGTCTGTAGATGGCACTCAAGTCTCATGCCTCCATCTTCTCCTGGGACGTAATCGGGAGGCTGTTCTGGGTTCAGCCACCAACTCCCAAAGACACCTCCTGCTGCTTTGGTGAATGGAATTTAGTGTGGAGCTCCCTGGGGGCTTCTGATGTCATTTGCCTAGGTAATGAGGAAGGATGGGGGTGGGCCGAGACCTTTTCTTTAAAAAAAAGTTAGTAAACAAATGAAAAAAAATAAATAAATACCTGTGTAACGGAGGGGGGTGGGATGGAGAGGAGGAAAGTATATTATAAGGGTGAAAATCCACTTTGAGATGTTCTTTTGACATTTATCTTGCTTTTAACCACTTGCCGACTGGCTAACAGTTTTTTCCTGCTGACCAGCTGCTTGAGCAGACACAACAACGTATTAGTACGTCACCCCTTAAGGAAGAATAATCCTGTTTATACAAAATTCCTTGCTGTGTTTGTCACAGAATCTAAAGGCAAATTTCCAAAATGTGATAATTATAAGCTGTTCTTTTATGAGCAGACAACTTAAGGCGTTTTGACAAAATACAAAATACATTGTTGTTCAGTCCCAGAAGATGACCAACTATTTCCTGCATTTAAAAAAATATACAGGCCTGTTTTCAGAATACTTTGCTGTTTTAGTTTCAGTAGCTTCCAATTTATTTAGAAATCAGTGCACTATAAAATGCATTTTTTTTGTTTTTGTTGCAGGAAATGGCAACCTATATCCAAAGTCAGTGCACTTAAATCTGTGCCCCTTTGGACAAAAAAGTGGGTCCTGGTTTGACAAAAGACCTTGCAGTTTTAGTGCAGATTTTTGTACACTGAGTTCAGAAATAAATTGGCACCACTTAGCAATTAAAGCGCACCTTGCTCTACTGTTAATTACCCTCCCCAAATTAGAAATCACTTAAAAAAAGGGGTTACATTTAAAGTTATTACAAAACAATGTATTTTATATATATATATATATACAGTGGGGACAGAAACAATTCAGACCCCCTTACATTTTTCACTCTTTGTTATATTGCAGCCATTTGCTAAAATCATTTAAGTTCATTTTTTTCCTCATTAATGTACACACTGCACCCCATATTGACAGAAAAACACAGAATTGTTGACATTTTTGCAGATTTATTAAAAAGAAAAACAGATATATCACATGGTCCTAAGTATTCAGACCCTTTGCTGTGACACTCATATATTTAACTCAGGTGCTGTCCATTTCTTCTGATCATCCTTGAGATGGTTTTACACCTTGATTTGAGTCCAGCTGTTTTCATTATACTAATTGGACTTGATTAGGAAAGCCACACTTGTCTATATAAGACCTTATAGCTCACAGTGCATGTCAGAGCAAATGAGAATCATGAGGTCAAAGGAACTGCCTGAAGAGCTAAGAGACAGAATTGTGGCAAGGCACAGATCTGGCCAAGGTTACAAAAAATATTTCTGCTGCACTTAAGGTTCCTAAAAGCACAGTGGCCTCCATAATCCTTAAATGGAAGATGTTTGGGACGACCAGAACCCTTCCTAGAGCTGGCCGTCCATCCAAACTGAGCTATCGGGGGAGAAGAGCCTTGGTGAGAGAGGTAAAGAAGAACCCAAAGATTACTGTGGCTGAGCTCTAGAGATGCAGTCGGGAGATGGGAGAAAGCTGTAGAAAGTCAACCATCACTGCAGCCCTCCACCAGTCGGGGCTTTATGGCAATGTGGCCCGACTAAAGCCACCTGAAGGACTCCAAGATGGTGAGAAATAAGATTCTTTGGTCTGATGAGACCAAGATACAACCTTTTGGCCTTAATTCTAAGCGGTATGAGTGGAGAAAACCAGGCACTGCTCATCACCTGTACAATACAGTCCCAACAGTGAAGCATGGTGGTGGCAGCATCATGCTGTGGGGGTGATTTTCAGCTGCAGGGACAGGACGACTGGTTGCAATCGAGGGAAAGATGAATGCAGCCAAGAACAGGGATATCCTGGACAAAAACCTTCTCCAGAGTGCTCAGGACCTCAGACTGGGCCGAAGGTTTACCTTCCAACAAGACAATGACCCTAAGCACACAGCTAAAATAACGAAGGAATGGCTTCACAACAACTCCGTAACTGTTCTTGAATGGCCCAGCCAGAGGCCTGACTTAAACCCAATTGAGCATCTCTGGAGAGACCTAAAAATGGCTGTCCACCAACGTTTACCATCCAACCTGACAGAACTGGAGAGGATCTGCAAGGAGGAATGGCAGAGGATCCCCAAATCCAGGTGTGAAAAACTTGTTGCATCTTTCCCAAAAAGACTCATGGCTGTATTAGATCAAAAGGGTGCTTCTACTAAATACTGAGCAAAGGGTCTGAATACTTAGGACCATGTGATATTTCAGTTTTTCTTTTTTAACCACTTCCCTACCCAGCCATAGTCATATGACGTCCTGGGATGGCATCTCCCATCCTGGGTGGACGTCATATGATGTCCTGGGATTCCCGGCCGTCGAGGGGGCGCGCGCGCCGCCAGGGGCGAGCGCGCCCACCCGCCGCGTTGCTCGGGACCCGGTGCCGCCGGGCACACGCGATTGCCCATTAACCGTGCTGGACCGTGGATCTGTGTGTGTAAACACACAGATCCACAGCCTGTCAGGTGAGAGGAGACCGATCTGTGTTCCCAGAACGGAGGAACACTGATCGGTCTCCTCCCCTTGTACGTCCCCTCCCCCTACAGTTAGAAGCATTCCCTAGGAAACATATTAACCCCTCCCCGCCCCCTAGTGGTTAACCCCTTCACTGCCTGTCACATTTACACAGTAATCAATGCAATTTTATAGCATTGATCGCTGTATAAATGTGAATGGTCCCAAAAATGTGTCAAAAGTGTCCGATGTGTTTCCACCATAATGTCGCAGTCACGAAAAAAAATCGCGATCGCCGCTAAAAAAATAAATAAATATATATTTTTTTTAAATGCCATAAATCTATCCCGTATTTTGTAGACGCTATAACTTTTGCGCAAACCAATCAATATACACTTATTGCGATTTTTTTTTACCAAAAATATGTAGAAGAATATGTATCGTCCGAAACTGAGGAAAAAAAAAAAAAAAAAAAAAATTGGGATATTTATTATAGCAAAAAGTAAAAAATATTGTGTTTTTTTCAAAATTGTCGCTCTTCTTTTGTTTATAGCGCAAAAAATAAAAACCATAGAGGCGATCAAATACCACCAAAAGAAAGCTCTATTTGTGGGGAAAAAAAGGACGTCAATTTTTTTTGGGTACAATGTCGCATGACCGCGCAATTGTCGTTTAAAGGGCGACAGTGCTAAAAACTAAAAATTGGCCAGGGAAGGAAGGGGGTAAAAATGCCCTGTATTGAACCGGTTAATAAATCTGCAAAAATGTCAACAATTCTGTGTTTTTCTGTCAATATGGGGTGGTGTGTGTACATTAATGAAGAAAAAAAAATGAACTTAAATGATTTTAGCTGCAATATAACAAAGAGTGAAAAATTTAAGGGGGTCAGAATACTTTCCGTCCCCACTGTATATATATATACATTTTTGTAAATATTTTATTATATCTTTTCATGTGACAACACTGAAGAAATTACACTTTGCTACAATGTAAATTAGTGAGTGTATAGCATGTATAACAGTGTAAATTTGCTGTCCCCTCAAAATAACTCAACACACAGCCATTAATGTCTAAACCGCTGACAACAAAAGTGAGTACACACCTATATGAAAATATCCAAATTGGGCCCAATTAGCCATTTTCCCTCCCTGGTGTCATGTGACTCGTTAGCGTTACAAGGTCTCAGGTGTGAATAAAGAGCAGGTTTGTTAAATTTGGTGTTATCACTCTCACTCTCTCATACTGGTCACTGGAAGTTCAATATGGCACCTCATGGCAAATGACTCTCTGAGGATCTGAATTGTTGCTCTACAAAAGAATTTTTCATTTGACAACACTGAAGAAAAATAGTTTTTACGCTACATAAAGATGTCCTAGGCTATGAGAAGATTGCAGAGACCCTGAAATTGAGCTGCGGCACTGTGGCCAAGACCATACAGCTGTTTAACAGGACAGGCTCCACTCAGAACAGGCCTCGCCATGGTCGACCAAAGTAATTGAGTGCATGGGCTCAACGTCATATCCAGAGTTTGTCTTTGGGAAATAGACACATGAGTGCTGCCAGCATTGCTGCAAAGGTTGAAGGGGTGGGGGGTCAACTTGTCAGTGCTCAGACCATACGCCACACACTGCATCAAATTGGTCTGCATGGCTGTCGTCCCAGAAGGAAGCCTCTTCTAATGATGATGCACAAGAAAGCCCGCTAACAATTTGCTGAGGACAAGCAGACTAAGGACATGGATTACTGGAACCACGTCCTGTGGTCTGATGAGACCAAGATAAACTTTTTTTTTACAAGAAAGAGACCAAGATAAACTTATTTGGTTCAGATGGTGTCAAGCGTGTGGCGGCTACCAGGTGAGGAGTACAAAGACAAGTGTGTCTTGCCTACAGTCAAGCATGTTGGTGGTGGGAGTGTCATGGTCTGGGGCTGCATGAGTGCTGCTGGCACTGGTGAGCTAAAGTTCATTGAGGGAACCATGAATGCCAACATGTACTGTGACATACTGAAGCAGAGCATGATCCCCTCCCTTCGGAGACAGGGCAATATTCCAACATGATAACGACCCCAAACACACCTCTAAGACGACCACTGCCTTGCTAAAGAGATAAGGGTAAAGGCGATGGACTAGCCAAGCATGTCTCTAGACGTAAACCCTATTGAGTATCTGTGGGGCATCCTCAAACGGAAGGTGGAGGAGCGCAAGGTCTCTAACATCCACCAGCTCTGTGATGTCATCATGGAGGAGTGGGAGAGGATTCTAGTGGCAACCTGTGAAGCTCTGGTGAACTCCATGCCCAAGAGGGTTAAGGCAGTGCTGGAAAATAATGGCGGCCACAAAAAATATTGACACTTTGGGCCCAATTTGGACATTTTCACTTAGGGGTGTACTCACTTTTGTTGCAGCGGTTTAGACATGGCTTTGTGTTAAAGTAATTAGAGGGGACAGCAAATTTACACTTTTTTACAAGCTGTACACTTACTACTTTACGTTGTAGCAAAGTGTCATTCCTTCAGTGTTGTCACATGAAAAGATATAATATAAATATTTTAAAATATATGCTATTGCTAGATGAAAGAACATATTAACTTAGATAAATAAGGGTAGCAAAGATGAAAACTAACAATAAGTGAGTAATAAAGTGTAATCCGGCAAACCATATTTGCTAAATTAAGGATGTATAAATCCTCTACAAAAGAAGACAGACAAAAGCAAATCAATAATTCTTAGAATATACTGTAGCTAGTCAGAACCATGTGTTAACCCAGCATATTATGTCCCAAATAAGGGAAAATTGTTATCAAATACTTACTGTAATTTTCCTTTCCTGGCCCATCTTCACTTCAGCACACAACGGGTTAACACCTCCTCTGGAGCCCCACATGACCACCTGTATCTAGCTGAATATAAAGACAGCCCCCCCAACTAGGTTGTTCGATAACTTAGCCTGCGGCAGGCCACTAGGGAGAGAGTCCTGTGCTGACGTGAGGATGGGCCAGGAAAAGAAAATTACAGTAAGCATTTTATAACAATTTTCCCTTTACCTGGCCCACCTCCCCTCAGCACACAACTTGATATACCAAAGCTGATATAGGACGGGAGAGAACAAATGAAAAGAGACACTGACAATCAAACAAAGCTGCTAAAGCCAGAGAGAATTGATTTCTCTTGTCCGAAACTTGCTGGTCACATATAAGCTTGTAAGGTTGAATGAAGGCACCAGACCTTCAAGCTAGCCCTTACCTATATCTTCTAAGCAATCCTGGCATAACTGCCCCAAAGGCTGTCACCCCTCTCATCAAATAGGCTTGCAATTGTTGCAGAAAAGCATACTTTCTGCATGCCAATCACCCTGGTAACCATACCTCCCAACTTTGAGATGGGAATGAGGGACACCTATCAGCAGAAGTATGCAGGCATAGGACACACCCTTCACCACGCCCCCTTAAAAAGGAGATTTTTACATCACTGCTATTCTTTTATATTGGCTTTTGGAATGTACAAATGCAGCAATTTAGAAACTGGATAAAAGGTCCAATGCTGGAAAACACTTTTTGATAGATAAAAAGTGCATTTTATAGACATCTATATAGATCAGCCCAAAATGAAGGAGGAATGAAGGACATTGTTCCAAATCAGAGACAGTCACTCGAATCAGGGACATTTGGGAGCTATGCTGGTAACCCAAGAGTGGATGGCTCTTGAAGGCCTAATGGCTAAATGAAAAGATTGTACACTTTCCTCTTTTAACCAAGTACACTGTTAATAACTCCACCATGTGTAAGAAAACTGAAGTCTTTCTGCTGTGCACCCAGTGATTCTCGTGTGAAACTTGGAGGGACTACTTCCAAGTTTTTCTGGAAACTGGATACCACTTTAAAATTGAACTTTGAACTTAGATGTGGTATCCCTATCTCTGGTAAAAGAAACAACAAAAAAGACACCAAAGGGCCCTTGCAGGAAAGTGTTGCAATCTTCAGCATCCTCCTGTCTGAAGTAGTTGCTGTCAGGAGAACTAGTTTTACCATGACGTACTTCAATGGAAATGAAACCAATTGAAGCAACGGGTGCTCTCAGATTAAAGGCCAAGTCCCACAGAGGGAACAAGGATTTCCCTCAAGGTCATGTATAGATTGTCATCTGGAAGAAGCATCTGGTCACTGGCTTTTGCAATTATCTGCAGCCTGTAAAAAGATAAAGTGGAGATCTGTACCTTAACTGGAGTTGTATGCCAGATCAACATCTGACTAGAGCAGGAAATGCAGGAGAGAAAGCTTTCGCTGAGCAAACAAAACAAAAGTTGTTCTTATTTGCAAGATGTAACAAGAAAAGACTTTTGGTGTCCTCTTGTCAGGCAATATAGGCTACTACAGTCTTGTTGTCAACCTTACTCAGCCCCCTGGAAGATCCTGAAAGGCTTGCAATGCTAGAAAAGACTTCCTTCCATTCAGGATACCTGTGGAGTCTGTGTTTTAAAAGCGTTCCAATGGCCTTGCACATCCTCTTGGTGTAACTAACCTCCCTGGTGGTATGATTATTTCGGATGTTAGGTGCTGAAAGCGGTACAATTATTTTGCATGGAAATTTGGCGTTTTATATTGTAGGTCTGTAATTCTTAACAATAACACACTTAAATCTGTCCAAACAAGAGTCTAGTAGATATCCCGGGTATGATAAAGTTTGAAACACAAAAACATAAATTATAATATAATAAATAAAAATAAATAATTAAAAAAATAAAAATAAAATAAGAATAAAATAAATTTCCCCACGATTCACTATCGCTCAATTCTGCAAGTGTTCTAATTTACTATCACTGTTTTCTAGCTGGTCTAAAACCATTTTTGACATAAAGGGACACTTTTTATGGTTGCTATGGACAATCTCCAGTTTCCAGCCAGAAAAAACTGTATATATAATATAGAACTGCATGCAGGGCATAGGACAAAGCACTGGGGACAAAAGGGATGTGAAATAATTTCATACAGTACTGTAATCTGTAAGATTACAGTACTGTATGTGTTATGCTTTTTACAGTTTTTTGAATTTGCCGCCAGGCTCCGCCCCGTGCGTCGCGACGCTCGCAGGGAACGGAGCCTGGCACGGAGAGGCTTCGGGCAGAGGACGGAGCCCGCGGACACTGCGGGGGACATCGCAGGATCCCGGGGACAAGGTAAGTAACGCCGCCCCAGGATCCTGCAATGCGATCCCGAGTGTGGCTCGGGGTTACCGCTAATGGGACTGAATTTTAACCCCGAGCCACACTCGGGAAAACCACCATGGGGGTTAAACACATTCGATTCCTTCAAACTGAAACAGGCCAGAAGGCTCCTGCCTTAAGTACTAGGAAAACTGGGGAGAAAGGCCCACAGATGATTCTATGTTTCTGGCATTACTGGCATGATGTCCTTGTAGCAGTATGAAAATCTTGCAAACATTTTTTTTCTCTTCTGAGATCTGTTGAACATAAATTAAATGAATTAAGTGGTCAACTTTGGAATTCTCCATTGTACTCCCACCTGTCCTCTGGACCCTCCAGAAGGAGGCTGCAACCATCAATTTCACTCAGGCCCCCTGGTCCCAACTGGAAGACACTGGTTGGACGCACCTTTCCAGCCATCTTAGCAGCTTGCTCTGGACTTGATTTCATGTCAAAGGTAACTTTGAGACACCTCCACTGTGATCTGTTAACTCTGTAGCCTGTCCTATAAGGTTTGGCTTCCTGCACCTTCTGAAGTTCAGTAGGCTTGAGTGAAGGATGATCTTACTAGTCTGTGGCCACCATCCAGACTTTTCCTCCTGTCATTCACTTAATTGCATTGTTCAGTGTTTGGCCAAACAATAACCTCACATTATAGGAAATGTCAAAGGCTTGTGTAGAAATTCCGCCTGCCCTCCAGTGGCATAACCATAATGCTCTCATAGCAGTGACTGAGTACGCCAGCGCTTGTAATAGGTCTACCAAAAGCATCAACGAAAAGTCAGTTGCTAGATTTAACTCTTTCTGGAAACTATGGCAAATCTTGTAGTTTCCTGTGTTGAATGCAATACCATTTCTGAAGTTTATATAGCGAACTTAATTCTGTTGCTGATTGGCAGGCAAAATCTGTCACTGTATAGATTCTGTGCAAGTCTGATGGCCAGATTGCCACAATTGCTATGTTCCAGATGTGTTTCTGCATGAGTGTTTTTGATGCATTCTCAATGCATTTTGCCACTTTCCAGATGTGTTCCATACAGAAACAATGCAACATTCTACTTTTGTTGACTGCACTAGAATGCGCTGTACTGGTGTGAACTAAGTAATTGGAATCAAAGTTAGACACTGACCATGCGTTCTTGATGCAGAATAAAAACACACTGGACTGCATTTGGTGTGAACAAGTCCATTTTCTCATCCATAGGATCTCTGAAGACAACCGAGTTATAAAAAGGCAAAGATACTTGCTGTCCCAGACACTAGAGGGCAGCATCCACCCCTGGAAATGCAGGGCATAAAACTACATCAGCCATCCTATTTGGATAAAGTTCAGAGAACCTGTTACTGTAAATCGGTCTTCTGACGAGGTCTTGGTCATCCTTCATCAACAAGCAATTTACGCTCTTCCATTATGGGAAAAGACCATCTTCCATCATAAGCGATTTACGCTCTGCCATTGTGGAAAAAAGACCATCCTTCATGAACGAGCGATTTACGATCTATCGTTATGGGTGTTGCTTGTGGCGTGGATATTTGCAGCATACTTTCTGCTATAGCCGTCTTCATAGGCCTTACAATTTTGCACAACCACGTGCTTGTGAGGCAACCTGTGCAATTTAATTTCTCTGCCACTGCAGACTGCATGCAGGCCCCAAAAAGCACCCTGATCTTGGCAAGGCATCTTCTATCATGCTGGTATAAATGCCAATCTCCTGGATCCTGTCCCTTCACAGAATAAGTGGAAACAACTCCTTTAGAGTGTATTGACCACATGCTTAATAAATGTGACAACCTGTTAGGTGTCGTCATCCTGCAATCATTGGAGGGTCTTATGTTTTTTGGAGCGTTTGCGTTCAGGGTTTCTGCTCCTCAAATAATGCAAAACACTTTCATTTGCATATTTTCCTTGGACACTCTTTTAAGAAACACGTCCCACGTCGTCTCCTCCTACCTTTGCTAATCTTCGGTGCCACTAACAGATGTAGCAAGCTCATATTTGCACTAAATATATGGAGAAAAGCATCTTACCTCTCACCAAAAAACATGGATCCCTGTCTCTTTAAGACCCATCTGCCTTCAGCCACTCACTTTAAAGCATCAGCAGGTGAGCTTCGGGCAGCATTTCCAAAGGCAGACAGCAGACACAGTCAGAGTCAGAGACAAAAAACAGTCAGACTGTCAAACCCACAAAAGTACACAGCATAGCAGGGGAGCCAGGACAGCACATCCAGAGACAGACAGAATCTGAAGTAAGTCCTTTACCTGGAAGGACTGCAGAGAGAGAGGGAGAGAAGCCCTCTCAACTGTAGACCTCCAAAATCATTAACCCCATTGCATGGTGTCTGGCGATTCCCATCCTGTGCTGCCCATCTCTCTGCCCCCTGTGACACCATTCACAGCTGCTCTGACTGACAATAAAGCCAGGAGTGCAGTGTAGTGCACTGCATATAAAAAGACAGGAAAAAAAAAACCAGGAGAAAGGCAATGATGACATTTCAGAGCTCATATAATACCACACCTGTACAACATCAATGCTGTTTAAGCATTATTTTGCCCGCAGCCTTGGCACAAGGCACCTCAGTTTTTAGAAAGATTTACTTTCAGCAGTCTGGGTCTTCCAAATCCATGAGAGGCTGAACATTGAGGAGTAGGTTCGGCAGGGAGGATGCAGCAAACAAATGACTTATCAACAGGTGGCCTGGAGCAGACCAAAAAAGAACATCCTAGTTGGGGGAGGGGCTGTCTTTATATTCAGCTAGATACAGGTGGTCATGTGGGGCTCCGGAGGAGGCGTTAACCCATTGTGTGCTGACGGGAGGTGGGCCAGGAAAATAATATTAATTAACCAATAGTAATTAATAATATCATCATTAATAATGTAACTGTTAATTATAAATAATTCATAATTATTTGATGAATTATGATAATTATATTAGTATTTACCTAAATATACTATTATAAATAATATTATAGAATTACAAATTATAATAATAAATAATTGTATTACAAATAATTACATGAAAAGGCATAGTTACAAAAATATAGTATATATGGTAGCAAAGACATGCACTAATAGTAACCCATGAAACCTTATTTGGAAAATGAAGGACGTGTGATTCAGCTCCAAGACTTGACGAAGGCAAATTAATAGAACTTAGCGCACAACTAATAAGAACCACATGTGAATTGTAACTTAGTATATCGTAAGTGCAGGCACAGCAAGATTTAAATCAAACTTGAGCCACTGAAGACAGCAGCTAATTAAATGTTCAAGGCAGTTAATTAGTAGCATAAGTGCATTTGCAGGATGATGTATAATCATGCACTTGGAAAATGAATCAGATCAATGGGTTTTCAAAGCAGAAGCTGCACTCAACCAAAGTAAAAGCAGCCGAATCAAACAGAAGAGGACTATGAAATATGGCCTGGGAAGCAAACCCCACTGACTGGCCCTTTCACAGTAGGGATACATTCCTATTATATATTGGAAAGAACGTGCAACAGTACCTACTGGACATAGTTTATTGTGAAATATGATTTTGCATATACTGTATAAAAGCTAAAAAAATATGCCCACATCCTACTGGTGTCTGGCAGCCAGGCATACAGCAACATTCTCTCTTTTTGCTTAATTTTTTGCAATTTTTATTTATTTATTGCTGAACAGCTTGAATAGGGTATTGGGAGTTGTAGGATACTCCAGAATGCTAAACGAAAATAAGAGGACACTCCTCACTCTGCAGCTACTTCTTAGAACAGTCTCTTCAGCAATAGCTCAGAGAACGGACGGTGCTTGGACACAATAAGCAATGACCCTGTCCAGGCAAGTCTTGTTACCATGGGGTTAACAGTCACACAGATCCTGCACTTAGGTCTATACTAACAAGTCCTTGGGTATTTGGGTGCCTCCTACCAGCGTCAGGCATACATTCCCTATGTGAACTCTCCTGACCGAATCCTATGTGAAATCCACCTTCATTAGCTTCAGAAATTTCTAGCAAATAGGCCTCCCAGCTTCAGCAAAGCTGGCTCCTTGATGAGCTCCTGGTAAATGTCAACTGTGCAGCCTGAGAGGGCAGCAGCCTGAGAGGGCAGCAGCCCTCCAGACTGGGGACTTCCCTTTCTGGACAGGACTGAGACCCCAAAAATATTAAGGCCACTCATTTGATCTGCTCCACACCTATGTTCTGCAACCTTCCAGAAATCAGGGAGAAGCTGTCAAGCCTGCAGCCTGTGAGACCCCAATCAGTGCAAAGCAATCATCAACTTCTCCACTGGAGGAGCTCAAAAAGAACTAAATTTACCTAACAGCCTAACACCTAACTAGTGTGCCACATCAGGAAAAGTGTGTCCAGTCAAAGAAAGAGTCATAGAAATGGGGTTAGCAAACTTTTTTTCCCAGTGACTATTAACAGAGATTTTTTCTTTACAATAATGTTTTGCCTTTCCTTTCTATTTTAAACTGAATGGGTTATTTTACAAGGTGGTCATCTACAATCACTTTAACAACAGTTTTCTGCCTGTAGTTTCCTTTAAAACTATCTGTGCCAAATTCAAGCAAGCATTTACTCCCGTTTCAGTAACATGTCACTCTGGCAGAAAGAATTACAACCAGGCCAAAAGTTAAATGGATCCGGTTAGTGATATACAATGCCAAGCACAGGCAAAGTGGACTTAAAGGGGTTGATTTACTAAAGGCAACTATACTGCGCACTTTGCAAAGTGAAGTTGTACTCTGCAGGTGCAATTGCTCCAGAGTTTAGTAAATGAGGTAAAGCTTCACTTTGCAAAAAACACCCAATCACATGCAAAGGAAAATAAAAAAACTGCATATTTGCTTGCACGTTATTGGATGATGGAAGTCAGCGGAGCTTCTGCTCATTTACTAAGCTCTGGAGCAACTGCTCTTGTAGAGTGCAACTGCACTTTGCAAAGTGCACAGTCAATTTGCCTTTAGTAAATCAACCCCAAAGTGTTACTAAACCCACAACCGTAAAATCAGTGTGTATATGTAGTAAAGCATGCGTGTTATGCCGCGTATACACGGGCGGACTTTTCGACCGGACTGGTCCGACGGACTTTCCGACGGACTTTCAACTGACTTTTGACGGACTTCCAACGGACTTTTGAACGAACGGACTTGCCTACACACGATCACACCAAAGTCCGACGGATTTGTACGTGATGACGTACGACCTGACTAAAATAAGGGAGTTGATAGCCAGTAGCCAATAGCTGCCCTAGCATGGGTTTTCGTCCGTCGGACTAGCATACAGACGAGCGGATTTTTCGACTGGACTTGAGTCCGTCTGAAAGATTTGAAGCATGCTTCAAATCTAAAGTCCGTCAGATTTTCGACTGGAAAAGTCTGCTGAAGGTCCGATGAAGCCCACACACGATCGGATTGTCCGCTGGACTCGGTCCATCGGACCAGTCCGGCAAAAAAGTCCGCTCGTGTGTACGCGGCATTATACTCAATGTGGGACCTAAGGGGTTAATCCTCTGCATTGTGTAAAAAAGCTGTTAGATCCTGTCTGCCTCTAATCCTCCCTTTCTTCCACTGTCCCCAACCTATCTGCTGATAGAACAGAGCCTTAGGGGCAAGCTGCACATGCTCTGTTTGGTGTGTATTGCTAGAGAGTTTTTTTGGGAGAGTGCATGTTATCAGCATAGGGCCAATCAGCACTGTCCAGACAAAAGACCAGGGGTCCCACAGCCCCATATGACAATCAGAGGAGAATGAAAACTCCTCCTTCAAGCTTTAACCAGTGCTCTGCTGGACACTGATAGAAGTCACAAGACTGCTCTAACTGCTGATGAGAAAAGGTGTTTAGCAATTTATATTTACTAAAATAATTGCATTTCCATGTTCTGTGTACTGAGGGAGACCAGATATAGTGAATGCAGGTTCCTGGGTTTAGTAACACTTTAACCACTTACCGACCGCCGCACGACAATGTACGTCCAAACTTTGGCGGCGGATATCGTTGTTATGGCAGCAGCTAGCTGCCATAACCCCGGTATCCCCGTTTTCGTGCAGGGGCCGGCTTTCAGATAAAAGTGGTCCCGCGAGTAGCGCCCGCATATGAAAATGAGGTATTGCAGCGACCGGTAGAGCGAAAGCAATAATTCTAGCCCTAGACCTCCTCTGTACCACAAAATATGCAACCTGTAGAATTTTTTAAACGTCGCCTATGGAGATTTTTGAGGGTAAAAGTTTGACGCCATTCCACGAGCGGGCGCAATTTTCAAGCGTGACATGTTGGGAATCAATTTACTTGGCATAACATTATATTTCACAATATAAAAAAAAATTGGGCTAACTTTACTGTTGTCTTATTTTTTTTATTCAAAAAAAGTGAATTTTTTCCAAAAAAAGTGCGCTTTTAAGACCGCTGCACAAAAACGGTGCAAAAAATAGTATTGCAACAACCGCCATTTTATTCTCTAGGGTGTTAGAAGAAAAACCATATATAATGTTTGGGGGTTCTAAGTAATTTTCTAGCAAAAAAAAACAGTTTTAAACATGTAAACACCTAAAATCCAAAACGAGGCTGGTCCTTAAGTGGTTAATGGGGAAATAGCCCCATAGTTCCCCATCAGGCTCTGTCTGCTTCACTAAAAAAATTCCTCAGCCGTGCCCCTGACTGTCTGATGAGAGCAATGGCAGGGTAGGGAGGGTAGGAGTGCATGGTGGGAGGAGTGTTCAGTAAGGACACTGGCCTCAGTGCAGGTTATGGACAAATTCGTGTAGCTGTTTCTGACAGGAACATGAATCTGGCACAAACACCGATTCAGACCATTTACGAGTGGAGGCCCAACAGAAATCTAAAGGGCGTCCACCCACAGTGAATCCAGATGGTAGAGAGGAAGGAGTAGGCATCAAGACTGGACTGTGGAGAGAGGGAAGAGTACACCATAAGACTGGATTGTGAATGAAGGAGAAATAGGAAGCAGGGAAAACAGAACGTAAGGAAGGGGTAAATAGGAGGTGGTGAGACAAGATTATGGGGGGAGAAGTGGCAGTTAGACTGGATTTAGGAAGGGAGAAGTGTAGAAAGACTGGATTCTGGAGGGAGGAATGCTCTGGTATCCTCCTTAGAACTACTATATTTATATACTATATACCCTTTGTGAAACAACCAATTTCCACTATGTGTAAGCAATATATCTGCTCCCACGGTCTACATTTGTTCTTTTTTCTCTTTAGGCCAGCTACCATCCTCACAACATTACATCATACAGCACCAAAATGAATTTACCAAAACATACAATATTATAACAATGGCATGAACATGGTCATAGTTGCTGAAGTTGAATCAAAACCAAATTAATGAAATTAAAACCAATAACATGTATGCAGGGACTGATACGACTTACTTTTCAGACCTCCTTTCATAACAGGAGGGAGGTGAAGTCAAACTTCCTCTTTTTCCTGCCTCTGGCCACATAGGAGAGGAAGAAAGGCTCTTTACCTCTTCAAAGGCACATATTTGGATGGTGGTCTGTAGTCTGCTCTGGTATCAGGGGATTTCCAATGTCTCCTAATGATGTTGGCTCGGGCAGTGCTTGGTGCTGGAACACAGAGCATTCCTGCACAGGGCACCAGTCAGAGATGGAGGAGCATTAATGTAGGGACACTGCTTTTTGAGGCAGTTGTCTGGACTAAATAAATATGTTGATGTGCTAAAAGATCAGAACTGCCAGGTAATACCTTGTAAATCTTAAAATTTCTTGGATTATTATAACAGTATCTTGTCTGGTCCCCATTTTATCTTTATTATTAGGTCATTTGACAATGAATACTTCCTACGGGCTGCTTCCATGTTTAGCTGCAGAGCACTTATGTGGCCATTTATCAGAAAACTGGGAGGGATAAGTATTTATTTATTTCAAGTTTAAATTGGATATTTACAGATAGTTTTTTTTTATAAAATCATAATGCAAAATCTGCTTTAAATTACGTGGCAATATATACTTATTGCTCACTATATGAATGAAATGACCATATGCCAATTCCTTCCATTGACATTCTAACACTAATAGGCATGCATAATCCTGAAAGTCACATGGGTAACATTAGTAAATTAGTTCAGCTTAATGCTCAATGCATCTATAACACAATTTAATTTAAAGTAGGACTAGTGGGCCAGTTTGTAGCTAGGATATTAAAAAAAAAAAAAAACACAAATAAAACACATGCAACAGAAAAGGTAGCTTTGTATGGCATTTCCTTTAGGGCAAGTGAGACCTCTGATCATGATGAAGAAAAACGGAAAATTGTATACTCACCTTTCCGTAATTTTCCTTTCCTGTCGCATCTTCATGGCAGCATACACGTTGGGTTGTGACTCCGCCTCCACAACCTGATAGGACCACATAGCTATAAATTAGAGAGTAGACACCTGCCCCAGTATTCTCTTTAAATATATACACATGTCACCTTAGAGGGTGGGTGATTGTATGCTGCCATGAAGATGCGACAGGAAAGGAAAATTACGGAAAGGTGAGTATACAATTTTCCGTTTTCCTGTCGCATCATGGCAGCATACACGTTGGGGAGTAACTCGCCAAACTGGGTGGGAATGCAAAATCAAAATTTATTGACAAGGAACAGAAGAGTTGGCCTGTATAACGGCCCTCCCAAATTCAACTGCTGCTAAGCGTGCAGCGTCTATTCTATAATGAGAAATGAAGGTGTTCCTCGAAGACCAAGTGGCCGCTCTACAAATGGTTTCCGCTGAAACTTTACAGTAAGCTGCCCATGAAGTAGCCATTGCCCTGGTGGAATGCGCTCTTAGATCTCCCGGAATCTGCAAGGTGCTTAAGGAGTAGGCCTTCTTGATAGCTTTCACGAGCCATGAGGCGATGGTACGGGCAGAGGCTGCCTGGCCCTTCCTGAACCCATGTGGGATGACTAAAAGGTTCTCGCATTTCCTGAATGGCTTGGTTACAGAAAGGTAATGGAGAATGTTGCCCTTGACATCCAGGGGATGAGGGACGCCCTGATCCGTGATCAAAGCCGGGAGGTCAATCTCCTGGTTAAAGTGGAACGCAGAGGAGACTTTTGGGATAAACCTGTTTGAGGGCTTCAGGGTTAGTCTGTCTGGGTAAACCATCAGATACGGTTCTTTGATCAGCAAGGCTTGCATTTCTGAGACCCTCTTCGCTGATGTGATGGCAATTAGGAAGGATACCTTTAGAGTCAGGTCCCAGAGGGAGGTATCCTCAAGTGGGAAAAATGGTTCTCCGGATAAAACCTCTAGGACAGTTGATAGGTCCCATGTTGGAAATGAAGGTTTCCTGGGCGGTCTTAGCTTTAGGCAGGCTTTTTGAAATTGCACCACCAGAGGGTTAAGTGCCCACCTGACCCCTGTCAAGGCAGAGATGGCAGAGACTTGGACTTTCAGGGTGTTAGACCTAAGGCCTTTGTCTAGACCTGACTGAAGGAACTCAAGCACCTGTACTGCTGATGGGGAAGACGGGTCCCAACCTTGTTCCTGAGCAAAGGAAGAGAATCTTTCCCAGATTCTCTCGTAGGTGCTATTCGTGGAGGATTTCCTGGCTTGAAGCAGGGTATCGACTACCTTCTGAGAACATCCTTGATCTAGGAACCTAGACCTTTCAGTCTCCAGGCCGCTAGGTGCAATCTCTCTGGATTCGGATGTAGTAGCTGGCCCTGGGTTAGTAGATCCGTTGTTACCGGGAGTGGAAGTGGATCCGCTGTGCTCAGTTGCAGGAGGGTGGTGAACCAAGGCCTCCGTGGCCAAAAGGGAATCACAGCCAGTACTAGAGCTGTTGAGTGTTTGAGCCTCAGAAGGAACTTGGCTATCAGTGGGGTTGGTGGAAAAATGTAGCCTAGGCGAAAATTCCAGGCGTGCTGGAGACAATCCGTACCCTCCGCTGCGGGGAAGGGGTTCCTCGACAGAAACCTCTGACACTTCTTGTTCTCTGGTGTTGCTGCGAGGTCTATGTCTGGATGACCCCATGTCTGGCATATGAGGGCAAAGGCCTGTGGGCTTAGACACCACTCGTTGTTGGAAACGAATGTTCTGCTGAGAGAGTCCGCCAGTAGGTTCTGAACCCCCGGAATATAGGTCGCCTTCAGGTCCCACAGGTTCAGTTGAGCCCTTTGCATCACCGGACCGACTTCCCGCATCATGGAGATGCTCTTGGTACCCCCCTGCCTGTTGATGTAGGCTACCGCCACTCGGTTGTCCATTTGAATGAGGACTTGTTTCCCTCTCAGGAGTGAGCTGAATGCCAAGAGGGCTTGGAAGGCTGCCTTCATCTCTAGGACGTTCGATACTACATCCTTGGTCTTGAAGGGCCAGCGGCCCTGAGCTGCATAGTGTAGGTAGTGTGCCCCCCATCCTTCCAGACTGGCGTCTGAAGTTACTACCTCCTGGTGGAGGATGACTATCTGCTTGCTCCTGCTGAGGTTGTCGGGGTGGGTCCACCACCGTAAAGATAGCCTGGCTTCCTCTGGGATGCGAATCAATTGGGACATGGACCATCCGTCCCACTGGCGCAGGAAGGAGGCTTCTAGGGGTCTGGTATTCCATTGCGCCCATCTGATCATTGGAATGGTTGCTGATAGGGAACCTAGGAGGCTGAGGTATGCTCTGGCCGGTAGACATGACGCTGGGATAGCCTCTTTCACTTTCTGAATGAGTAAGGACAATTTCTCCCTTGGCAATTCCACTGTGTTTGCTCGGGTGTCCAGTTCGGCTCCCAGGAAGACCATCCTTTGGGTAGGTTGGGTGTTGCTTTTCTGCCAATTGATTATCCATCCTAAACTCATTAGGGTGGAAACCAGGATCTCGTGATGTTGGACGAGTGATTCCTGGCTGCTTGAGAGGAGGAGGATGTCGTCCAGGTATTGGTGGACCCTTAGACCTTTCTCCCTCAAAAAGGCTATTGCTGGTAGTAACACCTTCGTAAATGTTCTGGGGGCTGTTGAGATGCCAAAGGGAAGGCTTCGAAACTGGAAGTGCCCTTGACCCACCGAGAATCGCAGGAATTTCTGGAATGCCCCGTGGATTGGAATATGCAGGTAGGCATCCTGGAGATCTATGGAGAGCATCCAGTCTCCCAGATTTATGGCCTGTAGGATAGACTGCAAGCTCTCCATCCTGAATGACTCCACTCTGATGGACCTGTTGAGGTTCTTTAGGTCTAGAACCGGACGAAAGTCCCCTGACTTCTTCTTGACGAGAAATAATGGAGAGTAGAATCCCCTGCCTCGTTGTGCCAGTGGAACCTCTACTATTGCTCGTTTTTGGAGAAGATCTTGGATGTAGTTCAGTAACGACAACCTTTTTTCCCGAGATGGGGGAATACGGGTTGGATAGAACTGATCCCCTGGGGGCCGGTTTTTGAAGGACCACCTGTGGCCGAAGGTGACAGTGGCCAGGGTCCAGGTATCCCTTATGGTTTCCGCCCAGACCAGCTTGAAACTGGAGAGTCTTGCTCCCACTACCACTGGTCGGACGGGCGCACCTTCAAAAGGGCTTCTGGTCACTGGAAGCAGGCGCCTTAGGCTTCTGAAACTTCATAAAGGAGGTTTGAGGATTCTTCCAGCTCCTTCGATACTCCTTGCCTGGTCTGTATGCTCTCGCGTCGCTATACCTCTCTGGGAGGTTCCGCTTAAAGGGAGGAGGTCTCTGTTGCTTGGGCCTCCTGTCTGAGGGGATGAGCCCGGACTTTCCGCCAGTTACTTTGGAGATGGCTGTGTCTAATTTTGTTCCGAAGAGGTGCTCACCATCAAACGGAATACGACACCAGTTGGATTTGGAAGCTGGATCCGCTGTCCAGGGCTTCAGCCATAATGCTCTTCTGGCTGTTACTGAGGCCAGCATAGATTTAGATGCAGACCTGATGGTGTCGACTGAAGCTTCAGCCACAAAGTCGCCCGCCAGGCTTAACTCTTGCAACGCCTTTACTATTGTTTCTTGGTCTGCCCCCTCTGATACAAGCTTTTCCGCGCTTGTGGACCAGCTCGAGATGGCTCTTCCTACTGCGGCAAGTGCTATTGCAGGCCTGCAGGCGCCTCCAGCCGACAGGTAAGCCCGCTTGAGATCCGTGTCGATCTTTCTGTCGAGGACATCTCTAAACGTTACTGCGTCTTCTAACGGGAGGGTAACATGCCTGGCTAGGCGCATCAGGGATGCATCCACTACCGGAGGGGACACCAGAGGGTTCACCTTAGGCTCCTTGAGTGGGTATAGTTTCAGTAGTCTGTTATTCAGACTAGACTTCTTTTCTGGCCTCTGCCATTCTTCCTTGATCAGGTCCTCAAGTTCGTCAATGAACGGGAAGGATTCTGGATCCTTTCTGAGCTGAGGAAAATACTTCCTCTGTTTCGGTTGGGCTTCCTGGGGTTCCTCCCATCCTATCGCCTCCTTAACCGATTTTATAAACGGCTCTACCAGACTGAAGTCGAATCCGGCCGATACCTCCAGACCCTCATTATCAGACAGGGAGTCTTGCTCCTTTGATGTGCTAGCCCGGGCTGGAGAGGTAGTAGTGGAGAAATCCACATCTGATACCGAGGCCTGGGGGGCTACGACCCCAGCTGAATCTCCGACCTCCAAGATTCTCTCTCTTGTGGCCTCTTCCCGGCATGTTTGACAGACCAGTTTTCCCGGAAGAGCCGCTGCGCCGCAAACCCAGCATGCGTTCCCGGCAGGACAGGAGTGGCGTGCGGGGGAACGATGCCTGCGTGAGGGTGATCTTCTGTGGCGGGATCGGCCGTGTCTAGAGCGCGACCGGGAGCGGCTTCTTCTGCGGCTTCCTCTCGAGCGGCTTCTTCTGTGATAGGAACGGCTCCTTCTGTGTCTGGAGCGACTTCTCCTGCGTGAGGACTCTCTTTGTATTGAAGCAGACGTTCTTGAAGACCTGGTAGGGCTGACCAATTTAGGCAGCGTTAGTAGTGCTCTCTTTTTCAATCTTCAATACTTACATTTGTCTTCCCCCCCCTTACCTAATAGGCTGACGGTGACCTGCTGGGGCAGCGGTCTCCATAGAGAAAAAGCGGACTGGAAACCTGCAGGGAGAGAGAATAAACAGCGCTATGCAGAGGAGACTTCAGAGGGAGCAGGAATCCTGACTTAAGGGCAGTGTAAAGGAAGGCCACTTACCTTTGTAGAGCGCTTTGGAGTCCAAACAAACAATCTGTCATGCATAGACAACCAGCCGCAGCAAATACAGCTACTGCTGGGCTTTTAAATCCGCCGCCATCAGTGTCGGACGCTCGCGCATGCGCAGTAGCGCCGCGGGACACCCGGCGCCATCTTGGAAGCTGGAAAGCAGCCTAGCGGTGCCCAAACGACGCACCGCGCATGCGCGAGGATGCCGAGAATGCTCGGCACTCCGGACAGCAGATCTGGTGAACCACAGAGCCCAGCAGACGGGCAGAGGTACTGGTAGGAGAGGGGGAAAGAGGGGGGAGACCGCTGCACACAACTAAGGCTGTTTAAGGCTTATTTCATGAGGCCACAATGAAGTTTTCCTGGCCATTCCTCCAACAAGCCTGTTTAAGGCTTTTGTGGGCTGCTGCACCTGAAGCCTGTTTAAGGCTTATATTTGTGGCAGACAGCTGAGTGAGATGAGAGTATGCCCCTGAGATCACCAGAGTGGGGCTCCTTCCATTTAGCTCGTTTAGAGGCTGTACAAGAAGGACTTCCATCCAGGAGAGGCTAGAACCTGGCTGGGGCGAAGCGGTAAGGGGGTGCTGATCCGTGCGTCCTGACAGGTGAGGAAAAATAAGAGAATACTGGGGCAGGTGTCTACTCTCTAATTTATAGCTATGTGGTCCTATCAGGTTGTGGAGGCGGAGTCACAACCCAACGTGTATGCTGCCATGATGCGACAGGAAAGTACTTTCCAGTACAGTATGTAAAAGGTCCAAAGGTTCAGAGCTAATGGCCCTCTATCAGAAATTAAAGGGTTACTAAACCCTCGTTTTTTTTTCTTTTAAATAACAAACATATCATACTTACCTCCTCTTCGCAGTTGGTTTTGCACAGAGTGGCCCAGATCCTCCTCTTCTGGGGTCCCTCAGCGGTGCTGGTGGCTCAGGCTCTTCTCGAGTGCCCCGTCAAAGAAGTGCTCTCTTTCAGGACACCCATGCGGGCGTGCTCCCGAGTCCTGCTGCTGTGTCTGGCGCCCGCATCATTGGATTTGATTGACAGCAGTGGGAGCCAATGGCTGCACTTCTATCAATCTATCCTCCCGAGTACCCCTACCCAACGAACCCCCCAAAAAAAGATGTCGTGTCTGCAGCAAGCGCGGATATAGGCGTGACACCCGCTATTATTGTCCCTCCTGTCCTGACAATCCTGGTCTTTGCATTGGTGAATGTTTTGAACGCTACTATACACTAGTTGAGTAATAGCGTAGGGTACAGCATTGCACAGACTAGGCGCACTTTCACAGGGTCTCCCAAGATGCCATCGCATTTTGAGAGACCCGAACCTGGAACCGGTTACCGTTATAAAAGTTAGTTACAAAAAAAGTGTAAAAAAAAAAAATATATAAAATAAAAAAAAATAGTTGTCATTTTATTGTTCTCTCTCTCTCTATTCTCTCTCTCTATTGTTCTGCTCTTTTTTTACTGTATTCTATTCTGCAATGTTTTATTGTTATTGTTATTGTTATTGTTATTATGTTTTATCATGTTTGCTTTTCAGGTATGTAATTATTTATACTTTACTGTTTACTGTGCTTTATTGTTAACCATTGTTAACCATTTTTTTGTCTTCAGGTACGCCATTCACGACTTTGAGTGGTTATACCAGAATGATGCCTGCAGGTTTAGGTATCATCTTGGTATCATTCTTTTCAGCCAGCGGTCGGCTTTCATGTAAAAGCAATCCTAGCGGCTAATTAGCCTCTAGACTGCTTTTACAAGCCGTGGGAGGGAATGCCCCCCCCCCACCGTCTTTCGTGTTTTTCTCTGGCTCTCCTGTCTCAACAGGGAACCTGAGAATGCAGCCGGTGATTCAGCCAGCTGACCATAGAGCTGATCAGAGACCAGAGTGGCTCCAAACATCTCTATGGCCTAAGAAACCGGAAGCTATGAGCATTTCATGACTTAGATTTCGCCGGATGTGAATAGCGCCATTGGGAAATTGGGGAAGCATTTTATCACACCGATCTTGGTGTGGTCAGATGCTTTGAGGGCAGAGGAGAGATCTAGGGTCTAATAGACCCCAATTTTTTCAAAAAAGAGTACCTGTCACTACCTATTGCTATCATAGGGGATATTTACATTCCCCGAGATAACAATAAAAATGATTAAAAAAAAAAAATATGAAAGGAACAGTTTAAAAGTAAGATTAAAAAAGCAAAAAAATAATAAAGAAAAAAAAAAAAAAAAAAAAGCACCCCTGTCGCCCCCTGCTCTCGCGCTAAGGCGAGCGCAAGCGGCGGTCTGTCGTCAAACGTAAACAGCAATTTCACCATGCATGTGAGGTATCACCGCGAAGGCCAGATCGAGTGCAGTAATTTTTCCAGTAGACCTCCTCTGTAAATCTAAAGTGGTAACCTGTAAAGGCTTTTAAAGGCTTTTAAACATGTATTTATTTTGTTGCCACTGCACGTTTGTGCGCAATTTTAAAGCATGTCATGTTTGGTATCCATGTACTCGGCCTAAGATCATCTTTTTTATTTCATCAAACATTTGGGCAATATAGTGTGTTTTAGTGCATTAAAATTTAAAAAAGTGTGTTTTTTCCCCAAAAAATGCGTTTGAAAAATCGCTGCGCAATTACTGTGTGAAAAAAAAAAATGAAACACCCACCATTTTAATCTGTAGGGCATTTGCTTTAAAAAAATATATAATGTTTGGGGGTTCAAAGTAATTTTTTTGCAAAAAAAAATAACTTTTTCATGTAAACAATAAGTGTCAGAAAGGGCTTTGTCTTCAAGTGGTTAGAAGAGTGGGTGATGTGTGACATAAGCTTCTAAATGTTGTGCATAAAATGCCAGGACAGTTCAAAACCCCCCCAAATGACCCCATTTTGGAAAGTAGACACCCCAAGCTATTTGCTGAGAGGCATGTCGAGTCCATGGAATATTTTATATTGCGACACAAGTTGCGGGAAAGAGACAAATTTTTTTTTTTTTGCACAAAGTTGTCACTAAATGATATATTGCTCAAACATGCCATGGAAATATGTGAAATTACACCCCAAAATACATTCTGCTGCTTCTCCTGAGTACGGGGATACCACATGTGTGAGACTTTTTGGGAGCCTAGCCGCGTACGGGACCCCGAAAACCAATCACCGCCTTCAGGCTTTCTAAGGGCGTGAATTTTTGATTTCACTCTTCACTGCCTATCACAGTTTCGGAGGCCATGGAATGCCCAGGTGGCACAAAACCCCCCCAAATGACCCCATTTTGGAAAGTAGACACCCCAAGCTATTTGCTGAGAGGTATAGTGAGTATTTTGCAGACCTCACTTTTTGTCACAAAGTTTTGAAAATTGAAAAAAGAAAAAAAAAAAATGTTTTTTCTTGTCTTTCTTCATTTTCAAAAACAAATGAGAGCTGCAAAATACTCACCATGCCTCTCAGCAAATAGCTTGGGGTGTCTACTTTCCAAAATGGGGTCATTTGGGGGGGGTTTGTGCCACCTGGGCATTCCATGGCCTCCGAAACTGTGATAGGCAGTAAAGAGTGAAATCAAAAATTTTCACCCTTAGAAATCCTGAAGGCAGTGATTGGTTTTCGGGGTCCCGTACGCGGCTAGGCTCCCAAAAAGTCCCACACATGTGGTATCCCCATACTCAGGAGAAGCAGCTAAATGTATTTTGGGGTGCAATTCCACATAGGCCCATGGCCTGTGTGAGCAATATATCATTTAGTGACAACTTTATGAAAAAAAAAAAAAAAAAAAAAAAAAGTGTCACTTTCCCGCAACTTGTGTCAAAATATAAAATATTCCATGGACTCAATATGCCTCTCAGCAAATAGCTTGGGGTGTCTACTTTCCAAAATGGGGTCATTTTGGGGGGTTTTGTGCCACCTGGGCATTCCATGGCCTCCGAAACTGTGATAGGCAGTAAAGAGTGAAATCAAAAATTTACACCCTTAGAAATCCTGAAGGCGGTGATTGGTTTTCGGGGCCCCGTACGCGGCTAGGCTCCCAAAAAGTCCCACACATGTGGTATCCCCATACTCAGGAGAAGCAGCTGAATGTATTTTGGGGTGCAATTCCACATAGGCCCATGGCCTGTGTGAGCAATATATCATTTAGTGACAACTTTTTGTAAATATTTTTTTTTTTTTTTTTTGTCATTTTTCAATCACTTGGGACAAAAAAAATAAATATTCAATGGGTTCAACATGCCTCTCAGCAATTTCCTTGGGGTGTCTACTTTCCAAAATGGGGTCATTTGGGGGGGTTTTGTACTGCCCTGCCATTTTAGCACCTCAAGAAATGACATAGGCAGTCATAAACTAAAAGCTGTGTAAATTACAGAAAATGTACCCTAGTTTGTAGACGCTATAACTTTTGCGCAAACCAATAAATATACGCTTATTGACATTTTTTTTACCAAAGACATGTGGCCGAATACATTTTGGCCTAAATGTATGACTAAAATTTAGTTTATTGGATTTTTTTTATAACAAAAAGTAGAAAATATCATTTTTTTTCAAAATTTTCGGTCTTTTTCCGTTTATAGCGCAAAAAATAAAAACCGCAGAGGTGATCAAATACCATCAAAAGAAAGCTCTATTTGTGGGAAGAAAAGGACGCAAATTTCGTTTGGGTACAGCATTGCATGACCGCGCAATTAGCAGTTAAAGCGACGCAGTGCCAAATTGGAAAAAGACCTCTGGTCCTTAGGCAGCATAATGGTCCGGGGCTCAAGTGGTTAATAGTGAAAAAAATATATATGTACTGTATATAAATATACGATGAAAAAATTTTCATACATACATATAAAAATAAATAGTGAAATAGTCTTGTAAATCCACACCAAAAAAGACAGTCCTTATTGAACAGTGTAAAAGCAATAGGTGTATATGATGACACCATGATGAATGGGAGATCAACTCCTGTTAAGAAACAAGCTCACCAGATGATGTTGCCATTCACTCTCATGTTTGGCAAACAAGCTCAAAGATTATACTGAACAGCTGCTGTAAAACACCACACTCCATTCACAAGCCCAGATTAGACTCCACATGTAGAAAATAGAAGGAGAAATGGAGCCTCTAATAGTGTAAAATCATTTGAGATATTGAATTATTTAAAATATATACTGCAAATATACATAAAACCAGCCTTTTTGTAACATGGTACAAGACATGCCGAGCGGCTCTGTGTTGCGATCTCACCACTGCTTCATTCTCTAGACATCAGAACACCATCTCAGCTTCAACATACAGTTGCCACGTAACCATGTCCTGATGCGTTTTGTCTCTTCCGACTTCGTCACATATACAGTATCTCACAAAAGTGAGTACACTTCTCACATTTTTGTAAATATTTTATTATCTTTTCATGTGACAACACTGAAGAAATTACACTTTGCTACAATGTAACATAGTGAGTGTACAGCTTGTAAATTTGTAAATTTGCTGTCCCCTCAAAATAACTCAACACACAGCCATTAATGTCTAAACCGCTGGCAACAAAAGTGAGTACACCCCTGAGTGAAAATGTCCAAATTGGGCCCAGAGTGTTAATATTTTGTGTGGCCACCATTATTTTCCAGCACTGCCTTAACCCTCTTGGACATGGAGTTTACCGGAGCTTCACAGGTTGCCACTGGAGTCATCTTCCACTCCTCCATGACAACATCACGGAGCTGGTGGATGTTAGAGAACTTGCGCTCCTCCACCTTCCATTTGAGGATGCCCCACAGATGCTCGATAGGGTTTAGGTCTGGAGACATGCTTGGCCTGTCCATCACCTTTTATCCTCAGCTTATTTAGCAAGGCAGTGGTTATTTTGGAGGTGTGTTTTGGGTCGTTATCATGTTGGAATACTGCCCTGCGGCCCAGTCTCCGAAGGGAGGTCTATCAAGCCCTGCTTCAGTATGTCACAGTGCATGTTGGCATTCCCCCAATGAACTGTAGCTCCCCAGTGCCGGCAGCACTCATGCAGCCCCAAACCATGACACTCCCACCACCATTGAAGGAAATTTTGGATGATGGACTTTGTAGGCATAACACAAGAAAAATTTTTTATTAAAAAATATAATATTTATTACAAGGATAGAACTAAAAAACTATCATTCTATGCCAATGTTTCTCTTTTTCTGCCCTTATGGGCTTTTTTATGTGTTTTCAAGTGGTAGTGGGGAGGTTTTGGCCGGGGGTTATGGTCTGCATTGCCAAGGTCATTGGGGCAACAGTATTACACATCAATGTTTGTTAGTTATGTATGTAGAATGTGATGAGCGTATGCTTATTCTTTTGTTCATAGAATACGGCAAAAAGCTCCTGAGGAAGCGTTATTGAACGCATAACATGTAGAGCAAGCTGAGTTGGATATGATACACTGTCTCTTCAAAACTTCCTATTATTGTGAAAAGTGAATTGCTCGAGTATTCCGAATTTTTCAACATCAAATTTGATTATGTAGATGGTGTAATTAATACGCTCATAGGCACAATCTGTAAACATATGGAATTTTATGTATGTGTTTTTTAGTTCTATCTTTGTAATAAATTTCCTTCAAAAACCTTGATTATCAGGACGTGGCATTAATTATCAGTGTGTCGTATCCATAGTACCACCACCATGCTTGACTGTAAGCAAGACACACTTGTCTTTGTACTCCTCACCTGGTTGCTGCCACACATGCTTGACACCATCTGAAAGAAAAATGTTTATCTTGGTCTCATCAGACCACAGGACACGGTTCCAGTAATCCAATCTTCAGCAAACTGTTTGCAGGCTTTCTTGTGCATCGTCTTTAGAAGAGGCTTCCTTCTGGAACGACAGCCATGCAGGCCAATTTGATGCAGTGTGCAGTGTATGGTCTGAGCACTGACAGGCTGACCCCCCCACCCCTTCAACTTCTGCAGCAATGCTGTCAGCAGTCATACGTCTATTTCCCAAAGACAACCTCTGGATATGACGCTGAAACAACATATATAGGTGAGCGCTGGGCCCGACACAATATAAACCCCCAACCCTGCTGCTCCCAATTGGGAACTGGTATGCGGAGCACTGCAATATCAATAAAAATAAATAATAAAAAATAAAATTTGATGATAAAAATGAAATTAAAATAAAATTAAAATTATAGAGGACAATAGGCTGTAATGTCCATATGGGCTGGAATAATGTCCATAATGTTGATGGAATGATAGCCACATTAGAAGGCAGCCCGGTTGAAGGAAAAGAAGCAATCCTCTGGGCACTGTAGAGATGAAAACAAGGCGCCACTCTAAGTGCAATAAATTACATGAAGTTTATTAGGAACTATGAAAAGAGGTACTCACAAAAGTACATTGTAAAAGGCATATTGGCAAGGTAATGCTGGGTATCCTGAAGTGTCTCTGATCCGAGTCTGGATGGTGGTGGTGTCCGGTGGACAGGCTGCGCCGATAGATGCCGTCACTTCCTGTCGCTGGAACGCACGTTGTAAACCAGGGAGATGAGATCACTTCCGGAATCGTGAACGTGTAGGCGACGCGTTGTTTTCATGCACATGCGCTCATCTTCTTTGGTCGACCATGGCGAGGCCTGTTCTGAGAGGAACCTGTCCTGTTATAACTACTGCATGGTATTGGTCACCGTGCTGCAGCTCAGTTTCAGGGTCTTGGCAATCTTTTTATAGCCTAGGCCATCTTTATGTAGAGCAACAATTCTTTTGTAGAGCAACAATTCAGATCCTCAGAGAGTTATTTGCCATGAGGTGTCATGTTGAACTTCCAGTGACCAGTATGAGAGAGTGAGAGCGATAACACCAAATTTAATACACCTGCTCTTCATTCACACCTGAGACCTTGTAACACTAACGAGTCACATGACACCAGGGAGGGAAAATGGCTAATTGGGCCCAATTTGCATATTTTCATGTAGGGGTGTACTCACTTTTGTTGTCAGCGGTTTAGACATTAATTCACTGTTATACAAGCTGTACACTCACTACTTTATATTGTAGCAAAGTGTAATTTCTTCAGTGTTGTCACATGAAAAGATATAATAAAATATTTACAAAAATGTGAGGGGTGTACTCACTTTTGTGAGATACTGTATATTTTTCACTATTAAGGACATTTTTTGTCTTTTTTGGAAACATTTAAGAGCGCTACTGTGGATTATATTATATATACAGTACACTGATATATATTTATGTTTTTCATCTTTTGCTATGATTAAAAAATAATTTATGAAAAGAAAAAACACTACAAGTAAGCCCTTTAATGCTTGATTGCTTTGTTATTTGATCTGTAAGTTGGTGGCAGGGCATTATTAAACTCTTAATATCATTGTGTCATTTTTAATCCTGTCATATAATATAATTATATAATAGGGTCAGATTTGTAGAAGGATGTCCTCAATGATGTAGCCTCAAGGTACCAACAATTATTTAGCTTTGGACTGAATGTATGTCTGGTGCTACCTACTGTTTATTTTTTTCCTACTTAAACACTGAGAGGAGAACGCATAAGGCAGGCGGGGTGATTGGCATGTCCCGCTGTCCAGGATGCATACGAGGGCAGGAAGCAGCGGGGGCACGCTGTCATGCAGCCTCCAGTAAGTAAGGGTGGCGTGCGCCCGACTGTACATGGAGGGTCAGGCCAGGGGGTGCAGGCGGAGAGGCCCATGGAGGATAAGGAAGAAAAGGAGGAGGTTAGAGTGGAGGAGACCCCCTTCTTCTTCTGCCTGCCTTGGACACAGGTACCTCACAGCTGCAGGATAGGTGAGATCTGGGAGAATTAGTCATTCCCAAGGTGTGTGATCAGAATGACACTGCCCCGCTTTTGTGACACTGCCCCCCTCCTGTCCCACTGCTCCTCCACCTGTCCCACTGCTCCCCTCCTGTCCCACTGCCCCCTCCTGTCCCACTGCCCCCTCATGTCCCACTGCCCCCCACATGTTAAGCTGCCACCCTCCTGCCACACTCCCCCCACCTGTCACACTGCCCCCCTCCTGTCCTGCTGCCCCCACATGTCGCACTGCCCCCCCTCCTGTCCTGCTCCCCACTTCTGTCCCACTCCCCACTCCTGTCCTTCTGCCACACCACCTGTCCCACTGCCCCTCACCTGTCCCATGCCACCTGTCCCTTGCCTGCCTCCTGTCCCACTGCCCCTCACCTGTCCCACTGCCCCCCCACCTGTCCCAGTGCTCCCACCTGTCCCACTTGCCCCCTCCTGTCTCACTGCTCTCCCTCCTGTCACAGAGGTGGACTCGTTTTGCACAGCTACACTGTGATGAGAAAGCACAGTGAGGCTATGCGAAACTAGTCCACCTCTATTCCGGCTACTGCAACCGTGGTGTGTATCATTGTTTGTATGGAATATTCAATAAATGGACTTCAATCACATCGGTGTGCAGCTAAATTCCTCCTACATTCAGTCTTCTACGGCAGGCGAGCCAGGGCTTGCACCCGTGTGAGAAGTCTTATATTATTCATTATGCCTGGAGTTTCTCACCTGGAGCGGCGATTTTCCTTTGCTGTCTACTTAAATACTCTGAGACACAGAGCTTCTGGGTCTTTGCCTGCAGAGGGAAGGTCCATCCTGGAGGGCTTGCGGCCCTCCAGTGCAGTGCTGCCATGTGCTTTCTGTTCTTGAGGTCTCAGGTGGGTGACCCGAGGGCCTGAATGCTGAAGCTACAGAGAGCTGACTGAGGGGCTATCTGCTGAAGATCTAGTCTGGTATCACTGGAGAAAGGTGTTGCTTGGAAGTTGGAAGGAGACAACCCACTGTCTCTGGAGTACAGACTGCTGTGAGAGATCTTAGAGACTTTAGGCTGCTGCGCCCTCTCTTGTGCTATAGAGTCAGCTGTGTGTTAGACCAACTGGTGTCCTGAAGAGCTTATCCTGTCCTTTGTGAAGGGACTTTGCTCTTGGTGCTCTAAAGAAAGAAGCCTGCTTTTCAATGCTTCTATTACAAGCCAAGTCCACAGTTTTTTCTTCCAAGGACTTCTGCTTCTGCTTTTCAGGAAGGAGTTTACTGTCCTCAACCAGTACATAGTTCTAATTTTTGGAGTTTCCCACTCAATTCCTTCAACCCCATCCCAGTTGCGCCAAAAATAAAAACAACAAAAAGAACACCCCTGGACTTGTTATTGAGCCAAAGGGTGGCTGTGAATGTGTGCCTGGCTGCAGGGCAATCCACTGGGAAAAGAATCTGGACAATTTTCCAGTGGCTCTTTCAGGAGTAGCGATACACAATAATAACAATATAATGCACAGGCAGATTACAAATACAATCTTTCACGTTATACTAGTTTGACCAAATGGTTAGAATTATTCTGGTGTAGCATCTAATTCAAGTAGACTAGTCATGTTAAAGTGGTAGTAAAGTCAGTATTCCCAGAAGTCTCTTGTATCATAAATGCCCCCCTGCCTGTTAGTGGGTAATGTAATCTGAGCCGCACATGCGCAGCTCACATTTTTAGCCCGCTCTGTCTGCCACAGCCATGTGACGTCATATCGGCCCAGCCAATGAAGTGGCCGAATATGCAAAACCCAGAAGGTAGACCAGGTGATTAGGGATGAGCCGAACACCCCCCGGTTCGGTTCGCACCAGAACCCGCGAACGGACCGCAAGTTCGCACGAACGTTAGAACCCCATTGACGTCTATGGGACTCGAACGTTCGAAATCAAAAGTGCTCATTTTAAAGGCTAATTTGCATGGTATTGTCCTAAAAAGGGTTTGGGGACCCGGGTCCTACCCCAGGGGACATGTATCAATGCAAAAAAAACTTTTAAAAACGGCCGTTTTTTCGGGAGCAGTGATTTTAATGATGCTTAAAGTAAAAAAAAAAAAGTGAAATATTCCTTTAAATATCGTACCTGGGGGGTGTCTATAGTATGCCTGTAAAGTGACGCGTGTTTCCCATGTTTAGAACAGTCCCTGCACCAAATGTCATTTTTAAAGGAAAAAATCTCATTTAAAACTGCTTGCGGGTTTAATGTCATGTCGGGTCATGGCAATATGGATGAAAATCAGTGAGACAAACGGCATGGGTACCCCCCAGTCCATTACCAGGCCCTTTGGGTCTTGTATGGATATTAAGGGGAACCCCGCACCCAAATTAAAATAAGGAAAGGTCCCTATATACTCTGAACAGCAGTATACAGGCGGTGCAAACAAGACAGGGACTGTAGGTTTGTTGTTAAGTAGAATCTGTTTGTAATTTTGAACATTTTTAATGTGTTTAGCTCCAGCCAAAAAATCTTTTCTAAGCTTTTTGGAAAACATAGGGAAGGGTTATCACCCCTGTGACATTTGTTTTGCGTCTTTCCTCCTCTTCAGAAGATTTCACCTCACTTTTTTGTCCCAATGAAAAATGTTTTTTGAAAATTTGGGTTTTTTTGTGGAACAAGGATTGGAAAGCATCAGTGGAAAGGAAAAATTGTTTTCCCATATTAACTCTTACAGGAGAGAATTTCCCTTCCTTAGGGGTAGATTTCATCTCACTTCCTGTTGTCTCCTTCCGTTTGCAAGTAGGAGTCGTTTGTAAGTTAGATGTTTGAAAGTAGGGTCCTGCCCTATATACTCAGCAGAAATTTGGGCCTTAGGTGTTGCTGTGGCCAAAACACTGTAAGCCCTCACAGGGCCCTGCTGTGAAATATTAGATCAAGAATTGTAATTACATGCCCCTGTTGAACAGGAGCTGAAAAATTAGGCCTTAGGCACTGGTGCTGGTGCCACAACACTGCAACCCCTCACAGACACTCTAGTTGAAACGCAGGAACAAGCCCTGCTGCAAAGTATTGCATCAAAAATTGTAATTACACGCCCCTGTTAGACAGGGGCTGAAAAATTGGGTCTTAGGCACTGGTGCTGGTGCCACAACACTGCAACCCCTCACAGACACTCTAGTTGAAACGCAGGAACAAGCCCTGCTGCAAAGTATTGCATCAAAAATTGTAATTACACGCCCCTGTTAGACAGGGGCAGAAAAATTGGGTCTTAGGCACTGGTGCTGGTGCCACAACACTGCAACCCCTCACAGACACTCTAGTTGGAATGCAGGAACAAGCCCTGCTGCAAAGTATTGCATCAAAAATTGTAATTACACGCCCCTGTTAGACAGGGGCAGAAAAATTGGGTCTTAGGCACTGGTGCTGGTGCCACAACACTGCAACCCCTCACAGACACTCTAGTTGGAATGCAGGAACGAGCCCTGCTGCAAAGTATTACATCAAAAATTGTAATTACACGCCCCTGTTAAACAGGGGCTGAAAAATTGTGCCTTAGGCACTGGTGGTGGCGCCCAGAACCAAAAATGTTCTTACAAGCTATCAGCGTGATGATTGAGGAGGAAGAGGATAATTACTCAGGGATAGTCACTCAGCATCAGCATAGGCAGTCTTTGAAGGGATCTGAGATTTCAAAAAAAATTATTCGGTTACATCTGCATCAGGTGCTTGGTAGCTGGTGGTGATCCAAGACTGATTCATTTTTATGAAGGTCAGCCGATCGACCGAGTCGGTGGACAGACGCACCCTGTGATCGGTTACCACGCCTCCAGCAGCACTGAATGTGCGTTCCGAAAGAACGCTGGATGCAGGACAGGCCAGTAGCTCTATTGCATACTGTGCAAGCTCTGGCCAGTGATCCATCCTCAAGACCCAGTAACCCAGAGGATTTTCGGTGGGAAAGGTGTCCAAGTCTGATCTTGCCCCTAGGTATTCCTGCACCATGTAAAACAGACGCTGGCGATGGTTGCTGGAACCGATCATACCTTGGGGCTGCGGACCAAAAAATTGTCTGAACGCATCGGTCAGACGGCCACCTTCTCCACCGCTCCTTCTTTGACTGACCGAAGCCTCAGCAACACGTTGTCCAGAAACAGGAGTTTGTAACCTCCCAGTCTCTGGGAACGCGTTGCACAGACCTTTCTGCAAGGCCTCCCGAAGATGTTTCATCCTCTGCTCCCTCTGCGATGGCAAGATAAGGTCCGCAACCTTACCCTTGTAACGTGGATCAAGGAGGGTTGCCAGCCAGTATTGGTCCTTCTCCTTGATACCACGAATACGAGGATCCTTACGCAGGCTTTGCAGGATCAGGGAGGCCATGCAGCGTAGGTTTGCTGAGGCATTCGGTCCGGAGTCCTCTGGGTCACTAAGGACAACAACGTCCGCAGCCACCTCCTCCCAGCCACGTACAAGTCCATGTGTTCCTTGGGACTGATCCCTTAAAGACTGCTGATGCTGAGTGCCAGGCTCCACCTCCATACTGACACAATCTTCCTCCTCCTCCTCCTCCTCCTCCTCGTCCTCTTCCTGTGTGATCGGCGGGCACGCAGGAACACTGTCTGGATAAAGGGGGCCTTGAGAGCTAAGGAAGTCCTCCTCTTCCTGCCTCTGTTCTGCCTCAAGTGCCCTGTCCATTATCCCACGCAGCGTGTGCTCCAACAGGTGGACAAGGGGGACAGTGTCACTGATGCATGCACTGTCAGTGCTCACCATCCTCGTGGCCTCCTCGAATGGTGACAGGACAGTGCATGCATCCCTGATCATGGCCCACTGGCGTGGGGAAAAAAAACCAAGGTCCCCTGACCCTGTCCTGGTGCCATAGTCGCACAGGTACTCATTGATGGCCCTCTGCTGCGTGTGCAGCCGCTGCAGCATGGCCAACGTCGAGTTCCACCTGGTGGGCATGTCACAGATTAGGCGGTTCTTGGGCAGGTTAAACTCCTTTTGGAGGTCCGTCAGCCGAGCACTGGCATTATATGACCGGCGGAAATGCACACAGACTTTCCTGGCCTGCCTCAGGACATCCTGTAAGCCCGGGTACCTGCCCAAGAACCGCTGCACCACCAAGTTAAGGACGTGAGCCAAACAGGGCACATGGGTCAGTTGTCCCTGTCGGAGGGCAGAGAGGAGGTTGGTGCCATTGTCGCAAACCACCATTCCTGCCTTAAGTTGGCGTGGCGTCAACCACCTCTGAACCTGCCCCTGCAGAGCTGACAGAACCTCTGCCCCAGTGTGGCTCCTGTCCCCCAAGCACACCAGCTCAAGCACCGCATGGCATCTTTTGGCCTGCGTACTTGCGTAGCCCCTTGAACGCCTACGGAGCACCGCTGGTTCCGAGGAAGAGGCCATGGAGGAAGAAGAAGAGGAGGGGGTGGAGGAGAGAGGTGTGTCACAATCAGCATTTTGGAGGCGTGGTGGCGGAACAACCTCCAACACTACTGCACCTTGTCCTGCATCCTTCCCAGCTGCCAGCAGAGTCACCCAATGCGCCGTGAAACTTAAGTAACGTCCCTGTCCATGCCTGCTGGACCATGAGTCAGCGGTAATATGCACCTTACCGCTGACCGCCCTGTCCAGCGAGGCATGGACATTGCCTTCCACATGCCGGTAGAGAGCCGGAATCGCCTTCCGTGAGAAAAAGTGGCGTTTGGGTACCTGCCACTGAGGAACCGCACATTCCACAAACTCACGGAAGGGGGCAGAGTCTACCAACTGAAAAGGCAGCAGTTGAAGTGCTAGCAATTTTGCCAAGCTAGCATTCAACCGCTGGGCATGTGGATGGCTGGGAGCAAACTTCTTTCGGCGGTGCAGCAGCTGGGGCAGGGAAATTTGCCTGGTACAATCTGACGTCGGTGTACCAAAAGCAGATTGCCCATAAGTACTTGGCTGTGACACACCTAATTCTACACCTTCATTCCTCTCACTGCAGGTCGCAGAGAGGACTGAAGGTCTAGTGGGGTTGGAAATCTCAGCTGATGAGGAGCAAGGAGAGATCGTCTTTGTTCTTTGGTGTGGGTCTTTTAGATACGCTTGCCAACGAACTGCATGGCAGGTCAACATATGTCTGGTCAAGCATGTGGTACCCAAGCGGGAGATGTTTTGGCCACGCGAGATACGCTTGAGACATATATTGCAAATAGCAGCGGTGCGATCTGATGCACTCGTCTCAAAAAAGGCCCACACCAAAGAACTTTTTGAATAACGCGCAGAGACTGCAGCGCCCTGCACATGTGGAGCTTTGGGGTGTGATGCAGTCAATGTGCTGCCCTTAGGCTGGCCCCTGGAGGGCATCCTGCCTAGTTGGTGATGTGCCACCTCCTCCTCCTCCTCCTCCTCCTCCTCCTCCTCCTCCTCCTCTCTCCTATCAGGCACCCACGTTGAGTCAGTGACCTCATCATCCCCTCCCTCCTCATCACTGGAGCAAACCTGGCAGTATGCTGCAGCAGGGGGAGCATGACTGCCAGATTGCTGTCCTTCTTGGGCACCCCCTCTGTCCGTGCTCATGTTACTGCCTTCATTGAGCTCAGTATCATCATCAGAGCCTTCCAAACGCTGGGCATCCTCCTGGAGCATGTACCCAACACTGTGGTCAAACAGTTCGAGGGAATCCTCAGGAGGACATGGTGGGGCTAGGGAAGGAGTCACTGATGACATTGAGCTGAGGGAAGAGGCCGCTGCTTTGCCAGACAAAGCACCCTGGGCATGGGTGAGAGAGGATGAGGAGGATGAGGACGGCTTGGTCATCCACTCGACCAAGTCTTCCGCATGTTGCGGCTCAACACGGCCAGCTGCCGAAAAAAAGGCCAAGCGTGTCCCATGGCCACGTGCTGATGAGGATGCACCGTCTCCACGACCAGCACTAGACACAGAGCCTGCTTGCCCTCTCTTATTGGCTTGTGACTGTCTGCCTCTCCTTCTTGGCCTTCCAGACATACTAATGGCCTGTAGCTGCACTAAGCTGGGATAGAACACCTGTAATTTTCTTCAGGTAGCTTTATATACTGTAACCAGACAAGCCTGCCTGTCAGTAGGAAGATAACAGGAACGGATCTAGCTGAACACTGTGAGCAGGACGTACTGCACTAAATGTATATAGCAGGAACGGATCTAGCTGAACACTGTGAGCAGCACGCACTGCACTGAATGTAAATAGCAGGAACGGATCTAGCTGAACACTGTGAGCAGGACGCACTGTACTGAATGTAAATAGCAGGAACGGATCTAGCTGAACACTGTGAGCAGGACACACTGCACTGAATGTAAATAACAGGAACGGATCTAGCTGAACACTGTGAGCAGGACACACTGTACTAAATGTAAATAGTCTAGCTGCCTGACCGTGGTACTAATAGGATCAAAAAGAACACCTGTAATTTTCTTTAGGTAGCTTTATATACTGTAACCAGACAAGCCTGCCTGTCAGTAGAAAGATAACAGGAACGGATCTAGCTGAACACTGTGAGCAGGACGCACTGCACTGAATGTAAATAGCAGGAACGGATCTAGCTGAACACTGTGAGCAGCACGCACTGCACTGAATGTAAATAGCAGGAACGGATCTAGCTGAACACTGTGAGCAGGACGCACTGCACTGAATGTAAATAGCAGGAACGGATCTAGCTGAACACTGTGAGCAGGACGCACTGCACTGAATGTAAATAACAGGAACGGATCTAGCTGAACACTGTGAGCAGGACACACTGTACTAAATGTAAATAGTCTAGCTGCCTGACCGTGGTACTAATAGGATCAAAAAGAACACCTGTAATTTTCTTCAGGTAGCTTTATATACTGTAACCAGACAAGCCTGCCTGTCAGTAGGAAGATAACAGGAACGGATCTAGCTGAACACTGTGAGCAGGACGCACTGCACTGAATGTAAATAGCAGGAACGGATCTAGCTGAACACTGTGAGCAGGACACACTGTACTAAATGTAAATAGTCTAGCTGCCTGACCGTGGTACTAATAGGATCAAAAAGAACACCTGTAATTTTCTTCAGGTAGCTTTATATACTGTAACCAGACAAGCCTGCCTGTCAGTAGGAAGATAACAGGAACGGATCTAGCTGAACACTGTGAGCAGGACGCACTGCACTGAATGTAAATAGCAGGAACGGATCTAGCTGAACACTGTGAGCAGCACGCACTGCACTGAATGTAAATAGCAGGAACGGATCTAGCTGAACACTGTGAGCAGGACGCACTGCACTGAATGTAAATAGCAGGAACGGATCTAGCTGAACACTGTGAGCAGGACGCACTGCACTGAATGTAAATAACAGGAACGGATCTAGCTGAACACTGTGAGCAGGACACACTGTACTAAATGTAAATAGTCTAGCTGCCTGACCGTGGTACTAATAGGATCAAAAAGAACACCTGTAATTTTCTTCAGGTAGCTTTATATACTGTAACCAGACAAGCCTGCCTGTCAGTAGGAAGATAACAGGAACGGATCTAGCTGAACACTGTGAGCAGGACGTACTGCACTAAATGTATATAGCAGGAACGGATCTAGCTGAACACTGTGAGCAGCACGCACTGTACTGAATGTAAATAGCAGGAACGGATCTAGCTGAACACTGTGAGCAGGACACACTGCACTGAATGTAAATAACAGGAACGGATCTAGCTGAACACTGTGAGCAGGACACACTGTACTAAATGTAAATAGTCTAGCTGCCTGACCGTGGTACTAATAGGATCAAAAAGAACACCTGTAATTTTCTTCAGGTAGCTTTATATACTGTAACCAGACAAGCCTGCCTGTCAGTAGGAAGATAACAGGAACGGATCTAGCTGAACACTGTGAGCAGGACGCACTGCACTGAATGTAAATAGCAGGAACGGATCTAGCTGAACACTGTGAGCAGCACGCACTGCACTGAATGTAAATAGCAGGAACGGATCTAGCTGAACACTGTGAGCAGGACGCACTGCACTGAATGTAAATAGCAGGAACGGATCTAGCTGAACACTGTGAGCAGGACGCACTGCACTGAATGTAAATAGCAGGAACGGATCTAGCTGAACACTGTGAGCAGCACGCACTGCACTGAATGTAAATAGCAGGAACGGATCTAGCTGAACACTGTGAGCAGCACGCACTGCACTGAATGTAAATAGCAGGAACGGATCTAGCTGAACACTGTGAGCAGGAAGCACTGTACTGAATGTAAATAGCAGGAACGGATCTAGCTGAACACTGTGAGCAGGACACACTGCACTGAATGTAAATAGTCTAGATAGAAGATAACAGGAACGGATCTAGCTAAACTGAATACAGTGTATATATATATATGCAACACCTGGGATGCATATATATACACAATACACTGTAAGTGCAGCTAACTGACTGACTGTTCTGCCTAATCTATCTAACTCAAATCAAACACTGTCTCTCTGTCTATCTCTTTCAACGCCGGAACACACACTACACAGGGCCGCCGTGCAGGCGGCCTTATATAGTGTGGGGCGTGTACTAAATCCCCTGAGCCATAATTGGCCAAAGCCTCCTTGGCTTTGGCCAATTACGGCTCTCTGTTCAGGCGGCGCTGTGATTGGCCAAGCATGCGGGTCATAGTGCATGCTTGGCCAATCATCAGCCAGCAATGCACTGCGATGCCGCAGTGAATTATGGGCCGTGACGCGCCACACGAATTTGGCGCGAACGGCCCATATCGTTCGCAATTCGACGGACGGTCGAACAGCCGATGTTCGAGTCGAACATGGGTTCGACTCGAACACGAAGCTCATCCCTACAGGTGATGATAGAAACGTCAGGCGCTGAGGAGCGCCCTGACAGCACATCGCTGGAGGGCTCTGTTTGTAGGTAAGACTTAAACCTGCAGGGGGGTCCATTTCATTTATGTGCAGCTCAGATCACATTTACGACCCGCTCTACATGCGGCAGCAATGTGACATCACATCCTGCCCGGCCAATGAAGCGCCCGAAGATGCAAAACCCGGAAAGGAAGACCAGGGGAGGATAGAAGTGCCAGGGGCCAAGGAGAGCCCTGACAGCACATCGCTGGAGGGCTTTATTTGTAGGTAAGACCTAAACCTGCAGGGGGGGCATTTCATTTATTTTCATATCGAGACTTTACTGCCGCTTTACTCCAACAATTGTCAGTCCTATAAGCTGCAACTGAAACAGTTGCCTACCTTCATTGACAGTCTTGACTTGTGGGGAAGGTCTGGCATACCTCAGGTACAGGCATGGGCTTAGCATCAGGGTACGCAGGGGTTGCAACTGCGACCCCGCCCCTGCTTCAGCAGGGCCAAAGTGGCCTCCTTGTCACAGCAAGTTTTACGCCACTGTGCCTGTGTGTGGGCGGCGGTACGCGAGGAATATTATGGGACAGTCCACTCCCCTCTGGGCCGCTGATTGGACTGATTGGGCCATCTGCTCTCCCTTCTCTCTCACACTTTGCATCCCCGCTGCCTCCCAGCAGCGTTCGAGTCCTCCCTGTTCCTGACGCTCTGTGAGCTGGTTCCGCCCCATCCTCCCCTTACAACTCGCTGCAAGCCCATGTGCGCTGATCTTTCCTCCCCTCCCTCATCTCTTATTGTCCCCCCAAGCCCCCACACCTGTCCTCAGTCATGGCGGGCCCAACTGGGGGTACATGCTCTTAAGCTGGAGCCATTAGGAACCAGAGATACTACAAGCAAGTTCATCAAGAGGTCAGATGTGGGGAAGAGGGGAGAGGGTATGTAAAGGGACTGCAAGCATTCTAAAGTCCAGGACACTGACATGGCTGGGGGGCTTCTATACATTGAGGGGCACTGAGACCTCCCTGCACTGCCCCAGTGCTGGGAACATCCCATATGTGGAGGAGTGACAGGAGCCAAGCATGGGAGAGGGGGAGGAGGATTCCTGGACATACTGGGATTTGTGGTGTGGCTATCCCTAATTCAGTACTGCAAGAGGTTCAGATGAATATGCAAATAACAAGTAAAAATGTAAGGAACATCAATAACAAAAATTCATTAATACCCTACTGGATATTACAACTAAAAACACCAGTGCTGCACATAATTAAAAATGTGCAAACAAAGCGGAATAAATACGGTAGATAAAAAGGAAAAATTCCATATACAGATCAAATTCATCAATGAAGTTCAAGTGAATGTGCAAATAATAAATAGATATATAAGACATAAAAATCAATAGTACCCTACTGGATATTGCAGCCAAAAGCACCAGTGCTGCAAACAAAGCAAGATAATTCCACATGCAGATAAAGTTCATAAATGCGGTAGCGATATTCAAATAAGATGACCCTGCTGGGTATTGCAACCAAATGTAAGGTGCAAAAAATTATTGCGCTATCCTGTAACGAAAGCAGCTACATACGAATGTGACAAAATTCATGAATGGAAGTGGGTGAAAATGTAGCGCTAATGAAAAAACAGTGCTAAAAAAACTGTGTAAATACATGAATAAACATAGACATGAGTGATACAATCTAAACGTGAATAAGTCCCAATTGTAAAACAATAGCAAACAAATAATAAATCTTGGCTTGCTTGGCTTGCTTGGCTTTGCCGCTCCCCACATTTTATGCTTTTTTATCCGTGATCGCATTTTATCTGTATGCTGGTTTTTATGAAAATAAACACCCAATTTTTTTTCTCTGCTTCATTGGAAGCCTTTTCTTTTTTGCATTTCCTTTGCATTATGAGCCTACTCGACCCTTCCATCAGGTCATCCATGGCCCAGTGGCTGGCTCCATCGGTGTGACTCCATTGGGAGAATACTGGACCATCGAGGACATCGCTGACTGCTCCTGTCCCTCTGTTGGATACTTCAGGGTCCTCCAAACTGTTCCTGCCATATCGAGGTTTCGGTTACCCATGCCTGTCTAACCTGTGTCGCTGACATCCAGGTCCATTGGTTCCGGTAAGAGTACCCACTCTCATTTTCTATTGTTGTCATCTGTTACCGATACTAACCCCGGTGTTCCTGGCTCCTTATATGAAAAAACCTTCGTTTGTGGTGCCCCTGGCTCCTTATATGAACAATCCTTCATTTGTGGTGTACGCGCCATAGCTTGGGATTGACCCACTTGGGATTTATTATTTGTTTTCTATTGTTTTACAATTAGGATTTATTCACGTTTAGATTGTATCACTCATGTGTATGTTTATTCATGTATTTACACAGTTTTTTTGCACTGTTTTTTCACTAGCACTACATTTTCACCCAATTGCAACCAAACGCACCGGTGCTGTAAAATATCAAAGGTCCTGATGTGAGGTGAGCTGTTGGCACACATGGAGTGATCACACCATCACTTAAGGAATTTTATTTATTTATTTTATTTATTTCAGGTACTTATATAGCGCCGTCAATTTACGCAGCGCTTTACATATACATTGTACATTCACATCAGTCCCTACCCTCAAGGAGCTTACAATCTAAGGTCCCTAACATACATTCATACATATTAGGGCCAATTTAGACAGGATCCGATTAATCTACCAGCATGTCTTTAGAGTGTGGGGGGAAACTGGAGTACCCAGAGGAAACCTACGCAGGCACAGGGAGAACATGCAAGCTCCAGGCAGATGGTATCATGGTCGGGATTCGAACCAGCAACCCTTCTTGTATGCACGTCTATCACCACTGGGATTTGTTTGATTTATTTATTTATTTACATTGATGTGGGATGTGAAACACAAAAAAGGACACGTTATTGATGAACTTTATTATCAGATGAAATTTATTTGGTTTACCTATTTATTCGCCATATTTGCACATATTTAGATTTTTCTCAGCACTGGTGCAATTGGTTGCAATACCCAACAGTCATCTTATTTGGATATTGCTACCGCATTAATGAACTTTGGGGGTTATTTTCTAAAGGAAAATCCACTTTTCCCTGCAAGTGAACTTGAAAGTGCACTGAAAGTGCACTTAGAAGTAAAGTCGCTGTAGATCCGAGGGGGACATGCAAGGAAAATAAAAAACAGCATTTTAGCTTGCACATGATTGGATGATAAAATCAGCAGAGCTTCCACTCATTTCAGATCTACCCCTTAGATTTAGAGCGACTGCACTTTCAAGTGCACTTGCAGTGCAAAGTGGATTTGCCTTTCGTAAATAACCCTCTTTATCTGCATGTGGAATTATCTTGCTTTGTTTGCACAATTTTTAATATTTGCAGCACTGGTGCTTTTGGTTGCAATATCCAGTAGGGTACTATTGATTTTTATGTCTTATATATTTATTTGCACATTCACATGGAATTTTTCCTTTTTATATATTTATTCCGCTTTGTTTGCACATTAATTATGTAGCAGCACTGGTGTTTTTAATTGTAATATCCAGTATGGTATTAATGATCTCTGTTATTGATGTTCCTTACATTATGTACTTGTTATTTTCACTTTCATCTGAACTTCTTGCAGCACTGGGGTTTTGATTTAGTATCCAATAGGTCTGTTTGTGTTATGCATTTTCACACTTTTTTTTATTGAATTAGGGATAGCACCACACTTATTTTTTTTTAGTAAGTGTGGGAACACATTTTAGTGTTAGCAGCTGCCCTTGGCTGTTTTTTGTCATTATATTAGTTGGTATTGGTTAGCGCATAAGTAATTGCATTCTCTTTATTCACTGCTCTGCTGACACCGTCCACTGCTCTACTGACACTGTCCACTGCTCTACTGACTGACACCGTCCACTGCTCTACTGACTGACACCGTCCACTGCTCTACTGACACTGTCCACTGCTCTACTGACTGACACTGTCCACTGCTCTACTGACTGACACCGTCCACTGCTCTACTGACTGACACTGTCCACTGCTCTACTGACTGACACTGTCCACTGCTCTACTGACTGACACTGTCCACTGCTCTACTGACTGACACCGTCCACTGCTCTACTGACTGACACCGACCACTGCTCTACTGACTGACACCGTCCACTGCTCTACTGACTGACACCGTCCACTGCTCTACTGACTTACACCGTCCACTGCTCTACTGACTGACACCGTCCACTGCTCTACTGACTTACACCATCCACTGCTCTACTGACTTATACCGTCCACTGCTCTACTGACTGACACCATCCACTGCTCTACTGACTGACACCATCCACTGCTCTACTGACTGACACCATCCACTGCTCTACTGACTGACACCGTCCACTGCTCTACTGGCTTACACCGTCCACTGCTCTACTGACACCGTCCACTGCTCTACTGACTGACACCATCCACTGCTCTACTGACACTGTCCACTGCTCTACTGACTGACACCGTCCACTTCTCTACTGACACCGTCCACTGCTCTACTGACTGACACCGTCCACTGCTGTACTGACTGACACCATCCACTGCTGTACTGACTGACACTGTCCACTGCTGTACTGACTGACACCGTCCACTGCTCTACTGACACCGTCCACTGCTCTACTGACTTACACCGTCCACTGCTCTACTGACACCGTCCACTGCTCTACTGACTGACACCGTCCACTGCTCTACTGACTGACACCATCCACTGCTCTACTGACATCGTCCACTGCTCTACTGACTGACACCGTCCACTGCTCTACTGATACTGTCCACTGCTCTACTGACTGACACCGTCCACTGCTCTACTGACTGACACCGTCCACTGCTCTACTGACTTACACCGTCCACTGCTCTACTGACACCGTCCACTGCTCTACTGACTGACATCGTCCACTGCTCTACTGACACCGTCCATTGCTCTACTGACACTGTCCACTGCTCTACTAACTGACACCGTCCACTGCTCTACTGACACCATCCACTGCTCTACTGACTGACACCGTCCACTGCTCTACTGACTGACACCATCCACTGCTCTACTGACACCGTCCACTGCTCTACTGACACTGTCCACTGCTCTACTGACTGACACCGTCCACTGCTCTACTGACTGACACCGTCCACTGCTCTACTGACTGACACCGTCCACTGCTCTACTGACACCGTCCACTGCTCTACTGACTGACACCGTCCACTGCTCTACTGACACTGTCCACTGCTCTACTAACTGACACCGTCCACTGCTCTACTGACACCATCCACTGCTCTACTGACTGACACCATCCACTGCTCTACTGACACGTCCACTGCTCTACTGACACCGTCCACTGCTCTACTGACTGACACCGTCCACTGCTCTACTGACTGACACCGTCCACTGCTCTACTGACATCGTCCACTGCTCTACTGACTGACACCTTCCACTACTCTACTGACTGACACCATCCACTGCTCTACTGACTGACACCGTCCACGGCTCTACTGACACCGTCCACTGCTCTACTGACTGACACCGTCCACTGCTCTACTGACTGACACCATCCACTGCTCTACTGACACCGTCCACTGCTCTACTGACTGACACCGTCCACTGCTCTACTTACTGACATTGTCCACTACTCTACTGACTAACACCGTCCACTGCTCTACTGACTAACACTGTCCACTGTTCTACTGACTGACACTGTCCACTGCTCTACTTATTGACACCGTCCACTGCTCTACTGACACCGTCCACTGCTCTACTGACTGACACCCTCCACTGCTCTACTGACTGACACTGTCCACTGCTTTACTTACTGACATTGTCCACTGCTCTACTGACTAACAGCGTCCATTGCTCTACTGACTGACACCGTCCACTGCTCTACTGACTGACACCGTCCACTGCTCTACTGACATCGTCCACTGCTCTACTGACTGACACCGTCCACTGCTCTACTGACTGACACCGTCCACTGCTCTACTGACATCGTCCACTGCTCTACTGACTGACACCATCCACTGCTCTACTGACACCATCCACTGCTCTACTGACACCGTCCACTGCTCTACTGGCTGACAACGTCCACTGCTCTACTGCCTAACACCGTCCACTGCTCTACTGACTGACACCATCCACTGCTCTACTGACACCATCCACTGCTCTACTGACACCGTCCACTGCTCTACTGGCTGACAACGTCCACTGCTCTACTGCCTAACACCGTCCACTGCTCTACTGACTAACACTGTCCACTGCTCTACTTATTGACACCGTCTACTGCTCTACTGACACTGTCCACTGCTCTACTTACTGACACCGTCCACTGCTCTACTTACTGACATTGTCCACTACTCTACTGACTAACAGCGTCCACTGCTCTACTGACTGACATTGTCCACTGCTCTACTGACTGACACCGTCCACTGCTCTATTGACTGACATCATCCACTGCTCTACTGACACTGTCCACTGCTCTTACTGACATCGTCCACTACTCTACTGACACCATCCACTGCCCTACTTACACCGTCCACTGCTCTACTGACTGACACCGCCAACTGCTCCAATTACTGACACCGTCCACTGCTCTTACTGACATTGTCCACTGCTCTACTGACACCATCCACTGCCCTACTTACACCGTCCACTGCTCTACTGACACCGTCCACTGCTCTGACATTGTCCACTGCTCTACTGACACCATCCACTGCTCTACTAACACCACTCACTGCTCTACTAACACCGTCCACTGCTCTACTGACTACTGACCATCCACTCCTCTACTGACACAATCCAATGCTCTGCTCTACTGACACCATCCACCGCACTACTGACTGACACTGTCCGCTTTTAAGGTATGCTACGTTTATATTTTTACGGTGACATTTTTTGCAAGTTTTCCTTAATACCTAGTTAGGCCTTTAAAAAAAAAAAGCACTGAACCCCAGTGATCTTTGATCTCTTTCGTATTGTTCGGGTAGATTTGCACCTCTCAAATGTTGCCTACCCCTGCTCCAGGGTATTCAAATAATTTTGGAGAAATTGTCCACATTTTGAGATACCTCTCCAATTCTTTTCAATTACACTCTTAATATATAAATAAAGATAAGAAAAAACTTTTCAGCCACTTGGAGTATCTTGGCGCATGGTGGAAGTGGCAGGTGTTAGTGGGGGGCCCTAGGTCAACTTTTGCATCAGGGCCCACAAGCTTCAAGCTATGCCTCTGGGTACAGGTATTCAGTCACATTGCACAATGTCATTTGAACACCACAGTTTCATTTCTTGAACACTCAGATGCACAATCATCCCACCTTGAAAGGGGGATCCCCAGTCAGCCAACAGGCACACCTTTTTTACTCCTGAATAGAAAGACTTGAAAATGGATTCACACCGCATGTGAGGTCTCCTTTCTTGCCACTTCCCTTTGCAGCCAACCTTAATAAGCTATATGAAACATCAAACTCCCAGCATCATCCAGTAGAGAAGAACCTCTCCTACGCGTGGGAAATCCTTCCCTCAAAGCTTCACATTATCTGTCATCAGAGGGAATCCCCAGCTAACCCCCTTACCACTGAACCACCTACTGAAGCATCTAGTATTTAATTAAACCACAACATACAGAGCTACAAACCTAGGAATAAAATAAAGCGCTATCCTGCAAACATTTACAGAAGCAAAATATACAGTATGTTGTAATTATTGGTGAGATATTCTTTTTAAAGAACCAGTGTGAGACTTCAATTTCATTGTAAGAACCGCCAACATGCTCCTGTTCTTTTTGATTTGAGATACGGGGAAAAGAGAGAAATAAAAGTATCACTGCATACTTCCATACAAGCTCCTAATCCTAACCAATACACCCTTTATAGGAAAACTCTAGTTTCGCTAAAGAAAAATCTATTGTTTTATATATAATTGTTGCACAAATCATTTAGTAATTTATTGTTATAAAAAATATTTTTTCTATTGCAGATATTTTAATTAGCACAAAAATCAAATAAAAATCAAATGACACTTCATTAGGCCAGCAATACATAGATCGAATTTCGGCTGGGATCAGCACAGACTGCCCAAAATTTGATCCATGAAAGGGCAGGGAGGTTGTACAGAAATTGATCTACTGATTATTATTATTATACAGGATTTATATAGCGCCAACAGTTTACGTAGCGCTTTACAACTTGAAGGTAGACAGTACAAATACAATACACTTTAATACAGTAGGAATCAGAGGGCCCTGCTCAACTTCTGTACAACTGCCCTGTCGGAATTTCCCTGCTCGATCAGTGCTGCAGGCTATAACTGGCCATGCTGATCAGTATTGTCTGATGGCAGCGAAGTCTCCCCGCTGTCAGAATAGCTCAGCAGGGAGGATTCCCCCCTCCACATCAAGTGTAGAGACAGGGGAATCCAGTCATTTCTTTTTGTTCAACCCTCTGGGCAGCCTTAAAATATGCAGACCTGGAGGTGTTCCACTGTAGGTGATCAGAATGATCCCAGAAATCTTATTCCCTGCTTACTAGATTTACTCAATGCTTTTCTTTAATAGTCCGCCCTGGGACCCCACATGGAAGAGAAATATATTTCCATTATATTAAATACATGTAACATATATAATTTTTTTTCTAAATATATTCAAAATATATTTATCTTCCATGTGGGACCTCCTGCAATAGGAGTTTAATTTTTAAACTTTTTTTTACTACGCACTGCTGTGTCACACATTTCACAGCGCCTGCTTTCTGAACTACAGAGGTGCCGAGAGGAGGAGTTTCAAGAGGTTGAGTCAGTACAGGAATAACACCATGCAGGCAGCAAGGTACCATGGGATATGTAGTCCTTAGAAAATAAAAATAATCAGCAGAGGAGAAGCTGCAAAGCATGCAAGGAATCCAGGAAGTTGTGGAAAGAGAACACTTACATCATGAAAGGAGATTTTTTAAGTAAGCTTATATTGGATTGTCAATAATAACTTGCTTGTATTGTTATTATAACGTTGATGTTATAAAATGAAAGTGTATGCTGTGACCACAGAACTGTTTTATTATTATTATTATTATTAATATACAGGATTTATATAGCGCCAACAGTTTACGCAGCGCTTTACAATATAAAAGGAGACAATACAGTTACAATACAATAAAATACAGGAGGATTAAGAGGGCCCTGCTCAGAAGAGCTTACAATCTAATAGGGTGGGTCAGGTGATACAAAAGGTTGTAACAATGGGGAATGAGCTGGTGGAAGTGGTAGGAGATTAGTTGGAGACCTGATAGGCTTTTCTAAAGAGATGAGTTTTCAGGGATCGCCTGAAGGTATCAAGAGTAGGGGATAGCCAGACCAGTGGAGATTGCGAGTTCCAGAGGATGGGAGAGGCTCTGGAGAAATCCTAGAGATGAGCATGGGAGGAGGAGGCGAGTAAGTCTCTTGTCTTTTGTCAATATTGTCTTGAAAAAATGTTTTTATTTTATTTGCAATATATGGAAAATAAAGTTGAGCAAAAGTTTTAAAATGTTTTTATTTTAAATTTAAAGAAAAGGTAATGTTGCTGTAGGTAAGAAGTATATATTTTATATTGTTCATGAATTCAATTTTGCATGATTTTTTTTTATGTGACACAAAGAAAATCTGCAAAATTAGAGTTACACTTTACTGTGAATTGTGGAAAACTAAAAAGTTCTCCCTTGCAGTGGGGTTGTGCCTGCACTGCAAGGATTACTTGCTCGTTTATGTCTGGGGGGGCTAGGTAAAACAATTTTATTACTTAATCCTTCGCTTCGCAGGCTCCTCCATACTGATCTAAGGTCCTGGGACATTATGAAGACCGAGGCAAGGGTCATAGCCCTTCACTGGACGTGAGGACACCAAGGAACAGTCCAGTGCTGGGGTTTATGGCTGGCCATACATTATACAATTTTCTTGTACAAAAGAAATCCTTTAGATTTCCAAAACCATATAATATGAGGTTGAGCCTAAACACTTCCAATTTGAATGCAATCATGCAGGCCCTTCCACTTTATAGTTGAAGGTAAATCTAAAGGAAATTGAATGTACAGTATAATGTATGGCTTGTATACGGTTGTATATCCCGCTTTGTGGTTTTTACCTACAGTTAAGCCTATAATAAGGCTTACCTATAGGTAAAATGAATATCTCCTAAACGTGCACCGTTTAGGAGATATTCTCCCTGCATGCAGCCTTGATATCAGCGGCGCATGCGCTCTGAAGGTCCGGCGTATCGTGCTCTTTGCTGGAACCGAGGGCTCCCGCGCACATGCGGCTCCGACCACTCACAGCGCAGGAGCCCGCGAACCTGGAAGTAACACCAGGGGAACATGTCAGCCCCCTCAGCGGTGACCGGGCGAGCTGCAGGGGGCTTCGTTCTAAGGTAAGTATTTCATATTGAGCTAGTATGCGGCGCATACTACCTCTTTATGCCTTTGTTTTACATGTGGTTTTGTTGTTTTTCACAGGGTTTACAACTGCTTTAAGGGAGAGCTTGAAGCCAAATTACAGACATCTCTTGCGACGGAAACTCATCTGTGGTGAGATACAGTACTTTTAAGTTCTGCGTTGAGATGGGTGTAGTTTCTAAAAGACTGATTGAGTAGTGATAATGAAGACAGATATTTGCACTTAGCAAATGATGGCAACACTTACGAATCTGAAATAAAGTTTGCTAAAACCCTTACAACATATGCAGTTCACTTGAAAGGAATTATTTGTTTCTCAAAAAAAATGTTGGTTTTATTTTATTCAGCGTGTTTCAAAGTTTTAAAAATCTTTTCATATTGCATGATGTATAACAAGCACACAAGGCCTCTATTATGGATCAAAAAGTTCAGATTATTTTTTTTAAAACTTAGAATGAAAATTACAGGTGTGTCCTGTATGTGTGATGGTCATGGGTTGTGCTGTAATATATATATATATATATATATATATATATATATATATATATATATATATATATTATACAGTATATCTACTGAAGATGTCTGTACAGTATGTACTCTATAAGCAAATTAGTATATATAACAGTAACTTTCTTTTTTGCCCTAGGGTGACATCTAGTGGATATTTGTGATACAAAAGGCAAAACTTTCTTTTTTATTTTGGATAGAGTACGAGAGGAATAAATTCCCTGGCAGTTGTTTTATTTTATTTTTATCATCTGTCTCCCATTTGGGAGATTTCACTTCACTTCCTGCCTCATAGCCAAAACAAGGCGTGAGAGGAAATCTCTCCAAAGTGACTACAACTAGTGTCCCCATTGGAAGATTTTCCCTATGTTACTGTCCTGGTGATAACTCAAAATTTGGTAATTTCTTTCACCCTTGGGGATAATAGTTAACTGGACAAATAGAGAGGGTGGATCAGAAATTCAGAAACAGACAACAATAAAAATTTGAGAATTGATCTAATCCCTCTCCCTCTCTATCAAAAACTAAAAAAAGTTTTGCCTTTAACCATACTTTAAATTCCATAATGATAGGACTGAAAGTTTTGAATTCCTTGTGATAACAATGGCATAAACAATTTGTGAGCCATTGAATATGAACAGACATGATTCGATTTTTTTCTGAAATCACTGGTTGTACACATGATCTAAGCCACCGACTCAAAGTTCTGTATTCAGAGGATCAGCAACGCTGCCAGGCCACCAACATTCGGAAAACAGGTCAGCAATGGCAGCCTACATATTTATCTCGTTTTGGCTGGTTCAGGTGCATGAAGACCCACAAAGCAACACAGAACTGTGCACATACAATTACTGTTCTCCCAATTCCTGCTGCATTTTTTGCACTGCCGTAAACTGGAGGAAAAAAACTCCCTAATAAATCATTTGAATGCTTTCTCGTACAGAACAGTAGAAGGCACCCCAACAAACATGTAGATACAGTGCCTTGAAAAAGTATTCATACCCCTTGAAATTTTCCACATTTTGTCATTTTACAACCAAAAACGTAATTGTATTTTATTGGGATTTTATGTGATAGACCAACACAAAGTGGCACATAATTGTGAAGTGGAGGGAAAATGATAAATGGTTTTAAAAATCTTTTACAAATAAATATGTGAAAAGTGGCATGTATTTGTATTCAGCCCCCCCGGGTCAATACTTTGTAGAAACACCTTTCGCTGCAATTACAGATACAAGTCTTTTTGGGTATGTCTCTACCAGCTTTGCACATCTAGAGAGGGACATTTTTGCCCATTTTTCTTTGCAAAAAAGCTCAACCTCTGTCAGATTGGATGGAGAGCGTCTGTGAACAGCAACTTTCAAGTCTTGCCACAGATTCTCAATTGGATTTAGGTCTGGACTTTGATTGGGCCATTCTAACACATGAATATGCTTTGATCTAAACCATTCCATTGTAGCTCTGGCTGTATGTTTGGGGTTGTTGTCCTGTTGAAAGGTGAACCTCCTCCCCAGTCTCAAGTATTTTGCAGACTCTAAAAGGTTTTCTTCTAAGATTGCCCTGTATTTGGCTCCATCCATCTTCCCATCAACTCTGACCAGCTTCCCTGTCCCTGCTAAAGAAAAGCATCCCCACAACATGATGCTGCCACGACGTTTCATGGTGGTGATGGTGTGTTCAGGGTGATGTGCAGTGTTAGTTTTCCGTCAAACATAGCGTTTTGCTTTTAGGCCAAAAAGTTCAATATTGGTCTCATCTGACCAGAGCACCTTCTTCCAAGTTTGCTGTGTCCCCCACATGGCTTCTCGCAAATGAAAAGACTTATGACTTTCTTTCAACAATGGCTTTCATCTTGCAACTCTTCTATAAAGGCCAGATTTGTGGAGTGCACAACTAATAGTTGTCCTGTGGATTGATTCTCCCACCTGAGCTGTGGATCTCTGCAGCTTCTCCAGAGTTACCATGGGCCTTTTGGCTGCTTCTGATTAATGCTCTCCTTGCCCGGCCTGTCAGTGTAGGTGGGCCGCCATGCAGAGGTGGGGGACTCGAGTCACATGACTTGACTCGAGTCAGACTCGAGTCACCTGTTTGAGGACTTGCGACTTGCTTGACAAAATTAAATAAATGACTCGACTTGACTTTGACTTGTCACTAATGACTTGCGACTTGACTTTGACTTGGGCTATTTGACTTGCAATGACTTGGCACCACCAGAGCTGTGTCTTGGCCTAGGCAAAAGCCACCCCCCCCCCACAAAAGAAAGCTCCCCCAAGTCCCGCTTCGGGGTAGATCAGTATTTTGACTTAATTTGTGACTTGACCAAAATAAATGACTTGACTTGCTTGACTTCTAGCAGGGACTCGACTTGACTTGCTTGCTTTTCGCCACAGTAACTTGGGACTTGCTTGTGACTTGAAGGTTAAGACTTGAGACTTGCTTGTGACTTGCACATGTGTGACTTACTCCAATCACTGCCGCCATGTCTTGGTAGGTTTGCAGCTCTGCCATACTCTTTCTATTTTCAGATGATGGATTGAACAGTGCTCTGTGAGATGTTCAAAGCTTGGGATATTTTTTCATAAGCTAATCCTGCTTTAAACTTCTCCACAACTTTATCCCTGACCTGTCTGGTGTGTTCCTTGGCCTTTACGATGCAGTGTGTTCACTAAGGTTCTCTAACAAACCTCTGAGGGCTTCCCAGAAAAGCTGTATTTTTACTGAGAATAAATTACACACAGGCGGACTCTATTTACTATTTAGGTGACTTCTGAAGGCCGTTGTTTCCACTAGATTTTAGTTAGGGGTATCGGAGTAAAGGGGGCTGAATACAAATGCACGCCACAATTTTCAGATTTTTTTTTGTAAAAAAATTTAAAACCATTTATACATTTTCCATTCACTTTACAATTATGTGCCACTTTGTGTTGGTCTATCACATAAAATCCCAATAAAATATATTTGTGTTTTGGTTGTAACACGACAAAATGTGGTAAATTTTAAAGGGGTATGAATGCTTCAAAGTCAGGTTAGAGGTGTACATATTCTTAGTCAATCTCTATGTTCCTGAGCAGTGGCGGCCCGTGCACTGTGGGCGCCGCCCCCCCCCATCCATGTGCCCAGCCACTTTCAGGACGCATGGATTCCTACGGTGGGGGTGGGAGGGGGTGGTACTTTTTGAAGCACCGATTAGAGCCAGAGGCTCTAATAGACTTAAAAATAGGGTGGGCTCGGGGCACAGAGAGTGCGCCCTGATCCCACCCAATTGTGTGATGATAGAGAATACATTTTCACCATTTTCACACTAACCTTCCTCCCCACCAATCAGGAGGCATGGCGGCAGACCTGTTTCCTGATTGGCCAAAGCGCCAGGCCACCCTATTGGATGCCTGGCCACTTAGGAAGAGGAGCGGAGAAGACACGCTGGAGGAGCTGCTGCAGCAAGTCCCCTCTGCCAGAGCCGCGGGGGGAGGGGGAAGGTTCGGTGCTGCTAGAGCCACGTTCGCGCGGGAGGTGCTGCCGCCAGAGACATGCAGGGAGGTGGGGGTTGGGTGCTGCCAGAGCCACGAGTGGGGGGGGGGGTCGGTGGGCTGCATATGATGGGCACAAGTGGCTGCATATGATGTGCACAACTGGCTGCATTTGACAGGCACAAATGGCTGCATTTGACAAGCACAGTGGCTGCATTTGACGGGCACAAGTGGCTGCATATGATGGGCACAAGTGGCTGCATATGACGGGCATAGGTGGCTGCATATGATGGGCACAGCGGCTGCATATGATGGGCACAGCGGCTGCATATGATGGGTACAGTGGCTGCAATTGATGTGCACAATGGCTGCATTTGATGGGCACAGTGAGGCTGCAATTGATGGGGGGAGGTTCAGTTTTTTCAGTTTGTTTGCGCCCCCCCCAAAAATTTTGAGCACCAGCAGCCACTGTTTTCTATCCATTGTGGCAACATTGTCACTGACTACAAAACCACAGAGGATCCCTGGGGTGCTAACCCAGAGAATAGTTTATCTGTGAAACTCTGCTGCGCTGAAACAGGAATAAAATTATCCACCACACTACTAATGAGAAGCAGTAGGGCATTGCATCTTGCATGTGGGAAGAGAAAGTGGTAGAGTAACGGCGCCAGATATAAATACCTAAAGGTTCTAATGCTACACCTAAAATTAGTACCAACAAATAACTCATAAAATAATTGTAAAGGGCACAAAAGACAAATATTGAAAATAAAAATACACAGTGTCATATACAATTAACCGCTTCAGCCCCAGAAGATTTTACCCCCTTCCTGACCAGAGCACTTTTTGTGATTCGGCACTGTGTCCATTTAACTGACAATTGCGCGGTCGTGCGACGTTGCACCCAAGCAAAATTGACATCCTTTTTTTCCCACAAATAGAGCTTTCTTTTATTGGTATTGGATCACCTCTGCGGTTTTTATTTTTTGCGTTATAAACAAAAAAATAGAGACACATTTGAAAAAAAAACGCAATATTTTAAAATTTTTGCTATAATAAATATCCCCCAAAAATATATAAAAAACAATTATTTTCCTCAGTTTAGGTCGATATGTATTTTACATATTTTTGGTAAAAAAAAAATCGCAATAAGCGTATATTGATTGGTTTGCGCAAAAGTTTTAGCATCTACAAAATAGGAGATAGTTTTATGGCATTTTTGTTATTCATTTTTTTTTACCAGTAATGGCGGCGATCTGCGATTTTTATCGGGATTGCGACATTATGGAGGACACATCGGACAAATTTTATACATTTTTGGGACCCTTGGCATTTATACAGCGATCAGTGCTATAAAAAAGGAATTGATTACTCTAAAAATGTCACTGGCAGGGAAGGGGTTAACACTAGGGGGCGATCAAGGGGTTAATTGTGTTCCCTAGTGTGTGTTCTAACTGAAGGGGGGAGGGGACTGTGTAGGAGAGATGACAGATCGGCGCACATCAATGAAGGAGAAAAATTACCTGTTTTCAAAATTTTATAACAAACTATGAAAAGTTTTTTTGTTTTTTTTTTTAGCGATGATTAAATACCACCAAAAGATAGCTCTGTTTGTTTGAAAAAAAATAATAAAAATTTCATTTGGGTACAGTATTGCATGACCGCACAATTGTCATTCAAAGTGTGAGAGTGCTGAAAGCTGAACATTGGCCTGGGCAGGAATGTGGGAAAGTGCCCAGTAGGCAAGTGGTTAAAGACAGCTTATTAACTGGAAGGGTAGCAGCTGATTGGCGAAAAGCAAATGTGGTACCAGTATTCAGAAAAGGTTTGAAATACTGTAAGGGATCAAAGGGTGAACAGTCCAAGTGCCCCGGCCCCTGCTCTGTACTGGCCCTGCAGCCATGCCAGAAAGCAGGACATGCAGGGGCGTAACTACCACCATAGCGACCCATGCGGGCGCTATGGGGCCCGCAGCTGAGTGGGGCCCAGTGAGGATGAGAGCACCGCCGGCACAGTCTCCCAGCCAGGGGAAGAAAGAGGAGAGGAAGAGGCGAGCTGTCCGTATCAGCAGAGAGCTGAATTGCCCGATGTAAGAGCTTTCATTAGAACTTCCAGTGTTCCCGGGGCTCACGTCACATAGCTCCACCTTTTGACCCGATGCCTTTGATAGACAGAATGCCGACCAATGTGGGACATGTGACGTCATCAAAGGCGTCGGGCCAAGAGGTGGGGCTATGTGACGATGAGCCCCGGGAAGACAGGAAATTCAAATGAAAGCTATTACAGCGGACAATCCCGCTCTATGCTGATCTGGGTGGCTTGCCTCTTCCTCTGCATAAGTGGGGCTGTATTGGGCACAGGTCACGCTGTATTGGGCACAGGTCACGCTGCATTGGGCACAGGTCACGCTGCATTGGGCACAGGTCACGCTGCACTGGGCACAGGTCACGCTGTATGTGGCACAGGTCACGCTGCATTGACACTAGGGCAGCTGTGGGGGGGGGGGGCTGTTTGCAGGGGGGCCCCATACAACATTTTGCTATGGGGCCCTGCTATTTCTAGTTACGCCCCTGAGGACATGATAAAAAAGCATGTTTAGGACAGAAACAAAAAGGTAGGATTACAATAATATACTGCAATGTACACAATTTACCTATGGCAATTAAAGAAATAATGTTTATTTTTTTTAACAAAAGTAGAGTCTTCAAATAGCCAACATGCATACACGCATGTGCCTTCATTCCACCCCAAGCTGCTGTAAAACTCAAAAGCATCCCAGCTGCCATATGGGAATCTGTTCAGTCTAGAGAAACATCACTGAATGAAGTGAGATGCATCACAGATAATAAAAAGGTAATACAATCAGGCAGAATGACCTACCCCCCGAGGGGGGGGGGGGGGACAATGCTACCGCTCACCATGGACCACCAATTGCACCATTTAGGCTGCATACATCTGAACCAGGCATCATGGATCAGCAGAGGATTTACCATGAACCAGGAGCCCTCCACCTGAGGCTGAAGCAGGCAGGAAACTTCATTATTCCACCTTCACTCATTCTTTCAGTAGCAGGAAAGCTGTCCTGGAGCGAGGACAAAAAAAAAAAAAGGAACACTGGGGTATGGGGGAATCCCTCCTTTTATTTCAGCAGGGGGTTGTCCTGTAGGGTCAGAGGGGTGGAGCTGACCCATTCGTAGGCTGACATGATTATCCCCAGGAATAGAACTTTGATCCCTTTCAAAAAACAGATGTTGACGGATGTGGATGTAAATGTCTGATCATCTGTTTACATCAATTTTTCCATAGAAATGCACTGATATCCGTTTTTCATCTGTGATCGGATGGATTATGGATGGATGGACAAATGGTCCATATGTGTGTAAGGGGCCTTAAAATTTTCTAATATAAAATCAAGAAGTAAACTGACACTAATATAAATGGCCACTGTATGAGCTTGATACGGCAGTGTGACATCAGCACGTAAGCTCCGGCCAATGCGTTTCGTGTAATAGCAGTTAGCTGGACTGATTTTACGCGTGTTTCTTTGGGCAACCGGATCGCAGATTATATCCACTCTTTGGCACCTTCTCACTTTTTCCTGGCACTCAGAGTTTCCCAACTGTGATAGCTCAGATCAACACTGACAGTTTTGGCGAAATTGGAGCACTTTTCACTCTTTGTTGCAGGTTCGCTACAACTGTCATTTACAATGTGTGTGTCTCATGCACAGAATACAAAGTTCATAGTAACATCACTTACTTCACCAGCTGGGAGACTCCAGTTGTGCCCAATGCGTACCTCCATCATGTGTGGGAACCAATGATGGTTATAACCCATCTTTTTTTTTTTTTTTTTTGTCATGTATGTCCTATTAGGGCAATTTCACTTCCTGTCTCATAGCTAAAACAGGAAGTGAGAGGAAATCACCAGAACAAGTGTCCCCAGTGGCAAATTTGCCCTCTATTCCTGTTGTGATAAAAACCTCAAATTTGGGAATTTCTTTCACTTTTGGTGACAACAGTAAACAGGATCCCGGGTATATGGCCGCGATCTTGCCATAGCCTGGACCGGCTCTGTGACGTCAACCAACAGCTGGCTGCAGCCGGCTGTCTGCTGAAAACGGGTGACAGGAGTGCAAAACGATCTGCACTCCTGTAATCCACAGGAGCAGTACAGACAAACGAGCCTTAGCTGTACTTCTTCTGGATCTATTTTAAAGTATTTTATTGGTTTTTGAGAAAAAATAAAATATAATCACAAGCTGTAGTTACATATCGTAAATGTTAACATGCCAGAAATAGACATGACCATGTTGTGTTGTAGCTTGGTGACATCTTATAAACTTGAAATACATCAAACTTTAGGTGAAATTGGTAAAACCTCGGGTCTGGTCTTAACACGTCCGTGTCTAGACCTGCCTTTGTGATGTTGCTTAGAGTCTTTATCCCGTTCCTCCGTCAGCACCCCTACATGGGTTCACACTGTGCCGGAGAGAGGGACGGGAACCATCCTCTATAGATTTAGTGACTTAGCAATGGAAAAACATAGTGAGTATATGAACCAATTAGACTTTGGTAGAAACAATAGCATGCTATTACAAAAACATTTCAACCTTATACTGACTATCCCTCTGGCGGAGGCATTTTTTAGTCAAGAGACATAAATATATTTGCTAATCTATGTGTTTTAAACGTAGGGACTTTCTACTTAGTAAAGTTTTCTACTATTGAGCCTTCCCGTGTAGATCAACTTAGGGGGAGAATCCCCATCCTGACCAGCCAGAGGTGGTGAAAAGATGGATTGAGATGAAGGAGAAGAAAGAGGAGAGAAGAGGAGAGAGGTGAAGTATTACTGTTTTGTCTAGATAATGTAGGAGTGTAGCTGTCTGCCGGGCTAACCCACTTCTATTGGAGTGCTATTTCTAGGAATTTGGTTGTTCCCCCAGACCAATATATTTGGACCATGGTTCCCAAGTCTTCTCGTATTGAGCCGAGGTGTTTAGGATCGAGCTTACTAATTTTTCCTGTGTCATTATCCATGACACTTTCCGTTTAGCCGCTAGTATAGAAATTGATGTCTTCTTCCATGCTTTAGCTAGGGTAATTTTGGCTCCCAGCAGAATGAAAAATACTAATTTTTGTGAAGATTTTGAGATCCCCGGTATGGGGTGATTTAGAAGAGCAAATAGAGGAGACTTGGGAACGGTCTTACCTGTCACTTTGGAAATGGTGTAAAATATTTTTTTCCAATAGTTCCTGATTTTCGGGCATTCCCACCATATATGTATCATGGAGCCTTTCATGTGACATCCGCGAAAGCATAGGGGGGAGACTGAAGGATGCATCAAGGAAAGCCGGGATGGGGTTAAGTACCATCTGGTGATTACCTTGAGGCTAGCTTCAATCAAGGAGATATTATAAATGCCCTTGAAGGATCGGAAGAAGGTTGTGTGCCAGTGGTCTAGGTCCCATGTGTCCTGTAAATCCCTCTCCCAGGCTTGCATAAACATTGCTTTCCCTTCTGTGGAAGCAAGCGAAGAATAGATTAAGGAGATGCCCCCCCTCTGCTCCATGAGATTCCCACACCATAATTCGTATTGGGTGAATTTGGGAGGGTCCGGTTTCTCGACCCAGGCTGATTTGAGAAAATGCGAAATTTGAAAGAATCGGAACCGTTCCGAGTTGGGGAGATCCAGGTGTTTTACACAATGGTTAAGGGATATTGGTCCAGCTGCGGTAAAATAGTTCCCGATCCGGTACATTCCCCTGTCCAGCCACCACTGGAAAGCTTTTATGTCCAAACCCGGTGGGAAGGCGGGATTACGGAAAAGGTGGGATAGGGGTTTGCTTTGCGATACTAGGGAGGGGTTCTTTCTAAGAGTGTCCCATAACGACAGAGAGTGTGATAAGGCGGGAGACAAGACTGAAGGTCTATCCTTTGGTGAGCACCATAGGAGGAAGTCAAGTGTATATGTTGGCACCGCCTGTCTCTCCATTTCCACCCAGTCAGGTTTGGCTGTCTTGGTATAAACCATCGATAGCTGTGCTAGTCTGGCCGCCTGGTAATACCAAAAAAGATTTGGGAGTCCCAAACCACCTCTATTTCTTAGATCGAATAGGGAGCGTCTCGGGAGACGGTACCCCCTCGGTCCCCAAATAAATTTTACTATCTTGTTTTGGAGTGCTAAGAGGTGATCCTTCCGTATTGCAATCGGAAGTGCTCTGAAAATATATAGTAGTCGTGGTAGCAGAGTCATTTTCACAGAGTTTATTTTACCTAACCAGGAGATATGATGCGGTGTCCATTGTTTGAGGTCGCTTTCTAATTTTTTATATATGGGAGGGTAATTTGCCTGGTATAGCTGTTCAAATTTAGGAGTGAGGTTGATTCCTAGGTATCTTATGTTAGACTCACTCCATGAAAAGCGGAACGTTTCTTGTAATCGCGAAACCAGGGCCGACGGGAGGGAAACATTTAGAGCTTGGGACTTGGAATAGTTAACACCTAGCCCCGAAACCCGAGCAAAGTCTTCTAGGAGCTTACAAAGTACCGGTAGGGAGATTAATGGTGACGTAATGTAAAGAATGAGATCGTCAGCGAATAGACCACATTTATGTATAACAGAGCCACATCGCACCCCCGCTATGTCCGGATTAGAGCGTATAGCTATTGCTAGTGATTCAATCGCTATCGCAAAAATCAAAGGCGATAGCGGGCAGCCCTGGCGGGTCCCCCTTGCTATTTTAATAGGTTCGGAGAGTTGTCCCTGCAGTTTGATTCTCGCTTCAGGGCAGGAGTATAGGGAGTGAAGTAACCCAGAAAACCGAGGGCCGAAGCCCCATTTTTGTAGTATTGAAAATAGGTAGGACCAAGAGACCGAGTCGAACGCTTTTTGTAGATCTAGAGACAGTAACATTCCCTGTTGATCTCCGCCACCTTCCCAGCCCGATTGCAGGATAGAGATCACATCCACCGCTCGTCTGATTTGGTCAGGACCTTGCCTTCCAGGGATGAACCCCACTTGGTCCTTGTGAATGTAGGAACCTATGAAGGAGGCCAGACGGTCTGCCATAATTTTAGTCATTATTTTCAGATCGTTATTGATCAGGGATATGGGTCTATAGTTGGAAACTTCACCCTGGTCTTTGTCAGGTTTTGGAATCACTGTTATGAAGGCAGCGTTCAGCTGCGGGTCCAGAGGCTCCCCCTTGGTTTTGAAATTAATAAATCTAGCAAGATAGGGCGCTATGGTATTTGCATAAGTCTTATAGTAAGGTACGGAAAAGCCGTCTGGACCCGGAGCCGAACCTCTTTTAAGGTTTTTGATCACTGTTAGAACTTCAGCGGTGGTAACTGGGGCTTCGAGTCTGTCTCTGTGTTCCTCCGATAGGGTAGGAATCGGGAGATTGTCTAGGAAGTTAGACAGAGCTTGGGGGTTATTTGTCTTATGTTCGCTATACAGATCTGCGTAAAAGCCATGGAACGCTTTCATAACTTTCACAGGGTTTGTGGTGTGGGGTTGGTCCGCTATTTTAATTTTAGGGAAGTTATATGAGTGAGGGCGTGGTGTGAGACGGGCTGCCAAGAGAGACCCGGTCCTGTCCTTCTGGTAGTAATACTTCGCGCCTAGCCATGAGAGACTTTTTTCAGCCTTTGCTGTGAGAGCTAAGTTTAGTTCTAGGCGCGCCGCATCCAGTCGGGAGGTGGGTATTGTAGCCGGGTCTCTCTTGTGCTCCGCGCATAATTTTCGGAAGTTCTTTTCTAGGTTGACTATGTCTATCCCATGTTCTTTTTTAATTTTGGCTGCTATTTGTATGAGTTTCCCTCTTATTGTTGCCTTATGAGCTGCCCATAAGGTTTCCGCTGATACATCTGCCGTGTCATTTTGATTAAAGTATTCAATAATGGCTTTTTCAATTTCTATTTTCCAGGCGGGGTCAGACAGGATATTTTCTTTTAATCTCCAAAGGTTATTTTTGTGGTTTGGGGTTTGGTTATTTAGCAGGACACTTAACATGGAGTGGTCTGACCAGACCGTGTCTCTAATTTGTGATCTTTGGGCTGCCGGGATCAAGTTATTCGAGACTAGCAGATGGTCGATGCGGGCGTAAGATTGGTGGGCATGGGAGAAATGAGTGTAGTCCTTTTTGGTGGGATTCAGCTCCCTCCAAATGTCCGTGAGTCCCTGTTTATGTAACATCTTAGCAATTCTCAAACTGGTTTTAGTTGGACGGATGTTTTGGGCATTGGGGGGTTTAGATCTATCTAAGCCCTGGTCAAAGGCTACATTGGAGTCTCCCCCAAAGATTATGGAGCCTTCAAGTATAGGTCCAAGCGTCTTAAACATAGAGCTAAAAAATTTTTGCTGTCCTGAGTTAGGGGCATAGTAAGAAACCAGGGAGTATAGTCTACCCTCTACGAATCCCTTGACCAGGATAAACCTACCTTCTGGGTCGCGTAGTATTTTCTGTAGTGTGAATCTGCAATTTTTGGAGATAAGGATAGCAACCCCTCTGGTCTTATCTTCCGCGTTAGCTAAATAGAATAATGGGAACTGAGCGTGAATAAAATTAGGATTGTACCGGATCGGGAAGTGAGTTTCTTGGAGAAATAAGAGGTCAATTTTGCGGACTTTCATAAAGTCCAGGACTTTCCTACGTTTAGAGGGTGAATTCAGCCCTTGGGCGTTATGTGTGGCCACCCTCAGTAGGGAGGTTGTGTTGTCATTGACAGCCATGGAGCAGAAGTAGAGGTCTAGCCCCCCAACCCTCAACGCTTACCTGGTCCAGTTGGAGAAAGGGCTCCGAAGGGGGAGTCTCTAAGACGTCCCTGCACGTTTTATTGGGAGAGTGGGTGTGTCCCAGCAGACAGCCACCTACAACAGTAAAAATTGTTAGTGAAGAGAGTAGAAAAGAGTGAAGAGAAGGGGTAGAGGGAGAGAAAATCAAGTCATCGTGAAACTTGGGTGAGCAGTGATGGCAATGGAGCACATCACCCCTCACAGTAGTGTATGTGTCTGAGCCCTGCGAGCAGGGAGGACACATAACTCAGGAGACCGGCATCGCCTGGTCCTTGGGATTAGTGGAGGTGCAGCTCAGCTGCCGCGACCTCGGCGCACTTTGAGAAGATAAAGCTCAACAAAGAGAAACATAACTGATCGGATCAGATCCGAACTCGGGGACCGAAAGGGACCCCGCAAACCCCTTGTCCCACCTCCTTCCCCTCCCACCCGGGAAACGGGTCCGGGTGGGATAGGAAGACTGCCTAGGATGCATCCCAGGCAGAGTAAAACTCTTTCCCACAACTAGAGTACTGTAAAAGGGAATACCATTGGATAGAACTGTGTTACACTGTGCCTTGTGAGTCTGGATCAAATAGTAGTGTATAGGACAAGATCTGCATAGTATGCTAGTATAGGAGATCTATTTGAGGATCTTGTCGGTTCACCTTGGAATACAAAGACCCAAACCGGACCCTAAAAGGGAATCCTCGTGGGACTGCACTGCGTCTGGGAGTAGTGCGTATGTTGTTCCTTCTAATAGAAGGTCAAGATAGATAGGGGGAGAGGAAGAGAGGGGGGACGCCTGGTGCCCCCCCCTCCCCTCCCCCCACCCCCCATATAGCATTAATCAAGCTGGACATTTAGTGCTGGGAAACTTAATGACCCTACTCCCTTCCTCTGTGTATTAGGGGAGGGCAACCACCGGAGCTGTCACCCAAGCCCTCATACATAGCTCCACCTGTATTCTGGGTAAAAGAGATCTCAGATAAAATTTAAAAAGGAAAAAGCAAAAAAAAAAAAAAAAAAAAAAAAAATATAAAAAGGAGTAAAAAATAAGTTTTTCTTTCCCTTTTTTGTTCCTTTTCTTTTCCCTTTTTTTTTCCCTTTTAAAAGTCTAGGGAAGGTCCACAGAGTTCGTGAGGATGTACAGAGGGGAGAAACACAAAACAAAAGAAAGGAGGCATGGGACAGTCATCCAACCGTCTTCTTAAAACGCGGACTCATGGAGGCCTGGTTTCCTTGGGGCGTTTATATTTAGGTTTTTCCCATAGGGGCTGCAAAGGACTTGCTGGGGATGGGCGTTTGTAGGACCCCACCGATGAATTGTTGAAGTCCATAGCTGATTCTTGAGAGATGAGACGGAGGTCTAGCAGAATCCGTTCTCCTTCTGGGAGGCTTCGGAAAGAGTGAGTTTTACCTTTGTGATCAAACTTGAGCGCAAACGGAAAGGCCCATTTGTATTTGATTTCCTGTTGCATCAACACGGTTAATAGGGGTTTCAAGGCCCTCCTTTTTTGTATTGTGTTGGGTGAGATATCTGCGAAGACCTGTATGGTATGACCTCTGCACGTGAGGGGCTGTTGGTATCTGCACTTTCTCATCACCTCTTCTTTAACCGAGAAGTAATGTGGTTTGACCACGATATCTCTGGGGAGGCCGTCTTTCCTCGGGGGTCCCAGTGTCCTGTGAGCGCGGTCAATTTCCAGCTTATGTGGAGGGATATCTGGGAGAAGTTGTTTAATGAAGTCTTGAACCACCGTCGTGGAGTCTGTTATAGATTCTGGAAGTCCTCTCAGTCTAAAGTTTTCCCTTCTGGACCTGTTTTCAAGGTCATCAATGCGTGCGAGGGCAGTGTCCAGTTGATCTTGTAGAATCTGTATGTGGTTAGAGTTCTGTCTTGTTTTAGATATGGTCTGGTCTAGTTTATCTTCGATAGCTTCCATTCTGGAGCCTAGGGCCTGGAAGTCCTCCCTAATATCGCCCGTTATTTTGGCTGCTGTTTGGGCCAGACCTTTATCTAGCAGGGCTGATATCTGGGCGAAAAGATCAGGGGCTGTAATGATTGTGTGGGCTGTGGTGAGCGCCATCTCAGGCCCTGTGGAGATGTGAGGGGAGGGATGCTGCTGTGTGGGCGTCAAGGGCCATTCTGTGAGGTGTTCTGAGAGAGCCGTGAGCTGAGATATCAGTGGAGGGGTACTCACTGGGGTCCCAGGGGGTAGAGAGCGGGTCACAGCTGCGTAGGAGAGTTTGTTTTCTGAGCTCTCTGCTGCTATCTGAGTATCCTGCTGCGTGGCGCCCGCCATCTTGGATTCGGCCCGCTCGGCCGACGCTCTGAATAGCGGTTCCAGGGCCCTCCTGGACGAACCGCCTGGCATAGGATTGTTCCCCTGCTCTTCCCCTCGGCCTGTGGGTGGATATAATGGTCTCCGGGGTCCCGGTTCCCCCGCTATGTGCGCCGGTTGGTCAGGGCAGAGCGGAGCTCCGGGCTTACGTCGCCATCTTGGAGGAGTCCGCGCATGCGCCTCCTTCTTCTGGATCTAAATGCAGTGCAAGTTCAATGAGCTTTACACAGCTTTGTTCCCCATAGCATACCTCCCAACTTTTTGAGATGGGAATGAGGGACACCGATCAGCAAAAGTATGCAGGCATAGGACACACCCCCTGCCACACCATCTTAAAGGGGAATTGTACAAAAAAAACAAGATTGGTTAAACCCACAAGTGTTTTTTTACCACTACTATTCCTTTATATTGGCTTTTGGAATTTATAAATGCAGCACTTTAGAAATCAGATGAAATGTTTAGTGCTGGAAAACACTTTTTGATAGATAAAAAGTGCATTTTATATACATCTACAGTGGGGCAAAAAAGTATTTAGTCAGCCACCAATTGTGCAAGTTCTCCCACAAAAGATGAGAGAGGCCTGTAATTGTCATCATAGGTATACCTCAACTATGAGAGACAAAATGTAGAAATAAATCCAGACAATCACATTGTCTGATTTTTGAAAGAATTTATTTGCAAATTATGGTGGAAAATAAGTATTTGGTCACCTACAAACAAGCAAGATTTCTGGCTCTCACAGACCTGTATCTTCTTCTTTAAGAGGCTCCTCTGTCCTCCACTCATTACCTGTATTAATGGCACCTGTTTGAACTTGTTTTCAGTATAAAAGACAGCTGTCCACAACCTCAAACAGTCACACTCCAAACTCCACTATGGTGAAAAACAAAGAGCTGTCGAAGGACACCTGAAACAAAATTGTAGACCTGCACCAGGCTGGGAAGACTGAATCTGCAATAGGCAAGCAGCTTGGTGTGAAGAAATCAACTGTGGGAGCAATAATTAGAAAATGGAAGACATACAAGACCACTGATAATCTCCCTCCATCTGGGGCTCCACGCAAGATCTCACCCCGTGCGGTCAAAATGATCACAAGAACGATGAGCAAAAATGCCAGAACCACACAGGGGAACCTAGTGAATGACCTGCAGAGAGCTGGGACCAACGTAACAAAGGCTACCATCAGTAACAAACTACGCCGCCAGGGACTCAGATCCTGCAGTGCCAGACGTGTCCCCCTGCTTAAGCCAGTACATGTCCGGGCCCGTCTGAGGTTTGCTAGAGAGCATTTGGATGATCCAGAAGAGGATTGGGAGAATGTCATATGGTCAGATGAAACCAAAGTAGAACTGTTTGGTAGAAACACAACTCGTCGTGTTTGGAGGAGAGAGAATGCTGAGTTGCAACCAAAGAACACCATACCTACTGTGAAGCATGGGGATGGCAACATCATGCTTTGGGGCTGTTTCTCCACAAAGGGAACAGGGCGACTGATCCGTGTACATGAAAGAATGAATGGGGCCATGTATTGTGAGATTTTGAGTGCAAACCTCCTCCCATCAGCAAGGGCATTGAAGATGAAACGTGGCTGGGTCTTTCAGCATGACAATGATCCCAAACACACCGCCCAGGCAACGAAGGAGTGGCTTCGTAAGAAGCATATCAAGGTCCTGGAGTGGCCTAGCCAGTCTCCAGATCTCAACCCCATGGAAAAACTTTGGAGGGAGTTGAAAGTCTATGTTGCCCAGCGACAGCCCCAAAACATCACTGCTCTAGAGGAGATCTGCATGGAGGAATGGGCCAACATACCAGCAACAGTGTGTGACAACCTTGTGAAGACTTACAGAAAACGTTTGACCTCTGTCATTATCAACAAAGGGTATATAACAAAGTATTGAGATGAACTTTTGATATTGACCAAATACTTATTTTCCACCATAATTTGCAAATAAATTCTTTCAAAAATCAGACAATGTGATTGTCTGGATTTGTTTCCACATTTTGTCTCTCATAGTTGCATAGTTGCCAACATTGTAAAAAAAAAATGTGGGACACTTTTGTGGCTGTAGGCGGAGCCGTACAATAATTAGGGGGGGCATTCGTTTGTAGGCGTGGCTTAGGGAAAATATACAAGTACGGCGCGCGAAGCGCGGCGTGGCAAAAATGGGCGTGGTTTACGCGACACAGTGGGCATGGCTTAAATGGCCGTGGCTCAAGAGGGTGTGGTTAGAATCTGAGATGAATGAGGGATGGAGAGGGAGAGAGAGGGAGAGGGAAATGACGGGACAGCAGCCCCAGATCCTACACAATAAAAATATGTGTATTCTAGAAAGTTTAACAATCAGCAGGTAAAGATACTCGAAACACCTGGTGTTAGCACTTCAATCATCCCGGCACCATGGTTGTTATGGTGTCAGGATGATTGAAGTGCATTATTTCTATTATTACATTGTAATATAAAATGAAATCATTCAACTCACCATAATGCATAATGCAGAATCAGTGGGATCCCTGAGCGTGTCACTAGCCACGTCGCCTGCCACCAGCCGTCCGTCCTTGCGTCAGATGTCCCAGCAGAGTTCGTCCTTGCATCAGGTGCCCCCAGCGGAGCCCCCCTTACATCAGATGTCCCCGGCGGAGCCCCCCCACACATCAGGTGTCCCCGGCGGAGCCCCCCCTTACATCTGGTGTCCCCGGCGGAGCCCCCCCTCACATCAGGTGTCCCCGGCGGAGCTCCCCCTCACATCAGATGTCCCCGGCGGAGCTCCCCCTCACATCAGGAGTCCCCGGCGGAGCTCCCCCTCACATCAGATGTCCCTGGCGGAGCTCCCCCTCACATCAGGTGTCCCCGGCGGAGCCCCCCCTCACATCAAGAGTCCCCGGCGGAGCTCCCCCTCACATCAGGAGTCCCCGGCAGAGCCCCCCTCACATCAGGAGTCCCCAGCAGAGCCCCCCCTCACATCAGGAGTCCCAGGCGGAGCTCCCCCTCACATCAGGAGTCCCCGGCGGAGCTCCCCCTCACATCAGGAGTCCCCGGCGGAGTTCCCCCTCACATCAGGTGTCCCCGGCAGAGCCCCCCCCTCACATCAGGAGTCCCCGGCGGAGCTCCCCCTCACATCAGGTGTGCCCGGCAGAGCCCCCCTCACATCAGGTGTCCCCGGCGGAGCTCCCCCTCACATCAGGTGTCCCCGGCGGAGCTCCCCCTCACATCGGGTGTCCCCGGCGGAGCCCCCCCTCACATCAGGTGTCCCCGGCGGAGCTCCCCCTCACATTAGGTGTCCCCGGCGGAGCTCCCCCTCACATCAGGTGTCCCCAGCAGAGCTCCCCCTCACATCAGGTGTCCCCGGCGGAGCCCCCCCTCACATCAGGAGTCCCCGGCGGAGCTCCCCCTCACATCAGGTGTCCCCGGTGGAGCCCCCCTCACATCAGGTGTCCCCGGCGGAGCTCCCCCTCACATCAGGTGTCCCCAGTGGAGCTCCCCCTCACATTAGGTGTCCCCAGCGGAGCTCCCCTTGCATCAGGTGTCTCCGGTAGAGCCCCCCCCTCACATCAGGTGTCCCCAGTGAAGCCCCCCTTGCATCAGAGGTCCCCAAAGGGGCCCCCCCTCACATCAGGAGTCCCAAAGCAGTGCGCCCCCCCTCCCCCCTACCTCAGAGGTGTCCTAGTAGTGTTGTTGGCAGCATGGCTAGAACCCCCGCCCCTTTTCATATCAGAAAGGAAGACGGCTGAGGGGGCTAGACGGAGCTCCTGCTTCGCCGCCCACCCTCCGCCCCGCTCCGCCTACCCCCCGCCCCGCTGCCAGTCTGATATGGAAAGGGGCGGGGGGTAGGCGGGGCGAGGCAGGGTGAGGCGGAGCGGGGCGGAGGGTGGGCGGCGACGCAGGAGCTCCGTCTAGCCCCCCCAGCCGTCTTCATGAACTTCATCAAAATAGCGGCCGGCGGAGACATCGTCTCCGTGGGCCGCGGGCCTCTAGCGGCGGCGGCGAATCGAAGAACCTGATTTCTCGGGACATTTCCCGGGACACCAGGAATTCGGGAATGGCATCCAAGTCCCGGGAATATCCCGGGAAATCCAGGACAGTTGGCAAGTATGTAGTTGAGGTATACCTATGATGACAATTACAGGCCTCTCTCATCTTTTTAAGTGGGAGAACTTGCAAAATTGGTGGCTGACTAAATACTTTTTTGCCCCACTGTATATGGATCAGACCAAAATGAGGGACAAATGAGAAGGAATGAGGGACAGAGGGACATTGCTCCAAAACAGGGACAGTCCCTCAAAATCAGGGACAGTTGGGAGCTATGCCCATAGTTAAAGCCAAAGGTCCAGCTCATACATTTGAGGAACTTTTGCATTGCTTCAGGTTTTCTTATTTTTTTGCAGCTTTTGGCAGCTATTAAAACTTTAAAGTTTGCTAAGTCGAAGCCTGCCACAAATGTAGCTGTCTCTGTACTTGTAGGGTCTCTCTCAAGTGTTTAAACATGGCAAATGTGCATACACTGCAAAAATGTGCTGAATATATATTTTTTCCTTATTTTCATTTTAAATGTTAGCAGTTACACAGCCTGGAGAGCTGTGAGCAGACTCAGACTACAAGAAAATGGCCGACGATGTCACATGACTATGCTGAGCATGCTCATTATTTAGCAAGTCGTCTGGTGGCCATGTTAGGGTTTGGCAGTTCTGGCACTCAAGGATTTTGCAGAGATGTCTATGGGAGAAGTATACGAGCTACATAATAAATTCTATTATAGGTCACCATCTTCTGAGTAGACTAATGTAATTATGGTTTTGATGTATGTCTTGGAAAGAAATGGAGGCTCAATATGCTGTCGTCAGCTGCTCTCAGCCAATCAGAGAACAGGGGTCTGCCTTGGTTAGGTCACATGTCATTTTGCTTCTGCTTCTATGTCCAGGTTTATGAAGAGCTGGAGAGTCAGTAAGTGCTGCATGGAATGTATTCCTATGTAAATAATGGGGTGGATTTACTAAAACTGGAGCACACAGAATCTGGTGCAGCTGTGTATGGTAGCCAATCAGCTTCTAACTTCAGCTTGTTCAATTAAGCTTTGACAATAAAAACCTGGAAGCTGATTGGTTTCTGTGGAGAGTTGCACCAGATTTTGCACTCTCCAATTTTAGTAAATCTCCCTCAGTGTGTTTTATTGGTGATACGGTTGTAATGGATGGCATAACCTCAGAAGTACTAGATAGTTATGTGAGAAGTTTATATGACTTTCAGGGATGAGAATTAGGGAAATGTAAAGTCCAGCTCTGTATGGAGGAGGTTGTCTTTAAAGGATTAATTTACATTTATAATACATTTTCAGTGCATTCAAGGGTCCCCAGTAGTTTACGTATCCTGGTGCTTCCACAAAGCCTGTCCAAAAAAAAGTGGCATTTTGGGTGATCAACGCTGTCCTGAGTAAAAGATAGAATAGATGGTGTGTGTTTGTGGGAGGGAGAGCGCACTGCGTGCATGTGGGTGAGGGAGAGAGCACTGCATGCATGTGGATGAGGGAGAGAGCACTGCATGCATGTGGGTGAGGGAGAGCGCACTGCATGCATGTGGATGAGGGAGAGCGCACTGCGTGCATGTGGGTGAGGGAGAGCGCACTGCGTGCATGTGGATGAGGGAGAGCGCACTGCGTGCATGTGGGTGAGGGAGAGCGCACTGCGTGAATGTGGGTGAGGGAGAGCGCACTGCGTGCATGTGGGTGAGGGAGAGCGCACTGCGTGAATGTGGGTGAGGGAGAGCGCACTGCGTGCATGTGGATGAGGGAGAGCGCACTGCGTGCATGTGGGTGAGGGAGAGCGCACTGCGTGCATGTGGGTGAGGGAGAGCGCACTGCGTGCATGTGGGTGAGGGAGAGCGCACTGCGTGCATGTGGGTGAGGGAGAGCGCACTGCGTGCATGTGGGTGAGGGAGAGCGCACTGCGTGCATGTGGGTGAGGGAGAGCGCACTGCGTGCATGTGGGTGAGGGAGAGCGCACTGCGTGCATGTGGGTGAGGGAGAGCGCACTGCGTGCATGTGGGTGAGGGAGAGCGCACTGCGTGCATGTGGGTGTGGGAGAGCGCACTGCGTGCATGTGGGTGAGGGAGAGCGCACTGCGTGCATGTGGGTGAGGGAGAGCGCACTGCGTGCATGTGGGTTTGGGAGAGCGCACTGCGTGCATGTGGGCGAGGGAGAGCGCACTGCGTGCATGTGGGCGAGGGAGAGCGCACTGCGTGCATGTGGGCGAGGGAGAAGACGAGCGCACTGCGTGCATGTGAACGAGAGAGAGCGCACTGCGTGCATGTGGGCGAGGGAGAGCGCACTGTGTGCATGTGGGCGAGGGAGAGCGCACTGCGTGCATGTGGGCGAGGGAGAGCGCACTGCGTGCATGTGGATGAGGGAGAGCGCACTGCGTGCATGTGGATGAGGGAGAGCGCACTGCGTGCATGTGAATGAGGGAGAGCGCTCTGCGTGCATGTGGATTGGTGGGTGAGGGAGAGCGCACTGTGTACATGTGGATTGGTGGGCGAGGGAGAGCGCATTGCGTGCATGTGGATTTGATGGGCGAGGGAGAGCGCATTGCGTGCATGTGGGTGAGGGAGAGCGCACTGCGTGCATGTGGGCGAGGGAGAGCGCACTGCGTGCATGTGGGCGAGGAAGAGCGCACTGCGTACATGTGGGCGAGGGAGAGGACGAGCGCACTGCGTGCATGTGAACGAGGGAGAGCGCACTGCGTGCATGTGGGTGAGGGAGAGCGCATTGCGTGCATGTGAGTGAGGGAGAGCGCACTGCGTGCATGTGGGTGAGGGAGAGCGCACTGCGTGCATGTGGGTGAGGGAGAGCGCACTGCGTGCATGTGGGTGAGTGAGAGCGCACTGCGTGCATGTGGGTGAGGGAGAGCGCACTGCGTGCATGTGGGTAAGGGAGAGCGCACTGCGTGCATGTGAGTGAGGGAGAGCGCACTGCGTGCATGTGGGTGAGGGAGAGCGCACTGCGTGCATGTGGGTGAGGGAGAGCGCACTGCGTGCATGTGGGTGAGTGAGAGCGCACTGCGTGCATGTGGGTGAGGGAGAGCGCACTGCGTGCATGTGGGTGTGGGAGAGCGCACTGCGTGCATGTGGGTTTGGGAGAGTGCACTGCGTGCATGTGGGCAAGGGAGAGCGCACTGCGTGCATGTGGGCGAGGGAAAGC